>OU612002.1:0-1200000 GCA_914767915.1 Agriopis aurantiaria | reverse complement strand
CTAGTCTTTGGAATGCGGGGAATGGATGTTCCGCTTCGGCCATATTCGAAACCAAGTTTCGAAACTAGTTTCGAAAAAAGAAAAATGATTCTGTTTCTGAAACTCCCTGATGAATATAATCTGAGTGTCTCCCAAGTCGCGATTGAATCGGTTTCTTCGAAGCAAGCGTCCTCCATTGTAGACCGCATCGTCGCTTTACATCAAGCGAGTTGGCTGTCACACGCAAGCCTATTATTAAATAATTAAAAAATAAAAATGTGGTGCATTAGAGATAGAGAGAGGGAGAGAGACAACTGGCTATTGACAGGGTGGGGATTGCAACAAGTATTGCTAAAGTTGCACAATCCAAAATTATAAAAAGAATACCAACGAATGGAAAGCTGAAGAGACAGCATATAGTGACAGTATGCCGTCAGTATGACGCGACAAAGATAAAATTAACTTATTTTTTTTATTTTTTTTGACTATTTATTAATATACCTACTATTATTTTTCTGTTTTGTTTGAAAATGAAATTTCTTTTATATTATTGTAATAATTTTAAATAATTTTATTATCATTTATTTTCTGTGACGTGTACCTGTAATTTGTTATCAATAAAATACTATGACTATGTATAGCATTGATAGCCCGTTGGTCCAGTTGGTAGTGAAACCGATTCACTCGTGATTTGAAGACACCCAGATCAATTTCCGTGTTTCTGTTTCAGAGTGGTGTCGGCAGTACAAGCGGCGTTTTGCTGCGTGACGGGCGCGGTGGTGTGCCTGTGGTCGTGCACGCGCGACTTCATGCGCTCCTCGCACTACATGTCGGAGGCGTACGCGTGGTTCGGGGCCGCCTACTTCTTCTACGACATCTGGTCCATGTATCTGGTGAGTACATCTCTACGTAGGCCTCCCACTAGATGAATCGCCGACTTTGTGAGAGTCGCGGGCATCCAGTGGATGCAGATGGTAGGCTTTCGTTCAGTGTGGAAGTTAAAGGGGGAGGTCTATGTTCAGCAGTGGACGTTTTCTGGCTGATGGTGCAGACACTAATCAGAGCCAAAATAGACATGATGTATGTAATATGGTATTTTCTAGGAACGAATACCCAGAAAACCTTTTCTTGTTTTCGAAGCCTGCAGTTAAACTTCTGACTAATCCTTCCCAGGTGCACCTTGAAATGAACGCCAAAGACAATGTAAGCTACATAAAGAGCAAGATTCAGCGAGCCAAGAACGGCGCACCCGCGCTATCCGCCGGCGACGGGAAGAAACCCGTCGGGACTTCCTTCCTGGACTACTGCAAGCACGAGCCCGTGATACTCTTCCACCATCTGTTCATAGGGGGCTTTGGGTTCCTTGTCATTGTGGTGAGTAACCAAAATTGAATTAGCTTCCGCGCTTTATGAGCGTGTTCCGATCACAGGAACGCGCTGGACTATCATGGGGGTGCCACGAACCCAAATATAATATAACCACTTCCTACTTCTACACTTTATTTGAGGCATCTCGTCTAAACCCTATCATCTCATTGCAGTATTTACGTGGCGACCTCGGCGACTGTACCTTCGGCTTCGTGTACCTCATGGAGCTGTCGACGCCGTTCGTGTCGCTCCGCGGCATCCTGGCGCGGCTGAGGTTGAAAGCGGCGAAGGTGTACCTCGCCAATGGACTCCTCATGCTAGCCACGTTCTTCGTGTGTCGTGTCGCGAGTCTGCCCTACGTCTGCCTGCTGTACAGCCGCGTCACTGGACTCTCCTATATTGAGGTATATCCTGTGACTTGTACAGGGCTGCTTGTGCCGTGTCGCGAGTCTGCCCTACGTCTGCCTGCTGTACAGCCGCGTCACTGGACTCTCCTATATTGAGGTATATCCTGTGACTTGTACAGGGCTGCTCGTGCCGTGTCGCGAGTCTACCCTACGTCTGCCTGCTGTACAGCCGCGTCACTGGACTCTCCTATATTGAGGTATATCCTGTGACTTGTACAGGGCTGCTTGTGCCGTGTCGCGAGTCTACCCTACGTCTGCCTGCTGTACAGCCGCGTCACTGGACTCCTATATTGAGGTATATCCTGTGACTTGTACAGGGCTGCTTGTGCCGTGTCGCGAGTCTGCCCTACGTCTGCCTGCTGTACAGCCGCGTCACTGGACTCTCCTAAATTGAGGTATATCCTGTGACTTGTACAGGGCTGCTTGTGCCGTGTCGCGAGTCTACCCTACGTCTGCCTGCTGTACAGCCGCGTCACTGGACTCTCCTATATTGAGGTATATCCTGTGACTTGTACAGGGCTGCTTGTGCCGTGTCGCGAGTCTACCCTACGTCTGCCTGCTGTACAGCCGCGTCACTGGACTCTCCTATATTGAGGTATATCCTGTGACTTGTACAGGGCTGCTTGTGCCGTGTCGCGAGTCTACCCTACGTCTGCCTGCTGTACAGCCGCGTCACTGGACTCCTATATTGAGGTATATCCTGTGACTTGTACAGGGCTGCTTGTGCCGTGTCGCGAGTCTGCCCTACGTCTGCCTGCTGTACAGCCGCGTCACTGGACTCTCCTATATTGAGGTATATCCTGTGACTTGTACAGGGCTGCTTGTGCCGTGTCGCGAGTCTACCCTACGTCTGCCTGCTGTACAGCCGCGTCACTGGACTCTCCTATATTGAGGTATATCCTGTGACTTGTACAGGGCTGCTTGTGCCGTGTCGCGAGTCTACCCTACGTCTGCCTGCTGTACAGCCGCGTCACTGGACTCCTATATTGAGGTATATCCTGTGACTTGTACAGGGCTGCTTGTGCCGTGTCGCGAGTCTACCCTACGTCTGCCTGCTGTACAGCCGCGTCACTGGACTCTCCTATATTGAGGTATATCCTGTGACTTGTACAGGGCTGCTTGTGCCGTGTCGCGAGTCTACCCTACGTCTGCCTGCTGTACAGCCGCGTCACTGGACTCTCCTATATTGAGGTATATCCTGTGACTTGTACAGGGCTGCTTGTGCCGTGTCGCGAGTCTACCCTACGTCTGCCTGCTGTACAGCCGCGTCACTGGACTCCTATATTGAGGTATATCCTGTGACTTGTACAGGGCTGCTTGTGCCGTGTCGCGAGTCTGCCCTACGTCTGCCTGCTGTACAGCCGCGTCACTGGACTCTCCTATATTGGACTATATCCTGTGACTTGTACAGGGCTGCTTGTGCCGTGTCGCGAGTCTACCCTACGTCTGCCTGCTGTGTAATTTTTTTTAACTTATTGACTGTCTAACTATTTATCCCATATCTACTGTTCAACAATCCACAATCTCAGCCAGCCCGCAACCATAAATAAACCGGCCAAGTGCGAGTCGGGCTCGCGCATTGAGAGCTCCGTACCACCACACAATTTAATAACGAAATTACCAGTTATAACTTGGTAATGAACAGAAACTTATCACCGACTCGCACTTGGCCATTATTTATTATTTGTTGTTATACATTATAGTGTGTTCTATAATCACACCAAGTTTGACGCTTGTACGTATTATCGTTTTTACATTAGAGCTAATACAAAAATACGTAAAAAAATACGTTTGTTATATGGGGCCGCTTTCGTCTTTATTTTTTGACTTTTTTATTATTTGTTAGTTAATCCGCCGTAACGAAAATTCTGTGAAAATTTCAACTAGCTATCTGTTATGGTTCGAAAGATCATCATCATCATCAGCCGGAAGACGTCCACTGCTGAACATAGGCCTCCCCCTTTAAGCTCCACACTGAACGACAGCCTGCCTTTTGCATCCACTGGATACCCGCGACTCTCACAATGTCGTCGGTCCATCTAGTGGGAGGCCTCCCTACGCTGCGTCTTCCGGTTCGTGGTCTCCACTCCAGAACCTTTCTTCCCCATCGGTTATCGGTTCTTCGAGCGATGTGGCCTGCCCATTGCCACTTCAACTTGCAAATTTTAACAGCTATGTCGGTGACTCTAGTTCTTTGGCGAATATCCACGTTTCGGATCTTATCGCGCAAAGAAACTCCGAGCATAGCTCTCTCCATTGCCCGTTGTGTGACTCTGAACTTTCCAAAAGGCCAACAGTTAAGGACCACGTCGCCGTACCATATGTCATCACTGGCAACACACACTGGTCAAAGAGCCTTGTCTTTAGGCACTGTGATATCTTGGACGAGAAGATGTCACGCAATTTCCCGAACGCTGCCCATCCGAGTTGGATTCTTCGGGCGACCTCTTTGCCTAAGTTGGACTGGTTGGACTTACCTAACTGAACAATCTGTCCAAGATAAGTATAATGGTCAACAACTTCGAGAGTATCGTTCCCAACGACTACCGGCACGGGTTCAACATGGACATTGGACATCATTTTTGTCTTGTCCATATTCATTTTAAGACCCACCTGTTGGGAAAGGACACTGAGGTCGCTGAGCATCGTATTGAGATCCTCCAGCGACTCTGCCATGATGACTATATCATCGGCAAAACGAAGGTGAGTGATGTATTCGCCATTGATGTTGATGCCGAATCCGTTCCAGTCCAAGAGCTTGAAAACGTCCTCCAATGCGTTCGTGAACAGTTTCGGAGAGATAACATCTCCCTGTCTCACGCCTTTCTGCAGTTGGATTGGTTCCGTGCTCTCGTCCTGTAATCGGATCGACATAATGGCGTTTCTATACAGACACTTCATCACTTCGATATACCTATAGTCGATATGACAACGCTGGAGGGACTGCAATACTGCCCAAGTCTCGATTGAATCGAAGGCTTTTTCGTAGTCCACAAACGCTAGGCATAATGGCCGATTATACTCCTCAGTCTTCTGTATAATCTGGCGGAGCGTGTGAATGTGGTCTACGGTGCTCCAGCCTTTACGGAAACCGGCTTGTTCGGGGGTCTGGAAGTCATCAAACCTGCTTTCGAGACGGTTCGTAATGACTCTGGAGAACAGCTTGTACACATGGCTCAGGAGTGAGATGGGTTTATAATTCTTCAATAAGGTGTTATCACCTTTTTTGAAGAAGAGCACCACCACACTCGTGTGCCATGCTTCAGGCGTAGTACCTTCGAGAATGACGGAATTAAATAACTTCTGGAGGACTAAAAGTACCGGTTTTCCACCCGCTGTCAGTAGTTCTGTCGTGATTCCGTGATCACCCGGTGCCTTGTTGTTCTTAAGCTGTTTCAGAGCCATTCTAATCTCGTACAAGCTGATGTCTGGGATGTTCTCAGTGTAGTGTCGGGTCAGTTTCGCTCTCTTGTCCTGAGCTGTACTGACAATAGGCTCTCGTGTCGAGGTGTACAACTGTCCATAAAAAAAGATTAGAGAAGATAAAGGTTCGAAAGATACAGCCGTTAATAGATAGGACAGACATCGTAGGCTTAGTAATAGGGTCCCGTTTTTACCCTTTGGGTACGAAACCCTATAAAGACTAAAGAGCTAGCTGACCTGCAGAAATACGAGGATAATACTCCAGGGTTATCCTAGTAAAATGTACAGACTCATACACTTCTGCTCATGGCCACGGCCAGCCTATCGTTGAAAGAAGAAAATAAGAAAAATCATAAACTGTGACCTTACTTTCCGTTTCCAGGCTGTGAAATCCCTCCCGACCGGCTGCAAAATCTCCATCAGCATCCTAATGTTGCCTCAACTCTACTGGTTCTACCTGATGTCAGCGGGCGCCCTGAAGATGTTCTTCGCGAAGCCTGACAAGTCCGCGAGCATGTCCGCCGAGAAACTCGCGAACACGGCCGGTGGAAAGGTCGCCGCCTTGTCTGCCGGTGACGCCAATAAACGCAGTTGATGCCGACGTCGCCGCGGGATGCGACACCACGGCAATATACCAAAGTGTTAGAGCCCGAATTGTGGAAAAGTGACGTGAGTGACAAAACTATTCAGTAAACAAGGATAAACATCCTGTATAAAGACACAAAGCTAATATTGACCATAACGTGTGCCGTATTGAATTTTACATAAGTTTTTATGGATTATTACAGAAATAGACGTAGAAAATCAAAGATATACGCCGCGAAAATATTTACGCACAGATATGTGGATAATTTGGTAGTTTGCTAAACTTTCAAGACTGGTCCTGGCCCTTCAAGCTAATTTTCAGGTTCCATTTTGGTCCTTTGAGCTGGTTTTCAAGGCCAGTTTTGTTTCTTCCAGCTGATTTTCAAAGCCGGTTTTGATTCTTCCAGCAGGTTTTCAAGGTCAGCTTTGATCCTTCGAGCTGTTCTTCAAGTTAAGTTTTGATCCTTTGAGCTGATTTTCAAGGTCAGTTTTGATCCTTCGAGCTGGTTTTAAGGTCAGTTTTGATTCTTCGAGCTGGTTAATTCAAATTTTTGTCCATGTTCCAATTTGTGTAATTTCTGTCGTGTGGCTAGTTTTTAAGGTTAATGTTGTTACTACTAGCAAGTTTTAATGGACAATTTTGATATTTCGAGCTGCTGGCTGAAGGCTAATTTTGTTCTTGTGAGCTGATTTCAAGACTGCATAGCTAGTAGCGCTAAATATTATACTTGTAATGACATACGGTACTCTGTGGCGTCGATAAAATCCAATTTAAATATATAGTATCTCACGTCTCTTTTCCACTTTCGGGTTTCATAAGGGCGTCTCGCTCTTGCAGTCGACAGGTGTCGGACCACGGTGCTTATGCGAAGGAAACAGGTTCAAAATAAAGGTTACTCCATTGGATATGTAGGTATTTATGTGTTATTTTTTAATGTATTTATTGTGGTCGGTTTTGGAGGTTATATTTGACAGTGTCATTGTCATCTCACAGATATTTAATTGTCTGTCACAGACATACAAAACTAGCAGTTGAATATAAATAAATGTCAAAATCGAGTCACATAGGACTGATAATGAAAATTTACTTGCAATTTTATTTATCTAAAATAAGGTGAATTATAAATCAACAACGGTATGTCGTGAGCAAAGATAATATAACCACTTGATCGCGTATGTAGTCTAAATTCCCTTTTGCAAAATGATGCCACGTCGGTCGCGGGGGGCAGCTTGTAATTGGATACTCGACGCGTCTCGACGCTTGAGATTAGAGAATCGAAAGTCATTCATTCAATCCGCGCCTAGGATTGGCTTGGTCGAAATAGTTTAGGTTGACATGTTAGAACCTTTGGCTTATGCGGGGTAAAGGATGAGCAGTCAAGTGGTTATATTGTCATTGGTCGTGAGAGAGCCTACCTGTTCAGCCGTATGAACATGTAAATAAGGTGCTTGTTTGAGTCGGGAGTATTTTCCATCAGTCCAATGCGATTCAACTTTGCCGTTTAATGGAATTATAATGCAGATAACAACGAGCTGATCTGACGACATTGACGGAACTACAAGTGTTTTTGTCCTTGTCTAATAGCCCGAAAAGAAAAAGCCAGATATATTGTTTAGTGGTGTTTACTAAAACCTTCAAAACCGACGTTGGTGTCTCGGGCTAGAGAGAGACAGAGATGACGTATATGTAGTAAAATTCGTAGTCTGTCCCTCTCTAGCCTGTATTATTGTTGACTAGTCGCTTCGGACGATTTTAATAGTGGAAAATCTTGTGAAAGTAGTCAGTGTCTAATAAGTAATTATATTCAAAGAATAATCGTTAGATAGTTGTTAGATGTCCTAGTAATATTTGTAAACGCCAAGCGAAAAAAAAATCGTCAAATAAAGACCTATTCAAACACGCGCGATATAATGATTGAATAATGGATATCGCTCCAAGTTTATTTAAGCTCTGACAGATGCAACAACATTGTAAAAAGCTATAAAAACAACTAATATTTCACTGTAGTTTTACGGCCAGCTACAATCTTCAAAAACCAAGCAAGAATGATCAGATTTTATTCAGGTATTTACAATCTATTGCAGCTGTCTGAGCAAAAAAAAAACGTAAATCTACTATATAGTTGTAATATTGGTAACAATTTCATTCAGGAAGCCGCTATTCAAACACTATACTATACTAAAGTTATATGATTATTTACGGGATATTTACCGTGGTATCGGGAGCTCATTCCACAACCTTACCACGGTAAATATCCCGTAAATAATCATATAACTTTAGTGAACAACCGTGATAGTTTAAAACAGTGTTTACTATACTATACTGATCATATCTGACGAATGTTTTAATTTAGAAATCATAAGTTTCCGTCGATGTGTGAGGTTTATGTGTAGCTAATCTGAGCGGGTAGCTTTGGTTTCCGTTACCGCTCTAGCAACGAAAATATTTCGGGGTGTTATTCCCACGGCGTAGAGTCTGCAAAAAGAGAAGCGTCGTAGGTATTGAGGTCGTACGTGTGTTAGTTTACTGTTTTTGTTACGTTGATAACAGAGTTCTGTCATTGCCAACACGACAAAACAAATACTTAGTAGGTAGGTACTTATTCAGTTCTTACTGGTACTACTAGGTAGGTAGGTACCTTCACTTACATGCCGACGAAGATTTTACCGCCACGACGGTTAATTTTTTACACAGACTAACATCGCGTATATCTGAATAGACCTTTATGTCTAAAGTGTAATGTTAATACAACAAGAGATGTATAAAATACAATGGTGTCCTGCAGATTTTTTTATGTGACTTTATTTTATCCTATTAAAATACAGTCACGTAAGAAAACATCTTTTCAAGTGAGAAAAAGAGTATATTTTGGGCGACATTTTTTTCTTATAAAGTACTAGATGTCTTTTTACCCAAGAACGGCAAAAAGAGGGTTATGGTTGTATATAATTTTTCATGTGTGCTATTTTGAATATTTTCTTTATATTTCACCAAAAAAAAGGACGAGGTTGCACAATTATTTTATGAAAAGTAATTTTGTTTTGTTTGTTTAAGCACCCGCTCTCGCACGCTCAAACGTTTGATACGCTTTTGTGATGGCGCAGCTTGTTTTTGTGCTTTTTGTGTCTCCGCAGACGACGGACTTTAATAAGAGAGAGCTACGATTCACTCTCAGCGTGGATTTTAGAAAGAAACAAAGTTACGAATTACTGTGAGAGTAAGAAAAAGCATGTGTTACAAGTGTGTCATCTGTTGAGACATTTATTTCTGTTTTGTGCGTTAAGGTTACGGCACACATATCACGGGGTTAGACAAGACCCACTTTCTGTTAGCGTTAACGCCTGCGGAAAGATCAAATTGTCTGAAAATTAAATAAATATTCGGGACATTTTTTCACACACGGTCATCTGACCCCAAACTAACCAAAGCTTGTGATATGGCTGCCAGAGATATACATACATATATAGGTATTTTTTAAATACATACTTAAATAGATATTATCAACTACATATAGAACAAACACAAATGTTCATCACATAAATGTTTTGTCCTAGGGTGGAATCGAACCCACGCCCCCAAGCGCAGAAGGTTCACTACAAACTGGACCAACGGGCTATCAATTACAATGACATTAGCTTGAGATGTTATCTCAAACTAACGTCATTTTCATACAATTTTATCTTTCCGCAGGCGCTAACGCTTACAGAAAGTGGCTCTTGTCTAACCCCCCAACTCGGCATCTGATGCGAGGCGATGCCGATCCGGTGCCGAGCTGATGTGTGTGCTGTGACCTTTAACGTACATTCACTTTTTTTACATATATATTACTTATCAAACGAACGATTATCTGCTGTTTAACTTTGTTTTTATGCATTGTAACGGCTAAACGTGTAATTGTTACGTTGCTGACGCAGATCTAGATGTAGTGTTATTTATTTATTAGTTTTAGTTTAGTATATAACAGTTTAAAGCTTCTCATACAGTTTTTGGATTAGATGACGCAGGTTTGCGTGAAACGAACCGTGAACCAGATACGTTTCGGGTCTACTGTTGCTTGTAAAAAAAATGTATAAAGCGTTCAAAAGCATGGTTCTAAGTAGCGCATTGACAGACAGCTTGCATTATCTATTTCTCTAAGGCCCAACGCCGACTATAAAGTCGAGGTGGCATGGCATACAAGCAGCCTAGGAAAAGGAGACTCTAAACGATTAAAGGTTCAAAATTACACCTCATTTTCTGGGCGTGTATTGGTGGTCATACTATCATATTATATTGATATGACCAATGAGAAAACTTTGTATTGGAGATCATATTTCCCATGATCACTCCACAGTATTTTCCTGCACCCTGGTAAATATAATGGTACGGTCAATGTCAGCTATTTTCTTATTATTGACATCATTTTCTGGCATAAAGTTTCTACTCGTGTTTATTCACCTCTGTAATGTCACAAAAAACAAATTTTACTGAGCCAATATTTTGATGTGTAACATGTATTGGCGTACCTTGGCAGTAAATTTTTTCTTTAGCTAATTTCATTCAGTCCAATAATGTCCGTCTTTAGTTTTGCATTTGTTATTTTCTTTTAGTAGTGTCATCAACCAGGATAATCTCTCCCCTCTTTAAACAATCTCACTATTTCTTCCCTCACTGCTTATGACAAAATTGCCCCAACAACAACAATCAAAGGGGCAAAAGCCAAGCTAAAAAAAAAACTACTTGTATTTCGTGACGGACGTGACGTTATATGCTTTCTTATGCCGTCATGTTAGACATCTGCCGGGCGACCAGTGACGAGCAACATCTTTTAAATATATTTTTTTCCATTTGTTTATATGTTTTTGAGCTACTTTGTACGTTGTTTATGTTAGGGCCTTATATATCCATAGGTTGGTTACTCAAATAATATAACTACCAATAACAAACAATTCTTATTGGTCATATCAATATGACATGCTGGTATGACCACTAATATGCGCTGCCGGACGATTTTCAACCAACGATAAACTGGGGAGAGTCAAATTTTCCACGCTTGTACGCTGCGTTACCTCGAATCCTGTCCAGTCGCCGTTGAGCCTAAGTCTGTTCTCCACTAATGATTTTATACGTTGACGAAACCAACTCGTAATATTTAGATCTACTTATTACAGCCTAGAAGAGACCGCTTTAAGCGATAAGGCCGCCTTGTTACACCTCTTTTAAGCCATTCATTCTATGTATGTAATTTCTGGTGTATTCACACAAAGAGTTTATCTATCTATTTTATTAGGAATCTCGTCAAAAATTATATGAAAATTGTTATTACTTGTTGAATTTTACATTTATTCGTTGGCATTTATTTTCATATTCTTTCGGTATGCTGGGTGCGAAATAGATACTGATCTATCTGTAAAGTATGAGCTATAGAAACTATGTGTTATTTTTGTAAATTAATAAAAAACCACCATAACAAAATACTTTTAATGTTTTTTTACATCAAAGATATTTAAACTGGAGTGAGCTTTTCATGTTTGAAGTTGCACGTCAAACAGCGGAACTTAATTACCATGTTGTAGTTGCCAGGTTTTGTTTGGACGCTACGATGCCTGAAGTTGTTAAAGTGATGACCCCATCCCTCCATCGCGGTTTTACTATCGAACCGGCCGCCATCGGCAAAAAAACCATCCTCATACTATAGATGTGGAAGTGGAAGTCTCGCACTGTTCGATTTGATTGACTGTTTCTGCCACGCCTGTAAGTTGTGGAATGGCTTACCACTTTTAGTTTTTCTTCCAAAATATGACCTCAATTGCTTCAAGCGTCGAGTGAATAGAGTCCTCAAAGGTAGGCAACGCACCGCCATTACTCGGGTATTGTAGGTGTCGATAGGCGACGGTGACTACTTACCATCAGGTGGCCCGTGGCTAGTTTATCAGGCTTATTTTTTTAACGTGCTGCTCGAGAAATGACACTGATAGTGATTGATACGCGATGACTGCCGCGTCTTGACTTCGAACATGAAAAGCACAAGTATCCTTGGACTGGAAAGGGTTGTTGCTCAAAAATGTCCCAACCAAAAGTAGATTAAATCCATATTTACTATAACGGTAATCTGTGCATTTAATGTATATTCGTCGCAAGCTTAATTAGACATTGTGTGATGACATACGATATAAATAAATGGTCTGTTATTTCTAAATTATGTATCTAAAATATAGGTACAATCGGGATAAATTTTTCGTAAATTTTCTACTATAACTTGTGATTCAATGCTGTTCAATAGTAGTTACTATATTAGCTACATCGTTGTTAAATATAAACAAGATAAAAAAATAACTTATTTATTTTATCCCATTTACATTTGAAGATAATGTTCCAAGGGTGCAAAATTTGGTGATAAATGAAAGTCTGTGGTTTTTGTTTGTTTTAATAGACAATAGATTAAAATTAAATAGCTTAAATCATAGGCATGTGTCCTAATGTTTCAGTTATTACAAATAACATGCTTAGGGAAAGATATAATTAAATACATTATACATAACTGTTTTCTTTTTAAATTGGCATTTAAAGTTTTTGGTAGGGATAGAGAGCGGATTCGTTGTGCCTCTCGCGCAAAACGTGTTAGTATAGCAACTGTATGGTGCTCGCACGGCTTGACGTCACGTGCACGTTCACGTGCTATAGTGCGCTCTCTGTCTAGCATGAAATTAAAATACTAATAACTAACTAAATTACTACACTACTTATTCCAAAACTAACTCTCATTATTATTATTTTTAATAGCATGTAGTCTGCACCTATAATTGTGGTGGCGTTTAGTTTACTTCTTGTGCCTTGTGTCCGTCATGTTACGCAAGGACGTACATCATGTTGGTGTTCATTAATAAAATAAAAATAAAACTTATTTATTTTTGAACATATGTATTTAAATTTTATTTTCATAGATGGTCTCTATTTATGATCAGCTTTTTTATGGAGTAATCATCGAGATACAATACATATAGTCACAATCGTGCCAAAAAATGTCCGAACCAAAACTCGGCGCGCGCTACGAATTGCGCAGACTTTGGTTAGTTACAAGGTAACCGCGATCCGACTACAACGCCGCGCGATGCCAAAGCTACGATGACAGCGGACAACTAACGTTGAACACTATGCAAGCTACATAACGTCTAAATTGGAGTAAATGTGGCATTGTGTGACGTATATATCGGACGTTTTTGAATGTTTTCACTGAGAGTTTGTGTCTCTATAGAAATTGTATCTCGATAGGAGTAATCAAAGAAATTAGGACACATGCCTATTGGAAGCACCTTTAGCTTCCATTCTAACCTATTCAATGTACATTTCTTCCAATATTGCCAAATCTTATGACTGTCCAGGGTTCTAAAATGGCAAGAAATAAAATCTGGTCATGATTTAACCAAAACGTTCGCTAATGCCCCAAACGATTCCTGTATTTTACTGAAAATAGATGTTAAATAATTATAAATAACGGTGCCATTGTACTCCAAATGTTTCTAAAATATTGTATATCGCAGGAGGCCCTATTGTTTCTAACTGTTAATACGTGGTAGTTTTATAATATTCATGTCTAGAGCTAAATACATACGGTCATATCCAGAAACGTCCAATAAGCCTGTTTAATACTTCGACCAAAATGAAATGAATGGACGGGCCATAACCATTGAACTTGTTCAGTAAAAACAAGTCAAAACCGTCGGACATATACTTCAACACCTAATTATAACCATGTACAAGTAGTACATTTGTTACAAAAAATATATAGCGCTTTTTTGTTGTTGTGTATTTACACTTCGGGAAAGCACACGAAGGCATCATTTTGTCAGATGTTTCGTTATCATGTAACAATAGACGCGTGTCGCACTTCCTACGGCTAGAGAACGACTGAAACGAAGTGAGCGCCGGCGCTCATTTTGTAGTCTTCAAAAATGCGCTTCTTCTGGGCCCGTCCATTTTATTTTGGTCGAAGGTTTAATACCGTATCCGCATATCCAACTTCGTGATAAAGAGTTTTATTTATTTTGTACCTTCGGTTTTAGGGCTGTCCGATTTAAAACGTTCTGGAAATAAAGCTTTTAAAGTTGGTGAAATTTTATCTAGTATTTGTAGAGCGTTTAAAAGCGTGGGACAGATCAAGTATTGAAGGTACAAAATCAAAAAATGCCCGTGAAATATCTTGACACGGTCAATTCGTGGACCCCCAGCATTAGCAAAATTGTGCTCTCTCGTTTTTTCGACCTTCTCGTCAGTAAGTAGTTGAAAAAGTACTTAGGATTAGTTTATTGAACGTTTGTGAATAAGAAAGTAAATGTTAAAGGCGTCGTGAGACATGTTGCGTCGATTTTCGTGGTTTGTGACACCTTTAGGTTCTGGTCAGAATGGACACAAGGTATCGGGAATTAGCTACGTCTCGCGGTTTCACCATCATCATAATCAGCCTTTTAACAGTCCACTGCTGGACTTTTAGCCTACCCCCGAAAAAATGATTATGCCATATCCACCACGCTGGCCCAGTGCGGGTTGGTGGATTCACATACGCCATTGAATTCCTTCTCCGTACGTATGCAGGTTTCCTCACGATGTTTTCCATCACCGAAAAGCCAGTGGTATGAAAATTCGTACATAAACTGCAAAGAGCTCATTGGTACGGGCCCGGGGTAAACCCGCTACCACACGCTTTCAAATCTAGCGGTCTCCCAAATAGGCTACCACGCCTTTTTTAACCGGTTATCCCCGGTTTTGACCGGTTTCACCAGCTTGGTGTTAATTCGGTTGTAACATTTTCTAAAATAACTAAATACATCTATAAAAATAGTGTCATCCTTTTCTTAAATATTATAATAAAATGAAAAGAGATGCAGATAATTTTAGTTCTGTCACATGACTTGTAACCTCGTATCTCGGAGATTAGACCCACAAGACTGGGTTAAACCGCGAGGTGCAGCCAGACAACGCATTGGTTTCAAAATGTCGTGTCGCGATATCACGCGATCGTCTGAACGGGGCTTCAAAGAGCTTGTACACTAGGGTAACTGAGGTTCTATCAGCACAATATACTTTAGTCTTACTAGAGGTTTATATTGTTGACTATTTACATTTGTCGTTAAAAACAGTTTTGTTAATAATTGTGAGACACCTTTTGCTACTTTATTATAATACTTACATAATAATATACTTAATAGCTATACAGGGTGGAAACTTTAAGGGCAGTTACGGTAACCATTATTGCTACATGAAAATTGAAAAGACATTCCATGGATTTTGAAGACATTTTGATTAGCATTTACAGATTTTGGAGAATAAACGGGATATACGATCGTACCTCAGTTTGTAAACAGACTGATCCTTAAAAGTAAAAGGAACAGAAACAAATTATATGAAGAAAAAAAAATATTACTCCAAAATCTCTGACTTTGGGGCTAGCCAACTGGGCCTATACGAATTAACTTTTTAACCATGTTTTTGGCAATTTTTGACAAAATCTATAAATTACAATCAATACTTATATACCTCCAATTAATCCGTTAATTTGTTTTATGGCCTCCACGAGACAGGCTTTGTCCTAGTGTGGGGACCAACAGTAAATTATTATTTTTAAGGTGTTACTTTTTTAAGAAATAAAAAATCTTTAAAATCTTTATCTTATCCAAAGCCCATGGTACTCGGACCGTTTTCATATACCTATCCATAATTTTTATGGTAGCTGCCCTTATATACTAGTGTCTACCTGTGTATTCCCATACTTGTTAGCTAGTTCAATGTGTATACTTATGTCGCGTTCCGAATTAACGCCAATAGCGCTTATGCGAACCAAAACGACGGCATGAAGAAATTTCTTTGTAATTGTGTTGGTTTCCATTTACGATATTGGTGCTGTTAGCGCGATTTGGAAAGCGCCTTAATCAGCTAAGTATTTGTATACTTGCTATGTATTCCCGTAGGTACTTGTATTCTTAAACTGAACTTTTAGCTATGTACTTTATCTTCCGTTATCTATCGTAACTCGACGACTGATGTAAATAGACCTTAACTAAGTCTTATGACATTTCGTTCCTAATTTTGTAACCAGCTTAATATATGGCCTAATATTAGAAATATTATATATCTGCGCTTTTAAGTTTTGAGATTGCGCAAGTGTTTTTTTTTTCAAAGAGCTTATATATGTATTCTAATTCCATTTGTTTTAAATTTTTTGCGAATAATATTAGGTGTGATAAATAGCATATAGAGGAAAATAGCAACTATTACAACCGTGTGCTTTTGTTTGATCTGAAGACACGAACCACTATCGTGAAAGTATTTTAGTCTGATTTTGAAGCAGTACATAATTGATATATTATGTAAAGATGAAGGCTTTGACAATAGTGGTTCGTAATAAGCTCTTGTTTCGAATCACGCAAACAGCGCCAACGACGCCAAAATGGCATGAAAAACGTTTTTTGTGCCATGCTGATTCTTATTGGCGTTATTGGCGTTGATTCTGAACATGACTCAAAACGATTGATTGTGTGTTGCAAAGATCTCTAAAACTACAGATTTAACAACTAAATAAATTAACTAAATTGTAGACTGCTTCAAAAAACGACCTTTAACGAAATTCAACCATTTTGCTACACCGTTAAGTCTTATATCTCAAAAGCGCGTGCTTCTTGTTAAATCTATGGTATTAGAAATCTTTGGTGTTGTAAAAAATATTATACAGTCCGACATGGCTTGAAACGAACGTGGATAAGGGCGTTGTTACGGTTTGTCTCTTTTTAACACTAAAGAAGATACAGAACGATTAAATAAGTTTGTCTTGGACAAGTGTGTTCCATATTCGCTTACCATCGGGCGAGGTAGACCCAAAGGCAAATTCTACTAGGAAAAAAAAACCGCAGCTGAAGTTCCATATTCGACACGTTCATTATAAGCTTTGTCGCACTGTAGTATAGATATTTCGAAAGTTACGAAGAAAATGTATATTGCTTTCGATGTGTACATTTTAACGAATTGTACAGTGGTGTTACCAGGTAAATGTAATTATCGCGTAGTTAATTTATATTTAGGCTTGTGTGTGGACGTACGGCGACTGTCGGAATAATGCGTTGGGCAACTATCAAAGTGGCACCTAGCATAGCTTTTTAAGTTTTTACAATGCTATTGCAGCTGTCGGGTTAAATAACCGAAACGAAGTAGTGTAACGAATTTTTTTCGCGTCTATTTTTGCGTCAAATCGCGGGCGGATTGTTTGTGTGCGTTCACGTCGATCTAGTGACAAAACGCGCGATTCGCGTCCACGCAAACGACATGCGGCCAATGTGAACACGAACTCGCGCGCTTCACCGCGTCCGCGCCGCTAGCTCGACTAGCTCTTAGAAATCACCTGTCAGTCAAATTTTTACCCACCCCTTTTTACCCTTTTTTTTACTTTGACTTTGACCTTCACCCCCAACCTATATGGTCGGCTAAACTTGCGTTTTAGTTCGAAGATCAGATCCCAGTGGCAAGAGATGCCGAGATGGAACCGGCATCCGCAGTCGCCGCGTCGCTCCGCACAAGTCCTGCAGCGATGCAGAATAGATGTGATATGCTAACTCATTGACTAGGTCTGTTGCACTGAGTGTTTTATAAATGTATCCAATACTGAATTTACTTGTTTTATTCATACTAAGTAATTTAGAGTACACGCCGAACTTTATGACCGCTCTGAACTGAGTCATTTGTCAAAACTCGGTGAACTTTCATTCTTCAACTATTACAAATGGTTGGGAGCTCGTCTCGACCGATAAACAATACAGTGTTAAGTTTGTCACAGTTTAAAGTTGTCAAAGCCGATGGTTGAGTCAACAAAGCGCACAGAAGACGAAATGGCAGCGTCGCAATGGGGACTTCATTCGTGGCGAGCGGGAATGAGAGCGCTCGAGACTTGACTTCTCGCTTCTATACATGCTTTGATGCCTAACCGTTACGAATGTTATCCTGTAGAAGTCACCGTCTAGAGACGTTCACAGGTAAAGAAGAGTTCTGAGTTCTTACAACAGTTCGGAGCGGCGCTTGAGTTTGGCACGGACTACCTCGCTATAGTAATTTAGGGGTTTTTATTTACTTAGATAAGATCTCGGTTTGAAAGCAAACCGATACTTTCCTGAAGATACTCCTAGGTACTTGTGAATTTCCGAATTTTGCATTAAAAATATTTGCTGATTTTTAATTATATATATTTTTTATTTAGGTAGGTACTGAACTAATCGGATTATTAGGAGACGACCTTTTGTTGATTGAGGAGGTGCAGTAATTGATAGTAGAAATTGCTACCACGATTTTCAGATAAGCTCAAATGTTTGCCTACCATTTGCTTTCTATACATAATAATAAATAGATCTAAATACACTCTAAAATAGTATTTATTTATTTATGGTAACTGGGATTATTTTTGGTCTGAGTTGACACCGTTTGGGGGGTTAGTCCACCCGTACCTTGCCAACTGGGTTTTTTTTTTAAATGACACTTAAATATTTATAAATTATTATCACCAGTAAGTAAGGGAGTTTTTTTCCTAAAACTTCTAACACTCAAACAAGAGTACCTACTTGATCGTTATTTACTAAATAGAATCAAAATAATCTAATCAAATTGATAGAGATCTGTTATTTCTAAAACTTAATCGAATACGTGCATAATCCAGTGACGTGACGCGTTGGTAGGTAGAATACTTACTATTCTTACTAACGTACCTACCTATTTAAAGTATTTTTTTTACAAATCACAATAGCTCATGACCTTATGTCCGCCTGGAGATAGAAAACACTCATCTTTCATACTAGGTTGTTTTTTATTGATAAGCAGAAATGCCGGTTATAGGTACTCGCACTAACCTATGCTGGCTGTCGCAGAGCCAATATAGGCGGGATGAAAATTGCACCAACCTATAACATAACACTCTCGAGTCTCGACGGGCTAAGACGGCACCGCTATCTTATAGTGCTAACAGACGCACGAACGCGGCTAACCTCAACCGCCGTCTGACCAATGGGAGAGAAAGAGAGGGAAATATGATATTCTCACTCTTTCTCTCCCGTTGGTTGGACGGTGGTCCGTCAGCCGCGTTCGAGCGTCTGTTAGCACTATTAGGAAACCAGAGCTTTCATTTTTTCCCTCTGACATTTGAATCTCGGTATCCGATGCTACACATTGCTACACTCAGGCTACACATTGTGTCACAAAATCTCGCGCTCCGGTAGGAGTAATAGTGTTCCGTGATCTCGCGATGCCAAGAACGCGTCACACGTACCTAAGGCTAAAAAAATCCACGAGCATACCTACGCACACCCATCCTAAATCAGATTAGATTAACAAATTTGATTCCATTTAGATAAAAAGCTACCTACTACGTATTTTCCGGTAATTGTAATTAACCTGCACGTGAGGAAAATTAAGTATTTGCCTCAGTTTATACCCACGAAAGTTTGTGTTTAGTAAAGTTGGTAACTACCTACCTACACGACCACTTAGGCATAGCTACTTAGGTACATACTAATACTAGGTAATACTACTTACATAGCTACTTACCTTCATCTACAGATATACCTAATACGTACTGAGTTATGCGGACAGGGTGTCCTAAGCCGGAAGGGGTCCATATATATATATAGTATTAGTAACCGCCATCATAAAAACAAATGAATAACTTTTACATAGGAAGCAACTCTGAAATAGCAAAAAGAAGTTTCATAGAAAACAGTAATTTACAGTCTTCAAAATGTATGGAAATACTGATATTTTTTCACGATATTAGGGTCGGTCACATAGTAAAAGTAGTTCATAATGATGAGCATAACGACCCCCATTCGGCTTAGCATACCCTTTCCTTATAACCCTATAGATGTTTCACAAAGAGACGGGTAAAACCGCGGTCCGCAGCTAGATACGTAGGTAGTCACATTTACGTACCTAAATTAAATCACTGCAAAAATTAAGCAGGTATTTACGCGTGTTATCATTTATCATCTAATTAGCCAGTATCAGTGATTATCGTGATTTCTCTGTCCGCTACCGCGCCGCCTAACTGATCTAGATAATAGATAGTATACCTAGGGCTGATAAGTTGGCTCAGCTCGTAGTGGAGGCAAAGATGTTTTGGACAGCGGGCCTAGTACTTGTGGCCCTGGCATTTGGCCAGGTAAGGGATATTTCAAAATTTATTTTTTTTAAAGCTGAAAAATGTGTCGGTAGGCGGTGTTATTATTATTATTTATTTAATTTTAATATATTAATAGGCTTGCGTTTGACCGCCAACTCGCCTGGTGATCACTATTCCGATCAAGTGATTGACCAACAAGTGATCATCATCATCAGCCAGAAGACGTCCACTGCTGAACATAGGCCTCCCCCTTTAACCTCCACACTGAACGACAGCCTGCCTTTTGCATCCACTGGATGCCAGCGACTCTTGCTATGTCGTCGGTCCATCTAGTGGGAGGCCTACCTACGCTGCGTCTTCCGGTTCGTGGTCTCCACTCAAGAACCTTTCTTCCCCATCGGTTATCGGTTCTCCGAGCGATGTGGCCTGCCAACAAGTGATCGCTTGATCAGAATTCGTGGTTTTTTGTAGCAGATTTGTAGTAACTACGTAGGTACCTACCTATATATATATCTACTTTAGGAAAATGTTTTTTCAGCCATTTACAATATTATTACAGCTGTCAGAGCAGATAATTGCTTGGACCGAGTTTACTTGCCGAATGGGCTGTCTCAGCATGTTTTCCTTTTATTTTCTAAAAACTTTCCTCCTACTCGTATTGTATTTTCGATTTGTATTTTTTTTTTGCGTAAGGTTAAATTTACTTAGGTTTGGACAAAATCTACTCTTATAAGCTAAGAAGTTTCCAAGTTAAAGTATTTCTATTAGTGAAGAATTTATTTCTAAATATTACCTAGTATATAATTATCTTTGATATTACCTCTAGTATATAATCTTTGATATTACTAATCTTTGCAAATGATTGCACCGGTAAACGCCGCGTAGGACGTCCACCCACAAGATGGACAGACGATCTAAAAGAGACCGCAGGGAAACGCTGGATGCAGGTCGCTTCCAACCGGCCCTTTTGGAGATCGATGGGGGAGGCCTATGTCTAGCAGTCGATGTCCTATGGCTGAAATGATGATGATTGCAACCAACTATTTACAATAGTTAATTGCGGTTTTAGATATTATACGATGTGACGTCAGTCGTCACCCACTACTTGCTATACCACCACCACCACCATGCTTATTCAAGTCTGTATGCACGTTGCAGGTCCCAGCGGAGCTCGCAAAACCCGTGTTTATCGAAGATGCGGTCGCTAGAGGCGGTAAGCACCCAATAACAATTTACTAAACGCCGTCTAATAAATAAATTGCCTGTTACGTTAATCATTCAAATTGCTATACAAACTTCTCGCTGACGCGGAGATTCCGACGCACAAACACGGCACAGAGGCCTTACGGACAACAGCTAATTGCGGCACCTAATCCGCTCAGTTGGAAAATCACGCGACCGCAAACCTTATCGCGCCCAGATAAGGTTTGCGGTCGCGTGATTTTCCAACTGAGCGGATTAGGTGCCTGTAATAGCTGTTGTCCGTAAGGCCCCAGCATTGTTTTACTTTCCTTAGTGTTATTGTTTTAAGTTCCTTTAATCACGAGGTTTTTTGCCCACTTTTAATCTCCTCCTCTTTTGTCACAACAATCATGATCATTCGTGATGTTACTCTAAAAAACCCATTGGGAATTATCTTTAGAATAACATTACTAGTACATATACCTAAAGCAATTTTCGTGTTGTTCCTTTAAAAGATAACGGAAAAGAGAAGAGAGAAAAATCTCCAAAAATAATAATATTTTTTGTCCATGTTAAATGTATATATGAATTTCTAGTGTAATTCCGCTTCTACGTCGTTTTGAGTACAATAATGATTTGGGACAAACTATTTTACTCTATAGATATTTGTGATGCTAATTTATACCTATTCTGACATAAATATTAATTACATAAAAAGTAAAATTAACCTAACCTGAAACAAATTGTAATTAAATTTGTAACAAAAAAATTCGTTTTAACAATTTGTACTAATGATATTAATTTTATAAAATTTGTTAATCTTGAAATTACTATAAACTTTATTTAATTGAAATGTAAATGAAAAATTTAACAATAAATACTGAAAATAACATGAATTTACTGTAAATATTATTTAATTGAAATGAACTCTAAATTTTTGAATCTATTATGAAATTACTATAAATATTATTCAATTCTATTGTTGAAATATAAATGAAGTAAACAATTATACCCGTTTCCTCAGTGCACCTTGTCGACACGTGTTTCGCCTCTTCACGAGGCATTCTCAAGACGTGTTGACTCTCCAAGCGCGATGCCGAGAATTAAAATGGACTTCCGCAAAGTAACGCCTGATTCAATCAACTATTTTTTGTCCATCTCTACATTCTCTACATAGTATAAATTAAAGTCGCTTTCCGCGTCTGTCTGTCTGTATGGCCGCTAACTCCTCCTAAACCACGCAACGGATTTTGATGCGGTTTTTACCATCAGTTAGATACATTTTCACGGAAGGTTTATATGTAAAACTAGCGACCCGCCCCGGCTTCGCACGTATATTACACCCGTGCGAAGCCGGGCGGGTCGCTAGTATCCTATAAAATATCAAATCATCAAAAATTGCTATTTGCTATGTTACTGCCTAATCGGCTATTTTAGCGCCTCTTGGGTGTTGGCTTTGACCCCACTAATGCCTCTCAAATGTCTGGGCCAGACCTGAGAGATAATAAAAAAAAAACATCACTATCACCTAAAACGCATATAACGAATTTTCATGAAAAACGTATGATCGCATTACGTAACACTTCTATACGTCTTCTGATAAGGGTAACTAAATCCCATTGTGATCGTGCAGGCTTTGCCGTCAGCAGCCGCATCGTGTCTGGTTGGGAGGCGGTCCCCGGACAGCACCCGCACCAGGTCTCCCAGCGCCAGGTGGGCCCCGACGGCAGCGTCACCGCGTGCGGGGGCTCCGTCGTGGCTCGCAACTGGGTGATCACTGCCGCGCACTGCACCGCCGGGTAAGAACCAAAAAGAAGCTTGACGCAGCGCAAAATGAGTTGTTCTTTGATCAGTTTTCTGCCACGGAATGGCCTGTAGTTCGCAAAGGTCTTTAGATCCGGTGTGTTATGCCTGGACCTATTTTTGACATTGACCTAAGCGAAGCCAGCGCCGCTGTTTTATCACCGCTCCTCTACCCACCACCGCCAGAAATCGTGTTTTGCTTTGTGGAAATCCCACACATACATTTCACACGATCTTTCTTGCCTCACACCTGCAAAATGTGGAATGAGCTCCCATTCCGCGGTGTTTCCGAGAAGCTACAACATGGAGTTCTTCATAGAGTCTTTAAAGGTCAGCAACGTATTTGTGATGCCTCTAGTGTTATATAATTATATCCATAGGTGTCGACGGTGACTGCTTACCATCAGGCTGCACGTCGCATAAAACCAACATAGGTACATAACACATAATATGTATACGGGTCGGGTAAAAAGTTACTCGACTCAATTAACTGTCTAACTGTGTCCATCCATCCCTTAGCCGCATCACAGTGGTGGTCCGCGCCGGTGTGACCAGCCTCATCACCCCGCAGTACATCTTCGAGACAACTGTGTGGTGGAACCACCCCACGTACAACGACAACCTCCCGGCGATCGTGCAGCCCAACGACATCTCCATCATAAAGCTGCAGCGTCCCGTCACTTACACCAGTAAGTTTTCTGTTTTACCTACTCATACAAGATTTTACAAGGATCTGCTGCCATTAGAATCAATAGGCGAGAAAGAGAGGGAAATATGATATTCTCCCTCTTTCTCTCCCGTTGGTTGGACGGCGGTCCGTCAACCAAATCCACACGTCTGTTAGCTTCTTTATAACTGTAAAGGCAACATAAAATTTAGAAACACCTCTGGGGTATGTTTCTATATAATCACGCCAACTATGATGCCAACAGCTCTAATGAGAAGTTAACTTTCAGACTTTACAGAGCGTCCATTGGGATAATCTGATCTGCAATCAACAATGTAAAAGTATTATTATGGAAACTGACGTGGTATTCATTTTTTTTTTATTTACATTTTTGATATTCATTTTAATTTTGATTTCATTTTTTGATTTTTCATTTTGATTTTTTATTTTTTTTATTTAAAAAAAATAACAACGCGACATGTTCCAGATCTCCTGCAGCCCATCCGCATCCAGCCTTCAGCCGAGGCGTTTGCCAACTACGACAACGAGGTGGTGGTGGCCAGCGGCTGGGGACGACTCTGGACCGACGGTACTTACCCTTCATTTACACATAATTCAAACAAACCAAACATTGTTGACAGCAGAAACTCGTGGTAGCCTATTTGGGAGACCACTAGACTAGAAAGCGTGAGGTCGCGGGTTCAAACCCCGGGCCCGTACCAATGAGCTCTTTGGAGTTTACGGATTTTCATACCACTGGCTTTTCGGTGAAGGTAAACATCGTGAGGAAACCTGCATACGTACGGAGAACACCAGCCCGCAACTGGGCCAGCGTGGTGGATATAGCCCAATCACCCTTTCGGGGGTAGGAGAAAAAATCCAGCAGTAGACTGTTAAAAAGGCTGATTATGATGATGAAACATTGTTGTATCTAGACTTCAATATGAACATAGCTAGACTTTTCTTTCACCTAATAAACAAAATTCTGTTGGATGACCCATGGACCTATTAAGTTCTCGAAATAATCCAGATGAACAAGTCCCAGTAATGGTTGCCTGGAATAGATCGCTTTTAGCGATAAGGCCGCCACCTCTGGCACTAGCTAGGTAGTATAATGGCGAACCATTCTTTCTACACGACACCTGTAACTTTTGTAAACCCATTATACGCAAAAAATACTACTAATAAATAAATAGCTTGTAAGTGTTTTCTATCATATTGTAATTTTTATTTCTGGGGGCTTAGTCCCAGATTTGATAGTTTTCGATTTTATTTTCGCTTACGTATTGTTTCATACATTTTAGTAAAGCGCCTCGAGCGGAAACGCGGAGGAACTAAAATAGGCGGTATAGATTGCTTCACTCTAATACGAAGAAAGTTTTGGAATACCTTTTAGCCCAGCAATGTATGGAACAATACGTAAACGATAAAAAATTTCGTAAACTATCAAATCTGGGACTAAGCCCCCTGGTGTGCACAATAAATAGTTTATGTCTATATATCCCCTCCAGTCAGCAGCGTGCCCAGGTAATTGAGATGATGATAATTATAGAAAACAGCGAGATCTTCCAACAATTTAAAACCTCCAAAATGGTTATTTAGTAGGTATAGGTTATATTCATTCTGTTCTGCCCCCAGGTGCCCAGCCTGAAGTTCTGAATTGGGTGTATCTACGAGCTATTTCCAACCAAGCTTGCGGGCAGACCTTCGGCACAGCGCTGATCAACAACAACGCCATCTGCGCGCGCTGGTTCAACGTCACCTCGCAGTCCACCTGCCAGGTGAGTACAACTGGTGCAAAATCACCCACACTCCAGCTGGGGCTTCCCACAAACAGTACAATACCGTTAATCGCGTCCTAAAGGGTCGGCAACGTATTTGTGATGGTGGTGGCCTCTGGTGTTACAAGTATCCATAGGCGACGGTGACTGCTTACCATCAGGCAGCCCGTCTGCTTGTTTGCCATCTATGGCATAAAAAAAACAGTTTATTGTACTGACCTTCAGTACAATAAACTAAAAGAAAGAAATGGAAAACCCGGAGCCCCGTAACTTCACCAACATGAAGGCACAGCTTCCAGACTAGTCTGGCTCTGGCCTTCGGTAAATCTGGTACTGCTTCTTGCTTGGTAAAAATATTATCTGAGCTGATATTGATTGACTGGTATTCTGGTTGCGTGCTCATTTTAATTACCTGTTCACCGCAGAATGCAACAACCTGCCGGAGTCTTTGTTTCAATGCAATCTAGTTCTTTTGAAGGTCAGCTTGAATTTTCTAAACATGCTTTCTTTGTTATATGTATCTTTGATCTCAATGTCGCTTACCAGCAGATGAGTTGGTTTATAAAGATACGAGATAAAAATAAAAAACCTACCGAAAAAAGCAACATCACTTATTCAGTCAACACAAACTGATGGATGATGTACAATGTACATCAAAGCATGATCAAAGCCTTCATATTATGTGTGTATATGCAGGGTGACAGCGGCGGCCCTCTTGTGCACGTGAACGGTGGCGGCGTCCCCGTGCTGGTCGGCATCGCGTCCTTCGTGGCGGGGGGCGACTGGGGCTGCCACTCCGGCCTGCCAGCTGGTATGTACCGCCAATGGAAATAATACTAGGGGAACCTTACGACATCTATATCACCATTCATCAGTGTGCCAGAAGTTGTTAGGAAGAGGCGGCGGCGAAAGCCAAGGCTGGGAAGTGTGGGGAAACGGCTCTGCATGATGATGTATGTCTGTTTTGAGATACAGAAGTGTCCGTGTGGAAGTTGTTAGTTAAGTGTTTGTGTGATTGTGTGTATTTTAGCTTTACGGGGTGGCATAGTAATTTTATGACAAAACTCCAATTCAAAATAAAGTTTTTTTTTTTAAGCGTTCATTTTAGCACTACGGTAGTGCTAATACTGGTACTCGTAGACCGCATCGTCGCTTGGCATCAGGCGAGATGGTGGCCAAGCGCTAGACTATCTAAAATTTTATTATACAAAAAAAATCGCTGTGCCTTCTTGGAACACCATTACCCTCATAATGCACCAACTGATGACCAAATTATTTGTACAGGTGGCCAAAACATGGAACTAAAAATTACTAGAGGGTTCTGTGGAGTTTTGAAAACATCACGAAAGTTTCTCCTCGTTTTAACCACTTTGCGATTTAGCAACAAAATAGCGACGAAATGACGTCAGAACCAAATCAATGACGTAACACGGTTTTTTCACGTTGGCGCCTAAATTCGTTCGTTGCACTTTTATTTTAAATTATTTTTATGGCTTTGGATACAAAGTCCTTCAGTCATAATATTAACGTCAAACAAGCCATAGTCATAGTCCGATTCAAGCAAAGTAAGTCACGGTCAAGTCAAACTCGTGCCCAGTAAAACGGTGAAGGCTATACAAGAACAAGAGCTTCAATGGAGTTTTGGAAACAACACGAAAATACATGTTTCACATCGTTATATCACTTTTCCAAACTCGAGCGCGTCATGAGCATTTAATAAATAATAATCCACCATTATTCCACATTAACACTCGAAAATACGCAAGTTTAGGAAAATAATACAACGACCGACATGTTTTTCCACGTTGGCGACCAACTTGGCGCTAAAACTCTGAAATTCGTATGCATTGCACTATTTTTTTGTTACAATTTTCATGACCGTGGATTCAATGTCCTTTAATCGTAATATTAAACAGACAGTTTACATGGTCTTAATAGCGTCAAACAAGTCATAGTCACAGTCAGAGTCAAGCTAAGTAAGTCACGGTCAAGTCAAACTCATGCCCCTGTAAAGTGGTGGAGACTTTACAAGAGGCTCCTATGGAGTTTTGGAAACAAAACAAAAAGACACGTTTCACCTCGTTATATCACTTGCCCACACTCGAGCACGTTTACGTGCATTAATGAATAATAATTCACCATTTAGTACACATTAACACTCGAAAGTACACAAGTTTAGAAAAATAATCCAACGAGTCGACATGTTTTTTTCCACGTTGGCGCCAAAACTCAGTTCGTTGCACTTTACTTAGTTGTTGCCAGTAATTTAATTTAAGGCAAGTTTTAGGATATTCCCAATGAGTTTTTTGACTCAATATTGTGAAATTTCAGGATTCATTCGTCCCGGACCTTTCCTACCATGGCTGAATGAAGTCAGCGGCCTTGACTTCGAAAACCTTAACGAAGAGGAAGAAGTGACTGAAGCTCCCATTCAACCTACTACTGAGGTAGCTACTACTACTACTACTACTACTACTACTACTACTACTACTACTACTACTACTACTGAGGCACCTATACCTTCTACTGAGGCACCTATACCTTCTACTGAGGCACCTGTACCTTCTACTGAGGCTCCTAAACCGACCTCTCCTCAACCCGAACCAGAAGAAGAGGAAGAAGAAGAAGAGTCCGACTCCGACGAATCTGACGAATCCGAAGAAGATCCAGAATTATCGGAGCTTCTCAAGAAACTGATAGTGAAAGTCAAAGTCAAGGTTAAAATAAATAACAA
The DNA here is from genome assembly GCA_914767915.1 of Agriopis aurantiaria. Lineage (NCBI taxonomy): Eukaryota > Metazoa > Arthropoda > Insecta > Lepidoptera > Geometridae > Agriopis > Agriopis aurantiaria. The sequence continues at coordinate 1,171,945 of OU612002.1, read as the reverse complement.
CGTTAAGAGGAAAATTAAGGTCAAGTGCGTTGACAAATTCTAATTAAATTTGCCCGAATTAATCGAGATAAAAGCATGTATATGTCCTACCCATCCTACATAAATTTTATAACTGCAAAGTTTTTTCTTTTCTCCTACTATTTTCTACCATATTTTTAAATGTGCTAAGGGTAACATTCAAGTTATATGTCAAGTCAAAGAATGACGTCATTTACATAAGTAGGGATGCTACGTAAAGTATCGATAAACTGTTTCTTTTTATCGTATTAATAAAAAAGAATTTAAATCGATAAAAAGAAACAGTTTATCGACAATTTTACGTAATATATAATTATGTCTTGTTTATTCTACTTATAATAATTATTAACAAACGTATGGAACACTAAATAATTATATTTAGTTTAGATATTTTTCAATTATGAATTTGAAATGATAAAAATAAAAGAGAAAAAGAGCAAGCATCGCATAAATAAATAATGTGCTTTTGATTTATTTCTATTCAAACATTGATCGTAAATATTGAGACAGGCGAGAAGACAAATAAAAACATACCATTGTTTATTTTTACTTTTTCGAATAAATTTTATCAGTATATATTTTTTATACTTAAAAATACTATTAACAGCTTAAACATATTGGCAACCCTAGCAACTGCACCATAGAAGTAACTAAAACATAGCATTAGCTTTGTGCACCTCATTGTTGTTTTTTTTAATTAGTGGTACTTTAGTAATTTTTAAACTTACTACTACTACTTTACTACTTTTTAACTTACTTACTTTTTTCTTTTTTTTGGTACTTTTTTGCGAGATATTAGCTGTCTTGACAATTGACATGGCTTAATCTTCCTTACATTAAAATTTAAAACGTACTTAATCATGAAATTATATTAGTGCAAATAAACAAAAAAACAGACAAAACCAATAGTCAAGAAAGTTAACACACTCGATCCAGTTGACATAATCCAAAGATTCGGCAGTCGATATATCGATAGTTAAGTTTTAGTACCGAACCGAAGCGCATCACTAGTAGTTTATAAAAAGTCGCAGTGTAAAAGAGGATTAAGTTATTTTTATTATTTTTTTCAATAAAATTAGAGAAACTTTATAATTCTGAAATGAAATGGAGGAAGCAAATAGTAAAGGTACGTATTTTCTATGAATATAGTACATATTAATTTAATTTCATAGAAGTTTTAGTCATGTTTTTAGTGCTTATTTGTCATTGATATTTTGTGTGGGCGCGATACATGTTTCTCGGCGTGAAATAATCTTTTGTTTGTCCGTGCCGCGCCTATTCTTTGATAAAACATAACTTTTTTAAGTTTATGGCTTTGCTTTACCATTTTTGAGTTAAGTAAGTACCTATGGTAAAGTCAATGCCCCTTATTACTTACTCTGAAATCTTAGAAAAATGTAAACAAATTGAGGAATAAAATTTAACTTCCGCGTCCAAATCAAATCAAACTTGAAGGTTTTATGAAAATTCTAATATACTGTTGAGCAATAACTACCTATAATGACATTGATAATACTAATCAAGATTAATTAACTAATATCCATAGTAAGTAGGCACCTATCCTAAAACTTAGTAACTAAGGCTTTTGAGGAATTTAATTTAAAACTATATTTTTTAGATATAACTAAAGAAATAACTTCAGATTACTCTGCAGCATTGGCTGCTAGTAATCACTATAGACAATTTTCTTTTGTTTCAATCATATTTCATTACTGCTTGGTTACAAACAACATTTTAAACCATAATAGAATACACTAATAAAGCTACTGTGCCAGCGGACCAGAGCTTCTCGGTATTTCAGAGAGCTGGGTTGGATCGAGTGGATGCTGACAAGGGTAAATACACCACAAGAAAGACATCAGAGCAGGATTTATCACCATCTTGAAGAGAAACAATTTTTTCTGAGTAGTGTCCAAAAATACAGATAGAATATGTTTATGATAAATTTAAAATGATTACTATTTTATTTATATTATAGAGGAATTACTCATGTAATATTAAGCTGGTTATTCTGACTATAGTAATGAAAAAATACTGTAAAAACGATGTTTAAAAAAAAAATTTAAATAGGCTTGCACTTGGCCACCTACTTACCTGATGTTAAGCGATGATGCGGTCTACGATGGAGCACGCTTGCCTAGAAGAAACCAATTCACTCTCGACTTGAAGACAGCCAGATTGTAACTATCGAGGACCACCCACTCAGGCAGTTAGTTATGTTAGTTTCCAGATCATATTTATTGTGGGATTCAAGGATGTTGTGCTTTTGAACACTATTTTATGTTCTGTCCATACTAAGAGAATTTGCATAATGATAAAAGGAAGGAAGTATTTAAATGTACAGGGATTAGGGCACCGGGGTAGGAGAGAAGGTGCTAGTTTCTCTGCGCAGGAACATCACAGTGCCTTCTCGGCACGTTCCCACCTCATCAGGTCTGATACCCTTGCGCCCGGAGTCAATTAAATAACTTCCACATGGGCAGTGAGAGGTCACAAATCCTACTTCTGTACAAATAACAATGAAATGCTGTTTATATAAATTTAAAAGTATAATTTTCTAGAAAGCCTCAAGTGTGCGGGGTGCCTGAACGATGTCGGCGATGCTGAGTACATCACCGCCCTACAACAAGACTGGCATAAAGACTGCTTTAGGTAAACCCTGCTACACCTTCACATGTAACTTGTTAGCCCATTGGTCCAGTTGGTAGTGAACCTGCCTTCTGCGCTTGGGGGCGTGGGTTCGATTCCCACCTAGGACAAACATTTATGTGATGAACATTTGTGCTTGTTCTATATCTGGTTGTATCTGTTGTCTGGTTGTTCTATTTAAGTATGTATTTAAAAACTATACATGTATGTATATCAATCTCTGGCAGCCATATCACAAGCTTTGCTTAGTTTGGGGTAAGATGACCGTGTGTGCAAAAAAAAAAAACTATGTTAACAAATCTTGGAAGTTCATTTTTAACTTTTTGACTTTTTTATTATTCCTTATATAGTTAATCCACCGTAACATTACATATTCTTTGAAAATTTCAACTGGCTGTCTATTACGGTTCGAAAGATACAGCCGTTTTAAAGGTAGGACGGAGAGACAGACAATGTAGGCTTAGTAATAGGGTCCCGTTTTTACCCTTTGGGTACGGAACCCTAAAACAATATTTTATAAGCATAAAAACCTGAGAAATAATTATTTTTTTTTACTTCTAAAATGGAGCTTTGTCTTGTCTCCATGGCGCCGTTTACTTAATATAGTTAACAATTTCCTGTTCATTTACATAATATCATAGCAGGTATTATCGCAGGTCGGTATGATGTTGATGACTCAATTATATTTCTTGGTAAAACTTGAACTGATGCCCGAATAGAAAAAGAATAAGAAAGAAAAATATTTATTTATGACAGAAACAAAATATACAGACATAATGAAAAAAACCGGACAAGTACGAGTAGGACTCGTGCTCTGAGGGTTCCGTTAGACGGAACCCTCAGAGCGCGAGACCAAAAAAAAACTAACTGAAGTTAAAATATTGAAAGACAAACTTAAGTTTGTAGTTTTTTTTTTACTGGGCAAGTGCCTTTAATAACTAAACAAAATACAAGCTAAAACTAACACTACAAATACAGTTAGACTGCCCATAGACCGTTGAAGGTCTAAAGACAATCCAAATGCTCAAGCCCACTACCAGTTGGCAGCGTACCCAACATGCTGGCGGCATTACCACGTTGAATGGCAATGCTAATGCGTTGAGCCAGAAACACGCCAGCATTTTGGTCACGCGTCGCATTAACCAGGCGCTCTGAAAGATTTTTGAAAATGAGGTGAGCTCCCGGTCCCCAAGGGCCCAATGTCTCGACCCCAAACGCTTCAAATATGTAACCACTGCCGAGGTTAGCATATTTGCGACGCTTGTGCTGCTCTGCCGAATTAGCAGCCGCGCCAGCCCTACCCTGTGTCTCAGGAAGATGTGACGGCGCCAAAGTATCGACACAAGTTGTCATACCGTCAGGCCTCTTTCCATCGTCACGCGCAAGACCACTCGGTTTGAGCACAGCTGCGACATTGGCGGTGGAAAGTGCCCTGCGTATGATGTCGTTCAGGCTAGCGTGTCGGCCAATACGACCAGCGCTTCTCGAGCAAGAGAGACCATGGTGACCGAGCTGGTCAACAGCAGTACCACACTGACAGCGATGGGCCTCACAGCACCTTGCACCCAAGCGTAAGCTGACAGCTAGACGAAATGCGGTTGGATCTAAAAGGCTACCTGTGTTAAAAGAGGGCATGGCTTGCAACCAAAGTCCCGATTCCCAAACAGAGACAGCAAGAATACGAGCGCGATCTGCAATACTAGGACACGTATCTAGTAGCGATTTCCATGCTAGGTCGCAGATCGGCCGATCCCACAGTCTCTGGGAAGACAACTTTGAAGTTTGTAGCTGACAATAAGGTTCTTCCATACATCCCAACTACAAAATGTAAGTTTGTAATAGCAAAATAATTATTTTTAAATACCTTCAAATTTATAACTTTCGGATTTATTCCTATATATGTACTATGAGACCTTGCCTCTTGCCAAATTTCATGATTCTAGGTCAACGGGAAGTACCCTATAGGTTTTGATTCCCCTGTGAAATCGCAAAGTATACGACATAAAGGAACCCTAAGAGCGCGAGACCAAAAAAAAAACTAACTGAAGTTAAAATATTGAAAGACAAACTTAAGTTTGTAGTTGACAATAAGGTTCTTCCATACATTCCAACTACAAAATGTAAGTTTGTAATATCAAAATAATCATTTTTAAATGATATACCTTCATATTTATAACTTTCGGATTTATTCCTATATATGTGCTATGAGACCTTGCTTTTTGCCAAATTTCATGATTCTAGGTCAACGGGAAGTACCCTATAGGTTTTGGTTCCCCTGTGAAATCGCAAAATATGCGATATAAACGTTCATATCTTTTGATTGCGTTGACTTACAACTTTTATTTTTTTACAGTCGAAAGAAACCGTAGACCCAAGTATTTGGTATAAATTTCAACTTGCTACCTTTACGCGTTCTTGAGAAAAAGGGTCTTGACAGACGGACAGACAGACAGACGGACAACGAAGTGATCCTATAAGGGTTCCGTTTTTTCCTTTTGAGGTACGGAACCCTAAAAATTAAAACAATTTAATAAATAGTTTCTGTCACAAGCCGGTGCCAACTCAGCGTAATGCTGGTTGTAAACAACCAGCGCTGGTCTTCCGTGGGAATCGACAGGAGAAGTCACGCACGTCAGACAGGAGGTGTGCGTTGCTAAAATACTATATTACCAACGAGTATATACACATGCCAACACGAAAGCAATTTTATAAATACCTACTCAAAACCTAAACATAAAACACAGAATAGGCTTTTGTTTAGCTACCACCTTGCCTGATGTTAAGCGCTAATGCGGTTATCGATGGAGTTAGAAACTGATGCACTTGTGCAAGCGGATTTGAAGACACCAAATTTTAACTATCAGGGAGCACCTATTCAGGCAGCGCATTCCACAAACCGTTTTTTATGTGATGTAACTATATTATTTACATAAAATATGGCCTATGATGCTCCGGACTAAATTAAAATAACCTCCACCTATTCGAAGTAGATCTGTCTGTCAGCATCTGTCAGTGATCATCCGATAGCGGATCGAGTATAAGTTAGATGTAGTATTAATAATGTGATGTTGTCCAGGTGTTCTGCGTGCGATGAGAGTCTATCGACGTGGTACTTCGAGCGCGGCGGGCTGCTGTTTTGCCGCGAGGACTACTGGGCGCGCTACGGCGACAGCTGCCACCAATGTGCACAGGTAACTATCTCCGTCCATAGCCTGTTCAATATAACAGATTTAGCCAACTAAAGATATTTTTGAAATCTTCTAAAATTCTGAGATATAAGCATTTAAAGTTTTTGTTCGCATTAAGAAGTGATGCTCTGACCCTTTCCCACAACGTGAGTGTAAGTATGGAGTTTGTATGGGGTACGGGTAAGTGATCCTATTGGTCGATTTTTTCCTCGCGCCCCGCTCATCTTCCTCGCACTTAGCTGGTGGATACGCAGCCTTACAAGTGACGTCATTTGTAAGTATAGTGCGCTCATTGAAATGCTTATATCTTCCTTAATTTTGTTTGTGGTGATCGGCTCTACGGTCAGTTTTTTTTTGTAAGAAAATTAAAACGGAAGCCTATTCATTGCCATCAGATTCGACATTGTCACCTTGGAACCAACCAATTCATGGTAATTCCAGGATGGAACCCTCTCCTGGGTATGTCCTAAAACAGCGACCAGAACCACCGGAGGATGGGCAGCAGCGTCCTGCTCGGTGAACGTACTGCGTTCCCTAAGCTGCCTGCCAAGCTTGGGGATTATGGCAACACCCCTCTCTAGGAGGCCTTTATTCAGTAGTGGACGTTTACTGGCTGATTATGTGATATACCCTCTCAACCCCGTCCAGTATCGCACTTTCTACATCTCGAGAATCTGTATTTTCCGTGTGTCACTGTTGTCAGTCAGCTTATGTCGGTGTTTGTTTCCAGGTGATGACAGGCCCGGTGATGTCGGCGGGCCGGCACCGGTTCCACCCGGAGTGCTTCGCGTGCGCTGCGTGCGGCGCGCACATCGAGGACGGCGAACCCTACGCACTGCTCGAGCGGTCCAACCTCTACTGGTAATGAGATCCCACTTCTGAGTTTAGATGGCAAAACGTTTATTCGTTTTAGTTACTCTCTGTGAGCTGTTAAAATGTATTTTTTCTGTGTTTTCGAGTTCTGTGTAGTCAAATTGAAAACCTCTCTTTTTTAACTGACTTCAAAAAATAAGGGTATCTACAATTCAGTTTTTTTTTAAATATATTTGTTACTTCAGAGCTCCGTAATTTATAAGCCGACTTGGATTTTTATTTTTTATTTATTTGATAAGATAGTTACAATCTGGGTTTCTTCAAATCACGAGTGAATCGGTTTCTTCTAGGCAAGCGTGCTCCAACGTAGACCGCATCATCGCTTAACATCAGGCGAGTTGGCGGTCAATTCAAGTCTATTAGCGACCTGCCGTGATAGGCAGCGGTGACCACTTACCATCAGGCGGCCCGTAGCTTGGTAGCCACTTATTCTATTTAAAAAAATGTGTGTTTCAGTGGCGGGTGCTACAAGAGTACTTCCGGGAGCAGCGACACGCACTCCATCCGCGTGGTGAACGTGCCACCGTCCTCGATCAAACTGTGCCCCGCGCCCGGCGACCCCGCCGCGCTCACCGTTACAGAGTGAGTACTTCTCCCGCACACATTGATCATTCACTCAACTTGTCGAACGGGAGTTTTTTATATATAATAAGAGAGGCTTACAAGCATGCGGTCCGCCTGATGGTAAGCAGAAACGCCTATGACACCTGCAGCACTAGCGGTGTTCACCTTCAAATCTTAATTCTAAATGAAAATAGAGTGTAATAGGTTTGTGTCCTAATTTTTATTTAATATCTGATAAAAGAGCTGATCATAAATAGAGCCAATCAACGACAACAAAATGAACATTTGTTCAAAATACAATTCTTTACTAATAACTCCATAGTTACAAGTCAATCTTCTCCAGTACACTTTCTACAACGATGTATATAAACTTATATAAAAACAATAGACGAGTATAGCACGAGATGACGTCAAGCCGTGCGCGCGCTATATAAAATGCTATACTAACACGCGCTTTGCGAGAAAGGGACAAAGCATCCACTCTCTATCCCCACCTAAAACTGTAAGTGCTTATGTCTTATAAATTTATCAGCCAATTTAGTATATTTTTCAGTATGTGTAATTTATGTAACTATATCCTACGCTAAGCCTGTTATTTGTAATAAATGAAACATTAGGACAAAAGCCTATTCCGAATTAATATTGTGACAATTTGAGTTAAGGTATTTTAGTATTTTAGAGTTAAGGTGTGATTCGGGAACATACCTAGGTATTTATCAAATATTTATAACAGTCTAAATCCATATAACACATATCTCATTTTGTGCTAATATCAGTCAAAAGGCATTAGTTTGCATACTTTATATCGACTGAATTATATTTAATCTGCAATTCTAGACTAATATTAATGCAAATATTAATTTTGTGTCAGTTTGTTTGTAAAATAATCAACGGAACTATTTACCGAAAAAAAAAACCTAATAGAACTGTATTCCTGAAAGACATGCCTATCTACATAATAAATAAGCAGCAAGCAAAAGCTAGTTTTGAAAAAACATCTTCCGAGTCAACTCAAAAACTGTGCAGAACCAAAATGTATTAAAAAGTGATGTGTGACTGACAGCTCGTGCGCTGGCGCGGTCGTGTGCGCGGCGCGCGCCGTGCTGCGGGCCGCGCTAGCGCTCTGCATACACCTCACCTGCCATAGGTACTAACGCTGCATCCTAGAACGGAGCGGGCGAGGCCGGGACGGGAGCATGCTACTTGCAATGTACTGAGACCAAGCTACATACGAAATATCAAGCTATAAATATACGAAATAGAAAGCTATAAACATACGAAATAGCAAGCTATAAACATACGAAATACCAAGCTATAAACATAAGAAATACCAAGCTATAAACATAAGAAATACCAAGCTATAAACATAAGAAATACCAAGCTATAAACATAAGAAATACCAAGCTATAAACATAAGAAATACCAAGCTATAAACATACTAAATGCCAAGCTAACATACATAATACAAGCTAACATACATAGCAAACATACATAAGAAATACCAAACTTTAAACATACTAAATACGAAGCTTTAAACATACGAAATAACAAGCTATAAACATACAAAATAGCAAGCTATAAACATACAAAATAGCAAGCTTTAAACATACAAAATAGCAAGCTATAAACATACAAAATAGCAAGCTATAAACATACAAAATAGCAAGCTTTAAACATACAAAATACCAAAGTAGTACGTAATAGCAAGTTCATTTTTTTCTCAAACTACCTTCAATTTATTGATTAATGCGTATATTATAATTAGTTAACATTATTTAAAGATATTATAATACTCCTAAAGGATCGGCAACGTATTTGTGACGCTCCTGGTGTTACAAGTATCCATAGGCGACGGTACCATCAGGCGGTCTGTTTGCTTCGTTGCGTCTTAGTCCTACTTAGTCTACAAAAATGCTGAGTTTTGAAAGAAATATTTATGACAATTAAGACCTTCCAAAATAATTCAAATCAATGTACTTAGAAGCCAGTCTTTTCATTTCATTTATTCAGTTAATAAACAAACCAAAATGCATTTTTTTTATTTTTTTTATTTACCTATACTGTCTCTCTGTTGGGCAAATAAATAACAATTATGAATTTTAAAATAATAAATGCCTAGGTTTCGACATCAGTTAATTCACTTTTAAACTTTCGCAATGTAAACACATATTTTTAACTGCCTGTTGTAATTAACGGGAATTAATATTGTTAAGGTAAAAAAGGCCCCAAAAAGCAATTAAAAACTAACTTTAGTATATTCTCGAAAGGTTGCTCCCGCCCCGTTCACGCCTCGCCCTCGGTGTTTTCAAACAATAACTAACCCTTATAGCGATAACCCACCAAAGCTGTAGAGCTAGGCTGGCATGTTACAACTCTTATAGCGAGAACTCACCAAAGCTGTAGAGCTAGGCTGGCTTGAAACATTCCTTATAGCAGATATGTTCAGATACAGAGGATATTTCACCGCCCGTCCGACCGCATATAATTAAAACTCCGCCGCGCCGCGCCGGTGCAGCAGTTTGCATTCAGTCACTCGTTACCTACCGAAGCGTAAACATCACGTGCCAAATAAATGTATAACTAGTATATACAGGAATGTCTCACAAATCCGGCACGTCCAGTAGTCCGGCACTCTACGCCCACGGCCCGCGCTCTTTCCGTCCGCGCGTTCCTCTTTCCTCAGCCACTACCTGCGCCCGTCCACGTTCCTCCCCCAGATTACTTAAGTAAGATAGTTGTCATAAAGAAATTCATAATATGTAAATACCTACTACTTACCTAGATAAAAGTGTGAGAGAGAAGACCTCAATTACCTAATAGAGATACCAGAAGGTATTATAAAAGAATAATCTGGCGTCCACAGGTCTCCTGAGGTCTCATATTTCAAGGAACTAGGATGGTTTGGGATGTATGCTGACAGGGGTATTGAGGTGATTCGCAAAAATTGGCTCAAAGCATATTTTGTAGAGGCCTCTAATGCAGGCATTAGAGGCCTCTACAAAGTACGCTATTTAATATTCAGATAATCTGAAAAAAAAATGCGCCAAAGAAATTATGTTTTTGAGCCAATTTTTGCGAACCACCCATTGCAAGTTACACCTCAATACGTCGACGCTAGACTCATTGACCTCAAACCAATAAATTTATTTGGTTTACCTTGAATTTCCCTTTCATATGTTTATAGTAATCCGGCACTTCCTTGTCTTTAATAGTGCCGGATTAGTAAGACTACTGTATTCACAATTATGGCACTATTTTCGCAGCGCATATATTATGGCGTGACATATCCTTTTTATTTGATCGAAGCGTACAGCACACATATTTATAGACTGGTTCTTCAACTAGTCCCACAACAAGCTGTTCATATTTTCATATGAGAGAGCGAATTATAATTTTTTTTTTTCTTCTGTTTTTTGCCGCAACGTCTTTGCAACGCATGTGGCTGAATCGTGCACATGTAAATCCTACTTTATTCTAAAATCAGCAAGGTTAACATTAGCTTGGCATTGCAATAAAAATCGCAATACGCTTTGGCTGCTTCAATACAGTGCAATTTTAAGGTATCGTTGGTGGAAAGAGAGGTGCGGGGGCATTCCGACGGCACGCGTTCACGCGATTGGGCGATCAGTCGTGTACATGTATGAACTTACCCCCACTACGTCGGCTTTGGCTCAAGTTGTTTGCCGGCCACTGTAACTAGTCAAATGTAATGTTATTTGAAGTACACTTTTTTAGGCAGTGGCTTAAGATACATAAAATTATGGATGTAACTATGAAATGGAAACTTTCCGTGGAGCCCCGTATAATTTAATATACAATTACTACATTGATATTTTTCTTCTAAAAGCTATAGCCATTTTTGGGCAGGAATTCAACCGAAGTATTTTAACGAGCTAAATAATTATAATAAAACTTGAAACGCTCAATGAACGCTGGCTTCATTAGAATACATTAACTAACTCTAAACGTGTTTCAATCATCGAGATACAATACATATAGAGTCAAGCGTGCCAAAAAAATGTCCGTACCAAAATCGACGCACGCAACGAATTATTAAAAAATTAAAATAATTAAAACTGCAATCAGTTTCGAGTGATTTAAACGCCGCCATTTTGGCGCTAGTACTATTATTTATATGACGACATATGACATATGGCATATATGACATATGGTTTTAATGACATATGGTACTGAGACGTAGTCCTTAACTGTTGGCCTTTTGGAAAAACTCAGAGTCACACAGCGGGCAATGGAGAGAGCTATGCTCGAAGTTTCTTTGCGCGATAGAATCCGAAACCTGGATATTCGCCAAAGAACCAAAGTCACCGACATAGCTGTTAAAATTTGCAAGTTGAAGTGGCAATGGGCAGGCCACATCGCTCGGAGAACCGATAACCGATGGGGAAGAAAGGTTCTTGAGTGGAGACCACGAACCGGAAGACGCAGCGTAGGTAGGCCTCCCACTAGATGGACCGACGACATTGTAAGAGTCGCTGGCATCCAGTGGATGCAAAAGGCAGGCTGTCGTTCAGTGTGGTGGTTAAAGAGGGAGGCCTATGTTCAGCAGTGGACGTCTTCTGGCTGATGATGATGACTATTATTTATTTGCTAATACTTATTTAGTTAGTTAGTAAAAATACGGAAAGAATTGAGAACCTCGCTTCTATTTCAAAGTCGGTTAACATAGGATCATTTTAATTTTGTAATTGACCATTACCATAGCTCAAAGTCGCACAACGAGCTATGGAGAGGGCTATGCTCGGGGTTTCTCTACGAGATCGAATCCGAAATGAGGAGATCCGTAGACGAACGAAAGTCGCCGACATAGCCCACCGGATTAGCAAGTTGAAATGGCAGTGGGCAGGGCCACATATCACGCAGAACAGATGGCCGATGGGGCCGAAAGGTTCTGGAATGGAGACCACGGACCGGTAAGCGCAGCGTAGGACGTCCACCCACAAGATGGACAGACGACCTAAAAGAGACCGCAGGGAAACGCTGGATGCAGGCCGCTTCCAACCGGCCGATGGGGGAGGCCTATGTCCAGCAGTGGACGTCCTACGGCTGAAATGATGTTGATGATGATGAATTGACAATTGACTTGCATACGTGATCGTATGACTGAGTGAGTCAGCGGGCGTCGCGTCGCGTCGCGGTTGCGGATCACTGCCCGGTATGAAATACCTATTAATACGTATACCCAAAGATATTTGAACGTACTCCAAGCTAACCAACGTTGTTATAGTCAATGACAATATAACCACCAATGACAATTTATATTATCTTTGATAACCAGTAACCACTTGTCTTGACAGCTCATTCTTTACCCCGCGTGATCAAATCAATCCTCGGCGCGAATTGAAGGAATGACTTTTGAGTCTCCAATCACAAGCAGCCATTCGATATCCCTGCGATCGACGTGGCTTACTCGTCCAAAAGGACATTATGACGACATGCTCGATCATGTGGTTATTGTTACTAGGTCAGTTAAATTGTTGTAAATTATCCTTCCTTAAAAATGCGATAGCTTGAATATTTTATACAGGAATCAATCCTTGTATGTTTTCTTGGAATAAGTACATATTTATCTTTAACACTTTGTAAATCATTTAAAACAAACATTTTTTTCATTTCTACAGCTTTGTTTGTCGTCTAAAATCTGCGCGCAATAGTCGTTTTTATCCGCTAGCACGGCAAGCGCGGATAATAAATTCAAAATTCAAACGTGTCGACTATTGTCTACTCTCACATTTTCTGTATTAAAACCTCTTTGATAAGATCACACGGATTTTTAGGCTGATGAGGCTAATTGCAACGGTGGATTTTTAAGCTGACGAGACAAAATGCTACGGTGGATTTTTAGGCTGACGAATCAAGGTGCAACGGTAGATTTTTAGGCTGACGAGTCAAAGTGCAACGTTGGATTTTTAGGCTGACGAGTCAAAGTGCAACGTTGGATTTTTTAGGCTGACGAGTCAAAGTGCAACGGTGGATTTTAGGCTGACGAGTCAAAGTGCAACTTTGGATTTTTAGGCTGATTTTTAAATTTAAAAGTTGTAAAGTATTTTTAGCCGGACGGGTATTGTAGGTGTCCATAGGCAACGGTGACTACTTACCATCAGGTAACTCTTAGCAAGTTTGTCTAATATTGTATTAAAAAAAAAAAAAAAACGAGGACTGGCGAGTCAAATTGCAGTTTCCTAGAAGCTTCGCCACTGTCCCTTAACCATGGTGAATGAAGAAACGTATACCCATAACTACAAGACCCTTCGGCGTGTTGACGTCGCCACCTTATCACGTATTGTTTCCCTGTTGACAAAGCTTCGGTTTTTACTCGTGTGTCAAACCAAACAATTATCTTCGTCTGCTTTGCACGATACATCCACACTGCCAGTATGGATAACTTAGAAGGAATTTCTTTCAAGGGCCTTTTTTTGCATGTGGACTATTAGTTAATTCATTGGTGTCTCTACAAGTTCCTTAGTGTGCGTGAAAAATTAGTAAATGTGCCGTACTTACAGTTTTTGCGTTACGTGGTTTTTTACAATTATAGTGAAAAAAATATGAGAAATTGAGACATTTGAACACGAACGTTAATTGCCCGAAGGCATATCTCCTTATTATATTAGCAAGTTGAAGTGAAACTGGGCAGGGCACATAGCACGCAGAACAGATGGCCGATGGGGCCGAAAGGTTCTCGAATGGAGATCACGGACCGGTAAGCGTAGCCATGCGTAGCGTAGGACGTCCACCCACAATAGGAACAGACCTATTAGAGACCGCAGGGAAACGCTGGATGCAGGCCTCTTCCAATCGGCCCTTTTGGAGATCGATGGGGAGGCCTATGTCCAGCAGTGGACGTCCTATGGCTGAAACGATGATGACGATAATATCTCCCTCGATTGTTTGATCTGAGGGGCAACCTAACGAGGCGTACTGCATGGTCTGCATGGTCCATGATTCATCTTCAGACCAGTCAATGATAACTTATATTGAAATCGCGCGCGTTATTGACTCGAATTTACAAGAGTTATTTTAACTAAGTTTTCTGTAGTTTTAACCTTTTGTCTGTGTTACGTTTTAATTAAGAGAGGTATAAATTATCAAAAAATAAATAAATAGTATGTAAACTGTTTTAATTTTACCAGATATTTCAGTGTTTTGTGATACAAACTCTATAGTGAGTATTCCTTTTGGTTAGTGATACTTGACACTACTACGGCAAGATAAAAACGGTGTTAGTTCGTGAAATGTTAAGCGCTAGATATACTGTGTAAGTTATAACAAATATGTCTTTTGACTATAAAGTATAATTTCTAATCTTAGGATCTAGGGCCTTACCACTACATCTTAATGCGGGCTCGAAACAGCGCAGTGTTAAAAATCACGCGAATGTGAACCTTAACGCGCCAAGATGTGGTTTGCAGTCGCGCAACTTTTCGTAATCACCTAAACAGAATCGCTTAAAACAAGTCGCCTTAAGGCCCCTGTATAGATCCAGGAAGATTATTAATGTGCGCTTCGTCAAACTAGTGCCAAGGTCTTTCCCAAAGAGCTCCAACAAATAGCTCTAACAGTTTTTTTTTTTCTAAAAATATACTTTATTCAATTACACTTTCATGTTATAACGTTACGCGTTTATGGCAACGGTCATTTGATATATAGAATAAGGCCCTTTAATGTCAAAAAACGCAACGTACCAGAAAAAACAACGACTAAACGACACACGACGACAAACGAGATTTTAAGGGCGAGTGAATTGAAGGCTAGAATAAAATCACTCAATGCATGCGACGTATCCATTGGTGGATCCAGAGGGGGGCATGGAGGCCATATCCCCCCCCCCCCCCCAAAACACCTAGCAATTCCATACATTCGACTCAAATTTTCGATTTGATTCATTCGAACCTTGTCAGAATGCCCCCCCCCCCCCACAAATGAAATCCTGGATCCACCCCTGGACGTATCAATCTGCTAACAATGAAAACGAGATGCGTTGTAAACGAAACGTAATGACATTGTTTTCCTGTCCGATTTAAACCGCATTGTCTTCCTGTGGGTAGGTAATTACCTAATTATTTTGTCATGTGTGTTACCTACCTTATATCACACATCATCGATATTTCTGGCATGTTATTATCCGACATCAAAAAACAAGGAAGTTCTCTGTTGACGTTATCTCCGTCATTTATGGATTTACAGGTGTGGCGTAAAGTGACAAAACCGTTACACAAATTTTAATTTTCTGATCTGTCATGATGCCCCCTAACCATAAGTGATGGGTTGACTACTCTTTACGCCACAACCTGTATATGCAGCGCGCCGTCCAAATCGTGCGATCTCGCTCGCGCATTTGATGTTTTTTGAGATATAAATGACGGTATACTTTTGAAAAATGTGCTTAGGTTATTTTGTGAGGTTAAAATGTTAATATTTTAAAATGTAATAAACATATTTTTTTAAATAAATGCTTAAAATTATTAATCTCATTTTTATGGTCATTATAAATAACCGGCCAGGTGCGAGTCGGGCTCGCGCACTGAGAGGCAGCATCTAGCTGTGGTCAGACGCCTATTCTGTCAACCATAAAAACGTACTTTCGGAAATGTACTATATAATTATGAATTAACGACTTTCCACTGTTCTATTAGACGTTAGACGTCATCGTCACGATTAATATGACGCGACCTGCATGATAATTATATGACGTATGATGTACACTGTACAGTTAACGACAGAAGCTAGTCCGCGCTTATCTATATCTATACTAATAAAGATTTGATTGTTTGTTTGCATTGAATAGGCTCCGAAACTACTTAACCGATTGAAAAATTCTGTCACTGTTGGGAAGCTACACTATCTCCGGGTGACATAGGCTATAATCTATACCCGTGCGAAGCTGGGGCAGACCGCTAGTCTTTAACATAATGGACTCTGCGGTAGCTTGGCCCGTGTAATCTTGTATGTACGAATAGCATCTACAAGTTAACGTTGCGATCTTAAATTTTTTGAGTATATCGTGGTCAGAAGCGGGATTTGTCGCTGCAAGTAAATTAAGATCATTGACTTGTTATAAAAACTTGTTATTTTGCAGGTTGTTTTTGTATTTATTTTTGGTTTATGTTGATTTTTTCAAAAAGCGCTGAATCTATTTTGATAAAATTTATATGGGACCACCTCTGGATGATCTACCAAACAATTAAAGAAACATCAAAATCAATACATAATTAGCGGAATAATCGCGTAACAAACATACAAAAAGAAAACATACAGTCGAATCGATAACCTCCTTCTTTCGTCGGTTAAAATATGCGACAGCAGCGCTGCGCCTGTGATCAAAAGTGGAACTAAAGTGTTTGCATATTTTTGCAGTTGATTGTACTTGCATTTTCCATTGAATTAGTAATGTGACGATACACTCAGTATGATAAGTGAAGTGTTAAGTCATATTCAGTATTTAGTTCGACACCGTGTAGTGAGGACGCTTGTTGTTTGTGTATATGAACATTATAGTTTTAATTGTGTTGTGGTTTTTGTGGCTTTAAATAGTATTGGATATTGTGAGTTGTATTTTTGTTCAACGGTAACTGGGCTTTTCAAGAGCTCCAAAATTCGCTACTGTAGAGTTGTGTAGAAATAATTGCATGTATTTTCCTGCTGTTTTATTTATTAGCTAAAACTACAGTTAAATGATTATTAACGAGACATTTACCGTGATTAGGTGGACTATTATTAGATTTATTACTATTGGTGTCTGCCATTGAACATAGGGCATTTACTGTACAGTGTACACACCACACATGCATGGTGTATATAATTATGCACCGCGATATTTTGGCGCAGTTTCGTTACTGCTTTGTGATGAGCTATCAGGAGCGCCATCTTCAACCTTACCACGGTAAATATCCCGTTAATAATCATACAACTGTAGTGAACAACCGTGATAGTTTAAAATAGTGTTTTAGATTTAAATAGCTAATCATATAACCAAAAAGGCACAACACAAATCCTGCTGTAGACGAATGTTTTTGTAGTAGTAGGCTCTTATACCACACATAGCAGTGCCACCTATATATACCTATGCATGTTATTCAACTTCAAGCAGTAGTGTACAAACATTACTAGGTTTCGGATTGAATGAATGGATTATGAAGGGCAACGTTTCCAGTGAACTTCAACTTCAACTCTTAGTTTGTGGCTCCCGTGAAGAATGAAGATTCGGTTTCCAGTTAAATTACCGGGCATACAGATATTGAACATCTAATATGTCAGGGTGACGGGCGCAGTGCAGCCGCGCAGGGTTGTGAGCTGATGAAGCTCTAAATTCTGGGTAGAACTGAACTGATGGGCAAGCGTGCTGCTATTAGGCTAGCTTTTTGCTCGTCTAATCACTCAGATTTGCCTGAAAAGACGAGCAAGTTTTCCGAAGTGATTGTCACAATTTAATATTAGCTGTAGTGTCTACAGGGCTACGCATATAGACTGTACTAAGCCGAAAGGAGGTATTCATCATTATTATCAACTTTTACCTACTATGGAACCAACCCTAAAATTGCGATAAAAATATCAGCTGTTCCATACATTTTGTCGAGTGTCAATGACCACGTTTTCTATGGAACAGTATTTTTTCGCGATTTAAGGGTTGGTCCCATAAAAGTTGGTCATATAATGATGAGTATAATGACCTCCTTCCGCTAGTACAGTCTATATGCGTTACCCTGTATATACCAAAGAGTTGTAGCTCTGAACTCGTTACCCTGAAATATTAGATGCTAAATCACGTTTAAATGTTCTGTGGCTTCACTTCACGCCGTATGCTAATACTGCTAACAGACGAGACGTACTTGGTTGACGACCGCCGTCCAACCAACGGGAGGAAAAGAGTTTTTTTATATTTTATTTAACGCTGATAAGTCCGCGTTTGACCACCTACTCGTCTGTTGGTTGGACGGCGGTCCGTCAACCAAATCCATACGTCTGTTAGTAGTATAACATTTGATTCACGTGTTGTAGGATCGACTCTGTGTGCGGCGCGGTGGCTCTGCACATCGGAGACAGGATACTAGAGATCAACGGAGCGCCGCCGAGAGCGCGGGCTCTTCACGACGCGAATCCTACCACACTCGTGCAGGTGAGTGCTCGTGACAACACAAGTGATCGTGTTATATGATTATTTACGGGATATTTACCGTGGTAAGGTTGTGGAATTAGCTCCCAATATTTCGGCGCAGTTACCGTGATAGTTTAAAACAGTGTTTAACACAAGTGACCTCAATAGCATTTTTCATACAGCGACACATTTTTGAAAAAGTTGCGTAGTGTCCATCAGAACCTGCCACTTCACTAACTATTTTAACAAATCTTAAATTAGTTTTTAATGTATATCTGGATAAGTCCATCAGTCGCGCATATTTTATTTAGGTAAAAGTAGGTACCTTTTGTTCGACGTTTTGACCATGTTGCAATGGCCGTGGTCACGTGATGACAACAAAAATACCAACAACAACGCGCTATTTGAACATGACGTGTTCAAATCGCAAAAGTTTAAAACTTACTTTTCATCTTTTGTGTTTTTCTATTGCACGACCAGCCGGGCTAACATGCGCGCCGCGACAAAATTTTGTCGACTCTTTTTATCGTGCCATAGCTCGACAGTCGTATACGAAACCGTAGGCGCCTTGTCGCGTTCTCACTCTACAAAGTGACGACAAGATTTTGTCGCGGTGCGCATGTTAGGCATGCAGGGCGCGCACGAAAAGGCGACACCGCTTCATGGTTGATTCCGAAAACCTGTACGAGGCGCTTTGATTCCACATTTATTGTCCGAATAATCTGCTACGCTTTCTAAATATTCTAAACTCAAATCCTGCTCTCTATTGCACGGTGGTTATTGCAAGGGAAATATAACAGTGTAAAATAGGCATTAACAAAATTCTTACACGTGTAACACAGTTAAACTGCGAGGTTAAAACCCAGCGATGAGTTCATCCATTAGTACCTAACGGAAATAAGTGAGACATTAAATATTGTGTAGGGATAGGTTAGGATATACACTGCGGTGAAATATTACTATTCATATACATTGTCACAGTAAAAAGAGTTACAGAACTAAGATGAAGGAATATACGATGATTCGATGTACTCCTCATTATTTTGCTACGAGACCAACTCTGAAATAGCAAAAAAATATCAGTTGTTCCCTTAGATTAACTACACAGAGATGGTAAGTTTCCAAACAACGCCTTCCCAAAACGTAAGCTACAAATTCGTTTTGTAGCTTACGTTTCTATTGGTATTTTAAACGATGCAAGCAAGAAAATTAATGGATTACCTGTGGAATGTCACACCATAACTCTTATGCTGCTTTTCTGATTTGTTGTGGTAAGATTTCTCCGCGCAAATTGTCATAGTAAAATTTTTATATTTTTTTGGAGTCATATATGACTCCATTTGAATGACTTAAATTTTGCGAATGTACTTGGTTTCTATGTTTTTTTTTTTTTAACGCAGATAAGTCCGCGTTTGACCACCAACTCGCCTGTTGGTAAGCGACGATGTGGTCGAAGATGAAGCACGCAGACTTAGAAGATACCTATTCACTCTGTGTGTAGTTATTCTAAGGTTGTTCCGTAAAAAAGTGTCGTTCACTTTCAGCGAAATGTGTGGAACAGCAGCTACGTGCTACAAGGCTGACAATACCACCACCTTGCACCTTGGTTGTCCTTGGTGGCACCTTGCTACGTTTGACCTATGGCGGGAAATTCTAATTTCAAACAGTTATTTTATCCTTGTATCTAGGCCGGGCAAATATTGTAATCGATCATGGTGTTTGCGCAAATTGATTATTATTCTTAACAAAATTGTGTAAAGTTATTAATCTCTGATGCATATTATCACTTTTTAAACTCTTGATCGTTTAGTATTTTAAATAATGTATACTTATCACGAAGTCGCGCGTAAACAATTTTTGTAACCCGATTGAACCGGGCCATCAAGATACAGGCCTAGCCTAGTTTGGGGCCCATTGGTATAGCACTGACTATGTAACAGAACATTCCTAACTGAAATAATAACGATTAGGTACTTATCTGCTGTGTCACATAGGAAATGTATTTTTATGGAAATAAAAATTTATTTATTTATTATTTATTTATTATTACTTACATTTGTCAATATACAAATTTTTGCTATTTTAAACAGTTTATTGACAAATGTAAGTAATATGGTGCGTCTCAGATAAATAGCTGTACATAACAATGTCAAAAACAACCAATGATCTGCGCAAACAGAGTCATTTACAATAATTACCCAGCCGAGCTACAAGGACAAGAAAACTGTTTAAAATTTAAATTTACCGCCACAATTGAAACGTACCACCTTAAATAAATAAACAAACTAACGACAGTATTTTCTCCACAGTTAACCATAGAACACGACCCAGAAACATCACACAACAACAACAAAATCATGTGCAACATCATCTCGGACAAAAATGACATCACACAACCTCAAAAGTACGACAAATTTGCGATAGAGCAGCGGATCAAAGAAGACATCAAGCACAGAAGAGAAGGCGACAAGTTCAAAAGAGAGACTGACAAAGTTAACACAGAAAATGACATTAAGACAGTAGAAAAAGTTACGACAGACAGTGTAACACTTAAAATAGAAGATAACGTTAGAATAACGCGAGAGGAGGACAAACTACAAGGAGAGGGTGTGTTAGAAAGAGAAGGACATAAAGAGAGGTTATTCAAGAGAAAAGGAGAGGACGGGAGGGGTAGGGTGATAAAAAGGAGACAGACACCGACCTCGCCGCTTTTAGGAGATAAGGAAAGAAGTAGCAGCATGTCCAAATTACTTGACGTGTGAGTATTAAAACTTTGTTCTTTATCTTTTTAACCGACTTCAAAAAAGGAGGTCCTTAATTCGACTGTATTTTTTTTTATGTTACGTGATTCTTAATCGCGTAACATTCACCCATTAAAATCGTCGCTGTAGCTTAGCCGATTGTGATCAATCGTGATTGTAATTTGATTTATTAGCGACTAGCGGTCCGCCCCAGCTTCGCACGGGTATAGATTATAGCCTATGTCACCCGGGGATAGTGTAGCTTCCCAACAATGAAAGAATTTTTCAAATCGGTTCTGTAGTTCCGGAGCCTATTCAATGCAAACAAACAAACAAACAATCAAATCTTTCCTCTTTATAATATTAGTATAGATTATGATGAAAATGATTTTATTAAATAAGCTCGGAATAAATTTCGAGGGTAGTTACAATAAAATAAACACCTCTAAAAGTGGTCAATAGGAGATCAATTCCGTTTAAAAAAAATCCCGTGATATCAGTATTTTTTTTTGTAAAGGTGTATTAATTATAACCTTAGAATACTTTATGTAAATAACAATATCTCAAATGAAATTCCCTTATATGTATTCTTGGAAACGTGCTTTGTTGTTATTTTGTCCAAAGCAGATAAAACACGTTTTAATGTACAAACTGTTTGTCATTTTGTTTTTGTTAATTTAAAGTTTATTTACGACAGCAGTATGCAGGAAAACATGAACAACTACGCGCGCGTGCGATATAGCGTTAGGTACATAAACATAACAAGAATACAATTGTTACAGTTTGCATTTTGTCATAAGTTATTTATTCCTAAAAAAATATAATTTACACGGCAATATAATAATAATTGTCTAAAAGTTTTCCACATAAATACACAATTTTAAGATTAACACTTCACTGTCACGCGTTACCTAGCGATGTGATAACATATTGCTCCGACCGCGTTGTACCTAAAACTCCGCCGCGCCGCGCCGGTGCAGCAGTTTGCATTCAGTCACTCGGTACCTAGTGATGCGTAAACATCACGTGCCATAAACAAATATATAGCAAATGTATAAGTAGTATGCTAGTATGTATTCACAATTATGGCACTTTTTTCGCAGCACATGTACAGCGTGCGATATTCTCTGTTTATTTGATCGAAAAGGATTAGTATCATAAACTGCACATTCTGTGTGCCGCTATTGGTGGCAATTCCAATCACTAATATTATAAATGTGAAAATATGTTTGTTCATTCAATGCAGCAATTCTACCCCAAAATACTTAAAAGAACTCTTTACTTTCTGGCACACCGTTCATACTCGTCCTCTTAGATCAAAGGATACCCTGTCTCTTAAGTCCCCTTCAGCACGTTCCGAAACTTTTTATGGCAAGTCGTTTGCATTTCAGGCTGTTCAATTGTGGAACGCGTTGCCCGTGCCTATTAGACACGCTCCATCGCTCGCTGTTTATAAAGACCGTGTAAAGCAGTTTTATTTGTCTCAGTTGCCACCTTGTTGAAGCTGTTGTTGTTTGTGTAACTAATCATATTAATTAATTTTATATTTTATGTATTAGTATATTATCGTAATCTTAAGTAATATAAGTATTAGTATCGTAATTTTAAGTAGTAAGTATATGTATTAGTATGTATTGTTATTAGAATGTACGGTTTATATTATAACTAAGTATCACATTATTCAATATTGCTCGCCCCGCCTTCTACCTCCTGTATGAATCCTCTCCATCCTAAGGTTGCCTGGAAGAGATCGCTCTTAGCGATAAGGCCGCCGATTGTTGCACTAGTTTTTAAGCTGTTTTATCGTGTGTATGAAATTTGTGGTGTGAACAATAAAGAGTTTATCTATCTATCTATCTATCAATGGATTGGCGTGATTTTTATCGTAGAGTTTGAACGTAAAATGTAGAAATGTAAATGTATTTGAGTGCTAGGATCGACCGATATAACTCGTCGCAAGTGTAATTTGTTTTTAATTAGTAAATATGTATTATTGAAGTGATGATGTTGAGTGGTGTGTTGGTCTAGCAGCGTGGACGGCGAGGAGCCAGCCGGCGTGCTGAGCGACCTGGGCCGAGCGCGCTCCTTCCGCGCGCAGCCGGACCCGCAGCCCAAAGTGTTCCACGCGTACGACCTACTGCAGGTAACTGATGATACTGATGATGATGATTGTACATACATTACCAATTGATTTGTCTCCCATTGGTCCAACAGAGAAGCAAAGTAAACCTGTTAACGTCGAAGTGACATGGGGCTGGTCACAGGATCTGAATAATCAATATCCGTTGTCATAAACCAATTCTACCGGACCTCGGACCGGTAAGCACAGCGTAGGACGTCCACCCACAAGATGGACAGACGACCTAAAAGCGACCGCAGGGAAACGCTGGATGCAGGCCGCTTCCAACCGGCCCTTTTGGAGATCGATGGGAGAGGCCTATGTCCAGCAGTGAACGTCCTACTGCTGAAATGATGATGATGGATGCAACCAATTCTAGAGTGGAGACCGTCTCTGGGCAAACGTAGTGTAGAAAGCATCGAATCGGTGAAGTGATGACACGCGACAAGTAGGCAGAAAGGCAAAGTCCAATGAATCACACGAACGTGAACCTTAACGCACCGAGATACGGTTTGCGGTCTCGCGAAACTTTTTGCAATCACCTAAAGAGAATCGTTTAAAACAGGTATTCGTAAGGCCCTTGAATGATCACGCAGAATCATCTGGGTCTTTAGTTAACAATTCACGAGATATGGTCAGACATGCGCAAAATTAGCAAGTGAAAAATATCACGAATGCATCTTTAATGAAACTGTAATCTGATACATTATTAATAAAATTTCACGTTACAGGGCGAGCTGCTGGGGTCAGGGTTCTTCGGTCAGGTGTACAAGGTGACCCACAGGGACACCAACGAGGTGATGGTGCTCAAACAACTCTACAGGGTCGACGACGAGGCGCAAAAGAACTTCCTCAAGGAGGTTAGTCTTGTCTGGGCCCGTATTTCCTAAACACAAAACTCACAACGTATCACCAAGGGGGAGGAAGGGGTAAAAAACCTTGCGGGATTAAAGTACGACCCCCAAGTAGTTTATGTTAAACCGGCCGGGATTAAAGTACGACCCCCAAGTAGTTTATGTTAAACCGGCCGGGATTAAAGTACGACCCCCAAGTAGTTTATGTTAAACCGGCCAAAATCTTGAGCGCTTCGGTCCAGCCTTATACCACCATGGTTCATATTCCTTAAACACAAACACGCTCGTAACGCGGCCGCGTTAAGTTAACTTCGTGGATTGTCTATTTCCTAACAAAAAGAGGCCAATCCACGCAGTTAACTTCTCTGAGCGATTAGGGCCCATCCTGTTTCTCTCTGAGAGAAGGTCAGTGTCCTAGCAGTTATAATAATAATAATAATAATGAAGGCGGTCATCCTGGACACGGCACGCATTGTCAGGAGGTTCCTCACTCTGCAGCCCTAACCACCGGTAGCTTGGGCCCTGCCACGCTGCCGGCGGCACCCTAGTTTTTAAGTTTTTTATGTTTTTTATGTAATTTTTTTATTATTTATTTAATGTAAAAAACTTAAAAATTAAGAGATAAAATAAATAAAGTGAATAATAATAATAATAAGTTTATATAAAAAAAAAAAAAAAATTCATTCATTCATTCAATTCCCATAATAAATTTATTTCCAAAAAGAACACATAATAATTTACAGTAGATATCACAAAAGAAAACCAAATAAAAATTTTCGGTGGGCCCCAAACTAGGCTAAGCCTGTATCTTGGGTACCCTGAGAACATAACATACGTAGTTTTGATCAGCGCTGACAAAATGGAACACAAATTTTGGAATTTAAATTAAATAAGTAAACTAAAATCAAATCAAAGTAAAATAACCTCAAAGAGTTGGAACATGAGAGGTTGAAATGATGACCTCTTAAGCTTGGGTCCCACGACCCGTTTTATGACAGACCAGGCCGCGCCAAGACAAGCCGACGCGCCGTGGGATCGGTCGCGCCCGTTGTGGCCTGTCGTCACCCGTCCGATCCGTCACGAGTCGGTAACGTCAAAGGCGTGCGCGGCCTGTGCTTTCGATAGGTCGTGGGACCCCACCTTTTTGTCTCCCTGGTCCGCTCGATGTAAAGTGAGCTGCTGTACTTAGACCAGTGCGAACATTTGTATGCATATATATGTATATTTTTTATACCATCAGAAAGTAGATATTTCAAGGAAGAAAAAGCCCACCGGCTTTTAAAAAAAGCTGATATTTTGATGTGAGAATATTCGATTAAAAATTAGGGGGCTTTTTCGATATTGAGTCAAAATCAAATGAAAAAAAAACTGTGTTTCTGATAATGATAATGATAATTTTATTCATAATAATAATTACATGTCAATATGTAAAAATATGAAAAAATACATCATAGAATTAATAATATTAAAGCAAAATAATAATAATATAAATGTCATAAAAACATAAAAAGACAAGGTAAAAAGGTAAGTTTTCACCAAAATTTCGTGGAAAAAAACTTGTTTATTTAAATTTTTCACATAAATTTTGAGGTCATGTGCGTGGAGTGGCAACAAAAGTTGCAGATCTTTTTATTTGCAAAGTTGTATTTGCCATTTAACTTTTTTCCATAAGACTTGTAGTTTTGCCAAAAATCGAGATAAACCGCCCTACCCTTAACCCCCCCCTCCACTTCCTGACCTCAGATCGCCCGTAAATTATTTTTCCTTTCATTTTTGTTACATTCTCTTCCTTTTCCAATGGGTTTCATCCTACTATAAAAGAAAATTTGTTTAAAAAATGACCTACCCTGGTGTAACTGTAGGTGGCGGTCCTGCGTTCGTTGTCGCACCCCAACGTGCTGCGGTTTGTGGGCGTCCTGTACAAAGACAAGCGGCTGCACCTCGTCACCGAGTACGTGGCCGGAGGGACGCTCTACCAGCTTATACAGGTAACTGCTAAAGGGTCGGCAACGTATTTGTGATGCCTCTGGTGTTACAAGTATCCATAGGCGACGGTGACTGCTTACCATCAGGCAGCCCGTCCGCTTGTTTGCCACCTACGGCATTAAAAAAAATACTGCCTATTAAACTATATCTATCACCTTTTTTACATATATTTTTTTACTAGCTGAGCCCCGCGGTTTCTCCCGCATGGTGATGAAAAATGGTGATGATGATGATAATAAGTAGCCTATGTGTTAATCCAGGGTATTAGCTATTTCCATACCAAATTTCTTCTAAATCGGTTTTGTAGTTTCGGCGTTGAGTCCAGCCAAACATACACACTTACACACAAACTTTCGCATTATAATACAACACAATACAATACAAAACTCTTTATTAAAATACCACAAAACAAGGATAACATAAACTTTACAACAAAAATATTATCTAGGCTTTTAACAGGCGGCCTTATCGCTTAAAGATAATATTAGTAAGAAATAAGATTAATATATATATAGGCTTGCGCTTGGCCGCCAACTCGCCTGCGATGATACGGTCTAAGATGGAGCACGCTTGCCTATAAGAAACCGATTCACTACGACGCACACTCCATCAAGTGTGACTAACAATTAAGTGTGACATCGCACTAGGCTAACGTTTGATCGCGATCTCGCCTGATGGGAAGCGATGATGCGGTCGAAGATGGAGCACGTTTGCCCAGTAATAACCTATTAACCCTAGACTTGAACCCTCCAAGATTGTAATGCTGCGGAAACACAGACAAAGCATCCATTGTTTTGCTGACCTTCCTAACGTTTCTTTATTTGCAATCCTTGTTTTGATAGTTTAAATCAAAGCGCACTTGGGAAAGAACCGACTTCAGTCTCAAGTGGGCCGAAGTCGAGATAACATAACAAAGTAAGGTTGTATTAAAGGTTCCAATAACAAATGCCTCTGAGCCCTCAATGTCACAAGTGTGCGTCGTGCCCTACAACCTGCACTATGGACGACTCGAATGAGACCTTGCAGAGTCCGATAGAAAATGAGCAGGTGGGAATCAAACCGGAAGACGCAGCGTAGGTAGGCCTCTCACTAGATGGAACGACGACATAGTAAGAGTCGCTGGCATCCAGTGGATGCAAAAGGCAGGCTGTCGTTCAGTGTGGAGGTTAAAGCGGGAGGCCTATGTTCAGCAGTGGACGTCTTCTGGCTGATGATGATGATGAGGTGGGAATCAGATCATGCAGATCCGATGCACACTCTCTGAAATGTATCCAATAAAAATCCGATAGACTAGCAACTTTGCGTCAACGCTCAAGACTAAAAAGCTTAGTCTGAACTAGGGATCCGTTATTGATGAGCCTCTTGGCACGTTTCTCAATAAACTCCAACGCCCCAAGCTGCTACTTAGCTGATCCATCCCAAAGGTGAGAGCAGTACTTCATGCTCGACCGAACTTGTGCTTGGTATAGTGATACCAACTGTTCCGACGCGAAGTACCGTCGCACCTTCGATAAGATCGATAGTCGCATATTTGATAGCCCGTTGGTCCAGTTGGTAGTGAACCTGCCTTCTGAGCTTGGGGGCGTGGGTTCGATTCCCACCTAGGACAAACATTTATGTGATGAACATGTGTGTTTCTTCTATATCTGGTTGTTAATATCTATTTAAGTATGTATTTAAAACTATATATGTATGTATATCAGTCTCTGGCAGCCATATCACAAGCTTTGCTTAGTTTGGAGTCAGATGACCGTGTGTGCAAAAATGTCCCGAATATTTATAAAAAAAGGATACCCAGCTGATGATATGTTGTTGTTTGTGTGCTTGTGTTGTTTATATCAGTGTGTGTATAACGCAGTACGTTTCCAGGACACGAGCACGTCGCTGTCGTGGACGGAGCGCGCGCGGCTGGCGCGCGACGTGGCGGCCGGCGTGGGGTACCTGCACCGCATGAACGTCATCCACCGGGACCTCAACTCGCACAACTGTCTCGTCAGAGAGGTACCGACACACCACACACCTGCAGCACCATGCCTGCCACGGCCCGTCTACAAATTTACTTTTTACCTTTGCCACTCGAACAGTGAAAATGGTAAAAAGTAGAGTACATAACTCGTGTCTTCTCGGTCCTAGTATACTTCGCTGCTCTCGGGATCCACTTAGTCCCTCGAATTAAGTTCCCTATTACTGATGATGCTGATGAATAGCCTATGTCCGTCTCCTGGTCCTTAGCTACTTCCCCAGAAATTTTCAGCCAAATCGGTTCAGTCCTTCTTGAGTTATAAATAGTGTAACTAACACGACTATGTTTTATATAATATAGATATATATATATATAGATTACAACATTAGTGCGGTGCTGTATGAGGCTTTGTCAATCTTTTCAGATGTTTGCATTTTATTGAATTAGACCGTTGTGTTCGTGTTGTGCAGGACAAGACTGTGATAGTAGCGGACTTCGGTCTGGCGCGCATCGTGCAGCGCACCGCGTCCTCCACGCTGGAGCGCACCAGGAACCACCACAACACCCTGCGCAGGAAGAGATACACGGTACCAACACCTCACTTCTACACCATACACAAACACATCACTGCTGAGCCGGACTAGTACCTACCTTAGGGGCCATTCAAATAGCGTAAGCACCAAATGGGGCAGGGGGCTTCTTTGCTTTGCCTATTTTTTATGACATAGAGGGGGGGTAAGAGCTATGCTTACTTTTGCTGTCAAGGGGTGGAAGTATGTGGAAGTGTTAATAATTACTGTGATATCCAGAAGCCGGTAGTAACCTAGTCAATTTTCTTGGATCATAACTGAGAACACTCTCGGTTACTTATCAAGCCACCGTTCCAACAAAAAAAAATCTTGATCAAAATCGGTTCAGCCGTCGAGGAGCTACGATGCCACAGACACAAATACACACGTTAAACTTATAACACTATGTTTGCGTCAGGGGTTTAAAAAACTGCTAGTGAAATCACAGGATTCAACAGTTTGTATTAACGATGAGATGTTCCGCAGGTGGTGGGCAACCCGTACTGGATGGCTCCGGAGATGATGAACGGAAACGTGTACGACGAGAAGGTGGACGTGTTCTCCTTCGGGATCATACTCTGCGAGGTAACACTCATGATTTCACCACCAGCCAGAAGACGTCCACTGCTGAACATAGGCTCCTTAGACCTCCGCACTGAACGACAGCCTGCCATCTGCAACCACTGGACGCCCGCGACTCTCACGTACATTTATTATTATTTTATTTCTATATCTTATATATTATATTTTATAGGTGGGTATGAGTTATATATAGAAAAGATCTACGTTTGGCCACAACTACTTTTATACTATATACTTATTCCCTTCAGATAATCGGGCGAGTGTCAGCGGACCCCGACTTCCTCCCGCGCCGCTCTGATTTCGGCCTGAACGAGTCGTTGTTCATGGAGAAGTTCTGCCGGCGGGCTGGCTGCCCCGAGCCCTTCTACCGCGCTGCGTTCAGAGCCTGCCATCTCGACCCGGACGCCAGGTATTAGCAGCCCTCTCACATTTTGTGACGAAAAAAGCAATGAAAACTGGATTTTTAGCGTTCTGATTTTATCAAATAGAAATATCTATAGACAATGCAATCATCATCATTTTTTTTATGCCATAGGTGGCAAACAAGCAGACGGGCTGCCTGATGGTAAGCAGTCACCGTCGCCTATGGATACTTGTAACACCAGAGGCATCACAAATACGATGCCGACCATTTCAGCCATAGGACGTCCACTGCTGGACATAGGCCTCCCCATCGATCTCCAAAAGGGCCGGTTGACAGCGGTCTGCATCCAGCGTTTCCATGCAGTCTCTTTTAGATTGTCTCTTGTGCGGACGTCTGTAATAAATATAATTTTATTTTTTTATTGAAAATAACGACCTAAAATTTTGGAAAACTCAACATATCTACTTATTACCTCTAATTTACGAAAGCAGGCTTTCGTAAATACCATACTGCTGGTTTGGGTGTATTTCGTACTCAAGGAGTGGAGGAGAGTGGATTTCGTTAAATTACCGACTTAAAATAAACAATTTTAATGTTATGGTCGATAGACAACCCTGAAAATGTTTAATATAACATTGCCGTTTCGTGTGTGTACCCAGGCCGCCCCTGGAAGTGATGGAGATCTGGCTGGAGACGCTGGTGATGCACCTGGCGCGCGGGGCCGGCCTGCCGCCGTCCCTGCTGGCCGACATCGTGCGCTACAGCCGCGCGCCCGCCTCACCCCCGGGGCCGGACTGCGCGCACCAGTGCTGCACGCCCGCCTGCTGCCTCTACAAGCGGACCTGCAGCCAGGTTTACTTACCTTTAATGTATAATCCGAAGCTTGCTCCAGTTTTTTATTTGTGACCACCGTGACAGTAACGAAGCATTTCGATTTACCCATTCATTTAGTTTGTAAACGAAACCACACACCCGTTTATGTTGGGTCGGTACTACATCGCTATCCTATCATCATCATCATCATTTCAGCCATAGGACGTCCACTGCTGGACATAGGCCTCCCCCATCGATCTCCAAAAGGGCCGGTTGGAAGCGGCCTGCATCCAGCGTTTCCCTGCGGTCTCTTTTAGGTCGTCTGTCCATCTTGTGCTATCCTATCATCTGTTATAAAAACAACCTATTACTATGTAAAGAAAACTTTGCTGGTCTTGATTGATTGATTGATTGATTGATTGATTGATTGATTGATTGATTAACTCTTTATTGTTCACACCATTAAATTTGATACAGAGGACAGAAAACTCTTTAAAAACCAGTGTAACAACTGGCGGCCTTATCGCTAAAAGCGACCTCTTCCAGGCAACCTTAGGATGAAAAGGATTTATAGAAGACGGGGTCGGGGTACGGTCTTGTACTAGTCTTACCTTTCTTTTATTTTGCTTCGTGCTAGCTTTTTCTTATAAGAGTGCGATGGTGGCCGAGCGGTAGCATGTGTGCTTTACAATCTGAAGGCACCCGGTTCGATCCTCGACCCTGACCAATGACTTATTAGTACTTAAATAAATCATGTGCAGTTTCGATGCCATCGCTCAAAAACGGTGAAGGAAAACATCTTGAGGAAACCGGTATGTCCAAGAACCTGAAAAGTTCATCAACATGCACTGGGCCATGGTGGGTCTGGGCCCATCCTAGACCTGTATCCCAGCAGTTAACATGATAGGTGACTACAAGGCACCCATCTTACTTGGTCGAAATGCCATTTATTCGCACCAAGCGTTTTATCTTCACTTTCTTAATTAGAACAGCAAAACAATGGAACGCCTTGCCCCTGTCTGTGTTTCCGCAGCATTACAATCTTGGAGTGTTCAAGTCTAGGGTTAATAGATTATTACTGGGTAAACGTGCTCCACCTTCGACCGCATCATCGCTTTTCATCAGGCGAGATCGCGGTCAAACGTTAGCCTAGTCCGATGTCACACTTAATTGTTAGTCACACTTGATGGAGTGTGCGTCGTAGTGAATCGGTTTCTTATAGGCAAGCGTGCTCCATCTTCGACCACGTCATCGCTTTCCATAAAGCGAGATCGCGGTCAAACGTTAGCCTAGTCCGATGTCACACTTAGTTGTTAGTCACACTTGATGGAGCGTGCGTCGTAGTGAATCGGTTTCTTCTAGACAAACGTGCTCCATCTTTGACTGCGTCATCGCTTCCCATCAGGCGAAATCGCGGTTAAACGTTAGCCTAGTGCGATGTAAAAAAAAAAGTTTGTGCTAGTTTTTTCAATAAAAAGTTGTCATCAATCTATTCCAATGACAGGACAGCACCCAGAGCTTCAAGCCGCACGAAGAGAAGGAAGAGTGCCGCCACAGCAGCGGCCCGCTGTCCCCCGGCAGCGGCGACAGCGCCGGCAGCTGCCAGCACGGGTGCGCGGACGACGGCAGCTGCCCGCTGTGCTGCCAGGAGGCAGAGCGCCGCTGTCTGTGCGCCGTGAGGAGGATGCCCAGCAACGCGGGCAGCGAGGACCTGGCCGAGCCTGACGCTGGACTTGTTAAGGTACAATTAAAATTACTAAATGAGCACGTATAGTGTTTTTTGTTAAATAAACCGGCCAAGTGAGAGTTGGGTTCGCTGCACTTAGAGTTCCGTACTACCACAAAATACTAAAAGTATTGAAAAAAGTCAACATCACGCCCAGGCGGTCACCCATCCAAGTACCGACCGCGCCCTACATTGCTTGACTTTGTAATGAACAGAAATTTGTCACCGACTCGCACTTGGCCATTATTTGTTGTTATACTTTAGAGTGTGTACTATAATCATGTTAAGTTTGACGCTTGTACGTATTACCGTTTTAACATTAGAGCTAATACAAAAATACGTTTGTTGTATGGGGATACCCCTCTAAATTTTACTAATTTCTTTTTTAAATTAATACTCCATAACGATTAACTATTCTGTGAAAATTTCAACTGACTATATATTACGGTTCTAAAGATACAGCCGTTAAAAGGTAGAACGGACTGACAGACAGCGTAGGCACAGTAATAAGGTCCCGTATTACCCCATTGGGTACGGAACCCTAAAAAGCGGCGAACAAGCTTGCATTCCGCATGAAGGTTGCCGGAATCTTCCGTTGCTTAACGTCGGTGATCCCTTTATTCTCGGTCCGAGAATATTTTTGGTCTGATACCTGTAAAAACATTGTAAGAAGCTGAAAACCACGCGCGGATTCTGATCACTTACGCTTGGGTATTGAACGTAATACTTTAGCAGGTACCCGATATACTTCAGTCAATATTACAAATAAATGTTTTTATTCAGATTTTTACCGTCATTGCAGCTGTCATAGCAAAATAAATGAGTTTCGTCATCATAATCAGCCTTTTAACAGTCCACTGCTGGACTTTTAGCCTACCCCCGAAAGGGTGATTGTGCCATATCCACCACGCTGGCCCAGTGCGGATTGGTGGATTCACATACGCCATTGAATTCCTTCTCCGTACGTATGCAGGTTTCCTCGCGATGCTTTCCTTCACCGAAAAGCCAGTGGTATGAAAACCCGTACATAAGCTCCAAAGAGCTCATTGGTACGGGCCCGGGGTTTGAACTCGCGACCTCACGCATTCAATAGTAATTTTTAAACTTTCGCGATTTGAACACATGTTTTAAACGCGTTTATCGGGACTTATCACGTATTATTTAATTTAGGTAACAAATATGTACCTTTCGCTCGACGTTTCGACCATTTTACAATGGCCGTGGTCACGAGCTGACTGAACACTGCGGTTGAGTCCGGCGAGAAGAGCGGGTGTTTTGTTCTCCTACCCTCACTTGATCTTGAAAAATGGCAGGGTTGTTACTACGACACACAACACTGACTGTATCGGTAAATGTCCTAGTACCTACACCGCGGTTTGTACACTTGCTTACTATGGGATTCCACGACGCCGCTAACTTAAATCCATTTTCATACAATTAAATAATACGTGATAAGTCCCGATAAACGTTTAAAACAAATCACGCATTCAAGTCTAGCGGTCTCCCAAATGGGCTACCACGGCTTGGACTGAGTTTAGGTTCACGTATTCGCGCTACACTGAGACGTTATAACATACTTGTGGTGTTATATTATGATTATTTACGCAGCGAACTATTTAAGGGATATTAAGACTAAGAAAGAGGGTAGATCGTTATATCTGCACCTAACTTTTTAACTGTTCGACTAACTACCCGCATTCTTCAGTCTTCCCGTGAACATGGTGCATGTAACTGCGCCGAAATATCGGGAGCTCATTCCACAACCTTACCACGGTAAATATCCCGTAAATAATCATATAACTTTAGTGAACAACCGTGATAGTTTAAAACAGTGTAGTTTAAAATACTTGTGGTGTTTGCAGTCAAAGTCCAACGCGACGATATCAGTGCACCGGAGCGAGTCGACCCGCGGGCGGGCGCTGGGCAAGTGCGTGTCGGCGTCCCACATCCGGCCTCCGCCCCCCACCGTGACCGTTACAACGCTGAGTCGCAGCCACAACGCGCTCGCTAACCCAGGGTTCATACTGCACACTGTCGGCACCAGCATCAACATCACGAAGGTAAGGACCTTGAAAAAACCACCCAATGCAGCTGAAATTGTCGGAATGTGACTGGGCTACCATGTTGGATTATCTGAGAGAAGGCCTGTGTAACAGCAGTGGAGAAACAAGAATGGCTGATAATCCACGACTTAGCTCAACATCAGGCTTGATGTGGAAAAACGCCAGCCTATCGTGAATAACAAAGTTTCTATCGCCCAACTTCATCAAAGAGACTACAACTAGGGTGTTATGGGACCCGGGCATGTAGGACATGTCACACTGCGACCAGAACCACCGGAGGATGGGCAGCAGCGTCCTGTTAGCACACGGTGAACGTACTGTGATCCCCAAGCCGCGTGCCAAGCGTGGGGATTATGGCAAAACCCCCCTCTAACAGGGAGGCCTTTGTTCTTTTTTTTTCTTTTTTTCAATAATTAATAGGCTTGCGTTTGACCACCATCACGCCTGATGTTAAGCGATGATGCGGTCTACGTTGGAGCACGCTTGCCAAGAAGGAACCGATTCACTCGTGATTGTTTGTTCTTTTCTAACAGTGGACGTTTAACGGCTGCTGATAATGATGTTGATGATGAACTAGGGTGTTATAAAGCCTGTGTGTTACAGGTGGACGATATCACCGAGTACCTGGACTCCCCGCCCCCGTTGAAGCGCACCTCCCCTGACGCGCACCTCAACAAGTTGCCCGACAAGACGAGACGGGTAGAGGAGCACCAACTCGCAGCCTTCCCGCGACTCCAGCCTGACGGACTCTATACCAAATACAGGTATTCATACAATTACACCTCTACACATATTTTTTTTATGAGCCAAATAGATGCGTCTTGCATTTTTGCCTGTGGTTTTTAACCAACTTGTTAGGGTGGTCCTGATAAGGCGCTTACCTTCAGACGAGTGACTTGCTCGTCTCACTCAGTTGCAAAAAGACTGGTATGCCATCTTAATTTAATTTAGTATGTCTACATATCTTGTTTACATTTCAATAAATAAACTATCAATTAACGGCTTACACTCACATTATGTTATTAAACAAGTAAAATTTGTGTGTAATTTGCTCCACCTTAATGATATCTCTACATAGTATAAATTAAAGTCGCTTTCCGCGTCTGTCTGCCTGTCTGTATAACCGCTAACTCCTAAATCACGCAACGGATTTTGGTGCGGTTTTCACCATCAGTTATATAATTTTTCACGGAAGGTTTATATATATATATATCTAGTGACCCGCCCTGGCTTCACATGTAAATTACACCCGTGCGAAGCCGGGGCGGGTCGCTAGTAAATAATATTTTCGAAAGTCGCCATCAAAATTTTCAACATTCCTCGATGCCCCCGCACTAGGGGACGCTTGGTGGGGCAAAAAGGAACTACCCGTTTATAAGGCCGTTCACGCAAGTTTTAATTAAGTTATTATGTCAATAATGACAATAAATGAATATTTTCTCTTCAGGGATGAACTTGACGGGTCCCCGTTCCATGGCTGCGAGAACCCTCAAACCTGTCCGTCTTGTCAAGCCGCGATTGACAGTGACTCTTCCGAAGACGACTTTATCAACCCAACAAACCAATTCCGGTACGAAAACCTGAAAGCTACAAACAAAATGAACACCGATAAAAACTTGATAACTAACACCAAGGACCTGTTGAAGAAAGGAGACAATTTACTGACGAAAACCTCAAAAAAATCAAGCTATGACGTCTCCGACGTGAAGTTACGAAATGCAAGTCTGACTGAAAGGAAGATACAAGAAGAAGACAGAAGGAGGTATAACATAAACTATTTGACTAAATCCGCTGTGATGGCGGAAGGAGTCAAAAACATACCTAAAGTTGTGGAACCGAAGACAGAAAAAGTCGAAAAGTCCGGATTCTTCGCGAAAAATCTGCTTTCGCCGAAATTCAGTCGGTTGTTCAGACCCAACTCGACGGAAGTAGGGAGAAACAAAATGGAAGACGAAAAAGAAAAGTCTAGAAGTAAGTTCTTTGTACAGAGCCCGACGTCGCCTCGGTCTGCGTACAGAGTTCGGCCCGTCGACGAGATCGACAAAAAACGCATGTTAGACAAGAAAAACCAGAATGACGTCCTAAAAAGTGACCTGAAACTCGCTAGTCTGGGGAAACCCATGACTCCTACCTTCCGAAGACATATCCCGGATAGACCAGAGTTCGCAGACGGCAGGTTCAGCTACAGAGACCGGAGGCTCGATCAGAAACTAGAACCGAAGTTCATAGACGTCGGACGGAACAGAATCAAGGCGCCTATGTCATCGGTCGAGAAAAAAATCCGTAACGCGAAAAATGTACCTTTACCAACCAATATAACAGAAGAGAAGCCTAAGAAACGTGAGCCGGGCATTTCTAGAAGCAACTACGTCAGTTTGGCCAACTTGAAGATTAATAACAAGAAGGAATTGGACGTGGCCAAATCAAGGGAAGAGTTAAATGACAGTTCTCCACCTGCAAGAGTCGTATAAATTGTTTGTTGGTTTGGACGTTTTCTACCATTTCGGTAATTTACGCGTATTTTTCCCGACTACGTAGAATGAAGACTACGTTTTTTATGCGTCTTGCATATGTTGCAGGTATGATCTGGAAGTCGGGAAAAAATGCTGCAGATGTCATTTCGATACACAAGTTGAGATCATGTTATTTTACTCGCTGTAGGTACGATTACAAAGACGCAAAACAAGTTTTAAGGTTCAAAATGATCAGGGTTGGCACGTTTTTTTTTCCATCAATTATTTGATCAAATGCCTGTAATTTACTTCTTTGATAGCTCGATAGATATAAACTTAAAAATCAACATGTTATTTACTCTAAATATTGTAGTATATGAATAAAAGAATCCGGCTTTTTCGTTATCAATACAAAATTCAACTAATGAAAGCTCGTTTGAGCTAATGCGAGATCTTAATTGAATGGCGAACCTTATAAAACTGCGTGGGGATTCACTTTTTACGATAGCTAAGGACGCGTTCCGTTTTACGCAGAAAAATTGTATACATGATAAAACAAAAAAAATTAAGTCATGTTTAATTAGGATTGCTAAAAACCATGCTTTGTTATAACGTGATTTCCAACCCTGAAAATGATGTTTTTGTTAAAAGGTGCAAGCGAGTTTTTCTACATAGAATTTTGATGTACAAAACTTTTCTCCACTATGTTAGTTATATTGAAGTATAATCTTGCCATGTTAAACATGTAGTTATACAGTTGTTGAATTGTTGTTTGTATGTAACCAGGGACGGATTAAGGTAGGAGAGGGGCAAATTAAATGCTTCACTGCCCCCTCGATTTTCAGCTTATAAATATTGTTTGAAGTTAAAGCTTACCGTTAAACAGTTTTTATAAGTACTAAAGGTTTACAAAAATTTCAAAGTGCTTACTAAAATTGGCTTATTAAAACGTCAATTCATGGAGGTCAGCAATTTACAGTAATTATTTAGGTTGCTAAGACTTAACAGTGATATTATGCTCATTATAATGAACGCCTTACGTATATATTATACCTAATAGACTACAGTACCCTTAGTACAAGTTTTGATAGTTTTCGAAAACTTTTTCGTTTACGTATTGTTCCATACATTGCTGGGCTGAAAGGTATTCGAAAACTTTTTTCGTGAAGCAATCTATACCGCCGAATAATACCGATTTTAGTTCCTCCGCGTTTCCGCTGGAGGCGCTTTACTAAAATGTATGGAACAATACGTAAACGAAAAAAGTTTTCGAAAACTATCAAATCTGGGCCTAATGGGACAGATGCTTGATTTTTTAATAATAACAGGCTTCTAAGATATAACCGTTCAAATTTATTGTCCTGATTAGGAAGGGACGCTTGGTCTCTTTCCTGCAATGTGAGAGTCTAAAGTTCCTACTAAAAATGCGTACTAAAAAGTGACGCCATTACTAAGTATAGCGCGCTCTCTGTCTATTAAAATATTAAAATGCTTTTCCTTAATTT
Organism: Agriopis aurantiaria; assembly: GCA_914767915.1. Classification (NCBI taxonomy): domain Eukaryota; kingdom Metazoa; phylum Arthropoda; class Insecta; order Lepidoptera; family Geometridae; genus Agriopis; species Agriopis aurantiaria. The sequence goes on along the minus strand of OU612002.1, from coordinate 1,133,805 downwards.
TGAACACATTATGAGTTTATTTTCGGAGATCGGTTCTATTTAGGGTCGGGTTTTTTAAAAGACTATAAAAAAAACTGTCCGGTAGTTATTTTTATGTACAATAGTAATGCTATCTATTGTAGCAACGTCAGAGTAACGCCGCCTGAAAACTGACATTAGGGCTGGCTACTCAGCTTATAGGAACTACTTTTTAGTAGTATTGTGGTGCTTAATATGGCCCATTACGCTTTGACATGTTAGTTTACGAGCCAAGTGCCTTTTTCACAAGACTGAGGTACTCGGGTTTGCTTCAATTGGCTATATTCGCTTCTGTTTAACATTCCAATAAATTTTGACCATAAAATTATTGTATACATAGCTATACTTATATTATAAGGAGGAAAGATTTGATTGTTTGTTTGCATTGAATAGGATCCGAAACTACTGAACCGATTTGAAAAATTCTTTCACTGTTGGGAAGCTACACTATCACAGGGTGTCATAGGCAATTTTTTATTTTTTTATATGTAACCTTACTTAAGCTCCAATAAAGTAAACCAAGGTGTAAAAAAAAATATTTACACCCGTGCGAAGCCGGGGTGCGTTGCTAGTTATTAATATTCACGCTGGTGTCTAGTTATGTTCAGAACAAGAATAATTTTAATTTGTAATGGGGGTTGGCCGGTTGAAACATTTTGTGGATAGCTATTACCAAGTTTTTGATGGGAAACATCTAGTGGCGCGCCTTGGCAATAAAACCGACTCGTGTGCCGTGACGGCAAACATTGTTGCGCTCTCTTATGCCGTCATGTATTACATCTGCACGGTGATCCGTGACGGCCAACCTTTTTTAAAAGTTCTTGTTGCTTTTGGAAAATGACAATTGTCATAATTATAGTCAAATGTAATGACAAAATGCCCACAACGAAATATAGAAGCTATGCTTGCACATTGACAGTAAAGTTGGCGACCCCATGACTTTCCTAGATTTGGCCCTGTATTGTTGCTTAGGGAAAATAATTAAATATAAAAGTGTTTGTAATGAAACTGCCTTTTGCACAGACCTTTACCAAGATAGATCCCGCGAGTTCACCTAAAGTCTGTTTTATCTTACCTGTCTTGTCTTGTAAACAAACATGGCGATTTTCGACCAATGACAACTCTGAATTTTCTCGCTAGTGGTTGCCATTGGTTGCCTGTCTGCCATATTTTTTTACAAGATAAGACAGGTAAGAAAAACAAACTTTACATTGCATGTCGGATCAATGCTCCAACGAGAACGCCGCATAATTCAAATCAATCTCCAAGTAGCATGTCGTCAATATAAAAATTTCAAATTACGCTATAAAGGGGATAGTGATTGCTTACCTGCCGCCTGCCAAGTTTGGGGATTATGGCAACACCACTCTCTAAAAAGGAGGCCTTTGTTCAGCAGTGGACGTTTACTGGCTGATGATGTGATGTGATTGCTTACCATCAGGCGGCCATTTAGCTTGTTTGCCAACCATGGCATTAAAAAAAAGAAAAAACTTTTCGAAAGCAGTTGGCCGTGCGAAAGAAGTTAAACTAACACAAAATGGCTCTCGTGACGTCATAGTAGGTACAAAAATGCGGCTTGCTGGGTTTTCATACAAGTTGAATGTCCTTGCGGGGTCTATCTTAACTAAGATCTGTGGCCTTTTGCAATAAAATATACACAAGTTAAAAGTGTGTTTATATGTAATATATGTACATTTATACAATTTTGTAACAATAATAGTCGATTTCTTAGATATGACACCATTTAGACAATGTTGAAGACATTTATTGTAGTTATTATAATATATTTATTATGTATATTGTTGTCAGAATATTATATTATGTAATAATATTACTTGACCCCATTAATTATAAATTTATTGTGTGAATACATTGATATAGAAACATGGATAGTCATGTACTAAATTCTCGAAAACTGTTCTGCGACTTTACGGCTACTTGTTTTAAGCGATTCTGTTTGGGTGATTGCGAAAAGTTGCGCGACCGCAATCTGAATCTCGGTGCGGTAAAGTTCAAGTTTGCGTGATTTTCTGCACTGTGCTGTTCGAGCCCGCCTTAAGATGTTGTCGTAAAATAATGTGGAATTCAGTTTTTTACTAAATGCTCAGATATCCTTAATAGTAAGTATGGATTTAGTGTTTTTCTGGTTCGGTAATTTTTTATGCTGACTCAATATCCATCGTTTTAAATTCAGTATACAGACTACACAGCCACTTTAGTGTCACTTTTGATCGCGTTCGCTTAGAACCTTATTATACTTTACCTCTTTATTTTCCATAAGCTCTTTGACGTATACCCTCTACTTCCATGGCACAGATAGGTAGTAGATCTGTGTTCCATGGTTTTCAAATAACTTCTCTATACCATAGACCAGTTGTATTATACAGTGTGATTTTCGATTAATCATTGCATCAAGTTTGGTGTTTGCATTTTATCGAGAATCACCTTGTAATGTGGCGCTATATATTATATTTAATATACAAAATTGTACTTACACAAAATGTCAGCTTAAAATTGTTAGTTTTAATTTTGCTCTCTATTTGATTAGAATCAAGGTAAAGAGACGCTTCATGTTGTCGTAAAATTCAAGCAATAAGTATTAAGTATAATTAGACATTCTTTGATATATTTTAACAAAATTAATTTAATAACTTTAGCATTTACATTTTGCTACCTAATTTTGCTAGTTTTTAAGACATTGCGATTTTAAAGTCTGAAATTTTGTTGTTCTTACAGGGTGCCATTTTGTGAATTTGATTTTCTTTGTATAAGCCTGAATTGTGTTGTTAATGATATCAAAATTGTGTGTTTTTTTTTAAAGAATCTCATTGGCGAATAGTAATTTGTTTTCATCAGTTTCAAGGTCGCTCATGTACATTATCTGTGATACATTATGTTTGTATAGAATTTTTTTAATGAGTCATTCCCAAACTGTCAAAAGTCGACTTCGTTGACGGTGTAACGGTCAGGTGAGGCGGTCAGGAGGGGGTGAGTTTTGATTTTAAGAGGTGACTCATTAGAATAATCGAGTTGTAACGCTGCAATAACAAAGAATTATGGTCATGGCACACCACATCAACTCGACACTGATCTGATTCTGAGCAAAACATTGAAATGAAAACCCTATACACATAAAGCAAAGTTTCAAATGCGTGACGCAACCGCGTGCTTTACGTGTCACTTGAAAAGTGATCGTTTAGACACATTATAGCGTTCTCATACGAGTGCTCCAGTCGGATTAGTGTTGAGCCGACACGATGTGCCATTAGGAGCCAAATGCGGGTCAACCATAGTTTAGTCTACTAGAGTCAAGCCGACGGAAACTTGACCCGTCGATAGCACAAATTAGGAATGACATTTGGACAACTACATGAGCGAGACGATGGCTTGTAAAGTGGGAACTGGTTGGCCATCTAATTCGATTCGAATATCGAATGGTTTAGTTTTATCCCTTGCATATTATAATAAATAATAAATCTTTATTTTCTAAGTTATTATATACAGTCTAAGAAGAATCACACTGTATAAAGGTCAATTTTTTTTCAAATAACATTTACAAACTACATGCTTATTCGATACATACATCCACAGCATACATCGAATTTTTATATGTTAAAAAAATGGACTTCACTGTTTTGAAAAAAATATATTTTTTGTTAAAATTTTCATGACCTTGGATTCAATGTCCTTTAGTCGAAATCTTAAACAGTTTACAGTACAGTTTCTAAGGTGTTACCTGCGACACAGTTCTCCAACTATTTTAGGTAACACCGTCCTATTGTTTATAAAACCATTGTAAATTTTTCCAAATAAACACTAATAAAATAAACATTTCGATGCATTCCTTGTGAATTGATTTTGAGTGGGTATGATGTGCTATCTGTATGGCGTCCAAGTTTCTGCCGGTTCCTTTGTAGTTGTTAAGAGAAGTATATTTTAACATGTTAACCTCAGTAACAAAAAGTATTCCGTCTCCTGCATTCCATGCGTTGGTTTCTGTATTTGTTTACGAGTACAAATAAAACGAACATTATTATAAACATGCTAGTTTTATTTTCCCTACATATAATAAAATGATATAGCGCATCCCGACCGATGGGCCAGGATCGTCACACAGTGGGTGCCTTATGGACGACGCAGACAAGGAAGGCCTAAGAAACGCTGGTGTGACGATCTTGACTCTTTCCGTTGAGGTTGGTAGGAGGTGGCAGAGGACCGGTATTTATGGAAGGAAATGGGAGGAGACTTTTGCCCAGCAGTGGAACAGTATAGGCTTAGAATAACTATACAAAGAAACCAAGTACATTCGCAAAATTTAAGCCATTCAAATAGTGTCATATATGGCTACAAAAAAAAAAAAAAACTTACTATGACAATTTGCGCGGTGAAATCGTACCACAACAAATCAGAAAAGCAGCATAAGAGTTATGGTGTGACATTCCACAGGTAATCCATTAATTTTCTTGCTTAAATCGTTTAAAATACCAATCGAAACGTAAGCTACAAAGCAAATTTGTAGCCTACGTTTTGAGAAGGCGTTGTTTGGAAACCTACCTTCTCTGAGTAGTTATTCTAAGAGTATAAGATAAATAAAAAAACTAGCTGAGCACTTTACAAGGTACTATCTGCGGTTATCCAGTTTTCATTATTTTCTGGGGGGAAAGTACCCTATGTCCGCCTCTACGATGTACTTACATCTTGCTAAATTTCATTAAGATCCGCCTTGTCGTTTAGTCAAGAAAAGTAAACAAACAAACAGGTACAGAGTTACTTTCGCTTTTATAATATTAAGTTTGTGTAGAAGCAAAGTAAGTCACGATCAAATCAAACTCGTGCCTCAGTTTTAAGTGGCAGAAGCTTTACAAGAGGCTTCTATCGAGGTTTGGAAAAATCACGGAAACATAATGTTTCGCCTCGGTATATCAACCTGGGAAAGTAAAACGTGTGCCTCTACATAGGTTAAAGTTGTTTCTAAAACTCCATAGGCCATAGGCGCTTCTAGTAAAGTCTCTACTACTCTACTGGGGCAGACTGGGGCAAACTCTTCTTAGTAAAATACGTATGACGGGCGGTATGGCCTCAATGGATTTAGCTAGTCCAGTGATGGCCGAAAAAACCCTATTGTTGTTTGAGGCACTTGTAGACGATGCGTAGTACAAGTAACAAGTGCCTACTACGCATCATCTGCAACGGTGTGCTTAGTGAAAGTGCTTAGTAGCACTTCACGCTGGTCGTTGCGCAAGTGAAGCTTTGTTTTCCCGCCCTGCTCGCGCAACGCCCTCTGCGCATCATTCGTCTCGTTCGAACACTCGTGTGAGTACGTAGAGTACGTACTCGCACGTGAGCGTGAGTTGTAGCGTCACCACGCGAGTGGTTCTACTTCACGTTTGAACGTATACTTATACTTGCTACTTGTTTCTTGTACTACGCATCGTCTGCAAGCGACTTTACACGTTGTTTTAAGTGCGTGTTCACACTATGGTTTAAACGTATTTATGTTTTTTAAATGGAGTTTAGGAAAATAATACAACGAATTTAACAAAATTAACATATTTAACATTTTTCACTTTGGCACCAAAACTCTTTTCACATACCACATATTAATGCATAGATTGATTTTTTATTTTATTTTATTTAATCATTTGAACTGTGAGTTACTTTACTTGACTCTGTCTATAACTTTGTTTGGCGCTATTTAATACCATGTAAACTTGTTTATTATTATGACTGAAGGACTCTGTATCAATGGTCATGAAAAAAGGCAAAAAAGAAAAAGAAAAAACTGCCAACAAAAGTGCCAAAAACTGCCTAAAAGTGCCAAAAAAACGAACTTTGTAAAAACATTGCAAAAATATGCAAAAAATTCAAAATTTGTATAAATATAGATTTCTATCTAACCAAAAATATTATCTCATGTTCAGTGTTATTTCATGTGTATCTAAGAAGTCTAGTGTTTGAACTCCGTATATATATTTTAGTCTTTGTTTGAATCGGCGAAATACCAATATTTCGTTCGAACCACTACGCACTTGCGGCCGGTTTGAGGAATAAACTATGTAAATATAAAGTGTCTGGAGTTTCTGTAATTATTGTTTAAAAGTACGAAGTACGAATATTTCCTGTGTCCATGAAAAATACAGTAGTGATTAAAGAGTAGGTAAGTTGGTCGATGTTGATTAACTTGCACGTTGTAATCTTTGAAAATTTAACCTTGCCTAAGTTTTCGACAAAGTTGGCCAACTTTGTCGAGATGTAGGTAAGTATAATTTTTGTTTTTCAAATTATCTTTCTAGATGTAGCGCTGCCTGCAGTCGCATATTATTAGACGACACACTATAACCCCCTCTGGTATATTATTATGTGTTCTGTGATGAGTAGTTTGATATTTCTCAAGTTTCTCCGGACTGAATTTATTTGGCTTGGTAATCAAATCGTCCAATGTATGATAAAGATAAAACTAGGCGAGGTCCGACTATCTGTAGTTGGATAATAGGAGGTGAGCGAGTTAAATTTTGACCTTGACTGATGAATCCTTTAAAAATATGTATCATTGTTATCAGCCAGAAGACGTCGACTGCTGAAATCTCCACACTGAACGGAAGCCTGCCTTCTGCTATACTATAGTGTTATCTGTTCTGTGGTATGCAGCCTATGCTTAGGTATACCCAATGACGATATAACCACTTGACAGCTCATCCTTTACCCCGCCGTAAGCCAAAGTAGTCTGTCTATTCATTAAAAAAAATATTCACAGCAAAATATTTAATTTGTTTTAAGTGTTGCTGTGTTATACTTATGGGTGAGTGAGTACATTAAAATTCCCCCCTCACCCCTTAGAAAAAGGTGCCTTTTTACAGATTTTCTTAGTTTTTTAATAAAACTGTTCAAACTAGGCCTAAGTTGTGTGTTTTAATGTACTCACCCATAGGTATAACACAGCAACACTTTCAAAAAGTTATATATTTTGCCGTTTTGCCCATACATTGAAATCTAGAATGAATATACTAAAGTTACACTTTTTCGGCTTAACCTTTTTCTAGCGGGCCAATCCTAGGCGTGAATGGAATGAATGACTTTTGAGTCATCAATCACAAGCTCCGTATGATACCCCCCCACAACCGACATGGCTTACATCTCGCACAAGCAAATTATGACTCATGCGCAATCAAGAGGTTATATTTTCTTTGGGTATAGCTATGCAAAGAAATTGTAAAGAGGAATCACATGGATTATTATTTTTTGCAGATATGGCGCCAAAACGTTCTCGTTCGGCGGTGTCTAAGCAGTCAGTTAGTCGCAAGCGCAGCCGGGGCTCAAGGGGTTCAAGGTCGCGGGGCCGCGGTGCCAAGAAAGACTTTTTAGGTAAGTTAAATACACTGCTTAGCATCACATAACATAATATAGATGTTATGATGATTAGCGGACTGGACTAATAGGTGAGACACAGCAATATTGTTAGAATATGGAACATAAAAAAATTGCTCTTTAATAATAATAAATATTCGGGACATTTTTGCACACACTGTCATCTGACCCCAAACTAAGCAAAGCTTGTGATATGGCTGCCAGAGACTGATATACATACATACATATATAGTTTTTAAATACATACTTAAATAGATATAACAACCAGATATAGAACAAACACAAGTGTTCATCACATAAATGTTTGTCCTGGGTGGGAATCAAACCCACGTACCCAAGCTCAGAAGTTAGGCTCACTACCAACTGGACCAATGGGCTATTAACGGCTTTGTTATGTTTGCTAAGCACACACACAGGGAATGCAATCCCACAAGATAATTTTAATCTAGGTATTTGCGGGACTGAACCATCTTAGTCCCGCAGGATCCAGGTATTTGCGGGATCCACCAGGGTGGACTTAAACTTCTGAAATCAATCGTAATGAATACCTAGTATACCTCGTTTTCATGGTTTTAATTTAAACCCAAATTAAACTAGCTTTTTGGTACATTTTAAACGGTTTATTAATATTTTTAGACATAAAGTGAAAACATATAAAACAATTTAAGTAAACAAAGAGCCAGGAATTATTTCCACCGTGCCTTCATACCGTTCCTCTAGGCGACCTGAACTTTCCGCATCGCTTCCACGTGCCACGAGCATACGTGTAGAGTAACACGTATGCTCCACGCTTTTCTCTAACCCCGCCAGACCAGCGGGATCTTGCAAAATTTTCGACCGAGATTAGCCCCGTAAAATGTATGCGGGATCCCAGTATATTGTCTACCATTTGTACTCAACTCGCTTAAGTGCAGGGGATTGGTGAGTTTATGTATATTTTTTAAAATTGAAGAATAGGCTGGAGCTTCTCCGGATTCTCGCCTGATTTTAAGCTTAACACTTGCTAGCGACTTGACACCCAAATTATAACTATTGAATTGGGGCTGATCGGCCTATGCAGCTGGCCTATCATCAAAGTAGTAAATCTTACGATTAAGATTTATTTATTGCAAACCTGCAGGGCAATTCTTACCTCGTAAAATGTCAATTTGTGAGCCAATACCATTACTTAAGTATTCACTTTATTCCGGAAAAGTGAATACTTTAGTAAGTGAATAAAATGCCCACTTCCCAAAACACTCAATTAATATGCAAACTATTCAGTTTTGTATTTATGTAAGTGTCATTTCAGGTCTTAAGTCCTTGGATGCTGCTTTCTTAGCCGCCTGGAAGGCAGTGCGCGGCGCAGGGCGCGGGCGCGGCCAAGCACGCGGGCGCGGGCGCAGCCGCGGTGTGACGCGAGCTCCATCCAGTAAGTTTTTAAGATAAGGTTGGGAAGGGACATTCTCAGATCTCATTTTCATAAGTTACTTTCTTCAGAAAAAACCTTTTAGAAGTGGCCATTTCAGAATATACGTTTTGAGAAGTGTCCATTGTCAAAAAATATAATTAGGTGGACAAAAAATATCTATCTCCAAATAAAAAAAAGTTTAGAGAATTGGTTATTTTTTTGTGAAAATCTTATTTGAAATGGACATTTTATAATTTGAACAGTATTTATCGACAAGCTTTGTTTGCAGTAAATAAGCCCATCTTGCCTACGGGCCCACTCAGCAATATCAGCCGGCCTTCCAGCCCAGTCGGCAATAGCAGCCGGCCTGCGAACCCAGTCAGTAATAGCAGCCGGCCTACGAGCCCAGTCAGCAATAGCAGCCGGCCTTCCAGCCCAGTCAGCAATAGCAGCCGGCCTTCCAGCCCAGTCAGCAATAGTAGCCGGCTTGCGAGCCCAGTCAGCAATAGCAGCCACTGCTCAGTTGATTCGTCAGAATCAGATGACAGTGGGCCAATGTGTACCGATCTGGCGACATCTCCCAGTGGATCGAGACACTCCAGTGCTTCGACAGTTATTTATGAACTAAGCGACACTGACAAATCGAATTTAGATGAAAAATTTGCATCTGGTGATGAACCAACTGCCACTGACAAATTGAGTGAGTATGATACATCCAAATCCTAAGTAATATTACTAAAGCAAAAGTAACTCTGTGTCTCTGTCTGCTTGCTTTTCACAACTAAACAGCTAGGGGGCCGTCCATTAATCACGTGATGTTTTTTTTTGCATTTGTAACCCCCCCTCCCCCTTGGTGAGGTTTAAGACTATTGTTTGTGTATTGATTGTGAAGACTATTGTTTGTATATTGATATTTCGTGATTTTTTGCTTAACCCCCTCCCACCCCCTTTCTAGCCTCATGTGATTAATGGACGGTCCCTAAGCTGATTTTAACGAAATTTGGCAGCATAGTTATAGTATAGTATAGTTCATCATAAGGACATAGGGCAGAAATAGGTTCTTATTAATTTTATTTGGTTAAAGACAGTATTCACACAAAGTCAATGATATTTCCTGCTTGTCGAGTGATTGCAAAAGGAGGCGTTTAACCATGCTCTGTAAGGCGTAAGTGTATAGATTATAGCCTATGATGCCTATGCCACCCGGGGATAGTGTAGCTTCCCAACAGTGAAAGAATTTTTCAAATAGGTTCAGTAGTTTAGGAGCATATGCAATGCAAACAAACAAACAATTTAATATTTCCTCTTTATAATATTAGTATAGATTAATATCAGTACTATTACAAATTATTGTAACGAATTTTTTGATTCAGACTTAGTAAATTTTTGTTTCAGGTTAGGTTAATTTTTCTCTTTTATGTAAATATTTTATTTCGTGTTAGGCTAAAATTAGCATTACAGATTATTTCATCACACAAAATTATTTCTCTCTATATACAAATATAGAGATATAAAATATATATCTCTATATTTGTATATAGATAAAAATATAGAGATAAGTATATATATATATATTTTTATATATTTTATAGAGATATATATTTTTTATATCTCCATATTTGTATATAGAGAGAAATATAGAGATAAGTATATATATATATATTTTTATATATTTTATAGAGATATATATTTTTTATATCTCCATATTTGTATATAGAGAGAAATAATGTCTTAATTGTTATAGAAATAAAATCTTTATTGTAGTCGAAGCGACGTAGAAGCGGAATTACACTAGAGATTCGTCATATACAAATATTGTATGTGTGTTGTTTGTGGTAGTGAACGTGGTGACTGGCGCGCTGCCGGCGCTGCGCGGCGACCTGGCGGCGCATGTGCGCGACTTGCTCGGCTCGGGGAACGCGCACCCACTCGCCACCATGCTGCGCACCCTGGCCAGGTTCACCTCCAACATCATGTACAATGTACGCACACTTCACTTACTTTATATCCAGAGAACGAAGCGATGGTAGCCGAGCGGTAGCACGTGCGCCATACAATCTGGCGGCACCCGGTTCGATCCTCGGCCCTGCACTAATTACTCATTTAGTACTTAGACAAATTGTGTGCAGTTTCGATGCCATCACTTAAGACGAAATATGCTTCAAATTTGACGATTCGACATCACGCATATTCAAAAGAAAATCGATTAAATTACAGTATTTCTTTATATTTCATAAATGTTCTTGCAATATTTTATTCGGATGTGTTCACCGATACACAATTAAATAAATTTGGCTCGATAGAAAAAAATCGTAAACTTTCCAAATAGCACCCGTTTTTTTGTTTCCTTCAATGGATTGAATCAACATTCAGATTCTATAGAAGATATTTTTATTAAAAAAAATTGTGTGTTATCCTAACAATCATTCAAATACTTGGTCGCAGTTTTTTTTTAAAGCGTACGATTATTTGTAGAAAAAATAATATATATATATTTGAAAGCGCGCACGCCGCATTACCGTCATACAAGTGTACGGTTCTCTACGATTTCGCCTTAACAACGGTGAAGGTAAACATCTTGCGGAAAACCAGGAATGTCTAAGAACCACACAGAACTTTTGTGGCTTGTACAGAGTTCATCTAAAGAAGTACCCACACTTTTACCAGTTACACAACTGCCGAGCAATATTGCGCAAACATATTTAAATGCAACACCAATGTTTCTAGTGAAATAACAAGACTTATAGATACTTAACAATGGTAAATAGCTGAGTTATAATCAAACGTGTTGTAGGTGTTACAAACAGTAAAAAAAAAAATGTTTTGTCAAATATTCTTTTATATTTCAGCGAAAGAAATCAGCGGATTATGAGACAAGAGCTGAAAACACTACGATGGAAAATGACAGAATGGAAGAAAATGCAACTAGTTCGGAAAAAAATAATAGCACGCCAGTAGTGAGTTGTAAGTATTTGACTTAACGCAGAGGATGGACTTTAAGCTGGTGGGCCTTTAGTAACTGTGAGAGATAGAGGATAAACTTACCACCGGCTATAAGTCTGTCCCTATGCGCTTGCTCTTTTCCCACAGCAATAACAACATTTCTTCTTTAGATCTTTGGACACAGTCGTCAGTTAAACGAGAGTTTCCAAATTCCGATGAAACATTAGTATCGCCTAGTTCGGTATTCGATGAGGCCAGTACATCAAAATGCAGCTCGTCCTTAAACCGAGACCCAAGACTACAGCAGAGCCAAGACCCAAGACTATTGCAGAGCCAAGATCCACCAACTCATATGAATGGAGATCTCACAGATTCAAACTGTCAACACGGAGACCATAAAGCACAGTTGAACTGCGACCCATCACCACAAACTTTTAATGACCATAGACTGAATATAGACAGGGACCCTACAACTTGCACTAATGAGAACCTAACACCACAGAAAAACTGTGACCTTGAACCACATATAATAAACTGGAACCCTACAGAACAGACGAGTTATGGCCCAACACTGCATATAAACAAAGACCCTACATCACAAATTAGTTCTGGCCTAATACTGCATATAAACGGAGACCCTACAACACAAACTAGTTCTGGCCCAACATTGCATACAAACGAAGACCCTACACCACAAACTAATTGTGGCCCAACACTGCATATAAACAAAGACCCTACACCACAAACTAGTTCTGGCCCAACATTGCATACAAACGAAGACCCTACACCACAAACTAATTGTGGCCCAACACTGCATATAAACAAAGACCCTACACCACAAACTAGTTGTGGCTCAACACTGCATATAAACGAAGACCCTACACCACAAACTAGTTGTGGCCCAACATTGCATATAAACGAAGACCCTACACCACAAACTAGTTGTGGCTCAACACTGCATATAAACGAAGACCCTACACCACAAACTAGTTGTGGCCCAACATTGCATATAAACGAAGACCCTACACCACAAACTAGTTGTGGCCCAACATTGCATATAAACGAAGACCCTACACCACAAACTAGTCCTGCTATGCCGATGGATTGGGACCAGACACTGGACTTAACGTTGGACGATGATGATGTTAACAACATGGATATTGATAGCATGTTGCGTGAGTATTTTTTTTTATTTATAAAAAAAAAATTATGCCCTATTTCCAAAAAATACAAGTGTAACGTAAGGCAAAACAACTATGTATGTATTTAAATCAAAGTTAACGTTAGGCGAAATTATGTTTAGTTGTTAAACCAAAGTTAACGTTAGACAAAATTATGTTTGTAGTTAAATCAAAGTTAACGTTAGGCGAAATTATGTTTTGTTGTTAAACCAAAGTTAACGTTAGACAAAATTATGTTTGTAGTTAAATCAAAGTTAATGTTAGGCCAAATTGTGTTTGTAGTCAAATTAAAGTTTACGTTAGGCGAAATTATGTTTTGTTGTTAAACCAAAGTTAACGTTCGGCGAAATTATGTTTTGTTGTTAAACCAAAGTTAACGTTAGGCAAAATTATGTTTGTAGTTAAATTAAAGTTAACGTTAGGCAAAATTATGTTTGTAGTTAAATTAAAGTTAACGTTAGGCAAAATTATGTTTGTTTTTAAATCAAAGTTAATTGTTATTAATTGCCTACTGTTTTGCTTTATTTGGGTTTATAAGTACCTGAAATAACTGAATCACTATAATATAAAGTTAGGCGAAATTATGTTTGTTGTGTATAATATCAAGGAAGATAGACGAAGAGGAAAGACAATAGCGGAACAAAGGGAATAAAGAAAGGCGCCATCTATTGGCATGAGTTGCGCTTCTCTTGAAATGCTGCGAAACTTGACTGCGATACTAGCGCTACGGTAATTTGTAGAACCCTTTCGTACGCTATCTGACTGCAGCGCTTACGGAAGTTCGAGACAACCTATAGCACGCTCAAATTACGGCGCCATCTAAGTTTATACCGTTTTTAGGCAAATTTCCGAGCTACGCTCTAATGTTCCGCTATTGTCTTTCCTCTTAGTCCTATCTTCCTTGACAATATATAGAGTTTCTGTAATAAATATTTACTTGTATGTGTTTAGGAAGGATAAACGACATTACATCGATCCACGAACAGACGTTGCGAAACGACGACGAAGATCTAGATAACATGTTTCGTGAGTTTTCACCATTTTTCATTACTATTCTTGTTTTCTCTCGCTTGCACACTAGATGTGCGAACGAGAAAAACGTTGTGACGTCACTGACAGTCATATTTACGCGAAACACACAGAGTTAGATGGGTATGCTAAGCTAAAATTGGGTCATCGATAGCCCGTTGGTCCAGTTGGTAGTGAACCTGCCTTCTGAGCTTGGGGGCGGGGGTTCGATTCCCATCTAGGACAAAAATTTATGTGATGAACATTTGTGTTTGTTCTATATCTGGTTGTTAATATCTATTTAAGTATGTATTTAAAACTATATATGTATGTATATATCCTCTGGCAGCCGTCTAACAAGCTTTGCTTAGTTTGGGGTCAGATGACCGTGTGTGCAAAAATGTCCCAAATATTTTGTTTATTTTTTTAATGTACTCATTAATATGAACTTTGTCCATGAGACAACCAACAACAACAAACCCTGAAATCTGCTGTTTTAAACTTTTTGTTAATGGTCTTTGTCCATGGCCCCCTTTTAGCTTAGCATACATCTTTCTTTCCCTGTGCCGTCGTAGATGCTGTCGTACCCGTTCTCTAAACTACACACCTCAAATCAAATATTATCTTTTTCATTTAGTTTCTTAAACAAAGACAGTAACATTGTTACTTGTTGTCAAATTTACTCGCAGTTTAGAGAATGATACAGTGGTCCAAGTTCATCTCATCTCATCTGTAATGTAAACTGTAACTCTTGTAAATTACGTTTAGTGTATAAGTCAAAATTATTATCCAGTTTTGTGGTCTAATAATATAAAAACTAGATTAGAACCATCTCGATTTTTATCAGAACAAAATTAAGAGCCCGCCACAGGGGCGAATCCTGGATTTCATTTTGGGGTAAGGAAGCATGCTGATAAGGTTCAGAGCTAGACTAGAAATTTCGATAATTTGAAACTTTGATAGATATTGATTATATTATTCTATATTTAGTTCATATATGTATAGATAGATGTAGCTTGTCCTGGATGATTCATTGCCGTCGACTGCTGAAGCTAATTAAATGAAGTTATAATTTTTATTACTTACTACGTTACTTTGACGCTAGTCCGTTTGTCGCTTCGAGTACAATAAGGATTTAATTAATCCCAAAATTCTTACTGTACTCGAAGCGACGTAGAAGCGGAATTACACTAGAGGTTCGTCAATATTCGTCATATACAAATTATATATGGGGATGAAATAATGGATTTTAGAATACAGCAGCACCTCTATAATCAGAACTCCTTCTAATCCGAACACCTCTTTAATCCGAACGTCCCACTCCTTTATATTCGCCTTCGCCGTCTCGCCAGTTGCTTTAATAAGTGTAATGTTTATAGATGAATATACATTTGAAATTTCATAATAGTATTAGTTTATTAAAAAAAAAAACCCTTATAATTCGTCTGTACTGTAATCCGAACGCTCCGCGAATCCGAACGAGGAGTAAATTTTTGGAGTTCGGATTAAAGAGGTCCTGCTGTATATGGAAATTTGGCAATTTTTAGCTTTACTATTCTATTTAACTTAAGTTAAATCCATTAAATTTGATAGGTTAGAACTTTTCGGTCAGAAAATAAAAAAGATATGCAAAAAATATTTTTGCTAATTTATCCCTTGTGTTAAACAAGTGACATTTTGTAAATCCGTTACTTCATTTTGTAGTTAGAACCAGGGATGTAACGGAGGTAGTTTTATCGGAACCGTAGGCGGAGTCGGAGTTTTTAAATTTGCTTTATCGGAGTCTGAGGCAACGTGTGGTGGAGGTGAACGTGTCGTGTGCGTAACAAATTAACAACAAGTGAAAAAATAATTGACGATAGAGATAATAGAGTGCACGTAGGATGCCCCGCGCGACATGTATGAACCTGTTCATAACAGTCGACACAGGCCACCGTCGCCGCTATGTTATGCTTCGACCTCCGATTAAAACCTTCGATTTAAAAGTGTCGGAACCGAAGGTGTAATAATAATCGGAAGTTCCAACTTAACGGAACCGGAGTCGAAGCTCCGTAACATCCCTGGTTAGAACCATAAAAATTTATACGTATTTAGCCTATTGCTAGTAGGAAAATTAGTGTTCAGCATTTTTAGAAATTCAACCTAATGATTTTACACCCTTGTTTTGTTGTATTTTAATAAAGAGTTATTGTATTGTATTGTATTGTTGAATTTATATATTCTTATTTGCATTTTAAAGGATTTATGTTCATTTAAAGTGGACGTGGTTACGGTTTGGGTTGCTTGCTAGTGATCCTAAGTATACGCATGCTTGTAGCTTGTTATATCTTTATATATTAACTGACAAGTAGAAATTCACCTGTTGTAAAAAAAAACTGTTTACGCATATGAGAATGCTGTAAAAGTGCACCTGAATCAAATCGAAAAGTTGAGTATAATGTATGGAATTTCTAGGTGTTTGGGGGGGGGGGGGGGGGGGGGGGGGGGCTATGCTCTCCCTGTATCCGTCAATGGCCCGTCATAAAACATGTACAGTTCCATTATTTGACCGACTCTACAGGTAGTCTGCCTGTAGAATGACGTGATCTTTTTTTGTTTCAGCGGCAGTATCTATGCCAAAAAAGTTAGAATTATCCAGTCAGGTGAAAGCGGCCCAAAGTGTGGAGAAGACGCGCAAGCGGCGCGGTTCGCGAGGACGGAGGGCGCGGGCCCGCCGCGAGCGGCCCTCCAGCCCCATGGAGGGCACATCGGATTTGGAAGATGCTATGAGTAAGTGTTTTATACCAAAACGAAATCAATAATGCTATTCGGTATTTCGTCCCAACAGCCCGAAACTGCTATATGTTCTGCAGAATGCTATGAGTGAGTACAGTGGCCGGCAAACAACTTGAGCCAAAGTCCATGTAGTGGAGGTAAGTTCGCGCATGTCGTTCGCGCATCGGCCAATCGCGTGGACGCGTGCCGTCGGAATGCTTCTGCGCACCTATCTTTCCACCAACGATACCTTAAAATCGTCTATTGCGTACTCAAGGCCATGGCTCAAGTTGTGTGCTGGTTACTGCATCACGCACTTAGAAGACTGAAACGGCTCAATGGTAACGCGTCTGACTTATGAACAAGATGTTTCGTCTCTGGTTTGATTCTTGTCCGGGCCAGTGGAAGTTGAATTTAAACATATCTACTCTAGGTGTTAGTTGCCCAAAATTCGCACAGAAATGGCTAAAATTGTTGATTGAAAAAGAAAAAAGAAGAAAGAAAAATATTTATTTGTGACAAAAAAGATAAACACTTACCCCCTTATTAATAAACTTGGAGTAGCCTTGGAATAGTTACTCCGTCTTTTGTCTTTTTCGATCGAGTTCAAAATGTGAAAGAGAGAAGAAGACAAAACACGGCGTAACTATTCCATGACTACTCCACGTTTATTAATAAGGGGGTATGAGTTAAAACAACAAATGAAATGATGCCAGAGGTCAACGGACGACCTGCGTCGCGCGCACGCTTGTAGAGTCCGTTTCACGAAAGAAGTCCCGCAGACGCGGCGCTGTCATCGCGTATCAATCACTATCAGTATCATTTCTCGAGTAGAACTTTAACAACTTTTGGCATCGTACACGACTCTTTAACGATGGAAAATTAATAAAAATCTCACTAGCGTCCAAACACAGTAACAACACCTGACAACTACAACATGGAAATTTAGTTCCGCTGTTTGCCGTGGGACTTCTTTCATGAAAAGCACTTTACGCTTTACATTGCTGGTTTGCAAAATTGTAAACCACAAATACAACACTAAAACAACAAGTATAAGGCAAATGGTTCTAGGTATTCGATTGTGTTTAGATAGTAAAGAATATATATATATATGTCGGCGCGTTGACGTTTCAGCATTCGGGCGCAACTACCGTCGGTTAGTTTTTAAGGCTTAGATTATGTAGGTAGGCGTCACCTAGCTTAGTTTTGGTGGACTAGTGATGGAGGTGGCGCCATCACTGGTGTAACGCTGCAGTAACTTACTCTGCTGAAGTTCTTTACGTTGTGAAGTTGTGTCGTTGACAACCAATCAGAGTTTAGCAAGTTGGTATACCGTCCGGCAGAGGCGCTAGTGAGGGCGCGCGGACACGTGAGGCTCGGTGGAGCTCACTTTGAGGTTGGAATTTGGAGTTGTTGGTTGGAGGGTGGCAGCGTTCGTTACAAGGCGGAACACCTTGTCCCCAAGTAATTTGATATTGTAAAATCAAATAATAACATAGAGCTGGAATAAAACCCGTGTAATTGTACGAGTGATGTCTCATTCTCCTCGGCCGCTATTCCCACGCCATAGAACCAAGATTATCTGATTCTGATCGGCCATCCACCCTTCGCATGCACTCGCTCCGCCATATATATATTTTAATTTAATAATAGGCTTGCGCTTGATGGCAAACTCGCCTGATGTAAAGCGACGATGCGGTCTACGATGGAGCACGCCTGCCTAGAAGAAACCGATTCACTCGTGATTTGAAGACACCCAGATTCCGATTGATAGTCGCATATTGGCATAGTAGCGATTTTGCATGATCAACAAGATGGATCCACTTAGCCTCCGAAGAGATGTGGGTTCATTCTGCAACACATCTGCATTTTTCGCTTGTTTTTCGGGGAATGCTCTGAAGAGCTTTTTGATCTTATTCCTGCATCACTTCCACTACCGCACATCCTGACACCGTCAAAAAGTTCACCCCCACATCTTGCAAAGCTAGAAATTTCACACTGTCTGATTTTTCCGCTCCTTTATTCCGCGGACCTGCTGTGTGGAATGTCCTTCCCGCCGAGCTTCAATATGAAGCGTTTCAAAAAAGGTTTCTACAACTACCTCTCCGGGCTGGCGAAGCACCGTCAACACCGTTAGTGTTGCAGGTCTCCATAGGCGACAATTTCTGCTTACCATCAGGATATCCGCATGCTTGTTTGCCGCTCTTTTTATAATAAATAAAAAAAATGCTTAAGATATACATAGTAGGAGGTCCGAGTGACATTGGATGGCTTTTATTATTAAATAAAAATAAAACACACTGTCGAATTGATGACCTCCTCTTTTTTGAAGTCGGTTAAAAAGCTCAGTATATCACTGACTGACTGACTTATCATGAAATCTTGAAAACTACCTACGAAGCTGTATTTTGGCAGGTAGATTCCTTATAGTATAAGGAAATAATAACTAATAATACTACAATGGTACTAATACTATAATGTACTAATAATACTACTACTACTTATAATATTAGTATGATGAATAAACTATGAAGATTGTAATTGCCCACAGGATATGCAAGTAATGCTCTTCTTTTATTCCCCACAGCAATTGTGAACGAGAGAAGATCAGCCGTGGCCCGGCTGCTGCCCTCCTCCAGCATGTTTGACGTGAGTACTGATCAAACCTTTCTTCACAACACCATCTTCCAGAACGACTGCTAGTGCGGGAATCCGCCAAACACACTAACATCTTTATGAAAACTTAAATACTTAAGGTGGTACTTTCACATTATATATTCATATTCATCTATACTAATATTATAAAGTGAAAAGATTTGATTGTTTGTTTGCATTGAATAGGCTCCCAAACCACTGAGCCAATTTGAAAAATTATTTCACTGTTGGGAAGCTACACTATGCCCGGTTGACATAGGCTATATATGTACATACCCGTGCGAAGCCGGGGCGGCCTACTAGTTTATTAATAAAATGCTATTTTACATGTCAAATCAAATAGTTGAAATAATACCGATCAAATAAAAAAAAAATCAATCTAATAATAAATTAGATCAAACAAATAATTTAGAACGAGACTAGAATAAAAAATTATATCAATCAATTTCATAATAAAAAATAAGTCAGTTATAAAATAAAAATGACAGTTAATGTAATAAAAACCATTTGATAAAAATTAAATTATACATTTATAAAATTCGTCAAACGTGTAGAAAGATAGCTTGAGCAGCCATTTTTTGAGACTTGACTTAAAGGAGAAATTCAATATGGCGAGAAATTAAAATTTCATTTAGTTTTCTTGTCCTTGTAGCTACGCCGGGGTAATAGTTGTACATGACACGGTGCTTGCGCAAATCGTTGGGTGTTCTTTATATTATCTTGTACAGCTAATTATCAGTAACGCACCATATTTTTTTCAATTCAATTCAATTCATTTAATCTTTTCTCAAGTAGGTATACTATGATAAACTTTTGAAACGGCACAAAAACACAAAGCTAAAACCTAACACAAGAAATAATTTACAAACAATACATTTGGTAGTAGAGATGGGTCGGTCCGGAGCGTAATAGTTCCGAGAACGATTTCCTTTACTGGAACGACTTCGTTCCACTCCGCGGTCCGGACTGAAGTCGGTCCGCATGTCCCAACCCAATCGGTGCGAGACTGCCTGACTGCGCGAACTTCGGATTCGATCCAATCCATCTCACTGCCTCCCGAAGTGTCCCGGACGGCGCCGAATTTACCCGTGTACCGAACTTTCTTTTTGGCTCATAAATGAAAAGCTGATATATACAGTAAATAAAGCGACTTATTAATTATTGGGTAAGGTCGATATTTAAGTGGATCAAATAATAAAATACATACTTGCTGTTTCTTTCCGTCATTTATTACAATGAATAATGTATCTTAAGCGGTGCACGTTATGATCGATGATTATTAAAAAAATCTAAATTTTGTTTTGAACTCTTGACCTTGACTCTCGCACGCGCGCTGTCCGCGTGATCCATTTCTTAGAAAATTATTATTATGTAAATCAACTGAATAACTTCGGTTAAAATGTATTAAAATTTACGTTTACTCATCTCTCCTCGCATTTGGCTAAATCATTAAATTGTAGCTCTAATCGCAAGAACATGACTATTCTGGATTAGCGGAACTAGATAGTTCCGTGGACATGTTTCTTTAACATAGTTCCAAGAGGAAAATGAATCGTTCCATGTTCAATCCGCTACAGGACATGATTAGCGCATGTCTATTTGGTAGAAACGAACTCACATCCTCACAACAAGGTGTTCCCAAATGTCAGTGGTAGAAAGCTACCAAACTTGTTTGGTTGGTTTGCACGACTCAATTTTATAACATTAAAATAATAAAATAAAATCTTCTTTAACACAGTTAAAGAGTAGTAAAAATGTAAAATTAAAATGTCAAATTATGTTAAATTGTATAAAATGTCAAATCTATGGAAAATAGTAAAAAGTCAAATTCAAATTGTAATAATTAAATTAGATTAAAAGGCTATATTATTATTTCATTCTTTACAGTTACTTGAAGTTACTTGCAGCCATGTTAATATTTATTCTTTGCCATACCTTTTTGTCTTTCACAAATTCGTCCACCCGCTTTCTGTAACAATAGCTTTTTTTAGCGTTATTTTAAAGGCAGTCTCTTTAAGGCTCGTCAAGGTTGCAGGCAGAATATTATAAAATTTTATGCAGTTCACTGCGAATAATTTGCTTACTTTTACAAGCCTAGTCTTTGGCAATAAATACTTAACTCTGTTCCGAGTATTATAAACATGGCTGGCCCCTTGTGTAACATAATTTTGCAAGTTTTTTCTTGCATCCAAAATACAAGCAAATACATATTGACATGGCATTGTCAGAATGTTAACCGTTTTAAACCGTTCTCTCAGGGTTTCTCTCGATCCAAGCCCATAAATTGCTCTGATAGCCCTTTTCTGTAGCACAAAAATTTATTTAGCATCTGCCGAGTTTCCCCATAGAAGAATACCATAATTCATAATAGAGTGGAAGTAGCTAAAATAAACTACTCTGGCAGTGTCAACATCGGAGCATTCCCTTATTTTCCTGACGGCGTACGCTGCTGAGCTTAATTTACCTGACAGTTTTTTGATTGAGGCCCCCACTGAAGCTTGGCGTCTAAGGTAAGACCTAAAAAAAATGTGTCGTGAGAGACTGTTAATGCTTCATTGTCTATTTTAAATGTGTTCAGAGATCTGTTGTTAACCAAAGTGAAGTTTAGACATTTAGTTTTTTGTGCATTTAGAGCTAAGTTATTAGTGCTGAACCACCCAGAAATTTTGTTGAGAGCTATATTGATTTCATCGGTACTTACGACTTTTCAGTTAATGTTAAATAATAGCGAGGTATCGTCAGCAAACAAGATTATCTTAGCGAACTTTTGGACGAAAAACGGCAGATCATTTATGTACACTAAAAAAAGGAAAGGACCAAGAATAGAACCCTGAGGAACTCCCACGTCCACAGTCATAGCATCAGACAGTACACCGTTCATGTCAACCTGCATAGTTCTAGTCGATAAATATGATTCTAGTAGTTCAAGTGATCCACCCCTAACGCCGTAGTGATTCAGCTTATTAAGTAAGATGCAGTGGTTTAGGCAGTCAAAGGCTTTTGAAAGATCGCAAAAAATTCCTATGGCATCCTGTGCCTTTTCCCATGCATCATAAATATTTTATACAAACGTTGTTATGGCGTCCGTAGTAGAACAACCTTTTGAAAAGCCAAATTGTTTTTCATACAAGACACCTTTGCGGTTGAAAAAGGAACTAAGCTTTGTTAAAATAATCTTCTCAAAGATTTTGCTAAAAACTAGTAATATCGATATAGGCCTATAATTACCTGGTTCTTTGGTGTTTCCCACTCTTGAGCAAAGGCAAGATTTTTGCGCATTTCATCAAGTCTGGAAATATGTTTTGATCTATGCAACTGTTAAATATGTTGGAAAGATATGGTGCTAAGGTTTCAACGATATGAGTTGCAAATTTTACGGATATACCCCAAATATCTTCCGATATTTTTTTTTATTTTAGGGAGGAAAAGTTTTTCAAAATCGTCACTGGAGTGACTTAATGAAAACTAAAGTCAATGGGATTGCGACTGACATTATCTTTGCGAAATTCAAGTGCTGCATTCTGACAAGTGTTGAGGTTTTTAGTGGTTTCAAGTGGCACATTGTTAAAGAATTGGACAAACTTGTTAGCAACTTCTAAGTTGTCTTCAATTACACCACCATTATACGTTACTTCTTTTAAAGGTACTAAAAGATTTATGTTAAAATCCCCTGCAACTAAGACCTTCTTCTTATTGTTTACCGTTTTCTTAAGTACATCTTCCATGACCTCTTCAAACATTCCTAAATCACCGTGTGGTGGCCTATACACACTCACAACAATGTAATTTTTTAATTCTATACACGAAAGTTCAATGTTGCGTTCAACTGACAGTTTCCCTATGTCATCGCTTTTTTTAAAGTGCAATTCTTTATTTAATAATTGAACCGCCCATTATGGCATATTTTCGGTCAAAAAATGCACCCACAACGTGCTTAACAAACCCAAACTGCATCTGAAATTCTTTGTACCAACTTTCAGTCAAACAAAGGATATCAATATTAAACTTTTCTAAAAATAAACCTATCTCGAGCTCTTTATCTTGTATACCAAGAATATTCTGATGCACTATCCTGATACATGATGCGGACGTGTCCGGTCTAAAAAACCTGCTGTGCTAGTAGTGTTTAGCAACAAAGAATGGCGGTCAGTCATACAATTTCCTTCAGAGCTGCCATTCTGAACAGATTCAATATTCGCTTCTGAGGACATAATAATGTTGTCAATTTTTCCAATTGGAGTGTCAAAATTAGCTAATAGCAGATTACATAATATGTCTTTGTATTTGTTGCTATATATTGAATTACAGTATAATAAGTATAATAAGTCTTTATCATAATTAACATCAATTATATGTACATTGTCATTTTCAGAGGCAAAATCATATAAATCTGTGTTAAGCATGTAGATATACTTGTTGTACTCTTGATCGTGACTATACGGTAACGTACATATTATTATCTTTTGCGTTTCGCTGATTTCATTTAGCAACTGTATACAAATTTTAAATTCTAAGCGACCCATTTTTGGGTTTTCGCCTATTAGTAGTAAATTAACTGATTGAT
Organism: Agriopis aurantiaria; assembly: GCA_914767915.1. NCBI lineage: Eukaryota > Metazoa > Arthropoda > Insecta > Lepidoptera > Geometridae > Agriopis > Agriopis aurantiaria. Next base: position 1,109,927 of record OU612002.1, on the reverse strand, counting down.
CTGTTAATTGGCTATTACTTATGTTCTGCAGAATTCTTTCAAAAGTTGCGCCAGGTGTACACTTGTTGATGATATTCTTCGTCGTACGGTTCTGTAGGCGGCTTCCCAGCCCACGACCACATTTGTCCGAGTAAACGATAATTTTAGTATCTTTATTGCATATTAATGCAGGTGTTGATTGTTCTTTACTATAGTTTCGCGCTGCTATTTTCATGTTGAGGTAATTTTTTTCTATATTTACTTTTTCTACTGGCTTATCTTTCTCCGCGGTGCAGTTTTCGCCTGTGTTGTCAATAAAATTTTCGATTTCGTGCAATTTGCCTTCAACAAAATTAATAGCTGCTGTAATTTTTTTTTTTTTTTTAATAAATTTGTCTTAAATAACTGTTCTAGTGTCTCTAACAATTTGCCGTTTATTATCTGTTTTGACTCTATGATTGTACTCCTTCTTTTTAATTCCTGTGTTAGTATCTTGTTTTCTTGTGATCGCAGTTTATTGTTCATTTCAATCATTAAACTTTGGTTTTCAGCAAGTGAGTTATATTACAAATTACAAATTAATTTATTGGGCATTATAAAAACTGACAAAATATTATATGAACCCATTGACTCCGAACTAGTAATAAATACTGTGTTTCGGGAGTCAATGGCCTCTCCCATTAGATGTTACTAACTAAAAATGCCAAAACACAGACTAATATATATATATATAATAATATTTAAAAAAGTTATTACAAAAAAATATTACAAAAGTTATTAATTTATACAAAACAAATAAAATACATAACATATACAAATACAGGCAAATTTTAATATCAAATACATACACTTAATAAGGCGATAGTATAATACATAAGAATCAAACAATAAAGCTATTAAAAACAATAAGTCATATAAATGTACGCATTGTTGTGCCATCTCAATACACAAGAACTCACATGAGTATGTGCACAGGGAGGGGGGGTTTGTATGTGTGTGTGGGGGTGTGTGGGTGTGTGTGGTGTGTAAGTGTTTTATGAGACATCCAAATCTGTTAGCATATGCTCAATGCCATCATAATCAAATTTATCTAGCCAGGACCGTAGAACTTTCTTAATCTCATTGTTGCTATATTTTTTTATTTTACATTCATCATTTACTTTATTATATAAGAGCGGAACAATGCCTTCAAAACTTCTTCGTGCAAATTTTCGTTTCGCTCCCGGGACAGGACAGCGACGGTCACGTTTGGTTGCATCTTGTAATAAAGGTACAGTTTTCCTATGATACCGTCGTAGACTATCGTAAATAAATAATTTTCTGACACTGAGAACATTCGTTTTCTCGTAGACATCGGTAGTTGGGTGCCTGAAAAAGGCAAATAAAAAAGTACCTTAAGAATGGCACGTTGTGCACGCTACGCTGGCATGATATTAGTTTTAGTTGCGGTGCCCCATGCACAAATACAGTATCTGATAATACACTCACAAAGTGCCTTATATGTTTCGATTACTAATACAGGTTCTGCCACGGTTCTAAGAGTTTTGAATACATATATTAGTTTTCTTATCCTTGATACCAACATTTTTATGTGTATGTCCCAGTTAAGATTACAGTCTATGTGCATTCCAAGATACTTCATTGATTCGACTCGAGACTTTTTTTCACAACTTGCAAGTTTTTTTCTTAATGTGCTGTTTTCTTCGCAGATATTTTCGAACTCGGTTGAGTTCATTTCGTGGTCATCATTCATTCTTTTCATTTTTTTTTTTTCGGGCAAGTGCCTTTAATAACTAAACAAAATACAAGCTAAAACTAACACTACAAATACAGTTAGACTGCCCATAGACCGTTGAAGGTCTAAAGACAATCCAAATGCTCAAGCCCACTACCAGTTGGCAGCGTACCCAACATGCTGGCGGTATTACCACGTTGAATGGCAATGCTAATGCGTTGAGCCAGAAACACGCCAGCATTTTGGTCACGCGTCGCATTAACCAGGCGCTCTGAAAGATTTTTGAAAATGAGGTGAGCTCCCGGTCCCCGTCTTCTTTTAATTAACTTATCTTTGTCTCGCTATATCTTTTCTAAGTACGTTTATTGTATCTTCATATTTATTTATAGTATGTAACTCATTGTCTTCTTGTTTTGAAATTTTATTTAATTTTGCCTCTAATGCTTTTGTTTTAGATCGGGTAGTCATATTTGATAGTTTTGAGTTAGGTTTTTCGTCGCCCCGTAAAGTCAAAACAACATCAGTTCCTAGACAGATCAAGTATATAATTTCTACCAAACAGTAGAATTTACGAAGGTGTGGTCACCCAGAAAGTTTATTGTATTCGAAATCGAGTTCTAGTCGATTTTATTTGTAGTCGATTCATCAAATAATACTGTCTCGGCAGCCACTTATTAGTCTATGGTCACCAGTAGTCAGTGTCTTTCGTCAGTGTCTACTTGTCCGTTTAGAACGGTTTAGAACAAACAGAACAAACCTTTTAGTTTATTATGTTGGCTAAATGTAGGATGTGACAGAGAGAACAGCTGATCCAATCAGTTGAGCGTTGGGCGTAGCGTTACATTCTCTTTGAGCGTTGCGGTTTAAATGTCATAAAAAGGACCAAAGAGTACTTTTTAATATAGGAAATAGAGGCCTCTGTTGGGGCCTAAAATCGGCAACAACATTTTTAACGCCATCTGTATTTTTTTTATGGACCTAATACAATAGAGCTATATAGGTAGGTACTCACTTGAAATTTTATTTTTATATTTTGGGGCAAAAATATGAATTACTGATTGCTAGCAATTAAGAATTTATGTTGTATTCGAATAAATATACACAAAAAAATAAATCTACAAGCTATAGCGATCAATAACTCATAAGTAATTTCACAGATATAAAAACATGGTTTAGTATTATAGTTGTTTATTTCATACGTCTTTCATAACACTTTTTGTAATATTTCTTTGCTTTTATTTGAAATTTGTCCTCATCGTCACTGCAGTTTTCCGTTCAATATTTTATTTAAATCCTTACAATAATTATACAAGAAGAATATCAAAATATATCTCGATCTCACCACAAAACTTCGAGTCTCTATCTCACTACAAACTACTCAGAACGCATAGCAATTGCCACAATTCCTGAAGGAGAATATCTCAACTCAACAAATAAATGGAAATAATGGAATTCACTAAATTCGCAAATAGGAAAAACAATAGTCAAATTAATCCATATCCAACCGCCATTATGATATTTTTGTGTTGCCAGAATACTAAAATAAATCTTACTAAGTAATAAAAAATAATAATAATAATAGCCGTTTTCAAGATTCTGTACCCAAAGGGTAAAAACGGGACCCTATTATGTCTGTCTGTCTGTCCATCCTACCTTTAAACGGCTGTATCTATCGAACCGTTATAGATACCCAGTTGAAATTTTCACAGAATATGTAATGTTACGGTTGATTAACTAAGAAATAATAAAAAAGTCAAAAATTTTAAGGAGGGTGTCATACAACAAACGTATTTTTTAAAGTATTTTTGTATTAGCTCTAACGTAAAAACGGTAATACGTACAATCGTCAAACTTGACATGATTATAGTACACACTCTAAAGTATAACAACTAATAATAAATAATGGCCAAGTATGGGTCGGTGATAAATTTCTGCTAATTCATTACCAAGTTATATCTGGTAATTTCGTTATTTAGACGACCTTATTAGAACGTCGACCTTATCATTTCATCGAATGAAAATGCCATATTATTTAACTAATTTTGAAGTCGGTTTTTTTATATTGATAATTATTAGGTTTTTTGGTGCTATGGAACCCTCAGTGAGCGAGCCCAACTCTCACTTGGCCGATAAAAAAAGATATAATTAAAGATTAACCCTACAAAAGACATCAGCGAAGTCAGCAGTGACATTTGACTTAAAGTATTTCAGAGGTTTTAAAAATGTGAATAGAATTTACATATTAATTTAATTTTACTTTTTTTTATTCAGAAAACCTACAGTGATAAATAACTAATTTACAAAGAGTTTTGATAACTTCAAAGAAATGCTATAATTACTGACTGGTAATTTTAAATAATCATGGAAACTTGGGATCAAATTAATTCTACCAAAAAGTAGAAGTACAATATAAGGTCGCAAAAGCTATCTGACTAATTTAAGGAGACCACCAATATACTGTTGTGAGTAGGTGTATCTTCTTTGGCAGGACTACCATTTATTAAATTGCTTTTAGCGCCATCTAAAAAAGTTTTATGGAAATAGTAAATTAAAATGCTACAAAATTAAAACTAAGCCCATTGTATTAACAATTGACTGTTATTCTGTTCAACTAAAATTAGTACAGTAAACCCTTCCCGCATTACCGTTGCAAATGTATGCAGATTGAGTACCCTGAAAAGGACTTACGATTGCTTGTTGATTTGTTCATAGTCAGTGATTATGTCCTTTTTTTAAATCCAACTGTATTTGCAACTGTGACTTGTGATGAGAAAAGTTAATTCTTTGGCAATCAAAATCTTCGAACTGTGGCCACTGTCGCGAACGTGCACACTTTTTAGGTTATTTGAGCATATCATGCAATTATTTTGAATTAATTTGTGATGTTTACACCTTCGAAGGCGGAAGCGGAAGGTATTAAGGTCTATAGGTTTTAGGTCTATTTTATAAATTTTAAATATGTACCAAATTAATTTAAATTTTATGTTTTTATTGTTTTATTTAATAATTGTATGATCTAATTGTTGATCGAAATAAATGAATTTGAATTGAATTACTTACATTTGTCAATAAACCGTTTGAAACAGCAAAAAATAGTTTATCGACAAATGTAAGTAATAATGTTAATTAAAGATTGATATCTTTATATGATTTAGTAAAGGATAATAGTCAATTTTCGCAAACACCATGATCGTTTACAATAATTACCCGGCCTAGCTACAATAACAAAAAAAAGTGAAACGGAGCATCTTAAGGGCTTCGGTTTGTTACTCAGCCCTGCGACATTGGCGTCGATTCTGGCATACACCACTAAACTAAACCAATCTGACAGGACTAAAATTATCTGCCTCTCTTTTCATTTTAATATGTGAGAGAAGGATGGCAACAATTTTAGATCTGTCAAATTTAGTCTAGAGTACAACAGAATCGATGCCAATGACTTATTTAGTGATTAAATAAATTATGTGCAGTTTCGATGCCATCATTCAAAAGCCGTGATGGAAAACATTATGAGGTAACTGGTATATCCAAGAACCTAAGGCTTGGTTGCACCAAGTAGTTGTCAAAGTTAAGGTTTATGACAAATTTGACAATAACAATAACGCTGACTTTAGCAGTTACTGCAAAATGCGTTGCACCAGCGTATTCCTTATCATAGTTAAAGTTACCAGGGTTGCAAGTCAAATGAGACCTTATTTACTCCAGATGCATAGATGGAATTATATTTTATGCATCTGACAGATATTTAAAATAAACAATAGCGAATCGTGGGCAGTTACGGTTAACAGCTAAAGTTATGAAGTCATTTAACAATTGTCAGATGGTGCAACTAAATTTTTGCCTAACCGGTACTTTAACTGAAATGTCGATGTTTGTTAAAGCTAAAGTAACATGATGCAACCCACCCTAAAATTTCAAATACATATGACGTCACCAACATGCACTGGGCCAGCATGGTAGATTAGGGCCCATCATCTCTCTCTGAGAGAGGGCCTGAATCCCAGCAGTGGGAATATGAAAGGCTGATAATGATGTAAGCTGACACTTTCCCCGATGGGGAGTATACGATGTAATTCTCGTGATACACAATTTATTTAAGTACTAAATAAGTGATTGGTGCCGAGGATCGATCCGGGTGTCGTCAGATTGTAAAGCGCACATGCTACCACTCAGCCACCATCGTTCACCACCACAACAGAAAAGTTTTTTTTTTGTTTAAATTAGAATGTTGCTGTCAATGCATTTTAGTAAGAAATTTGTTGTAGCCAGTTGCACCCATATAAACGAAACGTCAGTCATTCGAAATCAGTTAGCAACTGTGATGCGGAGTTCGACGCGTTGATCTAAATAAGAATGATCAATCATGGTTCTGCCTGGCATAATGCCTGGTAACATATTTTCCTTCTCATTTCCGTTCTATTTACTTCTCTTTTCTGTGACTTCCCCCATCACTCAGCTTAAATGATATTTTGTAAAAATTTGTGTTTTTATGTTTAGAAAGATAAAGAAGGTGACGCCGAGGAAGAAGAGATGGGCGTCGCGGAAACGTATGCGGTGTATAAGCCGGCCAAATGTAAGTTACTAACTCAGCGCCACTTCGTATGCGCACACTACCATGTGAACTTTCAACCCCCATTTGTCGGTTGTTCAGACCTTTCGCTAAATTCTTTCTTAGCAGACCTCTACACAGTGGCGTAGCTATCGGAGGGCTAGGTGCTGTAGTGCACCGGGGAAAAAAAAGTTATGATGATGATGAAAAGTAGCCTATGTCACTCTCTGGCTCTGGAACTATACCCATGCAAAAAATCAGATCGATCCGTTTTTCTGTTGTAGCGTGAAAGAGGAACAAACATACACCCATAATTAATGATACATACATACAAACTTTCGCGTTTATAATATTAGTAGGATAAAACCTAACCAGTTGAGATAGGGCCCCAAATATTTTTTGCACCAGGGCCTTTGGTTACCTAGCTACGCCACTGCCTCTACACCCCATAAGGAAACAACCCGCCGAATTTCAGTTTCGTAGCTATTTGACATAGTTGACCGAGCGAAGAGAGGTCTCAGATTCTAATGGGTAATGGGGCAAGTCGACATTTCGGCGCGCATGGTTTTTCTTCGACGATAACTCACGTATCGTTGATCCGATCTTAATGAAACTTTGTAGGTAAGTCGTACATTTCAATACAATTTTTACGTTTGAATATGGGCAAAATCGATCGAAGGGTTCCGAAGATTTATGGGTCGCGACGTCACAGTTTGGGTCGAACTATTAGTTTCCAGATTTCGTGACTCAGTGTACTAAACCGAAAATGGTCCGTTATATCCATCATTATGAACAATTTTTACTGGGACCAACGCTGAAATCACAAACAAATATCAGCTATTCCGTACCGCCAACTCGCAAGATGTTAGGCGGCCTCGGGGGGGGGTTAGGTTAGGTTAGGTTAGACACTTTAGGTATGACATTAGCTTGTGAGATGTTATCTCAAGCTAATGTCATTGTCATACAATTTCATCTATCCGCAAACGTTAACGCTAACAGAAAATGGGTCTTGTCTAACCCCCCAGATTGTAATTATCTATAATTGTCGCCTATGGATACTTGTAACACCAGAGGCATCACAAATACTTTGCCGAAGCTTTAAGAACTAACACTATTAATTCGCCTTTTGAAGAACCCCATGTAGATTCTCGGAACAACGCGGAAGGTAGCTTACTCCACATGTTGCAGGTGTGAGGGTTGTGAGGCAAGAAAGATCGCGTCAATCGCACAGTGTGCGATTTCCACAGATCTGTGATATGCGGATGAGCCTTCAGGCCGTGGCGGCTAGTGCGATAACAAAACCGCGACGCCGGCGTCAGATCAAACAGTTGTTCAGAACACTCCCCGTTGTAATTATATTATTTACGCTTCTTGGCTTCAATATAAGAAGAGTATTGTATGGCAGTGAACGGGTCTCACCTGAAGTGCGAGCCGTGCGATCACCCCGACCAGGTGGTGGAGACAGCTTCGCTTTCCTCCGTGGAATCTGCTGACATCACCTACCAGCTGTCGCTGCCTGAGGCGACCATCCGCAGCGGTCTACTGTCGGCACTGCAGCTGGAGGCCGTCGTGTACGCGTCGCAAGCCCACGAGCATTCACTATGTGATGGCACGCGAGCGGGCTTCCTTATAGGTGCGTATTAACACATTCCCTGGGTATTCTTTTTTTATGTTTGACCACAGCTCATTGATACGTGACGGTTTATTTATTTATATATTGGCTTGCATTTGACCGCCAACTCGCCTGATGTTAAGCGATGATGCGGTCTACGCGAGAGCATTCTTGCTTAGAAGAAACCATTGCTAATGATGGCTCAGTCCCTTTTGCCTTTGAATTTTTTAGTGAATGGTCTGATGGAGCTCAAGTAAGGGTCGGAACTCCGTAGCAGTCTGTTAATGTAATCTGTAGCAGTCAAACGCAATTTTAATCGCGACATCCCGGTCGCGTTTTCCTATTCACGCTCTACCAGCGGTTGGCAACCTTTTGGCAGGCAAGGACCACATAGTGGCAAAATGAGGTAAATGTCTATCTATATAGGTATTATATAGGTGATATTGAAACGCAAAAACATTATACATCAAAATTTTATTAATAGGTTTGTATATAGGGCGATGTCAAACGACAAAGGAGCAATGAATGACAAAGAAAGAAAGAAAAATAATAAAAAACTTAAGTTAATAACTGTCCTTATACAGAAACCAGTGTGACGTTTGAGGCTGTATTTGATGGCTATTTGATGTACATTAGCTTTCATGTTTAGTAGTTGAAATTCTAAGAATGGCTCTCGAACTATTTATAAAAATAAGTCATTCATTTACAAAACAGTCGCGGGCCGCAAAGAAGAGGTCCGCGGGCCGCATGCGTCCCACGGGCTACGGATTGCCGACTGCTGCGCTATACGATAAATATACAGGGGGTCTAGACAAGAGCCACACACTGTTAGCGTTCACGCCTGCGGAAAGATGAAATTGTATGAAGATGACATTAGCTTCAGATAATTTATCTCATGCTAATGTCATTGTCAATGTCATTTTCATACAATTTCATGTTTCCGCAGGCGTGAACGCTAACAGTGTGTGGCTCTTGTCTAGACCCCCAGAGCAGAATAGCGCGATTGTGATTACATGTTACAGGAAACGTAATATAACGTAATGTAATATGTTTTATGTTTAGGTTTGAATTTTTGTAAAATTACTTATCATTTGTGTTTTATATGTATTGTATAGTGTATTATGTTTTTATGTGTATTACATTGGCAATATTATGGCGTTAGCAACGCACACCTGCTGTTTGACGTGCGTGACGTCACCTGTCGGTTCCAACGGAAGACCAGCGCTGGTTGTTTACAACCAGCATTACGCTGAGTTGGCACCGGCTTGTGACAGAAACTATTTATTTATTTAATTGTGTTTAACTCGTAATGTCTTTGTATCTTTTGTTTCTGTCATGAATAAATATATTTTTCTTTCTTTCTTTCTTTCTTTCTAATCAGATAGATAGATACTCTTTATTGTTCACAACAGATTATTATACACTTGGAACAGAAAGACTTAAAGTAAACAGGCAGCTGTTTCGAGGCTACGAAAGCGTATGTTAGAAACTTTCTTAATGCCGTGTTAGTTAATAACCGCTGCTGTTGGCGTCGAAACGCGATATTACATAATGTACTTCGAGGGTCTCGCTCGATGACGGTTGGTTCCGTATGCGCAGGCGACGGCGCGGGCGTGGGCAAGGGTCGCACGATCGCCGGCATCATCTTCGAGAACTACCTGAGGGGACGCAAGCGCGCCATCTGGGTGTCCGTCTCTAATGACCTCAAGTACGACGCAGAACGGGACCTCAGGGATATTGGCGCTGGGAACATAGAGGTGTATCCACTCAAAGAGGTGAGCTGTTAATGATAATGATAATTTTATTCATAATAATAATTACATGTCAACATTTAAAAATATGAAAAAATACATCATAGAATTAATAATATTAAAGCAAAATAATAATATAAATGTCATTCTAATTATAACTATGCATCAATAGGCAAGTTCAAGAGGCATGTGTCCTAATGTTTCATTTATTACAAACTAGCTGCGCCCCGCGGTTTCACCCGCGTAGTGATGAAAAATTGCCGTCTCTTGGTTCTAAGCTACAACCCCACCAATTTTCAGCCAAATCGGTTCATCCGTTCTTGAGTTATAAATAGTGTAACTAACACGACTTTCTTTTATATATATATATATATATATATAATATATATAGATAGCAGGTTTAGCGAAGGATACAAATACATTACACACACTGAAAAAATATATTAGCTGATAAATCTCTGAGTTCTGAGCGTTTAAAGTTTTAGGTGGGGATAGAGAGTGTATGTTCTGTCCCTTTCCCGCAAAGCGTGTGTTAGTATAGCATTTGTTTGGCGCGCGCACGGCATAACGTCATCACGTGCTATAGTGCGTTCTCTGTCTAGCATGAAAATAAATTCTTATACCGGCTCTACACTCGCGCGCGATCCGCGGCGTGAATTCACGGCGTGATTAACGCCAAAGGTTTCGCGTTTCACTTCGTGAAAAATGATTGCCTCTACACTCGCAAAGCTTCGCAAGGCCTTCACAGTTTTGTTCGCGCGCTCAACGAGAATGGACGTCGATGTGGCTGCCGCTGTTTCTGTGACGCTTTGTGCTTTAGCTCTATTCTATAATTGTATTATATTTTTTATATTTCTCTATTCTCTTTCTATTTTTTTTATTACTGTTATAATTATGTACATACTTTTTCAGTATGATCATGGAAAAACGTGGGTTTCCCCGTAAGCCCAATGCTATGACCCACTTGTGGGACTAAGGGGATTTTCCCCCCGTGGGCCACGGAATGACACACACTAGAGATGGAATTCAAACTTTATCATAGCACACTCCCGTTCATAGGTGGTACGTTTCACCTAAGGCGGGAAATTCAAATTTCAAACAGTTTTTTTGTCCTTCAAGCTAGGCCGGGTAATTATTTAAGCAATTTTAATTTTGGCATTAATAAAATCGTCATCATTTCCGACTATTATGTTCCCACTGCTGGGACACAGGCATTCTCTCAGAGAGAGGAAAGAGCCTAATCCATCATTACCCTACGCTTATCAGACCACTGCTGTTGGATTTGGGCAGTTCCCACTATTGGGCCTGTGTCCCAGCAGTGGGGGAACATGATATGCTGATAATATGATGATAATGATGAAGTTTTTATTTTGGTACGATAAAGTTTGATTTTTAATTCCAATATGATATCTACGTGGAAAAAATCCCCGTAGTCTCACCAGGGGTCATAGCAGTGGGTCCACGAGGAACCCCCAGAAAAAACAGTCGAGTGAACTAATAGATAAACCGACTGGAGAGTTTAAAAAGTTTACCAGAATGTCTGAATCAGATTTTTACTAATTGAATCGAGTTTTACCAATAATTGCTAAGCAAGATAGGTACTCAATTCAGAGAAGCAATTCCAGCTAAAATATATTTTTTTCCTAAGCTTATTTTGCTTTGAAATTAATTAAAACAATATGGCGCGAGACACGACCATTCGACACCGCGTCTCGCGCACTACTGCGAATATTCACGAGTGTAGATGCCGTTCGCAGTCGCGTGGCGTGAACCAAGCGCGAATCCTTTGTCGCAGGGAAAAAAACCGACTCCGATCGGGGAACACCGCGACCCGCGAACGTGAAGTCGCGAACACCAGGCGCGTAACCGTGAATCCATCCACATTCGCAGTTCGCGGCTTTCGCGTGTGTTCGCGCCGCGAGTGTGGAGCCGGTATAATTATTTTTGAACAAATAAAATTTATGTTTTCGTTTAAGGGCTCTTTTTATGATCAGAGTTTTAATGAGATATTAAATAAATATTAGAACACAAGCCTATTGTATTCAAAAATCGATCAATTCAGTGTACATCGGGTCTGCATGATCTAATTCCCTCCTGCCTATTTTCTGCTACCGGACTGCCAGAGCGAGCACGAAAAATCGACACCTTTATGGTTGATATTCCTAAAACCCGTACGAAGCGCTTTGTTTCCACTTTTTTGTGCGAAGTGCGAAGTCTGTGAAATACGCTACCGGACAGGGGGTCTAGACAAGAGCCACACGCTGTTAGCGTTCACGCCTGCGGAAACATGAAATTGTATGAAAATGACATTAGCTTTAGATAATTTATCTCATGCTAATAACAATAATAATATAATATTTATTTCAAGTAAATTAACTCATAGTTTCACAATTCAAATTAATTAATACAGTCACATTACAAAAATTACAATACACAAACACAATAGGGAATATGCATGTGTTTTTTTTATATTTTTAATTAACTGTTTACATCGTTATATCATAGTAAAAAATATAATTACAGTTGGAAATGCTCAAATTAATTTTTAAAATAATATTTAAAACATTGAATAAATTTGAGCTGTTTGAACGCCGCAATTTTTCGCGGGCCTTGGATGACGTCAGAAGCCACGTTCTGTGTTTGTTTACTATAGACGATACAGTTATTTCACACAGATTTTCAGTTTTATTGATATCCAGACCATGGAAGAAGCTAAAAAACATTTTTATAGGTATCGTCTTGTGCCAAAGTGTACAAACACTATTAGAAATACACCCGATAAAGTGTTTTTTTCCTATTCCAAGAGATGCGAAAATACGTAAACAATGGTGTAAGGTTATGAGAAGAGATGAAGTATCTCCAACATCATGTTTGCATTGTTGTGAAGATCATTTCAATGTAAGTATGTTATATTTTGATAGCATGGTGTGAGTTAGAAGTATGTTTAGTATTGAATATTATGCACTCAACAAACAAACAATAAGTAGGTAGGTACATTAAGTATTTAGAGTAAACAGTATTCACATTTTAAAAAAAAACTTAAAAATTCACGGAAAATTACGGAACTTAAGTAATGTTAGGTATAATTACTTATAAATTATTATAATATAGACAGTAGAGCAGCAAATTCATAACAATTTTAATGACCAATGATTATTTATAGGTTATGTTTTGGTAATTACTGCCGAGTGCATTTATGTGTAAAAACCTATGTAATGGATTAAAATATATCATGGATTATAACAATTACCTTGCCGCTTTCACTCCTTTGATCTCAGCAGACGTAAAATCTGGATTTGATGCAAAATATGCTGTCATTATGAATGCATCTAAATATTTTTGGTAGATTGTCCGATTGTGCTTTGACAAAACCAGTCTCAGTCATCGTCCTAAATGATCTCTAGTCTCATGAGAACGCTAAAATTACACTAGCTAATGGAAAAAACTACAGGAACTCAATATAAAACGATTTTTCTCTCAAACACTACTAAAACAGTATGAATATCGACGCCGCTAAAGGCAATGTTGTGGCTTTTGACGTCACGTTTCGTTTCGACCAATGGTGAAGCGTTTCGCAAATTTGAATTTCCCTCTTATATTTTGCACTTTTTATTTAATATTTTAAGCAATTAAAATGTAAATAAATAAAAAAAAAATCTTTTAGATATAAAGTCAGAACAATAAAGATTCGGAAAAAAAATATTTCAACCAGATTTAAACCACATGCATATTCCCTATTAGTTACAACTTAAATACTAACACTACTTTTAATTCATTAAAATATCAAAATAATAATCATTATACCTACATAAGAATAAAAATCTAATCAATTTTAAAATATATTTACATAAAATGTCAAACAAGTAATTTAGTAATTAAAAAGGCACCCTATAAGATCTGTGTGTAACGTGCATTGCACAGCAGTTAGCAATGTAAGGGCAGTCGAGCCTGCCCGCGAGCGCGGCCAGCATGCTGTTAGTACTCCCCCGCACCAGCGAGCCGCATCTCTTTCGCATTGTTGCGTAGAAGCAATCAACGCGCGCTTCCGCAAACATTGTAGATGCGCTGCAATAGCGGGGGAGTCCCACCAGCATCCTGAACGCGTTGTTGAACTGGACACGGAGGGCGTCGTACGATTTTTGCGTATAGCTAGTCCACAGGCTGCACGTGTAGAATGTAGTGCAGTAAGCCCTGAAGAGCGTTATTTTAACGTCAGTAGAACATCGTGCAAACCTGCGGATCACCATATTGGCTCTAACCGCTAACGCCCTCCTCTCCCGTTCAATATCAGTGTCGTCCTTCAGGTGTGACTAATGTCATTGTCAATGTCATTTTCATACAATTTCATGTTTCCGCAGGCGTGAACGCTAACAGTGTGTGGCTCTTGTCGAGACCCCCTGATGTTTGATTTGTTAGGAGTTTAACATGGGTTGCGTTGCATCAATTTACGCGGTTATGGTAAACAGTACCAAAATCATATCTCTTCTCTTCAGTACGCTTAGTCCCAGATTTGATAGTTTTCGAAAACTTTTTTCGTTTACATATTGTTCCACACATTTTAGTAAAACGCCTCTATCGGAAACGTGGAAAAACTAAAATCGGTAGTAATCGGCGGTATAGATTGCTTCACTCTAATACGAAAAAGGTTTTCGAATACTTTTCAGCCCAGAAATGTATGGAACAATACGAAAACGAAAAAAGTTTTCGAATACTAAGGTACATAGTATAAATTCCGCTTCCGCTACCCGCTACCTCTTTCCGCGTCTGTCTGTCTGTATAACCGCTAATTCCCCCTAAACCACGCAACGGATTTTGATGCGGTTTTCGCCATCAGTTAGATAATTTTTCACGAAAGGTTTACACATATAACTAGCGACACGCCCCGGCTTCGCACGTAAATTACACCCGTGCGAAGCCGCGGCGGGTGTCTAGTTTTTTTTAATAAATTTGACAAGGTCAGTCAACCCCGTTTTAGCAGATGTTCGAATAACCCTGTAAATGTGTCCAGATGAGGTACAATGCAATATCGTCGGCCACAAACGGCTCCCTCTCGGACGGCATTGTGTTCTGCACATACTCGTCCCTCATCGGGTTCACGACCGCCAGGGACGTGCTATACAACACCCGACTGAAGCAGCTCGTCGCATGGTGCGGACCTAACTTCGACGGATGCGTATCCTTTACTAAATAAATATAAAGATTAATGCTTACAACGGATATTTTTCTTAATTTTTGACTCATTTTTTTTTTATTGTTAATCTATTGTTTATCTTACAAAGTTAGGTTTTTAGGGTTCCGTGCCCAAATTGCAATAAACCGGCCAAGTGCTAGTTGAGCTCGCGCACTGAGGGTTCCGTACCACCACAATATACAATAACTATCAATTTAAAAAACCGCCTTGTTCCGATTTAACGCCTACCAAAATAGTACAAGCAATTGCCCGAACAACCTGCCCGCTTCCTTGTTTCCTGAGAGATATAACCTGGGCCTTTTCAAGGCCAGAGCGAATAGGTATCTTCTAAGTCTGCGTGCTTCATCTTCGACCACATCGTCGCTTACCAACAGGCGAGTTGGTAGTCAAACGCAGACATATTTAAAATTTTGCAAGTGACAATCGGTATAACTTTTAATGAACAGAAATTTGTCACCGACTCGCACTTGGCTATTGTTTATTATTTGTTGTTATACTTCAAAGTATTAACTATAATCATGCCAAGTTTGACACTTGTAGGTATTACTGTTTTTACATTAGAGCAATCACAAAAATACGTAAAAAAATACGTTTGTTGTATGGGGACCCCCCCCTTTAATTTTATCATTTTGACTTTTTTATTTCTTAGAGTTAATCCGCCGTAACATTACATATTCTGTAAAAAAAACTCAAATGTTTCGAAAGATACAGCCGCTAGAAGGTAAGACGGACAGACAGACAGCGTAGGCTTAAATAAATAAATATTCGGGACATTATTTGCACACACGGTCATCTGACCCCAAACTAAGCAAAGCTTGTGATATGGCTGCCAGAGACTGATATACATACTTATATAGTATAAACTTCCGTTTTTACCCTTGGGGGTACGGAACCCTAAAAAGCTTGTACCTGAGTGTACCACTGGTACCACTCAATGCCAGTTAATAATAAGAATATATTATTTAATTTTTACTTGAATAGCCAACTCTTTCTTACAGATAAATATAGAAATGAGATATTAAAATCACACAGCCATTATTCGGGCATTCGTTTTGTCAAAGATTTTAATTAGCTTTTTATTAATGTCGGCCATGTTTTTCGTTATTTCCTTAACCTTGTACCGTCAGATCGTATTCGATGAATGTCACAGAGCGAAGAACCTCTGCCCCGTGACGGCCACAAAGCCTTCCAAGACGGGGCTGGCCGTGCTGAATCTCCAGAAATTTCTGCCCAAGGCACGGCTTGTGTACGCCTCCGCCACGGGCGCTTCCGAGCCCAAAAACATGGCGTATATGGTGCGCCTCGGGATTTGGGGCGAAGGGACGCCCTTCCCCACGTTTAAAGACTTTTTGGTCGCCGTAGAAAGGAGGTAAGTGGCTTTTTACATACTGTTTTTAACCGACTTCAAAAAGGAGGAGGTTATCAATTGGACTGTATGTTGTTTTTTTTTTTTTATGTATGGTACGCGATTACTCCGCCAATTTAGAATTGTTGATGATTCTTTTTTTTTACATATACTAGCTGCATCCCGCGGTTTCACAAGTTAACATCGTCAAACTTTTCTGAAATTTTCATATTTTCTGCGCAATTTTCTTAATTTTTCTTTCCTTAAGAAACTTCTACAAAGTATGGGATAACTTTAAAAAAAAAAAAAATGGCGTGACCAAGGTAAATATTGATGAATTTTTATACATAAAGATATAATAGATTTATAAATTAGGCCACCAACTCGTCTGATAGTAAGCGACGGTTATCTATTCACTAGTCTTGAAGATGCCTAGTTTGTAGTTCTCAGGAAAGAAGGAGGACGGCAGGGAGTTCCATTCTCGGGCAGTACGTATCATAAATGACGACCTAAATCGTTGAGTACGAATCTTTAGAATTTCCACGAGGAAGATGGTAGTGTGCAGTCCTTCTACTTGTCCTGTAGTAAAAGGGGGAATAGGGGGCTGGAATAAGGTCATGAAGCTCTTGCGCACACTCGCCGAAATGTATCTGATAGAAAATTGACAGACAAGCTACTTTACGGCGGTGCTCGAGGCTTTGTCTGCCAAAAAAGGAGTGATAGTATTTTAAGGTTTATGTATGCGGATTTCCTTAATTCCACCATAATTCCTGAACTCCTGGATAATAATGTGAGTGATAATCGTTGGAATCCATGAATGACCCGAAGTGTCAACTTAAAAAATTATATAGAACGACTAATAATTAAATTAAATTGTATTTATTGAGATTTAACACGGTCAAGCCAATTGCATTAGTATCTCACAAATGAATAATTATGCATAACAATAAAAAAAAAAGGAATTAAATTAATTACAAAAATAAAGAATAAAAATACAAATGTCAAGAATTTTACAAATGTCAATAAAAATTAAGAATTATTCTAGACAATAAATTACAAATTACAAATGTCAGAGAAACAAAAACACACTAAAAGTCTAAATAATCATCAGTCAGAGTTAGTCTTATTGCATCTATCCCACTGGTCATTTAAACTTTCAGAATATGTTTGGAAAGATGCAACAAGGGGCAGTTGTCAAATACAATGTCAAGTTCAGTGTTGGTGGCGAGAACACGACTATGGGATGCAATGACTAGTTTTTCATTATTTAGTAATAGGCTTCCGTTTGTCCGCCAACAAAAATAAAAAAACGAACTTGTAGGTTTGAACATGCTCTACAAGTTTGATTTGATATATTTTTTCGATATCTTTTGCGAAAAAAAAGAAAATGGCAAAAAACTAAATTCACTCCCCAAGTTTATATTTTTTTTCGATCAATATCTCGATAACGATCAACGATACGTATAAAATGTATAGAATCTCAATTGTAGATCGCAAGAAAAGCAACAAAAAAGTATCGCATAAAATTTTTCTTATCTTAACGGAGAACCGAGTTATGATGAAAAAACTGAATTTAACCCTTTTTTCAAGATGGCGGAAATTGCACAAGGTCATTTTGGTCGACAATTTGAAGTTAAGTTTTTCTAGGTCCTCCCCACGACATATCCAAAATTTGGCTTTCTCGGTTCATTTGCATTTCTAAATGTATATAATGACTGGACTATTTGTAATAAATGAAACGCCAGTCAACCAGCTTATTATTTCATTGGTTTTGTCAGTTGAAATACTGATTCCAGTTTAAGGAAGACATAACAATTTTGTTTTTATTTCAGAGGTGTGGGTGCCATGGAGATAGTGGCTATGGACATGAAGCTGCGAGGCATGTACATCGCGCGGCAGCTTTCCTTCCACGGCGTCACGTTCAAGATCGAGGAAGTTCCACTCAGCATATTGTTCCGAAACACATACGACAAAGCCGTGGCGCTGGTAGGTGACATGATGTTATGTAGTAGGGCTCGACTCTCCTTCCAGGGGGGTTAGACAAGACCCATTTTCTGTTAGCGTTAACGCCTGCGGAAAGATGAAATTTTATGAAAATGGCATTGACAATGACTTTAGCTTGAGAGATGTTATCTCAAGCTAATGTCATTTTCATACAATTTCATCTTTCCGCAGGTGTTAACGCTAACAGAGAGTGGCTCTTGTCTAGACCCCCAGGTCGTCACGCTCAACATCGAGAAGATGCAGTATAAAAACATATTTGTTTTGACCTCAGTGGGTGAGAGCGGTGCAAACATTTCAAGATGGGGTGGAGATTGTGAATCCATCGCATAAGTGGAGGAAGGTCATATGGGCGCAGTTCTGGGGAGCACACCAGAGATTCTTCAAGTACCTGTGCATCGCAGCAAAGGTATTAGCAGACATCATAAAAAATAAAACAAAAACGTTTTTTATATTGAAACTAATAAGTTCTGTAGTAAATTCAGTTGCTGTATTAAATAGATCTGTATTTTTTATTAAATGTAGCGGCTTCACATTTTGGTGAAGCTCAATATATCCATTTGTTACCTCCAATTTACAAAAGTAGTTTTTCGTAAAACTTTAGAAGGGAAAGTTTGAGAATGGATTTCGTTAAATTACTGTCATAAAATAAAATATGGTATGGTTTACTTATTTTATATTTATCTTGAAAATTACGGCTTTATTTATTCGTGTTATGCCCGTAAATACAAAGACTTAAAATCGAACGGTTCATTTTGTGATACGCCTCTTAACGTAAAAATGTTTATTCAGGTGTCGTGCACAGTGGAGCGCACCCGCGACGCCGTGCGAGGCGGCAAGTGCGTCGTTATCGGGCTGCAGTCCACCGGCGAGGCGCGCACTCTCGACCAGCTCGAGAGAGACGAAGGAAGGTTGACGGAGTTCATCTGCACTGCCAAGTAAGACCCATTCTTCTCTACCACAGATCTTTATAAGAAGCCGCAATACATTACATTGTATGAAAACACAGTGTGCCGAATTTTTGTACGCCGCGAGAGTAATTTTGTAGTTCAAATATCACCGTTGTTTACTACAGATATATGATTATAAACGGGATATTTAGCGTGATAAGGTTGTGGATGAAGCTCCCGATATTTCGATTGGTGATAACACCTGCACTGACCTGCCGCTTCGGGTGTATTGTGCAATTGCCCGCCAGCCTACACAAACCAGCCGAGCTCCCTAAAATCACGAAGCCCTGGGTCGCTGACAAAACTGTTCTACCCCCTATTTCGCCAGGTGTTGTGGTATTGGAGACTTATTGCTGTTGAGTTTCTTCAAGGAGTCTCGACCTTAATCTTTCATCTTCTGTGGCCTTGCGATGCAGTAGAACATGCTCCACGGTCTCGTTTTCCTGTAGACAGCCTCGGCACAGCCCTCTGTGCCGAGCCTAATAAGAACTAACACGAAGAAAGTTTCAGCACCCTCCTGAGTCGTAATGTATTCTAAGATGTGACTTATTTGAAGTGTGTTTTCTTTGCGCGATAGAATCCGGATGTGGATATTCGCCAAAGAATCGAGAGTCACCGACGTAGCTGTTAAAATTTGCATGTTGAAATGGCAATGGGCAGGCCAGATCGCTCGAAGAACCGATAACAGATGGGGAAGAAAGGTTCTTGAGTGGAGACCACGAACCGGAAGACGCAGCGTAGGTAGGCCTCCCACTAGATGGACCGACGACATTGTGAGAGTCGCGGGCATCCAGTGGATGCAGATGGCAGGCTGTCGTTTAGTGTGGGGGTTAAAGGGGGAGGCCTATGTTCAGCAGTGGACGTCTTCTGGCTGATGATGATGTAGTGTATTGGAGGACAATACAATATTGATTGATGTTGGCTGATGTGCTTACAGAGGCGTGTTCCAGTCGCTGGTGGAGAAGCAGTTCCCTGACCCAGAGAGAATGAGAGATGAAGGCAGTGAGTATTGTGATATCTTACAATCCTTACATCAACAAACTACTGATAATTATACTCGACTGCACATATGTCAAACATTCATGTGATGAACATTTGTGCTTGTTCTATATCTGGTTGTTAATATCTATTTAAGTATGTATTTAAATTATATATGTATGTATATCAGTCTCTGGCAGCCATATCACAAGCTTTGCTTAGTTTGGGGTCAGATGACCGTGTGTGCAAAATCGTCCCGTTTTTTTTGTCCGTCATGGTTTAGCTAAGTACCAGCTTGGAGCGTTGGAGTCTATTGAGAAACGTGCCAAGAGGCTCATCAGCAACGAATCCTTAGTTCAGACTAAGCTTCTTAGTCTTGAGCATCGGCGCAAAAAAGTATCAAATGTCGGCCTAGGTGGGAATCGAACCCAAGCTCAAAAGGCTCACTACCAACTGGACCAACGGGCTAGATGAGAGCAGTAATCCATGCACGAACAAACTTGTGTCGGCTTCGTTCATAAATACTTCGGTTGCCGGCCGGTGCAGTAATGTACTTATTTATTTCTTGCATAATATTATGAGTGATTTGTTTCAGGTCCGGATCCGTCGCCTGACATAATATTGCGGATTCAGGACATGAAGACAAATCTTTTGAGTGAAATAGATCAACTCGGCAGGTGTCTGCCTTCCAACACGCTCGACCAACTCATAGACGAGCTCGGCGGGGCCGAAAACGTCGCTGAGGTACCTGACTTACTCATACAGGGGCCTTACGGCTACCCGTCATAAGCGATTTTGTTTTAGATCATGAGAAAAGTTGCGCGACCGAAAACCTTAACTCTGTGCATTAATGTTCACGTTCGCGTGATTCTCCGCACTGCGCTGTTTCAACGCGCTGTT
The DNA here is from genome assembly GCA_914767915.1 of Agriopis aurantiaria. NCBI lineage: Eukaryota > Metazoa > Arthropoda > Insecta > Lepidoptera > Geometridae > Agriopis > Agriopis aurantiaria. Next base: position 1,088,936 of record OU612002.1, on the reverse strand, counting down.
CTGTTGTTTTTTATTTAAGTTGGCGCTATTGTGTCGGTTTGTGTAATGAAGCTTAGTATCGATAGAAACAGCTTAGTTTTTCGATACTAATTTAGATCAATAATTATGTATAATATATGAAATAAATAAACTAACCTAAAAAACGCAAATTCAAGCCCGAGGTAACAGTTAGCCGTAAGGAACTAAACTAGACACTGTCTACAAGATTGTATACAACGATGTTGTATAAATGACTATCAGGCCAACAAGGCCTCTGTTAGTCGGTTTAATTATGAAAACATTTAGAGACTAAAATATTACTAGTGAAACTGACAAATAAATCAGCCTATGGATTCAGGCCCATTTTTTACTGATAAATAAATCACTTGAGGGTAATGAGCATATCCCACGAGCCCCATTTTAACTGACAAATAAATCACTAATGGGTAATAAGCATATCCCATCAGACCCATTTTTAACTGACAAATAAATCACTAATTGGTAATGAGCATATCCCATCAGACCCATTTTTAACTGACAAATAAATCACTAATGGGTAATGAGCATATCCCATCAGACCCATTTTTAACTGACAAATAAATCACTAATGGGTAATGAGCATATCCCATCAGACCCATTTTTAACTGACAAATAAATCACTAACGGGTAATCCCATCAGGCCCATTTTTTACTGACAAATCACTAACAGATAATGAGCATATCCCATCAGCAAATTTTTAACTGACAAATAAAAACACTATCGGATGATGAGCATATCCCACCAGACCCATTATTAACTGACAAATCTCTAAAAGGTAATGAGCATATCCCATCAGGCCCATTTTTAACTGACAAACAAATCACTAATGGGTATTCCCATCAGGCCCATTTTTTACTGACAAACAAATCACTAACAGGTAATGAGCATATCCCATCAGACCCATTTTTACTGACAAATAAATCACTAACGTGTGATGAGCATATCTCACCAAGCCCATTTTTTACTGACAAATAAATCTCCAACGGGTAATGAGTATCCCACCAGACCCATCTCTACTGTTCGCAGATGACAGGTCGCAAGGGACGCGTGGTGCAGCTCGGAAACGGCCAGATCATGTACCAGAGCCGCTCCGAAGCCGACGTACCGCTCGAGACGCTCAACCTCACGGAGAAGCAACGCTTCATGAACGGCGATAAGTACATAGCCATCATATCCGAGGCGGCCTCCAGCGGCATCTCGCTCCAGAGCGATAAAAGGTAAGTGACATAGCAAGTCATAGAATAATAGTCTACGACAAAAATTTGCTATAATGTGTAATTATCTGTCTGCAGAGTTAAGAATCACAGGCGACGGGTGCATATAACGTTGGAACTGCCGTGGTCGGCTGACAGGGCTATACAACAGTTCGGTAAGTTGTACTTCGTCATTTCAGCAGCTCGTCACAATGTAAGTGAAGTACCACAGTACATGAACTGGATGTCGCACAGGTCGCACGCACCGGTCCAACCAGGTGAACGCGCCGGAGTACATATTCCTGATCTCGGACCTGGCGGGCGAGCGGCGCTTCGCCTCCACGGTGGCGAAGCGCCTCGAGTCGCTCGGCGCGCTCACGCACGGGGACCGCCGCGCCACCGAGACACGCGACCTCAGCCAGTTCAATGTTGAAAATAAATTCGGTGAGACAATATTTAATAAGTCTTCTATTATGCAATTTTTTCTCATGATTGTTTTTCTTCTTATACTTTCTACTGTGGAGGAAATATTTTTGCACCGCATCTTCGCTTAACATCAGGCAAGTTGGCGGTCAAACGCAAGCCTAATAATAATTTAAAAAAACTGAAGTCTACTGTTGTAACCGAAGTTGGTTGCACCAATTTTTTTGAACACCGTACAGACCGACCAACTTATCTGTATAGTTGGTCAAATTATAGACATTTTACTTTGGATAGCTGTCAGATTTGGTAAGAAATTCGATGGTGGCTTCTGTCCCATTCAACAGCACAGCTAATTTGGTCGCAACATACTTATATTTCAATTAAAATACAGTAATTTAATTACTAACGGAATATTTACCGTGATAAGGTTGTGGATAAAGCTCCCGTTATTTCGGGGCAGTTACATGCACCATGTTCACGGGAAGACTGAAGAATACGGGTGGTTGGCAGAAAAGTTAAAAGTTAGGTGCAGACAAAACGGTCTACTCTCTAGTAAAGTTTCCATCGTGTATATCAGGTCGCACGGCGCTGAAGCGCGTGCAGCGCTCGGTGGGGCGGTCTGAGGACCCACTGGTGGCGCTGCCGAGCTACTCGGGGGACTTCCTGCGCGACGCGGCCGCCGCGCTCGCCGCCGTCGGCATCGACCTGGACAGCGACCAAGTAACAACCCGAACTGCTCATCTCACAGCTTCATACAGCTTCACCTGAATTTATATCATCATCAACCATTTTCCACCCACTGCTGGGTATAGGTCTCCTCTTTTCCGGTCCTATGCTAGCCTTGTCCACTGCTTTCCTGCTGTCTTAATGATGTCGTCCGACCAGCGGCTGGTGGTCGCTTTCCGTTCCGCGGCCACCATTCTGTGACTGCTTTATAAATTGCTTTATTTATGCTATGTGAATTGATATATTTTATATTTATTTCGTAACGTGGTCTCTCACTATGGGCCTTATAAGCAAGCTCAAAGTCGCACAACGAGCTATGCTTGGGGTTTCTCTACGAGATCGAATCAGGAATGAGGAGATCCGTGGACGAACGAAAGTTACCGACATAACCCACCGCATTAGCAAGTTGAAGTGGCAGTGGGCAGGGCACATATCATGCAGAATAGATGGCGATGGGACTGAAAGGTTCTGGAATGAAAACCACGGACTGGTAAGCGCAGCGTAGGACCTCCACCCACCCGATGGACAGACGACCTAAAAGAGACCACAGGGAAACGCTGGATGCAGACCGCTGTCAACCGGCCCTTTTGGAGATCGATGGGGGAGGCCTATGTCCAGCAGTGGACGTCCTACGGCTGAAATAATGATGACCACTAAAGTAACTCTCGTGACGTTATAGTACTCGGAAATGAAATCGTAATCCATGGTCATGAAAATAAATAAATATAGGAGGCCTGTGTTCAGCATTGGACGTTTACTCGCTGATGACATTGTGCGGGATAGCACGCGATATGAAACTAAATAATGAATGCACCGCGGGAGCTGCATAGGGATGCACCGCCGCGGCCCGCGTGCAGTATTGCTGCCTCAGCAGGTGTTCGATCGTATCGAACATGCCCCGACGGCAGAAAAGATGAGGCAGATGAAACGAGGAGAATATAAAATGTGATGTGTGTGCCAAAATAACAAGATCCTGAACTGATTTCTCGGGGTCTCTCGGCGAGTGTTAAGGTGACGGGGGCTTGTGTCCAGGACTCGGCGGACATCCCGCGGTTCCTGAACCGGCTGCTGGGCGTGCCGGTGCTGCTGCAGAACGCGCTCTTCCAGTACTTCAGCGACACCTTCGTGGCTGTCGTGCAAGAGGGTAAAGTTTTCAAAAATTTATGTTCGATCGGCTAGGTGTTTGACCACACCTCACCGTATGCTAAGTAGCAGTGTGGTCGAAGATGGTAACCACGTCTAGCTTGGAATGGGAACTGACTCTCAAGTGAGGCTGCGTGGACACATCGTGAGATGCTTGTCGACAGATTTGACAACATGAGGGTGGTAGCCAGCCAGCACTAGAAAGTGCCACCACCATGCTATGGTTTCCTCACGAGGATTTCCTTCACCGGCATTCCAAGCTTATTGTTGGGATTTGATAGATTGGGATCCACATCACAGTGACGTTGCTAGGTAACCAAAGGCAAAGGTTCAAAAAAAAGAATTGGAGCCCTATCTTAACTGGTTAGGTTTTATCAAGTATCAAGGTAAGAAAGGTTCACGTTCGCGTGATTTTCCGCCCAGCGCTGTTTCTAGTGCGCGTTAAAAGGTATCCGTAAAGCCTTGGCCAAACCAACGCGTTCAGCTCGCGTCCGCGGTGGCGATCACGCCGCGACCAATCAGAAGACGCATCGATGTCTTCTGATTGGCCGCGGCGTGATCGCCACCGCGGACGCGAGCTGAACGCGTTGGTTTGGCCAAGGCTTAAGGCCCCATTTCTGTTCATGTTATGGTTTCTTTGTGGTAATAAAATGGTGTTTACACCAGCGAGGAGAAGCGGTCGGTTCGACCTGGGTATCCTGGACCTGGGCAGCGCGGGCGAGCGCGTGCGGCGCGTGCGCTACGTGCGCGTCCTGATGCGACACGCCACGGGCAGCGCCCCCGTGGAGCTCCACACCATACTCGTGGAGGTAACACCTTTACTATCTACTGCTTTGTACTGAAACTTCATAAGCAAGACACATGTTTAATTGGGTTGTTCCATATCGCGGGCCTATGACAAGACTATAGGTATTGTATGTTCCATATGACGACCTAAAAGAGACAAAGCAAGCAGAGAAAGAGCAAGTTGAAGTGGCAGTGGGCAGGGCACATATCACGCAGAACAGATGGCTGATGTGGCCAAAAGGTTCGCGAATGGAGACCACGGACTGGTAAACGCAGCGTAGGACGTCCGCACTAGATGGACAGACGACCTAAAAGAGACCGCAGGGAAACTCAGGCCGCTTCCAACCGGCCTCTTTGGAGATCGATGGGGGAGGCCTATGTCCAGCAGTGGACGTCCTATGATGATATCGCGCGCGGCTCCGTCTCGCTTTGCACTGCGGGTCTCCGCGCGCGCGCACGTGATGACATCGGGTGCGTCGGTGGAGGCGCGTAGACAAATATGTTGCACACTGGAGCTCTTCCTCACTAGAATCTTCCTGTGTAACGGGAATACTCCTGGGGGGTTAGACAAGACCCACTTTCTGTTAGAGTTAACGCCTGCGGAAAGATGAAGTTGTATTAAAATGACATTGACAATGGCATTAGCTTGAGAGATGTTATCTCAAGCTAATGTCATTTTCATACAATTTCATCTTTCCGCAGGCGTGAACGCTAACAGAAAGTGGGTCTTGTCTAACCCCCCAGCACACGGAGCTCACCACGTCAAAAAAACTATAAATAAAATTTGTGAAAACCACCTCAGTTTCCATGATAGCATCGATAATTTTGTCGTCCGTCGGGCCAGTTGGTAGTGAACCTGCGCCTTCTGCGCTTGGGGGCGTGGGTTCAATTCCCACCTAGAACAAACATTTAATTGTATGTGTATGTTCTATATCTGGGTGCTAATATTTATTTAAGTATGTATTTAAAAATATATTTGTATGGTATATATCAGTCTCTGGCAGCCATATCACAAGCTTAGCTTAGTTTGGCGTCAGATGACTGTGTGTGCGAAAATGTCCCGAATATTTATTTATTTATTTAATGTTCAAATTAAAATTATTTATTTGTCAGAACATGGTAGGTACACACACATATAAAGTAACATACATGGTCGTGAGAATGGAGACGTATCTCATGTCCTTGCCTGTTACAGCGTACAAATGTTAGTTTTTTTAAGTATATTTTTAAAAGTTTTTGTTAAAGTTAATAAAACTAAATTATGTCTGTGTTAGAATATTGTTAAAATTCGTTTTAGCGCGGCCTTGACTGGAACAAAGCAGACAGAAAGAACAACACGTTGAGTGACCCCGACGAGGGGTTCTATCTGTCTCGCGATCGCTTCGACAACAAATACAACCCGATACTGTGCGTCGCCATCAACTCCGGCCACAACGTCGCCAGCAGGAACAGAATATTCAGCATATACAGGTACTAGCCCGCCACAACAACAACACAATGCAGCTATCGAGATACAATACCTATAGAGTCACATTCTCTAAAGTCAAAGTCATTTATTCATAAATATAAATTTACACGTCAATTCAAAAGAATAATTATTATAATAAATGGTATATAAAAAAATTATGTTCATTTACATTATATTATACAAACTAATATAATTCAAATTCATATTCAAATTCAAATTAAAAATATTAATATCAATTCTCATTATTTCACAAATGCATAATATTATTTTATTTGGCTATCCCTCCCTCTGAACTCATTGAAGTCACAGAACGTTAGCTCGATGAGCCAGCGCTTGAGTCTGCTTTTAAAGCAGCTTGCACTTGGAGCAGTTGTTACTGTATCCGGCAAGATGTTGTACACCTCCGGGGCCATAACGTGGGTCAGTTTGCTGGATTTCGTGAGGGAGCGTGGGATACCGACCAGCTTGTTGGCGTTCCGGATGCCGCAAGAGTGCTTCTCTCCGCGCTTGCTATACAGGTCCAGGTTATTCCTCACATACACTGCCACCTGGAAGATCAGAATGGCAGGTAATGTGAGTAGCCCGAGCTCTTTAAAATAGGGTCTGTGAATACATTCAAAAATGTGTCGTTCTACATAGTACATACCTAGACATATTGTTCGCAATGCCACATTGACTCTAATTTAGACATGTCGCTTACATAGAGTTCTGCGTCGCTTGTCCACTAAGTCATTGTAGCACTGGCATCGCGCGGCGTTGTAGTCGGATCGCGGTTGCCTTACAACTAACCAAAAAAGTCGGTGCAATGCGTAGCGTGCGCAGAGTTTTGACGCATGTTGCACTAACACTACATTGCAGTGCAAGTACCGTTCTTTATCAATCGACAAATTTGACAGCTAAAATCATCAAATTGGACAACTAAAATCATCAAATTCGATCAACTATTTTATCATTTGGCATTTTATCGAATTTGACGATCGATTAAAAAACGGTACTTGCACTATATCAGTGTTCAAATTTTGACAGTTGAGATCCACAAATTCTATAAAATGCCATAGAGTCGATCTTAGCGAGTACGGATCAAATGACATTATATCGAATATGTCGATATCAAATGTCAAATTGGTCGATCGATAAAGAACCTTACTTGCACTGCAGGTTATTTAGTTTTTAGGGTTCCGTACCCAAAGGGTAAAAACGGGACCCTATTACTAAGCCTACTATGTATATCTGTCTGTTTGTCTGTCCGTCCGTCTGTCTGTCCTACCTATTAACGGCTGTATCTTTCGAACCGTAATAGAGAGCCAGTTGAAATTTTCACAGAATATGTAATGTTACGGCGGATTGACTAGCAAATAATCAAAAAGTCAAAAAGTAAAAACGAAAGGGGGTGGTTCCCATACAACAAACGTATTTTTTAAACGTATTTTTGTATTAGCTCAAATGTAAAAACGGCAGTACTTACAAACGTCAAACTTAATATGATTATAGTACACACTCTAAAGTTTAACAACAAATAATAAAAAATTGTCAAGTGCTAGTCGGTGACAAGTTTCTGTTCATAACCAAGTTATAAAATGGAAAAAAAAACGTAAAATTAAATCTAAAAAAACCATTTAATTTGTATTAGGTTTTATGTATTTGCAATTTGTATGTTATTTATTTATTTTTTCTTTCTGGTAACTAATTTATTATCTCTTATGTAAAGACCTCGAATGTTTGTTTTCCAATTACTATTTATCTATCCAGGCCCTAGTTGGTGTTGCAACGGGGCATTTACACTATTTCTAGTTTGTATTAGTGAAAACATGTTTTTTGGTTGTTGTGTAACTGTTTATCTTATATCTACTGTATTAATTAGCAGCTGTATGTTTTCCTTGTTAAATAAAATAAAATAACTGGTAATTTCGTTGAATTTTGTGGTGGTACGGAACCCTCAGTGCGCGATCCCGACTCGCACTTGGCCGGTTTATTTGTAGAAATGTATTAATAAACTGTAGTGGTACAAGTGTTGTTTGTTTCCGGTCAGGCCGAACTTGGGGCTGGTGCCGCGCGCGGAGACGCTCGCCGACATCAAGAAGAATTACGTGAAGACGAGCAGGCTGGCGGCGATGGCTCCGTGGCAGGCGCAGTACGAGCAGTCGCTCACAGTCTGCAGCCACCGCTGGTGGCGCGGCAGCTGCAGCACCCCCGGCTGCGAGGTAACTGCTCTAGGTTACGTGAAGACGAGCAGGCTGGCGGCGATGGCTCCGTGGCAGGCGCAGTACGAGCAGTCGCTCACAGTCTGCAGCCACCGCTGGTGACGCGGCAGCTGCAGCACCCCCGGCTGCGAGGTAACTGCTCTAGGTTACGTGAAGACGAGCAGGCTGGCGGCGATGGCTCCGTGGCAGGTGCAGTACGAGCAGTCGCTCACAGTCTGCAGCCACCGCTGGTGGCGCGGCAGCTGCAGCACCCCCGGCTGCGAGGTAACTGCTGGTATTGTTGGTTTGTTTGTTCCTCTTTCACGCAGCAACAGAGCAACGGATAGACCTGATTTTTTGACAGGGAGTGACATAGGCTACTTTTCATCGTCACCATTTTTCATCACTACGCGGGTGAAACCGAGGGTTCAGCTAGATAATTGTATATAAAAAAAAAATGGCAGGCCCGGTATTCCAGTTGGTACTGAACCTGCATTCTGCGCTTGGCGGCGTGGGTTCGATTACCACCTAGCACAAACATTCAATGAGGAGATCCGTAGACAAACGACAGTCACCAGTCTCAAGTTAAAATGGCAGTGGGCAGGCTACATATCACGCACAACAGATGACCGATTGGGCCGAAAGGTTCTCGAATGGAGACCACGGACCGGTAAGCGCAGCGTAGGACGTCCGTCGTCTGCCCATCTTGTACCCACAAGATGGACAGACGACCTAAAAGAGACCGCAGGGAAGCGATGGATGCAGGCTGCTTCAAACCGGCCCTTTTAGAGATCGATGGGGGAGGCCTATGTCCAGCAGTGGACGTCCTACGGCTCAGATGATGACCTTACCTGAAGACCACAACCACTCTGCCAAGAGACGATTGAGAAGGAGAATATTTGATGGAAGATAACTTGCGTACTTTTAATTTGATAGCCCGTTGGTCCAGTTGGTAGTGAACCTAACTTCTGAGCTTGGGGGCGTGGGTTCGATTCCCACCTGGGACAAACATTTATGTGATGAACATTTGTGTTTGTTCTATATCTAGTTCTTAATATCTATTTAAGTATGTACTATTTAAAACTATATAAGTATGTATATCAGTCTCTGGCAGCCATATCACAAGTTTTGCTTAGTTTGGGGTCAGATGACCGTGTGTGCAAATGTCCCGAATATTTATTTATTTAATCCGATTCATATTGACAAGTAGTTCATTCCAATACGATATTTAAGTTCAAATAAGAGAAAATCGATCCAGGGGTCGCGAGGTAACAACTCGGGGCAAGCTAGTAGTTTTAAGTAAATTGCGTGTGTTGCAGTCCGGGCTGCGCGAGCGCACGTACTACGTGCTGTCTGGCTCGGTGCTGACGGTGTGGGCGCTGCTCGAGGATTGCATGAAGCTGCTCGACATCACCAACAAGATGCAAGTCGTGCGCGTTAAGGCAGACCAAGGACTCAAGATAGTCGGTACGTACCAACTGATTTGATTCAATTTGTCATAACAATTTACAATTTATAATTCAGCGTTGGGGGCTTTTTTTGCATTTTTAACCCCTCCCTCTCGGTGAGGTTTAAGACTATTGATTGTGATATTATTTCGTGATTTTTGTTAATAGCCCCCCCCCACCCACCTTTCAAGCCTCACGTGATTAATGAACGGTCCCTTGGGAGATTACTTTTTTTTTATGAGATGATAATAGTTATTTATGATACAAGTGCGGAAAGTTGGTTATTACAAACGAGTAGACAAATGTAAGCCCGAGACGAAGTCGAAGGCTTACCATAGTCACGAGTTTGTAATAAACAATCCGCACGTGTGCCATACAACGTTTTACAACACATTTGCGAGAAAAAAACAAAAAATGGAAATTAAAAAAATACCGTAAAGTACACGCACGGTGCTATACAACGGAGCGTGCGGACAAATTCATTACAGCACGCTCCGTTGTATGATCCGTAATGTTTAACTTTCGAAAGATGTATTCAGTTATCGTAAGTGCACTTTTTGAGCAAATGTGTTGTAAAGAATATTTGTCATACATACCTATTTATATTATTAATATAACATTTTGTAGGCTAGGATTGCCTTTTAAAATTAATATATTTTATGTAAACCCATTATACGCAAATAAATAATACAGAACATAATATCTTGATATTGTAAATTGTGATATAACCGTTCTCCTCACTCCTACTGTAGCGTGCCCGACAGGTTCATATGAAACTATGTACTTGCTAATTTTAATGTTTTTTCCACCTTGCAACATGCAATTATGCATTGTTTATGGAAGCAATAAACAATCTGAATCTGTCCGTTGTTCCAGGTACGATGCTCCCCAAGTCTTGCATCGAACTGGTCATCGATGAACTGAAGAATGAAGCGATCTCGTTCTCGGACCAATCTTTCCAATAACCTAATCTAGTTTGTCTGAAAAGGCACAGAACACTGGAGTGGGTGACGTCTATAACACAAGAGAGGAGGCATTTATACAACAAAGCTGAGTGGAGCGCGACATGACCATAGAATTGTAGGTTTTTAAATCTTTATTTGTGAAATTTTTCAGTACCGAAAATATCGTTCTAATAACAAACTATACTCGTTGAATTTTAACTTACGAAAACGAAAAGGTAGGCAACGCACCGCCAATTCCCCGTATGAAATGTCCATAGGCAACGGTGACTACTTACCATCAGGCGACCCGTCGCTTGTTTGTCTAGTATTACATCAAAAATAAAAATAAACGCAATAATCAAGAACACATTCATAAAGTGTACGTAGATAGGTAACCTGGCTCGGTGCGATCATGGATAGTCTAGGATACTGCTACATTGTTCAACCTCCCGAGAATCTATGTGTATAGTTGTTTGGAAGGTCTCGCTCCATCCACACTCCAACAAGATGTGGTAACTGACCTACGTGTACTATGTGACAACAACAACAACGTTTAAATTAGAGTAAATGCGGCATTGTGAATTATATAATTGATGTCTCGGTATGTACAAAGACGCTTCGGCGATTTTTTTACGGTTTTCACTTAGAGATTGTGACCAGTGGTCTAATTGGACTTCTCACCAACCGGAACGCATTTCCCTTCAAACCTTGCTAACTTTTAACCGACTGTCCAAGAAGGAGGGTAATGTTTTTGGATTGTATATAAGCATGTAAGTATATTCTGGGTTCCTGTAGTACCTCCTGTAACCTAAACGGCTTGACCGATTTTGACGAGTGAGGTCGTTGTATTCCTTTACGAAATGGAACGGTGATTTCACGAACTGGAACGGCGTTCCGGTCCATTTCGAGCACTGATTGTGACTATAGGTATTGTATCTCGATGAACACAACCCAACTTGACGAGATATCAACTTTTAAAATGCTTATTTGTTTGTGTTCTTGATGTAAAGTTGTGGTGTTTATGCATTCTATTGGTACGTCGCTGCGCTCCGCTCAGCTTTGCCGGATAAAACTGGTATGGGTATAATAATTTCTTATTTCGGTTTATTAGTGCCTTTCGTTAAGTTGTGGGGCGATATATTTTTGTTTAAGGCCAAAATAGAACATCTTCTAGCCTTCGAGCTAATTGTAGAGTCGACATTATTGCTGTCCCCGTCTCTCCTCCATCCATCTCTATGAGAGTGAAGGGTGGGAATAATATCTATTCGCTCGCAAAGGTTAATTCTGGGGCAAATTAGACTGGACCTCCAAATTAATTATGGTTTTAAGATATTTTTTTTTGTTTGTCGTTTAATCGTGCTGGTTAACGCCGCCGGGTCTGTCTGTAATAGCCGCATTTTCCTTTGTAACTACGCCAAAGCTGATTAAGTACAAATATTTTGTCGATAACTTGACTTATGTGTCAAAGTGATAATGAAACTTTTGAATCTCTAATCATTGATCTAATCATTGTCATAAGAGGTGTGATGTTTTATTGTTGGTACTTATTTAGGTGTAATGATAACTTAATTATAGTAATTTGTCATTTTTAAACGACTTCAAAAAGGAGGGTAGATTATATAATTTTTTAATATTTTTGTATGTACGATGATTACTCCGACATTTGTTGAATCAATTTACGTGATTCTTTTTTATTATTTAGAGGAAGGCAGGGACGTTGCCAGGTTTAGGGTGGGACAAAAAATAAAAGTCTAGAGATACCGAAAACTACAAGAAAACCATCCTAAGAGTAAAAAGTACTTTAAATTTGAAAGAAGAAAAAAAACGGTCTCTGATGTCATTCCAGACCAGCCAGACCAGCCAGGGTGAGGCAAGCGCCCCACCCTGCCCCAACGTGCCTACGCCCATGCTAGGTGATACCACAAAAATTGCATTTAGTAGTACTCAGTAGTTATCTAACAAGTTTCTATAATATGAATAATTCTGTATTTTGGCTCCTACTCATTTTGAAGTAATTTTTTAATAGTTAATAACTGTCTCTCGTCGACATCTAATAATCACGAAAGAGAAATAAATATAATGTAAACCGTCGCCAGTATGCAGACAAATTGTAACACTAACCAAAACAACACAGTTACAAAATACACACACACGCACACAGTTACAAAATACACACACACGCACACATTTACAAATACGCCCACCCACCGTTACAAATACACCCACCAACCGTTACAATTACACCCACCAACCGTTACAATTACACCCACCAACAGTTACAAAAACACCCACCCACAGTTACAAAAACACCCACCCACAGTTACAAAAACACCCACCCACAGCTATAAATACCAAGCCCACGGCTACAAACACACACCCACAGTTATAAATATACACCCACAGTTACAAACACACACCCACAGTTACAAATATGCCCACCCAGTTATAAATACACACCCACAGTTACAAATACACCCCACCCAGAGTTATAAATACACACACGGATGTGTTCGACAGCTGTAATTTTTTTGAGCACCTTTTGCTGCTCTGCAGCCATTCTGCATTACATGGCGACGGGCTGATACCCTGCTTATACATTACAGGGTTAAAAAAGTACAAATTAAAATTATATACAGTGCCTTAACATGTGCCATGTTGTTAAAATAGCCTTAAAATTACCAAATAATATTTTAAGTGTGTCCATTGTAATTTTTTTATGTTAGACATTTTAGTGACCGTTCGTGTGGTGATTTCTAATGTTAAGATTCAGAGATGAGTTTAAGTGTGGACTTACGCTTCCTTATGTCAAAATTCAGTGCTCACACTCAAAAATTGTATTCATCCACGTATGGAACACTGCTTAAGGTGGTACGTTTCACGTATGGCGGGAAATTCAAATATCAAACAGTTTCCTTTCCTTGTAGCTAGGCCGGGTAATTATTATAAACAATCGTGTTTGCGCAAATTGATTATTATTCTTTAAAAAATCTTGTAAAAGTTATTTATCTCTAGTGCACAATATTACTTCAATCGGTTTATTGACAAGTGTAAGTAAAATGGTGCGTTACTGTTAAATAGCTATACAAAAAGTGTAGTTATTATTGAAAATTAGACACTTAAAAATAGCATTACTGAGCCAAGATCGCGCTGACGAAATATGTTTCAGGGGGCTTAGTCCCAGATTTGATAGTATTCGAAAACTTTTTCGTTTACGTTTTGTTCCATACATTGCTGGGCTGAAAGGTATTCGAAAACTTTTTTCGTATTATAGTGAAGCAATCTATACCGCCGATTACTACCGATGGTTCCTCCACGTTTCCGCTGGAGGCGCTTTACTAAAATGTATGGAACAATACGTAAACGAAAAAAGTTTTCGAAAACTATCAAATCTGGGACTAAGCCCCCTGAATATACAAATACTCGACAGCCGATGCTCGACTAAGACTGGTCTTAGACCGTTCTCTGAATCTTAGCCTAAGAATATTTTTTTAAATGTTTTTATGAGTCTCACACTCTGTCACATATATTCTTGAGATATGAAATTCTTAGGGCGGTATTGAAATTTAGTTGCAACATCTTTATCTCTATAACCCCCTTGCAATGTTTTTAATCAACAGGTGTTTAAGTACACAATGCAAACGTTTCTTTAGGTATCTGTATTTTCGGGCATAAAACGAAAAATTAGGCCGTAATTGTCAAAACGAATATAAAACGTTTTATGTCAGTAATTTAACGAAGTCCACTCTCCGAAACTTCCCTCCGAGAGTTTTCCGAAACTACTTTTGGAAGTACTTAAATTTTAGGTAATAAGTTGAGATAAGATATAAAAAAAAAAAAAAAATGGCAGGATTCCGCAAAGCGTATCTGGGCGCGTTAAGGTTCCCGTTCGCGTGATTTTCCAACTGAGCGGATTTAACGTTAGGTTGGTGCCGCAATAGCAGTTGTCCGTAAGGCCCCAGGGATAGATGGTACGAGATGGGGGCCTTCGCCCATCACTGGGATAAAAGGGTACCAAAAAAATATTTTGCAGCTAGTTTTCAGTACCACACATTTCATGTCTTAAAAATATTTAATGTTGCACGAGATGGCGTGGAACCACGGAAGAGTGACGTCTTGTCTCTTCAGTGCATGAAACCCGTGAAAATTCTCACAGTGTTGATTCCATTAGTGGTGCTTTCATATTTTGTATTATAAACGTAATACGTCTACCTCAATAATTAAAATTTATATTTTGATAAGTTTTTGTAGTTTTCCAAATCACGTGGAAAATGTTCGCAAGTCTCTATAATTGTTTCTTTGTTAATTTGACATTTAATAAATAAAGATTTGATTATTCATGTGATTTAATTGGTTGTTTTTTTTCAACGAACGACTGTATGCTTGTTTCAAGCTTTTATTTGCTCTGACAGCTGAAATAAAATTGTTAAAAGCTTAATGAAAACAACGTATTCTGTTTAAAAAAAAGTTTTTGTTAAAAATGTTTTTTTTTATTTATTCAGCCTTTTAACGATGTTATTGCAACTGTCAGAGCAAATAAATGCTTGGACCGAGTTTAGTTACCTAATTCAGGGCTGGACATCAATATTAATTTAGGGTTAGATCTTTTAACGCTATAAATAATTTATTATATATATTTAAAAAAAGATCTTTTATCTTTATTAGTGTGAAAACACTCCGCAAATGCGTAGAATGAAGCGTAATTTTTGACTGCTTTTGATGAGTTTTCCTCTTTCAAAACTTATTTAGGTACTCCTTTGGTGTCAGAGATGACATGAAAATTAAACTATTTGGTAACCGCAAAATATCATTTATTCCAAAAACAATTCGAAATAGGGTACCGACAATAGGTATATCAGTTCTACACTTGCTACATTACACACCGATAAATTAGATAATCATGAAACAGATTTCTAAATTCTTTCAGGTACGTATTTGTCGACAAAATTCAGCACAATTATTAAGGAAAGCTATTACAATATTTGTTTATATCATCAATTATGATTCAAACAGAGTAATTAATATATAGAATAATTAGTATTAACTTATAATATACTTTCTCAAACATTGTGTGGATCACTTCAAAATATACTCAAATATTTTGTTTTCGCGTTTAAATAAAACAGTTTGAAAATGAGCCAATCACTAGATTTGTCTGTAAATTCTCACAGAACCTCTGTGCACTCGCCTCTTTTTAGTGGAAAAACGTAATCAAACCTCATTACACATTGAAATATTGTACGAAAGTAACTTCAAGGTTTTACTATAAGACAAAAATTTGCCACCAATTTATTTAAGGTCGAGAACTTAAAAGTTTCAATTGTCGTTGAAGTGGCTTCATAAAATATGATCACATACAAACCATGTTTGAGAAAATATACATAAACACTTCGAACAAAAAAAATTATGAATGGATGGGCCCAGAAGGAGCGCATTTTTTTAGAATACAAAATGAGCGCCGGCGCTCACTTCGTTTCAGTCGGTCTTTAGCCGTAGGATGCGACACAAGACATGATAACGAAACATCTGACAAAATTATGCCTTTGTGTGCTTTCCCGAAGTGTAAATACACAACAAAAACTGCTATCTATTTTTTGTAACAAACGTACTGTACATGGTTATAATTAGGTGTTGAAGTATATGTCCGACGGTTTTGACTCGTTTTTACTGAGCAAGTTCAATGGTTATGGCCCGTCTATTCATGTTATTTTGGTCGAAGCATAAACCATCAAGCAGCTGAGAGATTGTGCCACTATTTTGGTTTGTAAGACTAAATATTTATAACAATAAAACCCAACACAGCACAAAAAAAAATGTGTTGTGATGGTTCTCATAAGCACTCTTGGAGTGATTCCAAACGCGACCTGAATAAATGAGGATAGCGTGATCACTACTGCCACCAGTCTCATAAGCCCCCTGGCGCCTTACGGACAACTACTATTGCGGCGCAAACCGTATCTGGGCACGTTAAGGTTCCCGTTCGCGTAATTTTCCAACTGAGCGGATTTAACATTAGTTTGGTGCCGCAATAGCAGTTGTCCGTAAGGCACCTGGTTGCAAATTATACCCTCGTTTGTCGACAAACACCACGCCCATATAAAACATACAAACATATAAAACAGACCTACCAGTAAATAGGAATAGTGCATTACATAATTATATTGTCATACATTGGACATCAAGTTTTAGTATAAATAAGAAAATTACAAAAATATTAGAAAAACAGTTCTTTAAAAACAAGTAGAAAGATAATTATGTATAAAATCACAACGCAGACAGTTTTATGATTATTTCTGTGCTTAATTAAAAGGAGTGCAATTCAATAATTAGAGTTTTTTATACATGTACCTACTGCTAGCAAGTTAACTATGTTGATTTTAAAGGTTATTTTATGACACAATAAGGGCGAGAATCCAATAAGCTGCGCGGAGATAGGCAGGCTTGAAATGTGTAATTGTTCAAATATTTTTTATTATAACCTAGAAATATGTATTAAAATTATAATATTGCAGTTTTTTTTCATCATATTTTTGTCTTGCTCTGGCTTCTAGGGCGCTGCGGTCGCTGAGCGACAAAGAAAAAAACCCATTTGAAAAAAGGTAAAAGCTACAGTCAACTGTAAAAAGTTTCTACCCGCGAACCCTATTCTGTCAATTTAACCTTTAAAATTGTACATTTAACGGTTATACGACAAATAACAAAACCAAATATATATAATATATAATAACAAAACCAAACCAAAATTAACCATGATATAGCACATGCATCCTGCTTCGTTTAGCTAAGGACAGTAACTAGTTCAAGTAGCAGTTAAAAATTTGCTTCATGCATTCATACTAGAACTATCCTCATGTGAACAGAGTTTTATTCAACCAACATTCATACAGACTACAATTGAGCATTTCAATACCGATTCTATTTTTGTTTAGTAATTTCCTAATATTTAAAATAGATTTCTAAGACCGTTACAGATACCTATTTTTAAATTTAACTTGTGAGATACTTTTACTTTAGTGCAATAGGATGTTTAAAGCCGTCGTCCATTAGACCCAGTCAACACGACCTAGACTAAAAGTAAAGCATGGAAATGTAAACCCTATAATGTGTGCTGTACTGTAGAATCTCGAATGACAAACATCGAGAATACAACGCGACGCGTAGATCACGCGTTGAGCTGTTTGCTGTCATAAACGTGACGTCATTAGCTCTGATTGGCTTTTCACTTATCATGGTGGACTGCTGTATTTTAGGTTTAATTTTAGAGATTTATAATAGACACTACGTAATACGGAAAAAACTGTATTATTTCAATAAAATATGTATTAATCTCGCTATAAAAGAAAAATAACATGTTTAAATATTTCTAACGTGTTTCATTATTTAAAATCTCATCATAAATTCAGTGATTCGTTCAAGTCTATTGTACCGTACGGCACAGAATATAGAGGTCATATTGCAACACACTGTTTTATCCAGACTGGTGCCGAGTGGATCTCATAAGCGATGGCGTTTAATTAGTTAAGTCAACAAACATGTAAAACGATATCAAAATCGGAGGGTCCTACGAACGAGCCTAGCCTAGGGTTCAGGTATACGACAATTTAGACTTACGACTTAAGACATAGTATCAGACATGTAGTTTTCTTACAGCTACATCTAGATTTAGCTAATCGACGATTACAGGCAGTGGTTAACGCATGCTTCAGCATTTTAAAATACGATTTCTCAAACCTGCATGTTCTGGACACATTTCCCGGTTTAAAGTGACAATTGTTTTTTTTTATATAATAAATAGGCTTGCGTTTGACCACCATCACGCCTGATGTTAAACGATGATGCGGTCTATGTTGGAGCACGCCTGCATAGAAGAAACCGATTCACTCGTGATTTGAAGACTCCCAAATTGTAACCATCGGGGAACACCCATTCAGGCAGCGCATTCCACAGAGTAGCAGCTCGCACAGTAAATTTGGAATCAAAGCGCTTCGTACGGGTTTTCGGAATATCAATCATGAAGCGGTGACGATTTTTTGTGCCCGCTCTGGCCCGATAGGAAAATGGGCAGGAGGGAATTAGATCCGATGCACACTCTCCGAAAAGTACCTCAATGTTTTATTTTTAATTTTAAGTCGAATACGACTTCCCAAACGTCACTTTTTGCGGACAACTTCTGGCAACACTGCTTTGATTATGGAACCGTATTTTAAAATGCCATAGTTAATTTAACCAGTCTACTTCACTAAGTCGATCAAAAATGTTACATCGAAACATGCAAGTGCGTGATATGTGCCATAACTATATTGAAATGTGCTATATCGATCACTTATTATTAGGACTAGGACTTGAAAAACTTTTGAAATTAATACTATGTAAAAACTTTAGTAAGAAGTTACATACACTTGTATAGTGCAACCAGCTTATCTATAGAGCTGAGTGAGCGAGTAACAATCGTATTTTCTGAAAAGTGACAGCAAAAATTTAGTTCTTTCATTTAGCCACTTCTACGAATAAGTTTATAATGAATTAATTAATAAGTTTTTCAAGTCCAAGTCCGGTTGTAATTAAGTTACGAACTAATGGCGATATAAACGCCATAATAAATGCATCGTTGAAAAACAACATATCTATATTTCTACTCTACGACTATTTAAAAGCAATAAAATATTTTGATCTAAAAAACAAACAAAAAAACTTCAGCCCGACGTTGATTGAAGAAACGTGGCAAGGTCTTATTTAAACCAGCATGACAAGGAAACTGTCTTCATAAGGTGTTGGTTCTCATTAGAAGCATTGGCATGATTCAGAATGCGCTCCTCTATTGTGTTACGTAGAGTAAAAATCCTGACACAGAAACAAATAAAAACAAAGACGCTTCACTCGGTAGCAAAGTGTTGCCAAATACATGTTTCTCGTACTTTTTCATTTAAAATATGTTCTTTGGGAAAGGGACATTTCGGCAAAAGGGCATTTTGGGAAAGGGACATTTCGGGAAAGAGGCATTTTGGGAAGGGATATTTTGGAACCAAGGGACATTTTGGGAAAGGGAAATTTTGAACCTGAATGATATATGTTACACGAAATAGAGGTCATAATTCAATATTTTATTTGCCTCTGCCAGTCTCGGTCAATCAGCATCTCGCCTCGAGCTGCTTACAAGCCAACCGTATCCGGTCGGCGCAAACGCACCCTAAATTACTACAAAATGTAAAGAATTCAGTCTAAAAGCGAAAACAAGTTGTAACATACAACATACTAACATTCATATATTATTATCAATGTTCCGTTTGTAAATTCGATCCCAACGATGAAATTATGCTGACATTACACCACGGTACCTCTTCAAACCTCAAGCAGTGTAATTTCAGATTTAATTTAAAGGTACGTATTCAGTAGGGGACAAAAGTCTTGGAACACAAGCAGCCAGACTTTGCTAGACCTCGACGGACATGCAACAATCTTTAAAAGTCAACGATGCTGGTATTTCACCAACGATGCTGGTAATTCAACAAGTTATTTCTCTGCATACTTCTTTAGTTTAAATTTTGTTGTATACTGATTGTTGATCCTTAAATAAATTTAAAAAACAAATTAAAAAAAAAATCGTTTATCGTAACAAAAATCGTAGACCGATTTTCAAATAAATGACCGTTTGGAAAAACCAACCGTTTTACCGTTACGATTCATTTCTCAAACGTGCTACTATGAAGAAAACAACTTTTAAGGCATGCTTTCCGCCTATATAAGCTCTGATGAATGACAATATAACCACTTGACTGCTCATCCTTTACCCCGCATAAGCCAAAGGTTCTAACATGTCAACCTAAACTATTTCGAGCGGGGCAATCCTAGGCGCGAATTGAATGAATGACTTTTGATTCTCCAATCACAAACGTCGAGTCGCGTCGAGTCTCCAATCACAAGCTGCCCCCCGCGACCGACGTGGCATCATTTTGCAAAAGGGAATTTTGACTACATGCGCGATCAAGTGGTTATATTATCTATGGCATTTTGTAACCGTTTTCGGCGCGTCAATATCGAAACGAGTAATAAAAATTGTCGTGGACATGTTGCTTGGGCACTTTTCCGTGAAGTTCGATAGAAAACGGTTTGTTGTAAGTTTGTCGAATTGTCCCTCAACTTTTGTCATCTACTGAATATAGGCTTTACTAACATTTCCGAAGCAAACAGATATAACCCGAACTCCGTATAGCACCATCTTACGACTATCCATCGATAAACTACGATTTATTCGAAACGTTACATATAAACGACAAAAATAAAGTCACTTTAGAACAGACTAGTCACTGGGGCGTGCTGGGCAATTTCACATTAAAATATCGGCTGATCTTTTTTACCGAAACGGAATAAATATGGTGTCATTGGCACAGGAGTAGAAGGCTATGGCATAGTTGGTTTTTGCCAACAAAAAAACAGTTTAGAAAATAACTGTAAATTAATATATCCCTCATACAATTGAGAATATTTAAAATAAAAAAAATCTACAAAGTTACTACGTCATAGGCTTTTACTCAATGTATCTATCACGCCCTATTATTTCAGAGAGGTAAAAAAAAAACATCCGATGTATCTAATGAAAGTCAACATGGTTAAAATTAACATAATTTCTAATATAGTTTTAAAGTATAACACATATTTTTAATTAATCATGTAAGACATTTATAAAATGTAATTAAATATTATATGATAAATACTTAATTAATATATTTTTTTGTTAAATAATTTCATAATTTTACATTTTTATCATACAATAAATGTTTTTAAAACCCCACGCTCCCATAATATGAGATCAAAATCTATTAAACTAACTAATAACTAATATTTATGGTACGTGCCATGTTTGTGCTAAGTTATTTCAAATATATTTGTCTAAAGACTATGTTAAAAGGGTATTTTGGCACATATTTTATTCGATAATTTGGGGCATTAGTTAAATTTAATGATAAAAACCGTGAATAGGTCAAATATTACGACCTAAAATGTGTTAACTTGTCAAGAGTACGAAATGTATTGAAAAATTATTCGTAACGTAATTTGTATGAAATATGTACTATCACCGAATGTGGAAATAATATTTCATATAAATTGTTCACATTTGGAAACTTTTCAATGCTTCCCGTTCTACTACAGAATAGTTTAGTTGTCAATCCAGTTCAACTAGATCGTCACAATATCTATGTCATATTACTACATACCTAACTGACTGGATATGTGTGAACGATCACATACTTTATTACTTTACCACTGGACCACTTACTGGATCGATGTAAATCAACACTTTCAAAGATTTAGAATTTAATGGCTTTAGCCTCTCATGCCTCAAACAAACAATTAACAAAAAAGTAACTTTGAAACTATCGCTATTTAAACACATGTTTTAAAAGTCACGTCGAAACGAAAACGTCGAGCGAAAGGTACATATTTTAACTTAAATAAAATAATGCGCGATAAGTCCCGATAGACATTTAAAACAAACAATCAGGCCTATACAATGGTATAGAAGCACATACAAATTAAGTTTGTTAACTAAAATCTGTCAAAGATCTTTTCTACACAGCAAGTCGTTAGGACAATGGAAGGGTCAAAAACTCTCTTCTCTGTTTCGGCGATGTATCAACTTAAATACATCTTTAGATTATACCTCTGCTTAATATTGCCAGTCGGCAGTTATTCGAATTATCAGATTAAATACATAAATGTATCATTAAACCAAATATTTGTTTAAAAGTAACCAGCCGGTAGCCATTTGAACATAATTATTTACTCGTATGCTAATTAAATTCATGCCAAATGTCTGGTTCGCGGTGGCCGGCCGGTGAAGTTATTCGAGAGACGAGGCATGAGAGGATTCCGGGAGTGTGCAGATGAGCTAGCGCGGCGGCTCTGCGGCGGCGATACGTTGCCGCAGCCGCGCGAACTTGCCGTGCACGAGTCGCAGTTGCGCGCGCAGCTTGGAGGACAGCTCGCGCTGCAGCGTCTGGACTTCCACCAGCTCGCGCCGCAGCTGCTGGTAGTCGGACCGCACCTGGCCGTGACAGACACGTCAGTATGCTACACAATGAGAAGACCCCACACAACGTATCGACTCGACGCTGCTACTTATATGCTAAATCAACTTTCTTCATTCCAAGTCGAGTTAACAGTCCGAATGCTCTTATCAATCGACAAATTTGAAATTTAAAACAGAAAAAGGTACGACGTTGAAACGTCGACAACGTTGTAGTCGGGTCGGTATTAGTCGATAGGTATTACGGTGTGCGAAGGTCACTGATGCTATGTGATGGGTGGTAAAATGTACCCAACATCCATAACAGATAGAGCATTCAGTAATAATTATTATTTGCTTGACGATGCTACACATTCAATATTAAATATATATTTTTTTTTTTTTTTTTATTACTTTTGCCTTGAACATCTCTGTCAAGTTTGGTTTGGATAGCAGCCAAACTTATTATAAATCACGAGCAAAATATTTAACTCTTTCTGTCGATTCTTGGCATCGGACGCGGCGTTTCTATAAGCTTTGCCAATTGAAATAAATATTGACTTGGACAGAAAATCTGTTGGAATTAACTTGAATGTTTTAGCTTCCTCAAGCAAAATATAGTCACGAGAAAAATAATATCTAACATGATCATGGTGGCAAACCCATTGAAGTATTCATATGACGAATGGACACAGTTATCTAACTTTTAGGAAAGATAAAATATACAATGGCTGCCCCAACCGTTCAGTCAAAACTGGCGTCTCTCAAATCGATGACTTTCATAGAGCACTGTCTCCAAGATCAAATCTGAAGATGTCTGTATATGAATATATTTAGAGGGTAAGTAGATTCTACTGAAGGATCCTTCAGTAGAATCTGTCAGTGTTGGCTGATTGTAGAGGCCATTATAAACAAGCATTGAAATGTACCAATACTGTAACGTGTTTTTAAGACTGGTAACCTCGGCAAAGGATACATATTGAAGCCCTAGAAGCGACACACTGGGCCCTGTTCTGAGGGCTTTGGATAGAACGGCTTAAACTTTGTACCACATTTAAGCCACTTTTAGCTGGAATTTGTGTCAAGAAGCATGATAATTATAGCTTGTCATTTTTCTAGTTATTATTATTGCATGCTGGAAAACACGATTTTATGTTTTGTAAACTTAAAAAAATTACATATGTTTTTCTCTTCAAGGCCAAAAATAATAAGAAAATACTTGAACAATAATTATTTCATTTGTGTGCTAGCTATATAGACTACAAATAAAACAACTAAATGCCAACGGGATAATTTGATCACCGTAACATAACATCTATAGGTCAATCAGACAATTCGCAAGCATCAAAGTAGAATATATTTGTACGTCGATGTTCGCAAGGAATGGTATTAATTTAAGGCAGACTGTATAATATAATAGGTACGTTAATTCGTATAGGATAGTTGGCTACTCCAGGTGCCAAGTTTTAGGTGACTTTAAAGGCTTCTACAGATCAACTGCGTATAGTAGCGGTAGCGCAGTTTGGACTCGAAACCGGCGCGTTTTGTAATAGTGTTAACACACTTATGGATTTGGTTGACCTCAACTGCCGTCTGACCAACGGGATAGAAAGAGAGGGAAATATGATATTCTCACTCTTTCTCTCCCGTTGGTTGGACGGCGATTCGTCAACCAAATCCATACGTGTGTTAACACTATAATACAAGGAATTGGAACCTCAACACAACGCACGAGATGCGCTACTTTGGTGTTTCCTTGTGTGACAAATACTCTGTTTATTATGATGAAATGGGCTAGCGTTGGCCACAATTCACCATTCAGTAAGCGACGATGTGGTCTAAGATGGAGCACGCTTACCCAAGAGGTGCCTATTCACTCTCGTCTTGAAGAGACCCATCTTGTACTTTATAGGTAACACCGAGGCAGGGAACACATTCCATTCCTTTGCAGTTCGTAGAATTTTGGAAACGCTACGTACGGACTTTACCGTTCACAACGTAAGACGGGATGGAATGACTGCCTCGATGACCAATGGCAGAAATCACTCTCTGTCACGCATTTGGTCTGTGGTAGGCTTAAGTCGCACCCAAAGGCTACAGACAAAGCCAAAGTATTGCTGTTCTAGATTCAAGAACAAACAATCGTAACCAATTCGGAAAATACGCGAAAATTGGAACTACAAATAAACTGAAAACTGTAAAGTTTTATTTATGTGTAGAGAAATGACAAGCTATAATCGACACGGATTAGTAAAGTTGGTACACGACGTTGCTCTGACCTGTTTTATCAACACTACAACGCAACACGCTGAAAAAATACAATAATTAACTGCACATTAGAGCTGTTTGTACAAAACTGCATAATATCTACTAAGTTTGTGTATAATTATACTAGTAGGCCGCCCCGGCTTCGCACGGGTATAGATAATTATAGCCTATGTCACCCGGGGATAGTGTAGCTTCCCAACAGTGAAACAATTTTTGAAATCGGTTCAGTAGTTTCTGTGCCTATTCAATGCAAACAAACAAACAAACAATAAAATCTTTCCTCTTTATAATATTAGTATAGAAGTATAGATAAACAGAGGCCTAACAGTTCAAGGTGCCGGGAGACAACTTTATTAATTATTGTTGTTTTTTACGTCTTTACTTTATCTAGTTTTATTATCGTAACTTGAATGTACCTAAATATGTTAATTTATATAAACACTAGTCGTTAAGCCCCGCGGTGTTGCCATTTCCCAGTTTTTTCCGCGTTACTGTGGAGAAGTATTCTGTCAGTCCTCATGAGCCATGATGCACATCATGAAATAGGTCCCTATTCCGTGATGCACATTATCTTCCTGCCAAGCTTCATTAAGATCGGCCTAGCCGTTTAGTCGTGAAAAGTGAATAAACAGAGAGACAGATTTACTTTCGCTTTTATAGGTCGGTTTTATTGGTAATTAATTATAAATTGTTTCAATGGCTATTCACAAGTAGCATTATTACTTATGAAGCTGTAACAATGGGTTGTCTACGGTCTATTGGTATTGTCTATTGGTTGTATTTGTTTGCCACTGGTCCTGATTACCATACAATGTGGCTGTTATCTCGCAGTTCAATGAATGGTAATGCTCGCACATGGTTGTTATGTCGTCACAGCTTGTTGCTACGTGACTCACAGCTGTGTCATGATACAACAAGGAGTTTGTTCCGAGGAATTTTCCTTTGTCACTTCTTTTTTAGGATTTTCTTTGAATTTACACTAATCTATACAGTCATATAAAAGCGAAATATCACTGCTTTTTTTTTTATAAAACGAGCGGCAAATAAGCACGCGGTCCGCATAATGGTGAGCAGAAATCGTCGCCTAACACTAGCGGTGTTGGCGGTGCTTTGCCAGCCCGGAGAGGTAGTTGTAGACACACGCTTTATGTTGAAGCTCGGCGGGAAGACCTTTGGGGGAAGGATATTCCACACAGCAGGTCCGCGGAATAAAGGAGCGGAAAAATCGGACGGCATGGGATTTCCACTGTGACCGACTCATTACAAAAACTGCTTGACCTATGAAGCTAAAATTTAGGTAGTAGATTCCTTATGAAGTATCCTCTATAAATCTATATATATAAAACATAAATAAAACCTCCTGTACCGAAATGACTTGACAGATGTTAATGTGTTATATCATTAGACTTGTCTTCATGTCTAAAGTTTTGAAGGCATCATAAATAAATATTTGGGATTTACACACGGTCATCTGACCCCAAACTAAGCAAAGCTTGTAATATGGCTGCCAGAGACAGACATACATATATATATTTTTAAATACATACTTAAATAGATATAGAACAAACACAAACGTTCATCACATGAATGTTTGTCACAGGTGGGAATCGAACCCACGACCCCAGCGCAAAAGGCAGGCTCACTACCATCTGAACCAACGGCTATCTGAATCTTGCAGTTGCTATTTTTTGTTGTAAAATAATTACAATTTCTAAATTGATTCTATAATTACTTTTTATACTACTTACATTATTTACACAATATACCTTTGCCCAGCAGTGGGGTTTGTAGGCAAAAAACATTCATTTTTGTTGCCTATAAAATGCAACCATCCCTGTTAGTATTGTTCGACATATTACAACACAATTAAAATTTGTTAAGGCTTGGCCACACGTACAGCGGGTTAAGAGCGGCGCAGTTTTATCGTGGTTAGGCATAATAAGCATAATTTGAACAGTAAAAAAACTGGTATGAAGCGAGTACCTCAAGACCTGGAGCCCTGTGGTACAAAAGCATTTCTGATCAGGTTTTTGTGAACAAAATAAAACCGATTTTCTACAGAACTGTTCACATTCTGATCAGCTCATGGCCCGTTCATGTATGGCAAACTCATTATTATTTAACCATCATTTCATTAAGAAAATGCTCCTTTCAGTTTGCTCTACTTTACCAAATATTTAAATTTTTGGTAAGGTTGAGCATACCAAAGGCCATGGATGTTCGGCATCTCGAGTAGCGCTGAGACTCTCGAAGTGAACTTGATGCCAATTTTAGAATCGCCAAAACAGGTTGAAAACGAGAGTGTATACTCTCTCGCTGGGTCTTACTTGGTATTGCATTCTCGTTTTGGTACTTTCCGGCAGAATCAAGTACTCGGCCGACTTGCAAGTACTAAAGGGTGTCTTAAAGCTTGTAAGCACTATGCGTTCCAGTTTACATGTATAGAACAATCTATCTGCGGTCAGTATTGGTCTCATGTAACTTCGCCATGTATCTAGCTGACCATAACATGCTAATACTAACTTGACGGCAGTGCAAGGCTAACACCAGTTTACTGATGTAAGCATATTCAACATAGCTTAATTATAAAAGTAACTATCGTTAATCTATCGGGACTATATTGATAAGTTCCAATAGACTAAAATACAACTTAATTCTCTGTCAGCTCTGTAGGTACAAGCTTTTGGAATGTCTTAGCAAGAGTACAGAACCCATGTAGTTTCGTACATGATTTATAGATTACTAGCGGTCCGCCCCGGCTCCGCACGGGTATAGTTATATATAGCCTATTAAAATAGCCTATATTAATCTGTGATAATTTAGCATTCAAGTGGTGAAAGAATTTTTTTAATCGGTCCAGTACTTTTTGAACTAATTCGTCACAAACATACATACAAATCTTTCCTCTTTATAATATTGTAAGATCAGTAATGTATTCTGTGCAAGCACACAATGAGAGTTGCGACATTACAAGAGTCACCGCCTTGGGTCATCTTGAGTAAGCTCTCAGTGTTACCTCAGAGACAGATTTGAGCAGGTTCATGACACAGACGTCCTGTGCGTCAATAGGCTCCACCAGCTCCTTCTCCACGTGTTCCATCTTCCACTCCATGAGGTCTAGCTGCTCGTCTGTTCGTTTCACCTGAAGTTACACATGTCAACTAATGATCAGCCTAAACTAATTCTGTCAAACTTAAATTATTTAAGTGGTATTATGTAGACAATCCCGCAGCATCCTATTAGTACACAGTGAACGTACTGCGATCCCCGAGCCGCCTGCCAAGCGTGGGGGTTATGGCAACACCCCTATTTAACAGTGAGACTTTTGTCCAGCAGTGGACGTTTGATGGCTGCTGATGTGATGTAGACAATTCAAAAAATTACGACTGGCAGGTTATGGATCATCATTTACTTGCATGTAGCAATAATTGCAGATGGCGTCACCAACGCTTGGATTGGTTGCAAAGACAGCTCAAGAATTTGGAGACCAACAGGACCGTAGCTTAGAGGTAAGAACGTTCAGGGTGTATATGCAGATAGGCATGACGCAGGTTCTAATCCTGCCAGTCGTCAAGTGTGGAACAACATTTCAAATATAGAAATTACTCAAAATCATATTTTTGTTAAAACATGGTAGATTGATTACATGCAAAATATGCGAATTGAGAACATTCCTTATTTTTATCAAAGTCGGTTAAAAATAATTTCAGTGTTAGAATTGAATGTGAATGCTGACAAAAATAATCACATCACATTAATAGTTGTAAAATTATATGCAAAAGTATCTCTGTCCTGTTCATTATCTTTTCAAAACTAAACAGCTAAATCCCTTGATAATAATCATAGACAAAAATATGCTTACTTTTTGTCTATGATAATGGCATTGATTCTGATGTTCTCTAAACTAAATTTGACAGCTCTAAAATTGCTGCCATCCTTCTCTCACATATTAAAATGAAAAGAGAAGCAGATAACTTTAGTCCTGTCAGATTGGTTTAGTTTAGTGTGGTATGGTAGTCTAGAGTGGTATGACAGAATCGACGCCAGTATTTTGTAATAAAACAGTGTAGCATATTATTTAAATGTGGTAAATCTAAAAAATCGTGGGTAAACTAGCGGTGCACGGCTATATTGCCTAACTACCTACAACTACTGTTTTATACAAAGGAAATAGATATAATATACTAGCTGAATCCAGTGGTGTTACCTACTTTTCCAGTTTATCACATTTCTAGGGGGAAAGTACCCTATGCCCGTCCTCATGATGCACACTGTCTTCCTGCCAAATTTCATTAAGATCCGCCTAGCCGTTTATTCTTCAAAAGCAAGCAAACAGAGAAACTGAGTTACTTTTGCTCATATAATATTAGTAAAGTTAGGATGGCATTTGAATAGAGACAGCAACAATTCTAATTCACATATAAGGTTTCTTCTAGGCAAGCTTGCTCCCTCGTAGACTGCATCATCGCTTAACATCAGGCGAGTTAGCAGCCAGCTTCTAAATATATGTAAAAAAAAAAATAAGTTGCACTTATTTTATTATTAGGTAGGTATTCAGTTTAGTGTGATATTAGAAAAGTTGCTAGGCTTAGTACTCAGGCTTGATATTGTATGCAATTAAATACCACAAGCCCAATGTGTTCCACTTTTCGTATTTCGGACCTATTACCTACAATCCGCTTCTTGTTTGCATTAGATAAGTATTTACTCTACAAAGGCGAGCCTCGCTTGTCTAAGCCTCGGTAAACATTTAACTAGTTTACCAGAGTTTACCTTATCTGATGCGGCGAACCATGAAATAAAGTCTGCTAAATTCTAGCCCTATACTATAGATCATATTCATAGCTGGCATTTCCGGTAATAAGCGGAGGGTCTGCCCTTTCCTGCTCATAGTATTGAACAGTTTATTATTTATAGGAAGCGGCTAGCTGACCTACATTTGCGCCCCGCGTATAACTGTACAGTGTACATTTATCTCATAAACACTAAGATATGAACACTTTACATACCGTTTCTTCTAATTCTTCCATTGTGACCTCTTTTTCAGTCATAATTTCACAAAACTACACAATTTTTGGATGAAAATTAATAAAAATGCATCTTCGATAAACACAAACCCAATTTCGGAAAACGAATGAAAAAGAAAAATTGATAATCAAAATCTATCAATCTATGCTGTCACTGTCAATTCTATTTTGTCAAACTAGGCCCGTTCCGAAACTACCAACGATTTCGACAGCGTATAGAGCGTGAACAGCACGACTCGCGAAAACAAACTAAATCTTCATGCTGCATGTAATCGTCGCCACGCCCACCGTCGCTATCTACGTCGTATTGATTCTCATTAGCGACGACCGAGGAGTTCATTTGAAAACAAGACGCAGGACGTTCTCGTCTTGCGATCATTTTTCGCACAAGCTCAAGGTACGGAACCTCGCAATTTTAATTTGTTACCGTCACGTAAAACTGGAAAATACTAATTATCGCAATTTTGAAGAGTCGGAAACAGTTGTTAGGAAGAAAATATCAATACAAACGAAACTTGCTTCCCAACTTGTTAACATTGTCAAAACTTTCTAGACAAAATGGTCAGATTAACGTGTTCTTTGACGATCAATTTCGACGGTTCTCCAACGTTTGTAATCTTGTTGGAATGATTATGTTGTGTCTCATCTCAGTTGTTTTTTACACTGACGATGACGATGAACGGCAGAGCGCGTCTGAGCGTATTTATCTTCGTTGGTGACATTGGTGCTGTCGGTACGGATTCGGAACCTAACGACAATGTGACTGATGTGACAGTTGAGATTGAGAATGACAGTCATATTTTTTTATTAGAAATAGGCACTGCACGAAGAATGCTAATATTCTATTTCACAATAGTTGGGCCCAAAATGCACAGCAATCCAATACATTTATCCTATACACCAACTATACACAAATACCCGCAGAAAACTATTATGATACAAGCTCACCGCAGGCTTGGATGGGTCAGATCGGATAGCGTTGCGTGCGAGTTGTAAATTTATAGGTATACCGAAAATAAATGCGCGCTCCCGTCCTGCTCACAGTATATGACATACACATTACAAGGCTAACAGCACCCTGCAATCCTACAAGAACCGTGTATTATTCAGATTAAAAAGTAACGTATGTATACGTAGTCCAAGTTATATCACACCATATCAAATCTCATCCAATAAAGCACACCACACAAAAACTTTCGAATTTTATAATCATAATCAGCTAGGCGACGTCCACTGCTGAACATAGGCCTCCCCTTAGACCTCCACACCGATGAAAGCCGGGCTGAAATTAAAAATATCAACCCATAATTTGTCTTAAGTATTTGACCCGTCCGTAAGCCGCAGTTTCGGTTGAAAAAACATCTGGCGCGCCTTTTGATGTCTAACCGTAGGAGGTCGGCTTAAGGAAACATCGATCGGTAATTAATGTATTAGATAGATTGTGTCCATCGGACGCATCCGATAGTTTGTTTGCAGCTTCACAACTCGCAACACTACGCTCCCGCCCGCGGTCTTCCCTATCACAACAAGACATCTAGCTAGCGCATCTATCCTTGTTCCTTGAAACAACATAAAACAACCAATATATATTTTATATACATTTATTTCTGTCTTTAATTTATAAAGAAAGATGTAGAGACGACTTAGAATGTGTGTGACACAAGTTTATAGATAAAGTTACTCATAGGTACACATAGATATCTACTCTGTGGTCGCACACCTCACCGGTTACATGAACCTACTGAATGTTAGGGCCCGAGCACACCAAGCACTTTTTATATCAATACGACCAAGATGTGTCAAGTTTACAAACATAATATTATTCACTATTCTAAACCCTAAGAATTGAGTTTAAATAACCCTGTGACATTGAAGTTATAAATAAATAGTAATAATTTAGGTCTTGCTACAGAAAACAATGTATATAACCAATTATTAAAATTGTATGATGCATTGGAACAAAATTAAAAAAGATGATTTTGAAATTGTTTTCTTTTAATACAACACAATACGAGTAAAAAAACGTTACAATTATTAAACAAGGTTAAAACTGAAATGTTCATCTGACTAGCTCTTTGAATGAAATGATAAAATTCGCAAGTTTCCAAAGCTGGATGGTACAGATATAAAAATCACTCATGCACAATGCCTTCTTATATTTTTATCATAATTTAATTTTTTATACAGTCAAATGGGTTTTTTTTATTTGATACTCCTAATTAATTATTATTAAATTATAAAAGCTATACATACATAGATCTACAAAACTTAAATTTTGACAAATGGTCAAATAAAATTATTTATATGACGTCGAAGCTTTAAAAATGATTTTTACAATTTCTCTCCGTCCCATAAGTTATTTGAATGAATACATGAAATATATCGTCAGAATTACTACTACTAAAAGAAAGTGATAGATAAAAGAAACAAGTCTATAAAAATAATAATTAAATGTTTTTTTTTTTTTTTGGTCAAAATTATTTATCTTGGCGGATATTTTGAAATTTTTTCAATATTGGGTATTGCATATTGTATTGTCACCAGAACTAATGGTGTACGCAAAATTTCAGCTCAATCGGAAACCGGAAAGTGGGTTCAATTTAACTTATCCATATTTCATTTCTTGCAAGATTTGATTCCACATTATGCGAACTGCTTGTCTGTGGAATGCGCTGCCTGAATGGGTGTTCCCCGATAGTTACAATCTGGGTGTCTTCAAATCACGAGTGAATCGGTTTCTTCTAGGCAAGCGTGCTCCAACGTGGACCGCATCATCGCTTTACATCAGGCGAGATGGTGGCCAAAAGCAAGCCATTCTTTTTTTTTTTTTTTTTTTTTTTTTTTAATTTACAGACAGACACCGGGACAGGTTAAACTAGATAAAAGCTTGTAAAAAGGTGTTATTTCGACGTCATCCCTTCCAACTACAATATTTAAAAAATTTCAATGTACATTTTGGTTTTACAATGTTTATTTCATAATTTTTCTATGAATATAACGCTTATGACTAACAAACCAGCGATGCTTGTCTTACCGTCTAACTTTTATAGGATTATCTTTAAAACCTGGACATGATTGGCACAAAACAGGGAAACTTTGAGAATGTATAGTTATACCCTGCGGTGGGACGAATAAGCCGGTGTCGCCGCTGATGACTTTAAAGTTAAATCAAAGCCCAAACTGGATTACAAGTGCCTAAATTATTTAGACAGAGAGGCTGATGGAACTTGAACATATATTGCAATAGGCGTGTGTCTTAATTTTTATTTATGTCTCATAAAAAAGCTGATCATAAATAGAGCCCATCAACGAAAACAAAATTAAAATTAGTTCAAAAATAAATGAGTTAAATGTATTTTCATTTCACGCTAAACACGAGAGCGCAATTATAGCACGTCATGACGTCAAGACGTACGCGCGCCATACAAATGCCATACTAACACACGCTTTGCGAGAAAGGGATAGAGCACCCCCTCTCTATCCCCACCTAAAACATTAAACACTCATATCTCAGAGATTTATCAGCCAATTTAATTTATTTTTTCAGTATGTGTAATGTATTTAGTTATATCCTTCCCTAGGCCTGTTATTTGTAATAAATTAAACATTAGGACACATGGCTATTACTATATTGCGGTAAACGCATTCCCCAGACATGATATGATGCAATTCAAACATTCAAGTTTAGAGTTTCAAGTTTTCGAGTTCCGTGAGTTATCGCATGGTCGCGTATTTGAAGTTGGTCTATTCCTCAAGTCTTTGGCTCCTCAAAATGGAGAACAACGATTATTATAAAAGACTAGGTGCGCTCCGCGGTTTCACCCGCGTTATATTCGGGATAAAAGTAGCTTACGTTACTCCTTATAACATTAGCTATCTGCCAGTGAAAGATGACAACAATGTAAACCTCCTTGGTAGCGACAACAACCTCCTTTGACTTAGATGTTTTAAAAAAAAGTTTTTTATGCTTCTTCTTGTTTTTTGTAGGGAAAACATAGAAATACCAACAAAAAAAGTGTTGATCCGTCGCTACCAAACTTTACAGTATCACTCGCGGGGCTAACTTGAAGATTGCCTGAAAGTTTCATTAAAATCGGTCAAGCTGTTTCAGAATCCATATAACATACGTACATACACACATCGCCTTTTGTATATATATATATATATATAGAAGAAGGACAATACCCAAATATTGTAAGGTCAGAGAGGAATAAAACTTAACCATGAGATTTGCGTCTTAGACCAGTTTCAAATCAGTTTCACTGTGTGTATGTATCTAACAAACCAATGTCAACGAGAACGACAAAGATGAAGACTACATAAAAACACATACAAATTTAAATTTAATAAGTACTATCCACGTTAAAAGTAACAAACACTCTAGTCCTGTTGAAATACTATATATATATAATTATATAATAAGTGAAACTTATTTAAACGATAAAACGTCACGCCGATTTCAAAATAATATATCTTTGATTTGAAAATAATAATAATACTAAACTTGTACCGTCTTACCACAAAAGATTTAAGAACGCTTTAGACATGTGTTTAGCATATTTTTCGCAGTGAAACAATTGCTAAACACATGTCTAAAGCGTTCTTAAATCTTTTGTGGTAAGACGGGTAGTCTCTATTAGGCCAGTGCCACACCCCAGGTGACACCTATAGGTGTTATAGAGCAGTACTTCAATAAGCAAGTCGCGGTGTGGTTACGTCCATGAAGGTGATGACAAATCTGAGTATTCAAATAAAGTGCACTGGAACACATTGCGAGAAAAAATCCATACAACATGAGCATTAAGTCTAAAAGTTTGAAGCAATTTTTTTTTCGAATTAGTTCTCTTAACCTTTTCGAAAAAATGGTTTCGAACTTTTTTCTAAGTCCCGCATTACTTAAGAAGTACAAGTATTTACTTTATCTAATTTACAATGAGCATGTCCTCGAGTGTTAACTAGAATTATTGACAAGTGAGTGCAAAATATTACAAAACAGTGGATGCAAATTTTTTTTGTGAGATGGCTGCAGTTAGACGTAGCGTAAACTTTCGTGCGGCCGCCGCGCTATAACGTACGTTAATGGCAAATGTGAATTCTATTTCCTGATATCAATATTTAATTTCCTCGGAATCTCATATTCCCGTTGTGCGGTAGCTACGCTGACACCACGCGTTGACCACGCGTTCGCCGCGCGTCTTCCACAGTCACTTTTTTGTATCGATGCTCATTTAATTTAAAACATAGTTGACATAAAAATAGTTCGTATTTTACAGTGCGGTATTTAGACACTTGCACGTGTTCGCCGCGCGGATGCCGCCTAGCGATCGCCTGGATTAGCGATTCTGGATCGCTCAAGTCTTACTTCAACATGCAAATTAGTGATTTATAAGTTTAGTAGAAACTCGTAAATGACTTCTTTGTCTCTTGCGAATTAATAACTCTGTTATTAATGGCCGTTAGTTTCTCTAAAATAATAATAGAAAATTTAGGCGATCATCTTACCCCCTTACCCCTATCAATCTGCGGTGTGGCACGGGCCTTATTGTTTGGACTGTTCTTTTACTTGTATGGTGTTTCGGTAGTTATCGCTACACAATTATATCCATTGCACGTAAATATAATATTCGATATAAATATAGTTGCTATTATATAATCAGTTTTAATACATAACTATATTACAGTTTAAATCAGATTTTCAGTTAAAACGCTTCACAAACATTCAACTACAACATTGAATTCTTAAATAAAACACTAATTATTTTGTACAAATGATAAGAATTCGACAGCTTCGTATACGACTTCTATATGAAAGGTTGACGCCCACATATTTATTGACTTATTACTCTTATATAAAGTTCGGCTTTCTTGTCTATTTCACAGAAAAGAGAAAAAAAAATTTTAAAAAAAAAATCTAAGAAAGAAAATCTGTTACCAGGCATTATGAGTGAATCTTGATTGAACATTCTTATTTAAATCAACGCGTCGAACTCCGCATCCAAAGAACTTGGACCTTACCTTTTTAGGCTGTCTCAAAGTTCTTTGTCCGCATCACAGTTGCGAACTGATTTCGAATGACTGACGTTTCGTTTATATGGGTGCAACTGGCTACAACAAATTTCTTACAAAAATGCCTTGACAGCCGTTCTAATTTAAACAATTTTTTTTTTCATTTCATTGGTCATTTTGACTGAACGGTACGCATTTTAAAATATAAATTCAACTTACGAACGAAATAGCTAGACTCGAAAATTTAAATATAGTTTAGAACTGGATGGCAATGCAATATTTACGGTACATCCAGAGATGGCGGTCCGAATATTGCCTCTCAATGTTTAGTACTTGAAATATGTGCGCAATTGTCGAAATCTCAACTCCATTTTGTTTGCTCTCAAGAATGACGCTACGCAACGAAGTCAGCGAGCGACTGACTTCAGACTGGTGCTTGGAATACTTGTGAGCACCACTGAGTTGGTACCACTGTAAAAGTTTTTTCGCCCTATCCTTACTATTTATGTCAATGGCTTTCAATATGTGAGAAAAGGATTGCCGAGCTGTGTTTATTACATATTTAAAAAAATAAAAAAAACTTTAAAAATTTTATTTCTATAAAATTAAAAACTGCTAACATGTGGGCGTCGACCCTTAAGCTGAGCGCGGCTCGAAACCCACCGGGACTTTCACCATCATCGTTGTTAACTGCCCAGCTGTGGGATACTAAATTCTATACGTAATCTTAGAGTAAAATCTAAATGTATGAGAACCGCAAGTTGTATGAAGATTTGCATTACTTGTCATTAATTCGTGTATTTGCATTTCATGTCTTCATACATATCAGTCTTGCGTCCTCGGTGGGTTTCAATCTAACAAATACTTATAAAAATAAAATAAACAAAAAATTATGTGAAATCGAAGTCCTAAAATCACATGGATACAGTCCGACGAGACTCTTAAACAAAAACGGACAAAAATAAAATTACTATTATTTTTAAATTTGTTTTTCTTCATTGTTAAAGAGAGACAAACGTAGAAACGCACTCCTAATGCCATCAGTCAGTTAGATCCTTGTCGGACTGTAGTGTCAAGCATAATAAAATAAACTGGCTTATGCGCATACACGATCACTCGTTTCTTACTACTTACAACCACTCCGGTGGCGCTTACTCTAATATCATTACACCCTGCAACCTTGGGGAGCTCAGGTTGTCAGTGACAACCATGTCTAAGAGCTTGAGATATCAGATATAATTTAAGCACTTTGACAGTAATGCACTGGTCAACGTTCGCTTTCGTTTACAAGGTTGTTTTGGCAACCTTCGCTAGTGTTGTCGCACCATTTCCATTGCGCACCTTCGCTATAACTTAGAAGGTTGCCCTTACAACCTCAGCCAGGGTTATCGAAACAACCTCCACCAAGACCGTTACAGCATTCCAACAGTTTCACTGGCACCCTTCGCTACAATTAACAAGGTTATCCATACAACCTGCCAAGGTTGTTACCGCAACCTCCGCCAGGTTCGCCACACCGTTTCCATAATTGACTAAGTCCGAGACCCGTCCTTACCTGACTTACTCCGATTCACCATCGCATGGTCCCGAACAAAACTAAAGAGAGATAGAGGAACTATAGTGGGGGTCCGCGCTAATCTATGCTTTATGCCCTGGTGCGTAGGGCTCATTTGAGCGCGTCCGTCTGCTCGAACGTCTGCTCGCTGACTGAGACTGCGTCATAGGATAGGGCTTCTTTGAGCGGCTCCACGCAGTTCTTTGGAATTACCGTACCTGGGGAATAAATATTTCAAGTAAATAAATAAATATTTTAAGGAGGCCACATCGCTTGAAGAACCGATAACCGATGGGGAAGAAAAGATTCTTGAGATGAGGCCACAAACCCGAAGACGCAGCGTAGGTAGGCCTCCCACTAGATGGACTGACGACATCGTGAGAGTCGCGGGCATCCAGTGGATGCAAAATGCAGGCTTTCAGTGGATGCAAATGTCGTTCAGAGTAGAGGTCTAAGCGGGAGGCCTATGTTCGGCAATGGACCTCTTATGGCTGATGACGATTGCACATGGATCGAGAAGGTTTGATCTCCAGCCATTATTTTTAGCAAAAACTGATGTATTGTGACTATTCTTAAGGAAACTATTCCTCTAAATGGTTTTATGATTAAAATGAAAAAGCACAAAATATACTATCCCCATTTGCTTAAACCTAGTTAGATGTGTATAAAATGGTGTCAATTATGTCGTGCCATTATCTAAACTAAACTAAATTTGACTGCTCTAAAATTGTTGCCATCCTTCTCTCACATATTAAAATGAAAAGAGAGGCGGATAATTTTAGTCCTGTCAGATTGGTTTAGTTTAGTGAGTGGTATGACAGAATCGACGCCTATGACGATTATCTTAGTGTGTATAGTACGTACCGACTATTTTGAGTGAGTCGGTAGTCTTGATGCGCACGACCTGCATCTTGTTGAGCATGGAGCGCGCCGCCAGCACCGACTCCACGCGCGCCCACACCGCCAGCACCGACCCGGACAGCACGTAGTACGTGCGCAAGCGCAGACCAACCTGCACACACACACCAACACAACGTTCAAACTAGATAACCGGTACATCGAAATGTCATATTTAAATTTATAAGTCGGTTTTTTTAATTGATAATTATTGTATCTTGTTGTGGTACGGAAACCTTAGTGCGCGAGCCCGACACTTACTTACTTGGCAAGGTTTTTTTAAAAGTTTAATAGAATATTTGATCCCCGTTGTTCTTAGCTATGATTCAAATTTGAGGATTATCAGCTATTTAATAGGGGGTTTTTGCCTAAAGACAAGGGTCTTTGACCAGTGTGTGTTGCCAGTGATGACATATGGTACTGAGACGTGGTCCTTAACTGTTGGCCTTTTGGAAAAACTCAGAGTCACACAGCGGGCAATGGAGAGAGCTATGCTCGGAGTTTCTTTGCGCGATAGAATCCGAAACGTGGATATTCGCCAAAGAACCAAAGTCACCGACATAGCTGTTAAAATTTGCAAGTTGAAGTGGCAATGGGCAGGCCACATCGCTCGGAGAACCGATAACCGATGGGGAAGAAAGGTTCTTGAGTGGAGACCACGAACCAGAAGACGCAGCGTAGGTAGGCCTCCCACTAGATGGACCGACGACATAGTAAGAGTCGCTGGCATCCAGTGGATGCAAAAGGCAGGCTGTCGTTCAGTGTGGAGGTTAAAGGGGGAGGCCTATGTTCAGCAGTGGACGTCTTCTGGCTGATGATGATGATGATGAATAGGGGGTTTTTAAAACCCTCAATTCAGTTTATACTTTCTTTTACGAATTCTGTAAAATTAAAACTAAACTCCCTGTGCCAGTTCGTATTGGAGGAAATAAAAGGATGTATGCATGTATACATCGCACCTCTTTAAAATAGGGGTTTCAAACAGTCCTCTATGTAGAGGGTGCATGGAGGTCGAAGAAACAGCCACGCATTTGCTGCTACAGTGCAGCAGCGTGGCGGAACAACGAAATAATATACTCGGGTCACCGAGAACGCTCCGGGAAACCTGCACCGTCAGCGAGCTGCTGGCCTTCCCGGTAGTACCGGTAAATAAATAAATATTCGGGACATTTTTGTACACACGCTCATCTGACCCCAAACTAAGCAAAGCTTGTGATATGGCTGCCAGAGGCTGATATACATACATATATAGTTTTAAATACAAACTTAAATAGATATTAACATCCAGATATAGAACAAACACAAATGTTCATCACATAAATATTTGTGGAATCGAACCCACACCCCCAAGCTCAGAAGGCAGGTTCACTACCAACTGGACCAACGGGCTATCGGTGGTGGTACTAGCTGCAGCCGGTTCTCGCAGAAAGGGCTTATGGATGGCCTAGTAGCGGAAAACGGCCGCACCACAACGTAACGTGGGTGTGTTACAACATAGAGTGTACGTGTACCTCGCAGTCCTGCGCGTTCCTGCAGACCGCCCGCCAGTACGCGTGGCTGCAGACTCGCAGAGACGCGCTGTACTGCGCGCGCCAGGATGTCTCCGCGTCGCCACTCTCCACCTTCTTGTACTTCTTCTCGATCTCGGCGAGGGACTCCTGCCGTAGCTGGAGCCCCGTGTTTGGCCTGCGGAATAACATTGTTGATTGCTTTGATAGTTTGGATTTGCCTTAAACTCGAGTGCCGAAAAAACTCTGCCACAAACTGAAAGGGGCGAGGTAAACACGTATTGCACACACAGACATATTCTTACTAGTTCTAAAAACGCACACTTCAATATTGAGCGGTACACAACTGCAAATGATGTGCTCAAACGGACGATCAACTGTAACAGTTAAAGGAGAAGTTCGCACAATAAATGTGGAATCAAAGCGCTTCGTTCGGGTGTTCGGTATATCAACCATAAAGCGGTGACGATTTTTCGTGCCTACTCTGGCAGTCCGATAGAAAAATGGGCAGGAGGGAATTAGATCGGGTTAGTCATTGAGAAGTGGTCCTTAACTGTTGGTCTTTTGGAAAAACTCTAGAGTCACACAGCGGGCAATGGAGAGAGCTATGATCGGAGTTTCTTTGCGCGATAGAATCCGGAACGTGGATATTCGTCAAAGAACCAGAGTCACCGACATAGCTGTTAAAATGTGCAAGTTGAAGTGGCAATGGGCAGGCCACATCGCTCGAAGAACAGATAACCGATGGGGAAGAAAGGTTCTTGAGTGGAGAACATGAACCGGAAGACGCAGCGTAGGTAGGCCTCCCACTAGATGGACTGACGACATTGTGAGAGTCGCGGGCATCCAGTGGATGCAGATGGCAGGCTGTCAGTTAGTTCACTGCTCAGTGTGGAGGTCTATGTTCAGCGGTGGAGGTCTTCTGGCTGATGATGAGTCATTCACCTGTATATCTGGAACATGAGCTCCTTCTTGTTGAGTTTGTTCTTATTGTTGTTGTTGAGCTGCACGGCTACACACAGCACGGCCGTGTGCTTGTTGTTGCGCGGCTGCAGCGACAGGTAGAATCCTTCCTTGGGGCCGGACAGCTCAGACCACTTCTCGAGGGCCTCGGTCCAATCCATGCCGCGCTGGAAAATATATAAATGTTTAAATGCGGAAAAGGCAATTTGCAATCCTAAAGGGCCAAGAGCGCGTTCCGAATCAAGCCGACAACGCTAATAAAAACCACTAAAGCACAAAAAAGCATCGTCGTGGTTGTTGGTTATTAGCGTCATCCCGACAAGGGCGAATGGAACTGCTATAAGAATAACTCAATTATATAAACGTAAGACAAAAAGACACTAACCCCCAGTTTCTGAAAGGCTGATCAACACAAAAATTAACTAACACGTTGTCAAATCTCATGCCAACTGACGTGTTTGATTGAACGAAAAAACAACAGCCAATCAAGTTGCTTGACATGAATCTTGACAATAGATACAATTCAACAGGCTTTCAGAAACCGGTGGTAAGTACTGACGGCCTTATCGCAATAAGCAATCTTTTCCATATATAGTTGTCGTATAGTTAGTCGAAGAACCGATAACCGATGGGGAAGAAAGGTTCTTGAGTGGAGACCACGAACCGGAAGACGCAGCGTAGGTAGGCCTCCCACTACATGGACCGATGACATCGTGAGAGTCG
Source organism: Agriopis aurantiaria (assembly GCA_914767915.1). Taxonomy (NCBI): domain Eukaryota; kingdom Metazoa; phylum Arthropoda; class Insecta; order Lepidoptera; family Geometridae; genus Agriopis; species Agriopis aurantiaria. Next base: position 1,047,658 of record OU612002.1, on the reverse strand, counting down.
CGGGCATCCAGTGGATGCAAAAGGCAGGCTGTCGTTCAGTGTGGAGGTTAAAGGGGGTGGCCTATGTTCAGCAGTAGAGGTCTTCTGGCTGATGATGATGATAGTTACCTCCGACTGCACGGTGTGCAGCTCGACGGGCGCGCGGCCGGTCGCGTGCCGCCGCAGGAAGCGCACGCACTTGACGCGCCGCACGCAGTCGCCTGCGCTGCCCAGATCCAGGATACCCAGGTCGAATCGACCGCTGCGCTTTGCTGAAATTACAACACGAGATATTAGCGGTAGCCTATTACTAATATTATTTTTTTACTTTTGAATAATTTTTGAAATGAGAACTTCTTTAGGCATTTTGTTGGACACTTTTTGGGGATGGGGGAAAAGCACTGAACTCGCGTAACCGTCACGTTCAGATACACGTTCGGGTTAAGTCGGCTCGAGTCGACTAAGGGACGGGCTTGACTAGTCTGACGGGCTTCATTGGTCTTTCATGTTTCCACTGCTGTGACAAAGGCTTTCTCTCAGAGAGGGAGGATGGACTCTAATCCACTATGCTGTATGCTGGTCCAGTTAGTGCTGTTGGTAAATGACATGTTATATCTTTGAAGTTTGAGTTTCTTGGACACACAATACAATAATACTTTATTACACACCGAAAATACAAATTAAACTTAAACTAACATAAAAACAAATAAACGGCAGTATAATGGGCGGCCTTATCGCCTAAAGCGATTTCTTCCAGGCAACCTTTGGATGGACAGGACTAAAAAAGTTGAAAAACGGTCGGTGGTGCACATAAAATATAAATAAATATATATTAAAAAAAAAATACGGGACATTTCTGCACACACGGCCATCTGACCCCAAACTAAGCAAAAGCTTGTAATATGGCTGCCAGAGACTGATATACATACAAATTATATATTTTTAAATACATACTTATATAGATATTAACACCCAGATATAGAACAAACACAAATGTTCATCACATAAATATTTGTCCTAGGTGGGAATCGAACCCACGCCCCCAAGCGCAGAAGGCAGGTTCACTACCAACTGGACCAACGGGCTATATACATATATACACTAAATACGCAATGCTGAATGCATACCATAAATATTATAAATAAAATACATAATAATATATACGTACCAATTAACGCGAAGAAAAATAATGTGTACAGACTTGATTCTTAAAAATAGGAAGAGATTTGTCCTGCCTGATAGAAGCAGGCAGCGCATTCCACAGCAGGACAGCTTGAAAAGTGAAGGACTTACAGTAGGAAAGATTGACACCCCTTACGGTGTTTTATTTATGGTTAGCTTATTTATAAAAATCAATCAGGTAGCGGCATAGTAAATCTCTGTTTTTTATTAATTCGATAGTATTTATGGTAACGCCACATGTCGATTTTTTTTCTAGTGGCCAGTGGCCAACCCCATTTAAATTGAAATCGCTCATATTTCAGTTTTTTTTAATACTAATGTCACAGTAGGTATGTACTTTAAACCAGTAGTTTGACTCCTTGAATTCAATGCCTACTGTCGATCACAGGGCCAGGGTTGCCACTATCGGGTTTAAGAAAATGTTCATTATATTATGCTACTTCTACGTTGACGACACACGCACGGAGAATCTCAATGACGCAGCGCGCGCGGCTGTCGCTCTGCCCTCAGAGTACCGTGAAGTACCGTGGCAGCCGGGAGAAGGGGCGCTCGTTTGTTATAAGTCAAACTACTGCTTTAGTTTATTATTACTTTACTTATTATGCTTAGTTACCGGGATGAACAGATGCTTGCTTGTGAAATTGTAATACAGGTACCTAAGTACTTATTTGTAAACGGTAGGTGTATTTTTTTGTATATAATATTTAAATTTGAAATTTATTTAAGTTTGCGCTAATGGCATCGATTCTGATGCACTCTAAACTAAACTAAATTTGACAGCTCTAAAATTGTTGCCATCCTTCTCTCACGTATTAAAATGAAAAGAGAGGCAGATGATTTTAGTCCTGTCAGATTGGTTTAGTTTAGTGAGTGGTATGACAGAATCGACACCATTGTGTCAGTGCGTGTAGTATCGTTACAAACAGCTAAGTTTTTCGATACTAGTTTAGATCAATTATGTGTATATTAAGGAATTAATGAATTTAAAAAAAAATACTAGTATATACTGTGCTAAACTCCTTAAGCTAGGGTTGCCATTGGCACATAGAGTGAGATGTTGCCGTGTAACATTACCTTGTTCCATGACCGCTGCGAGCGTGTCCGTGAAGTATTTGAAGAGTCTGTTCTGCAGGTCCACCGGCATGCCCAGTATCCTGTTCAGGAACTTGGACATGTTGTTGTAGTCCTGCCGACAAGTCACAGGTGGGTGAGAGAGCTGCTCATTCTGGATGTGCACATAGCATGTATAAGTGGAGGAGAGGTTAATAGGTCAGGAAAATCGTGAAATATTGAAGAGATGGCGGGGATTCATCATCATCAGCCAGAAGACGTCCACTGCTGAACATAGGCCTCCCCCTTTAACCACCACACTGAACGACAGCCTGCCTTTTGCATCCACTGGATGCCGGCGACTCTCACATTGTCGTCGGTCCATCTAGTGGGAGGCCTACCTACGCTGTGTCTTCCGGTTCGTGGATGCGATGCTCAGCGACTTCAGTAGCCTTTCCCAACAGGTGGGTCTTAAAATGAACATGGACAAGACAAAAATCATGTCCAATGTCCATGTTGAACCCGTGCCGGTAGTCGTTGGGAACGATACTCTCGAAGTTGTTGACCATTACACCTATCTTGGACAGATTGTTCAGTTAGGTAAGTCCAACTTAGGCAAAGAGGTCGCCTGAAGAATCCAACTCGGATGGCAGGGATTGTCTACTACAAAATAAATATAATATGCTGTGACGATAGCTATGTGCACAGATTTAAAAAAAAGTTCAAATTAGAATAGCTGTCGAGGCATTGTGAGAGTCGCGGGCATCCAGTGGATGCAGATGGCAGGCTGTTGTTCAGTGTGGAGGTTAAAGGGGGGGGGCTATGTTCAGCAGTGGACGTCTTCTGGCTGATGATGATGATGATGAGTATGGTCGCGCACACACTATAGTCACCGTCAATAAACGTCATACCATAAGACCTGTAAGTGCGAGCGAGATAGACAGACAATGATTTATGACCTGACGACTCAGATGATAATGCGTTCACTATAGCACATATTTTTGTCGGTTGCATAAGTAATTACTTTATCTAAGGAGAGCACGCCGGGCTGCAGCTCGCTGTTCACTATGAGGCCGACGCCGACGAGCGCGGAGGCCACGTCTTGGAAGAAGTCTCCCGCGTAGTCCCGCGGCGGAGCCACCAGCGGCGTCTCGTACTTCATTATAGCTCGCATCACCGCCTCCAGTGCCGTTCGACCTGATACACAAGCATTGTGGTCATTGGTGGATCCAGGGGGGGACATGACACCCAAAACACTTAGCGATTCCATACATTCAACTCAAATTTTTGATTCGATTCAGGTGCACCTTGTCTGAATGGCCCCCCGATTTTTTTAAAATTAGATTTGATTAATTTTGGGTAGGTATAACTTTAAGTTGGGTCAGCAATCAATTAAAAATTGGGTCAGCGATAATTTCACCAAATTATGACGGGAGGAAACTGTTAGCGACCGGCGGGTGCACAAGCGAGTGAAAAACTTAAACCACCAAAAATTCGTTTATTATGAGAAAAAACTCTGTTCCATTTTCTTATACAGGGTGTAAGGGGAACACTCGAAGCCAAAAGAAGGTAATTGTACTCATCATTATGAACAACTTTTACTATGGGACCAAGCCTGAAATCGCGAAAAAAATATCAGCTGTTCCATAGAAAAAGGTCATTGACACTCGACAAAATGTATGGAACAGCTGTTTTTATTTTATTCGCGATTTCAGGGTTGGTCCCATAGTAAAAGTTGTTCATAATGATGAGTACAATTACCTTCTTTTGGCTTCGAGAGTGTTCCCCTTACACCCCGTATATTCGATTGATATTTTAAAATTAGTGACGCGCCGTGTCAGTCGTCCTTCGCCAGCCTCCTGCTCGCCCATGAAGGCTGCACTCTACCGAGGAGGCTGGAGTAGGACGCCTGGCTTTAACGCTGCGTGGCCAACAGAATCTATGCACAAAATACAAACACAAAATCCGCATAGCCCGCCATGCTGTTTCAATCATACGGATTATAATACATTACATGAGAAATTAACGTTAGTAAAGTTACCCGTAGTGGTTAGCCGCTTATATTTGCAGAAGTGAACTTATCCCCGTTGCTTATAAGGCAGGAAATTAATAAATAGTCTACGTTTTGATTTAGCCTGACAAATATAAAGTTAAAATTAGCGTTAGACTCACCATATTTGTTGTCAATATTGAACTGGCTGAGGTCGCGTGTCTCGGTGGCGCGGCGGTCCCCGTGCGTGAGCGCGCCGAGCGACTCGAGGCGCTTCGCCACCGTGGAGGCGAAGCGCCGCTCGCCCGCCAGGTCCGAGATCAGGAATATGTACTCCGGCGCGTTCACCTGGTTGGACCGGTGCGTGCGACCTGTGCGACATCCAGTTCATGTACTGTGGTACTTCACTCACATTGTGACGAGCTGCTGAAATGACGAAGTACAACTTACCGAACTGTTGTACAGCTCTGTCGGCCGACCACGGCAGTTCCAACGTTATATGCACTCGCCGCCTTTGATTTCTCGCTCTGCAGACAAACATCACACTCGGTTTTTTTTAAACAAAACAATAAGTACTTTTATTATGATAATATGTTTCTTAATGGCAGCATATGTCACTAAGCTCTGTTGGCTTGTTTGGATGTCCGTTCGTGATTGAGATTGCGATCGCGTGCCATCTCACTGACGCGGTCGGTGCTCGGTATGTACCCACATACCGATTCAAACTCAATGGCGGCTGTGAAGTTACACGCAAGACGCTGCACAGTAATAATATAATAGAAGCGCCCTTTACATAAACATAATTATAGTAATCACAATCATTTATTTCTTTGCGTTGCGTAGAGTACGTAACGTACCACGAATTTACTCTTAACTATTTTCAACTCGAATGTACAGAAGCAAAATCTCGTTTGCGGCCATTAAGTTTGAATCGGACTATAAGTAGATGTGAAGAATCGACACCGCTTTATGGTTGATATTCCGAGAACCCGTACGAAGCGCTTTGATTCCACATTTATTGTGCGAACTGATAGTCTGTGGAATTCGCTGCCTGAGTGGGTGTTCCCCGATAGTTACTATCAGTGTGTCTTCAAGTCGAGAGAGAATAGGTTTCGTCTAGGCAAGCGTGCTCCATCGTGGATCGCATCATCGCTTAACATCAGGCGAGTTGGCGGCCAAGCGCTAGCCTATTTATAATTTAAAAAAAATGTGAACGGGAGGACATGCTGTCTCGATCACAATCAAACTTCAGCAATAAGCCCGTCGGTTTCAACGTATACCTTTAATGCCCAAATTCCCATAAGCACTTAATAGCCCTGTTGGCCCAGTTAATAGTGAACCTCTCTTCTGCGCTTGGGGGCGTTGGTTCTATTCGCACATAGAGCAAACATTCGTGTGATGAACATTTGTGTTTGTTCTATATCTTGGTGTTAATATCTATTTAAGTAAGTAAAAAAAAAAAAAAAGTATATCAGGCTCTGGCAGCCATATAACAAGCTTTGCTTAATTTGGGGTCAGATGTCCGTGTGTGCAAAAATGTCCCGAATATTTACTTTGTAGATAAGTTACCTCCTATCACTCTGTAAGGAGATACCGCTGGAGGCTGCCTCGGATATGATGGCCACGTCCTTCTCTCCGTCCATGAACCGCTGCTTCTCCGTGAGGTTGAGGGTTTCCAGGGGTACGTCTACTTCGGAGCGGCTCTCGTACAGAATCTGTCCGTCCTCGGTCTGCACCACGCGCCCTTTACGACCCGTCATCTGTAGGACATTATCTATATATGATGCACTAACAAGGTTAACGGCAGATACAGGTACTTTGGGCGGGTATTCACTACTCGATTCAAAACCCTAACTAGATTTTTTTTTTACAAAAAATTTGACAAATAATGTTCGAAATTTATGAGACATAATTAGCAAGCCGCTAGGTTTAACAGTACGCGTCTCGCAGTGGCGATCAGCTGAGAGGTCAATGACTTGGCTATGCTCGCGTCAACTTGAACCATCTTTACTCGCGAGTGTCCTTTTTTTACAAAGTACCGTCAAAATGTTTTTTTTTTTTTTTGTAAATTCTTCATCCATGTTCTAATTGTTATATCATTGATTATTCTTATCCTACAGATTGTATAGACACGCGCGCCCTGTCGTCTGTGGACACTGTAGTGGTAAATTTTGTCGAGTGTGGATAGCCGTTTTCAATGGAAAAGCATATATATTATTCGCGATTTTATGGTTGGTTCCATAGTAAAAGTTGTTCATAATGATGGGTACTATGGACCCCGTCCGACTTAGTACACCATTTCCGCGTAACCCAATATATATAAGAGCGGAATACACGAAATCTCAAAAATTACTAGACCCATGAGGCTGAAATTTGGTAGGTATGCTCCTTCCTGTAGAGGTCCGCTAAGAAAAGCTAAGGATTTTGCGGAAGGGGTGACTTAGGAAAGTAAAATAGGGTTGAAAATTTACGAGCACGAAGTCGCAGGCGGCATCTAACATATAAATATTGCATCAACTAGCCCGCAACATGTTGCGGATGAACTCGTTCGTGATGAGATAAACGCCGGCCGGTGCATGTGACATACCTCGGCCACGTTCTCTGTGCCGCCGAGCTCGTCCACGAGTTGGTCGAGCGTGTTGGGCGGCAGCCGCTTGCCGAGCCGCTCGATGGCGGCCAACAGCTCCTCCTTCATGCTGCAGGCGCGCTCTATGGCGGACCGCGGCGGCGGCGCCGGCCGGGACGGACCTGGCGGGACAAACATCAAAAAATTTCAATAAGGGTGTGTAAGGGTTCGGACATGAGGGATCGGCACCGATCGCCGAAATTGCACCCCTCTAAAGAAAACCTCCTAGGCCTCCCACTAGATGGACCGACGACATAGTGAGAGTTGCTGGCATTCTGGATGCAAAAGGCAGGCTGTCGTTCAGTGTGGAGGTTAAAAGGGGAGGCCTATGTTCAGCAGTGGACTTCATTTATGTGATGAACATTTGTGTTTGTTTTATATCTGGTTGTTAATATCTATTTAAGTGTGTATTTAAAAACTCAGTCTCTGGCAGCCATATCACAAGCTTTGCTTAGTTTGGGGTCAGATGACCGTGTGTGGAAAAATGTCCCGAATATTTATTTTTTATTTTTATTTATTTAATTCTCACCTAAATACAATCCGTTAGTGCCGACCGGCGTGCCCGTGACACTCTGTCCGGTGTTCATTGTGACGGTGACAGCGCTGGTGGTCGCGCTGTTCTTCCTCTCGAACATGGTCTCAATCTTGTCCTGTGTAGTGGTTTTCTTCTTTGGCGAGACAGCGGCGCCGGCGCCGGCGGCAGCGGCGGCGGCTTTCGTCTTCTTCTTGACGGGTTTCTTTTTCTGCCTCCCTATCCACGGGTCTGTGGAAGATTATAGAAGTATATATTTTGGCTTGAAAATTGTTTGGAAACTTGCCAAGTATCATGACACTAACATGTGATATGAAGCCGATTCACAATCTTGTAGAAGAAAAATGTTTTGTTTTTAATTCTTTCCTCTGTGTGGATTTTGCGTCGTTATTTTTAGATTAAATAATAGGCTTGCGTTTGGCCGCTATCTCGCCTGATGTAAAGCGATGATGCGGTCTACGATGGAGCACGTTTGCCTAGAAGAAACCGATTCACTCGTGATTTGAAGACACTCAGATTGTAACCATCGGGGAACGCCCATTCAGGCAGCGCATTCCAGACTAGCAGTCCGCACAATAAAAGTGGAACCAAATCGCTTCGTACGGGTTTTCGGAATATCAACCATAAAGCCGTGTCGATGTTTCGGGCCCGCTCTGGCAGTCCGAAAGAAAAATAGGCAGGAGAGAATATCGCAATACTATTAGTTTTGTTAGAAAATTGCACAGGTCACAAATACGGCATAGTTGTGGAAAACTTCATTGGCCGTTTCCACCGCGACATCCCGAGCGAAAATAAAGAAAAGCGCCATCTGCTGGTATGAGTTGCGCTTCTCTTGAAATGTTGCGAAACTTGACTGCGATACTAGCGCTACGGTAACTTGTAGAACCCTTTAGTACATTATCTGACTGCAGCGCTTACGGAAGTTCGAGACAACCTATAGCACGCTCAAATTACGGCGCCATCTAAGTTTATACCGTTTTTAGGCAAATGTTCCGAGCTACGCTCTAATGTTCCGCTATTGTCTTTCTTCTTAGTCTATCTTCCTTGGTATCACTCACCGTCGTCGCTGTCACTGCCTGCCTTGAAAGGGTTGAAGTCGCTCAGTTCGGAGTCGGAGCCGCGGCGCATTGCTTCGTTATCAGAGTCCAGCTCGAGCTCGTCTTCCGACCCTCGGAAGAACTCGTCTGATGATGAACCGCCTCGCGCGCGCTTCGCTGCCACGTTGGCTTGCTGCCGGGATGTCACTGCAACAGACATGGTGGGTAAAAATCTTGCTGGATGAACAAAATTAAAGCACACACCGGGGCCATAGTCACCTGTTTTAAGCGATTTAGTTTAGGGACTGCGGAAAATCACGCCACTGTAAACCTTAACGCATCGAGATATAGTTTGCGGTCGCGCAGCTTTTTGCAATAACCTAAACAGAATCATTTAAAACAGGTGATGGTACGGCCCAGATAAGGAGTGACACTCTCCCATCGTCAGATAGTCTGACACAACCACAAAACAAAAGTCTCCCTCTTAGAGAGGGGGTGTTGCCATAACACACTTGGCACGCGGCTTGGGGATCGCAGTACGTTCACCTTGTGCTAAGGTGGTTGCTGCTGCCCATCCTCCGGTGGTTCTGGTCGCAGTTTTAGGACATACCCGGGTCCCTTCCAAAGTGAATATCAGCAAAATATAATGTCCAGTAGCTACTGACACGACTTCAAGAAAGAGAAGAATGGCGTGAATAGGCATGTGTCCTAATGTTTAATTTATTACAAATCACAGGCTTAGCGATGAATATAAATAAATACATTACACATACTGAAAAAATTAATAAAATTAGCTGATAAATCTCTGAGATATGAGTGTTTAAAGTTTTAAGTGGGGATAGAGAGGGGATGTTCTGTCCCTTTCTCGCAAAGCGTGTATTAGTATAGCATTTGTATGGCGCTCCTGAGGCGTGACGTCACGGCTCAGTATAGTGCGCTCTCTGTCTAGCATGAAATTAAAATGCTTATATCTTATTTATTTTTGAACTAATTTTAATTTTGTTTTTGTTGATGTGCTCTATTTATGATCACCTTTTTTATGTGGTAATAAAAAAATATTAGTCATCATGCCTATTCGCTGCTTACGTTTCCGTTTGTTGGCGTTGTCCTCTAGTCCGTTTCCGTTGTGCTGTGGGGTGGGGGGCGCGGGCGCGGGCGCCGGCTGCAGCGCGGGTCTGGGCTTGGGCTGGTGCGGCGCGGCGGCCTCCAGTCCCAGCAGCCGGTTGATGCGGTCGCGGTCCGGCGCCGGAAAATGCTTCTCTACTAGCGTTTGGAACACACCTCTGTGAACAAAAACAACAATTTACAATAAAAAAAAACGACTTCACAATTAGTAAATACGCAATGTCATTTACTTGGATGACATATTTTTTCTAGTTATATTGATTTAAAAACCGATTTTGTTGACATTTCTATGGAACAACTCATGACAGAATATTGTTTCAATAACAAAATAATTTTCCAAATCGGTATATAAATGAGAGAGTTCTGCGGTAACAAACATTAAAAAAAATAGAACCGAACTGATAACCCCCTCTTTTTTGAAGTCGGTAAGAAAAGACTTACAGACTGATAGATTTATTTTAATACTTTATTGCACACTTACAAATTAAGTAGATATGTACAATTGGAGGACTTAATGCTAAACATTTATTTATATATAAAGATTTATGATAGGTCTACCTTTGGCCTGCAACTCGCCTGATGGTAAGCGACGGTGTGGCCGAATTTATACTTGTTTTATTGTGACTCACTTGGCAGTGGACACGAAGTCCGACAGTTCTCCGTCGTCTCTCTCCAGCTGGTCGAGTGTCCGCGCCTCACCCGTCGACTGTAAGCCGATCACGACGCACTTCCCGCACTTGACCGCTTCGCGCGCCGTCACCACTGCGTGGTTCACCTGATCATATAAAGTAACAACTAGATTAGTAAAAAAAAAAAAAAAAGTAAAGATAGAAAGTTTATTTTTATTTTATTTAGACTACACTCTGGGCATGAAGACGAATCTAACGACACCTCACACATCAAAACTGGTCAAGCCATTTATTTAGGTTATTTATAGAAGGTAATATACAGGGTTACGCATATACCATTTACAGCCGAAAGGATTAGACTCATCATTGTGAACAACTTTTACTATGGTACAAAACCTGTAATTGCGAATAAAAACGGCTGTTCCATAGGAAACGGTTTTTGACACTCGATAAAATTTATGGAACGGCTGTTTTTTTTTTCGCGATTTCACTGTTGGTCCCATAGCAAAAGTTGTTCATAATGATGAGTACAATGACCCCTTTTCGGCTTAGTAGTCTATATGCGTAACCCTGTAGAAACATTAAAATATACAAACAAACATACATACGCCCGAAAAACCTTACCCTTCTAGCACAGTCAGGTAAATTGATATAATGAAAGAAATAAAGACGTAAAGTGGTCATAAGATTAAAAGGAAGTTAGTTCTGCATACCTTGGCAGCGATACAAAGGTACTTGAAGAACCTCTGATGCGCCGACCAGAACTGTCCCCACATGGTCTTCTTCATCCTGGATTCCGCGTCTATCAGCTCGGCTGCCTCCGTGAACCGCTGCATGGCTTCCACCCACTGAGGAAGAAACATACGAACTATAAGTTTGAAGACGTGACTGGCCAGCAATATTGTGACAATTTTTAGGCTATACTTTGCTGATTATTGAGTAATCAGCAAAGTGAGGCTACCCGAAGACCTCTGTTATATCAGCGGCCCAAAACCGTGCTTCGTTATTAAGAAGGCAAGTTGGTGGCCAAAAGAGGATTTAGCCGCGTTAAAAAAAAAACTTGGCTCTTTAGGTTGGCTGGCAGGGGCAAATGCACAATATAAACGGGACGACAGTGCAAGTCATTACCCATCCCTAGTCCCCCTACTTCGAATTAGAATGAAACCTCCAACCAGCGCAGCGCATGCCCTGGGGTAGAGCGACAGTTGCGGTTGCTTTGGGCGCCAGATATCAAGGGGTGCCAATATTCCAAAACGGACAAAAACGAACAATTTTTTTATGGGTCCTCACGCCTCAATGCGGGACGGCTTGGCAGGCGGCAGGGCACACTTGAATTGTTGGTAACCAGCATACAATCTTAGTGTAATAGTTTAACTTTTTATCCCGGAATCTATTCCTGTACTATAGTAGGTATTCAGAAATGAAACGCGCTGAAAGACAATCTCGCTTTACCCTGAACCCTGATCAAAGGATAGTGCCGGCGCTGTCTCCAACGTGGCATAACGGTTGTAGTTATAAGAGAAATAACTAGGATCAACAATTTGACGTGTCATTCGACCCACAGTGGAACTCATATGTAAATGCCACTCACAGTGCCAAACCCAAAGATTGACTTGATAAAATAACTATTCGCAATGCAAATGAATACAGACTAGATATGATGGCATACTAAACGCTGATTGGTCCACTCCAGGGCGCGACATCAATACTGGCGTGTCATTGGTAGATGGAGCCTTTTATGTCTATTTTTTGTGCCAATGGGGAGCATTGGCCATGTTCCGTAGGATACATACCAGCGCCACGGCCTTGTCGTATGTCTCTCGGAAGGCTAGGCTGAGCGGAACCTCCTCGATCTTGAACGTGACGCCGTGGAAGGAAAGCTGCCGCGCGATGTACATGCCTCGCAGCTTCATGTCCATAGCCACTATCTCCATGGCACCCACACCTCTGAAAATTACGAATAATTACTTTAATTCCGACTGGCCCACTGCTGGGCAAATAACGGCTTCACAAAAATATATGTAAGATAATAGAAAAAGCATACTAATAATAATTGCTGTGCTCTCGTGATATTTAAATTCCTATCTATTATCATAAATCATCAAATTACTTATTGCAATTAAATCAAATGGAAAACATTTAACAGTGTATGTTACGCGATATGGATTTAGTTGTCCAGAAATAAATACTTTGAATTGACATCTTCGAAGATCGTAAACCGTTTTTTTTATTGAGTTGGCTATTAAATTCAATTTAATTTATTTCGACCACATTGACGCCTCGTAGGTAGGCCTCCCACTAGATGGACCGACGACATTGTGAGTTGCGGGCATCCAGTGGATGCAAAAGGCAGGCTGTCGTTCAGTGTGGAGGTTAAAGGGGGAGGCCTATATTCAGCAGTGGACGTCTTCTGGCTAATGATGATGACCACATTGATCAAATAAAAAACTTAATATTTAAAATTAATAAAGCTAAACTTAACTAACATACACCCTTCACCATTTGCTTGTTAGTCAGCACATTGACGCGTGACCAAAATGCCGACGTGTTTCTGGCTCAACGCATTAGCATTGCTATTCAACGTGGTAATGCCGCCAGCATGCTGGGTACGCTGCCAACTGGTAGTGGGCTTGAGCATTTGGATTGTGTTTAGACCTTCAACGGTGTATGGGCAGTCTAACTGTATTTGTAGTGTTAGTTTTAGCTTGTATTTTGTTTAGTTAATAAAGGCACTTGCAAAAAAACCATAGAGCAATGGTTCATGTACTGACAGTAAAACTATAACTCAAGAGCGGTCTCATTTGAGGGTGGAAAATTAGGAGATGAAATCAGTTTTTTGAACTTTCTGTGACGTTGGTTGTTATTTTTTAGAAAAACTTATCATTGATACCTACCTCTTTTCCACAGCATTGATAAAGTCCATAAACGTGGGGAAGGGCGTCCCTTCGCCCCATATGCCGAGGCGCACCATATACGCCATGTTTCTTGGCTCAGAAGCGCCGGTAGCCGAGGCATACACAACCCGCGCTTTGGGCAGTTTATTCTGTAGTTCTAATGCGGTTAAACCTGTTTTGGTAGCTTTCCCAGAGCCTACGGGGCAGAGGTTCTTTGCTTTGTGACACTCGTCGAACACGATCTGTGGTGTGGAGTTAGGGAATTCATAGACAGTGTAAGAAATGTGTATTTGGCGATTATTGTGTGTTAAAATGCAGAAAAGCCAGTGGAAATATTTAAAGATTTCTCTCAAAAATCATTGTGGATATTTATTTTGACTAAATCAGTGTGGCAAAGTTTTGTTGTTATTGTTGTGCTGTAGGAATTTAGTGTGGTCAAGATTAATGTGTCAAAATGCTTAGAAAATGCTTAGTGTAACAAAGCTTACTACATGGCAATATTTAATGTGACAAAGTTTACTATGGCAATATTTAGTGTGAATAGGTTTACTATAAGCAATATTTAGTGTGACCAAGTTTACTATGGCAATATTTAGTGTGAATAGGTTTACTATAAGCAATATTTAGTGTGACAAAGTTTACTATGGCAATATTTAGTGTGAATAGGTTTACTATAAGCAATATTTTGTGTGACAAAGTTTACTATGGCAATATTTAGTGTGAATAGGTTTACTATAAGCAATATTTAGTGTGACAAAGTTTACTATGGAAATATTTAGTGTGACAAAGTTTACTATGGCAATATTTAGAACGATTAACTTTACTATGACACAATATTTAGTGTGACAAAATCTACTATGGCAATATTTAGTGCGACAAAGTTACTATGGGAAAATTAAGTATGGTGAAGTTTACTGGTTCAAAGTGTAGTGGCGTATGCCACACTGCATTTTAACCTCTTCTTCGATAGACGGGCAACATTTGAGTGACAAACACACCTGTGGATAAATATAGTTCAAAATTACGTGAAGAATGTTACTGAATAAACGATTAGTCTAGTAAAATGTTCGACGAAGTTTACTGAGAGAGTTACTTTTGCAAAATTAACTTTCTCAAATACACCAATGATCCGTGTGTATAGTATATTGTGACAAAGAGGTAGTTAAAAAGGATACACATCCGTCGAAATCTTCCCCGCACCACTGCAGCAGCTGTTTGAGCCTCGTCCTGTACTTCGTTGTTGTTGAAGACGTTTCTCCAATGAGTGCAGAGTATGTACTGAACACCACTCCTTTCTTCACGTTGCCGTTTACGCCGGACGAGATCTTTGCGTATTTGAACTGTGCGGGGAGAATTAATGATACATAATGTAATACACTCATAGTAGCCAACTACCGCGAACCCAAAGAGACCGCAGGGAAACGCTGGATGCAGGCCGCTTCCAACCAGCCCATTTGGAGATCGATGGGCGGTCTATGTCCAGCAGTGGACGTCTTACGGCTGAAATGATGATGATGACCCAAGTAGGGTTCCGTGTGTCGGTAACACCCTGGGGGTCTAGACAAGAGCCACACACTGTTAGCGTTCACGCCTGCGGAAAGATGAAATTGTATGAAAATGACATTGACAATGACATTAGCATGAGATAAATTATCTGAAGCTAATGTCATTTTCATACAATTTCATGTTTCCGTAGGCGTGAACGCTAACAGTGTGTGGCTCTTGTCTAGACCCCCAGAGGTGTAAGTTGTGTCTTTCAGTGTGTACTTATTATTTCTAATTTTAAAATATCAATAAAGATAAAGATTATTTATTTGCACAAAACACGAGTAAATCATACACACATTTAAAACGCATGCACAATAGGTAGGTTAAAATATTTGTCACTTTGTATCATGTTTTGCCTAGTTTATAGGCGTACAAATCTAGAGAGATGGTATAAAAATACCGTAAATATTATTTATATAAAAAAGTATTAAATAAATTAACTGTCGAAACAATTTCAAAAGTTAAGATATGATGTTATTTATTTAAATAGTTAACAGATAGACATTACTATAATTGTATGATAAACAAATTGACCTACTGCATTATGTCATTACTAAAATTTATCTATACTAATATTATAAAGAGGAAAGATTTGATTGTTTGTTTGTTTGCATTGAATAGGCTCCGAAACTACTGAACCGATTTGAAAAATTCTTTCACTGTTGGGAAGCTGCACTATCCCCGGTTAACATAGGCTATATTATATTTTCAAAAAAAAAATAGGGATCCTTACTAAAACTCCAATAATGTAACCCAAGGTGTAAAAAAATAAGATTTGTAATTTTGACTTTGTGTGTTTGACAGTTCTAAGACAGGACAACGTCTGTCAGGTCAGCTAGTCATTTATATAATCACTAACTTTGTAATAACATTTCTCGACTAAAAGAATCTGTCTGTCTGACTGAATCAATCTGGCCGGACATCTCAACTCAGACAAACAAGATCTGTACGTTGATGAAGAATACAAAAGTACAAAACAATGGGATAGAAAGATCTTTAGAAACTTCATAAAGATAAATACCTTATTAAGCGGATACACCTCTATGTTCCCAGCGCCAATGTCCCTGAGGTCCCGCTCCGCGTCGTACTTGAGGTCGTTGGAGACGGACACCCAGACGGCGCGCTTGCGTCCCCTCAGGTAGTTCTCGAAGATGATGCCGGCGATCGTGCGACCCTTGCCCACGCCCGCGCCGTCGCCTGCGCAGACACGCATAATATAAAAAACGATCGTTTACAGGCGACAAAATGTATGGAACAGCTAATATTTTTATCACGACTTCAGAGTTGGTCCCACAGTAAAAGTTGTTCATAATGATGAGTACTATGTAACTCTATATCGTCACCTTAGAGTAAAAACCTCGGGAATGCAATTTTGGTCATTTCCTTATTAATACATTTCTGGGAAGAAAACCTCGCAAAGCATGTCCTAATTTCCCTCAATAAAACATCTGACACTTCAGAGGTTTTCTTCCCAGAACAGGGGCCTTACGGACAACAGCTAATTGCGGCACCTGATCCGCTCAGTTGGAAAATCACGCGACCGCAAACCGTATCTGGGCGCGATAAGGTTCACGTTCGCGTGATTTTCCAACTGAGCGGATTAGGTGCCGCAATTAGCTGTTGTCCGTAAGGCCCCTGTATTAATAAGGAAATTACCAAAATTGCATTCCCGAGGTTTTCACTCTAAGGTGACGATATGGAACATGGGGTTCTTCAAAAGGCGAGTTAATAGTCCTTAAGGGTCGGCAACGTGTGTGTGATGCCTCTGGTGTTACAAGTATCCATAGTCGACGGTGACTGCTTACCATCAGGCGGCCCGTCTGCTTGTTTCCCACGTATGGCATAAAAAACAACTCATTCCGCTTAATACATCATTTCCACGTAGCCCTAGATAAACACGTCAAAAAAAGAACATAAAGACTTCTCATCCAAGTGCAGGATATGTAAAAACCCATGGGTTACCATCGCAACGTTGCTTACCATCAGGCAAAACGTAGACAATAAATTAAAAAAAGTTATAGCGTACCTATGAGGAAGCCGGCGCGCGTTCCATCTGGCAACACGTGTTCATGTGCTTGCGAGGCGTAGACCACCGCCTCCAGCTGCAAGGCCGACAGCAGACCGCCGCGGATGGTCTCATCTGGCAGGGAGACCTTGTACGTCACGTCGACTGGCTCCACTGACGACAGGGACGCCGTCTCCACGACTGGGTCGGGGTGCTTGCGCCCCAGTTTCACTTTAATCAATAACAATTAATTATTATAATGCAAACCATTCAAAATCTGATCACGTGAAGATAGAGACAGAACTACAACATTACAAAAAAAAGTTTGTATGTTTGTTTGAGGTCATCTCCAAATCTATTTATCCGAATAAAAAAATATTTTACTGATAGAAAGCTAAATTATCCCTGTGTGACATAGGGTATGTTTTGATTACAATGCAGGCCAAGCTGTGGGTAAAAGTTAGTAATGTATATTTTTCGTGTAACATCATAACATCATATTATCAGCCATTAAAAGTCCACTGCTGGGCAAAGGCCTACCTCTTAGAGTGGCTTCGTGGCTAGTACCTCTTATGAGTGTTGCCATAATCGCCACGCTTGGCACGCGGCTTGGGGATCGCAGTACGTTCACCGTGTACTAATAGGACGCTGCTGCCCATCCTCCGGTGGCTAGTCGCAGTTTTAGGACATACCCGGGTCCTATTTTTCGTGTACGTACTATTAATTTTGCTTTTATATATCTAACTGGTGTAAACTTTTATATGCATATTAATAAAAAAACTTTATCCTCACAAAACTTAAAAGTCGTTATCACATTTAAAAAAGATTAGTGTGGGCAAAAATATGTCATCAAATTAATACCATCTACATTAGATAAACCAATATTAATACCTAAGTTAACTTCAAATTAATATGAAGATAAAAATTAATCTAAAAGCCCCTTGGTGGTAGTAAAGTAACCAGAATGCTGGCAACATTGCTTTGTTGAATGGCAATGCTCAGTTTCAGACGTCGACATTCCGGTCACCAGTAGTCTCCACCAAACACTTGGCATAATGAAATCGTAACTATTATGATTCTGAGTTTTCCTACACGTCAGAAGTGGGATACAATCAACCTGATTTCTTACATGTACAAATTGTACAACTACTTAAAATTGATAGAACACAGGAACTTACACTTCGGAGGCATGTAGTCTGCATATATCTCTGCGACGCCCATTTCTTCATCATCTCCTTCTTCTTCGTCACCGGTCATCTAGAAATGTATGTTTACAAAAGGTCAAAAACTTCAAAAATTACCTTCATTTGAATAAGGAGAAAACTTGTTTATTGCTTATCGAAGTCAATACCACCCCAACAGACTACAACTGAATTGTGGCAATGCCAAGCATTGTAACTAAATATAAAAATATATTTATTGATCAAACACAAAGTAGATTTGTACAATGTTACAAAAAAGTTTACTTATGATAGGCCACAGATTTTCAAAGTAGAACTAGGCGTCTATCAGATCAGTGCCCAAACCGACGACAATGAAAACATTGAATTGCCGTAATTAGCAATTTAGGTTCCTGTTTACCTTATCTTGCTGCCACATGGGAGGCTTGGCCTGTCCCCACGCCGGTATCTGCGCGAACTGTCCCAGCATGCCTGCCAGCGGCGCGCCCATCCCAGACGCCAGGATCTGGTTCAGATTCTGCAGGAGATACGAGTTCATCGTGCCTTGCATCCCTGGCATGCCTACCATTTCCACTGTGAAGAAATGTCAGCGTTATAGTACCGATTATATGATAACGTCAATTCTGTAGTACTATTATTTACACGAAATGTGACTGTACTAAAATTATTTTCTTATAGTACCAAATATTTAAATGAATAATAGAGAATAATTCTAGTACATAAGAATCAACATTTCAGATTTTCATCAGTTTTGTACATAAGAATCAACGTCATTATGTTCAGTCAAGAAAAAGCTTAAACGTTATTAAACAAAAATACCAACAAACGCTACAACACATATGACTATGTTAAAGTAACTTTTAACATTATTTCAAGGAAAATAATAGTAACTTATTAACAAAAGT
This sequence comes from Agriopis aurantiaria, assembly GCA_914767915.1. Classification (NCBI taxonomy): domain Eukaryota; kingdom Metazoa; phylum Arthropoda; class Insecta; order Lepidoptera; family Geometridae; genus Agriopis; species Agriopis aurantiaria. The sequence goes on along the minus strand of OU612002.1, from coordinate 1,028,975 downwards.
AGGATGTTTTGGAATAGTTACTCTGTGTTTTGTCTTACTCAATAGAAATCAAAATTTCAAAGCGAAGAAAAGGACAAAACTGTATGTTTAACTATACCATGGCTCCTCCACTTTTATTAATAAGGGAGAAAGAGTTAGACATATAATACTACTACAAATAACAAAATATACGGCATCCATTCAAATGATAATGCAAAATATCGAAGAAACAGGATCAAGGCACCAATTTTTATAAGGTATACTTTTCTTGCATCAAAATAAAGTCATCTTTACATTATTTGCATTTTTGTCCCTAACCATCCTATATAATGTAAATTAGGATCGAGTGAGAGTCAATAACGTTGCCAGTTGACGCAACTATCGTTTACCTCACTGATTCGAATAATATACATCGTATTAAATCTTATATTGTGTGCAATCTAACTGCGACTTGAAAGTAATTTTTAAATTGAAGTGTTGTTCCATGTTGACGCAGGTTCAAATCCTACCAGTTGTCAAATTTTTGAATTGTTTACTCTATAACATTGTAACTGCAACTATAATCCGGCTGGACATTCTTTGAGTCTCTCAGTCTAGAGCTCCTTGGCCTAGGTTTAGCACAAGGATATATATATATATATATAGGATATATATGAATCATTGCGAAAACCGACGATACCCTTTAAGGAGAAAGGGGCGCAAGGGTGGCGCCCTCATTGGGGAAAGGCGTTACCAGTATACTATAACATGGCTAATTGAGGGTTCGACTCCCACAGTCGCTCGGGAAGGTGAAGTGTTTTTGAACTATTATTTTTGGTAACATGGGGTATCATCATATAGTTGTAAAACTCATTACTACAAAAAACGGCCGTGTTTAGCTAATCAGCGTTTTATAATGCAATACGTTGTATTGCTGGAAGTAGTACTCTAAAGATGCTTCATTGCATTCTCGACCGACTATCGGAGTAAATTTTTAATTTCCTTATCTTTTTTTTATGGGGGCGCCACGTGTGCTCTCTCTCTCTTCACCATAACTCAGGGGCATAATACAGTGCAACATAAAAGAGTAGAAAATAATGCCACTGTCGCAAATAAATGTCACACTTAAACAGCCTGTGAAGTATATTGAATACTCTTCAGTAGAAAATTTGATCGAATAAACAGAGGCTATCGCACACCGTAAAAGCACTGCAAAATAGCGGAATAATAGGTTTTATTACAAATAACAGGCTTAGCGAATGACACTGAATAAATCATTTAAATTAGCTGATACTTTTTTGAAGTTTTGTTTTCTTCTGTTCAAAGTTTTTGATGGGGATAGAGAGGGGATGCTCTGTCCCTTTCTCGCAAATCGTGTGTTAGTATAGCATTTGCTTGGCGCGCATGCGGTTTGACGTCATAACATGCTAACATGCTATATATAGTACATATTACTTAATTGTTTTTAAACATTTTATTATTTTGTTTCCTGTGATGCGCTATTTATGATCAGCTCTTTTATGAGATAATAAAAATACTTGATCAACATGCCTATTGTCAATACATACCAGATATTATATTTACGAAATTAATAGCTTTTTACAAATTGTTTTTTAAAAGGTTAAAAATCGCAAGCTTTTCAAACATTTTTAAAAACTGTTAATTTAACAGATTTTAGGCGATTTTTTGGTTATATATTTTTATTGTGTAATTTTCATAATGACATTCTAGGTTATTCAAACTATACTCTACAATGGAGATTAAGATTTAAAATATTAAAAACACATCTGACTAACTAAATGTTAAAATAAAAAACTGGCAATTAGTCAAACTACAAAGTTTAACAGAAAAATAGCTTAAGGGGCCTGTTCCCGTCTGCAGCTTTCTCGCTCGCACATTTTCACATAATTGAAGATATAAAATTAATGAGTGTGAATTTCCAAAAAGTAACAAAATCATGCCTTAGTGTCTATCGTAACATTACAAACATAGAAATGTTTGTTTCGATATCTTGTAATTTGACGGAATAACATGACACGAGAAATAAAAATCACTTGTTACCATTTTACTGTGTCAAATTAAAATATATCAAATTGACAATTTCTTCGTTTGTAATGTTACGATAGACACCAAGACATGATTTTTATCATTTTGGAAATTCACACTCATAGATTTTATATCTTCAATAATGTGAAAATGTGCGAGCGAGAGAGTTGCAGAGGGTATACAGGCCCCTTAAGGGTTGTAGTCTATGAAATTTAATAAACGGAAATCTAAGCAAATAATAATTTTCATAGCATCATTCTACAGTTATTTAATAGTTTTCACACAATTACTAGTACCCGGCCAAACGTATATAAAGTTTAGATAAACAATACAAAACCGTCAACTTCAATTACAACTCGCGTGTAGCGTTACTTTTCGTTATTATTGCTTTTAAAATTAAATTATATGACAAGATTTTAGTGACATTTACGTTGCTTTTTTATCAGAAAAGGTTAAGAAGTGTAATTTTTCTATACACGCTTTTTTTCTCTTACGTACTTTTTGTATACTTTTTTTTTGGTTATAAATACTTAGTTTGGATTCTTGTTATATTTTACTACCGTACCGTTGGCCAAGTACTGTATTAGAAACCAAGAGGTATACTAGACTCACTCTGCGCGAGCAGCGAGGCCGCGTTGAAGGCCGCGGAGGAGCCGGCGCCGTACGGCGAGGGCATCCCCGCCGGGCCCGGAGCACCCGCGCTGACTGGACGCATACCAACCAACGTTACTTACTAGCCAACCTTATTCTAAGCTACACCTATGACCTTATCAAATATCAACCTCATCCCGCCGCTGTCGAGAGAAAATGAAGGGCCCTATCCATCAAGATACAATACATATAGAGTCACAATCGTGCCAAAAAAATAAACCTAACCAGAACTCGTCGCACGCTACGAATTGCGCGATCCGACTACAACGCCGCGCGATGCCAGAGCTAAGATAACATAGCGGACAACTAACGTTGAACACTATGCTAGCGACATAACGTCTAAATTGGAGTAAATGTGGCATTCTGAAATATATAATTGATACAATGTATGTACAATTACGTTCGGACGTTTTTTGACTGTTTTCACTGAGAGATTGTGACTCTATAGGAAGCGTATCTCGATGGCCCTATCACAGCATTTTTAAGGTGGAACGTTCACCTATGGCGGAAAATTCAATTTTCTAACAGTTTTTTTTATCCTGGTAGGGGCCGGGTAATAATTGTAAATGATCACGGTGTTTGCGAAAATAGATGATTATTCTTTACAAACATGTAAAGCTATTTTTTATCAGTAACGCATTTTATTACTTATATTTCTCCATTAAACGCTTGAAATAGTAAAAATTAGGTAAAGAATTGCAAGTAATAAGATGCGTTACTGATAAATAGCTTTACATTATCATGTAAAGAATAATCATCGATTTTCGCAAACACCGTGATCATTGACAATAATTACCCGGCCTAGCAATACAAAGATTTTTTTTTATATTCAATTTCCCGCCATAAGCGCAACGTTCCACCTTAAAATTCTTATTTAAGTTCTACAATGAATTTCTGTCGCTCTCTTCACTTATCTTCATAAATATACCGAAAGAAAGGCTAGTAAAGCTTTGTTCTCTTGACAGACACGGAACACTGCGGTGAGCGTTATGCGGTGGCGGACAATTGTATGAAAAAACGTCTAGAAAGGTCTAAAGGTATGTTGTAGCATGAGGTAGCGTGAGCGGCGAGCACTGACGCCGCGTTGAAACAGCTCACCGCTGCGTTATGCATTCCAATCAAATAACCAAAGCTTTAGAATGAAAAAAGAATCCTCAAGTTCTCAGATCCATACAAATTAATGCATATTGGACTACCGCCTCGCTCTCGCTTTGTTCACGATATTTTTGCCCTGCTTTGCACGTTGAGACATAAACCGCGCCGTACAGTGTAGCGGCATGCCACGATCGAAACTAACTTAACTCATCATCACCATCGTCGATTTGATCAGTTCATTTCAAATCAACATTCTCTACACAAACAATAAAACTTAGTAAAGGTCAGTTTCGAACCTAGTTTATAATACACTAGCTGACCTGACAGACGTTGTCCTGCCTTAGAACTGTCAAACACGCGAAGCTAAAATTGTAAATCATATTTTTTTACACCTTGGGTTACATTATTGGAGTTTTAGTAAGGATCCCTATTTAAAAAAAATAAATATAGCCTATGTTACCCGGGCATAGTGGGGTCGATTTTGAAGGCACCATTTAAAATTAGAAAGCTAACTAAAATTTCTAACTATAAGTTTAACTTCTAACAATTGGTATTCTAGAGGCACCCATAAACTAAAATATTGACCGGAATTTGAGTTACTTTTGTTCATTTATTTTGAATTAACAGATAAAAAAATATCATTAAAAAACCGGTATTTCCTTCCGATTTCGTTCCCATTTCATGATTACCTGTGGTGTCACTCATTAGGCAAATAGCAAGTGTTGCAAGCTTTTTACCTAAAATGCTTATTGATATTATTCTTAGTAAACATTTTACTTCATAAATTTTTATATTATTAGTTGTATCCGACGGTTGTATCAATCGGCGAATCCAACTCGGCTGGGCAGCGTTCGGTAAACTACGCAACGTCTTCTCGTCCAAAATACCTCAGTGCCTTAAGACGAAAGTCTTCGACCAGTGTGTGTTACCAGTGATGACATACGGCACTGAAACGTGGTCTCTCACTATGGGCTTCATAAGCAAGCTCAAAGTCGCACAACGAGCTATGGAGAGGGCTATGCTGGGGGTTTCTCTACGAGATCGAATCCAAAATGAGGAGATCCGTAGACGAACGAAAGTCACCGACATAGCCCACCGGATTAGTAAGTTGAAATGGCAGTGGGCAGGGCACATATCACGCAGAACAGATGACCGATGGGGCCGAAAGGTTCTGGAATGGAGACCACGGACTGGTAAGCGCAGCGTAGGACGTCCACCCACAAGATGGACAGACGACCTAAAAGAGACCGCAGGGAAACGCTGGATGCAGGCCGCTTCCAACCGGCCCTTTTGGAGATCGATGGGGGAGGCCTATGTCCAGCAGTGGACGTCCTACGGCTGAAATGATGATGATGATGATCCGACGGGTGCTACAGCTATTCTGCAGGTGAATTTTTAAGAGAAACATGTTAATAGTTCGCATACAGTTCAATTGTTACAAAACATCACTAAAGTACAAGAAATTTTTCGTTACCATAGTAAATTTATTTATTAAAGTTCAAAGGGACACTTTTGCCACGGAAAACAAACACAGGTAATGAAAGTTAGACATTTGTTTGCGAATTATAACACATTCTTGGGAAAAATAAAGGCTCGATTTCAGATTTCATAGCTATGGCAATTCATTATATGTAGCCGACTCTCGGAGTTTTGGCGCCAACGAGAAAAAAAACATGTCTCCTGATTGTATTATTTTCCTAAACTTGTGTTATTTCGAGTGTTATCGTTTAATAATAGTAAATTACTGTTTAATAAGTTTTATCGACCGTTTTCAAGTGTAGTCAAACGATTTATTGACCTGAAACATGTATTTTCGGATGTTTACCAAATTCCACAGAAGCCTCTTGTAAAGTCTCCACCATTTTATCAGGGAATAACTTGGACTTGACCGCAACTTACTTTGCTCGACTGTCCCTGTGAGAGTCGTTTCACGTTATTAATTAATATCATGTAAACCTCAATAGTATTCTGACTGAAGGACTCTGTATCCATGGTCACAAAAAGAAATAAAAATTTGCCGGGTGACGTCCATTTGGTAAAAACATTTAATTTTTTGGTTATTTCAATTTCTCTCCGTGTCCACAAATAAAAAGATGAACAAACCTCTTATTAGCCAATGGATCAACAGAATTCACAGAAAAACAGAATCAAGTCAACGATAACCGAAAAAACAACGACCACTCTGGCTGGGACAGTCGAAAATACACAATCTAGAACGAAGTTGGATTAAAATGCTACGGCTCTTGACATATTCATCACAGGCATAGAGCTGCCATCAATTGTATCTACAGCGGGAAGTATTCTGACGCAGCGTCATGTTTTTACCACTACAACATCACTAAACATCAGGTAAAACGGCCGTAGCTAGAATATATGCTGGATAGGCAGTGTATCGCAGTTTTACTCACTATGATAAAGCATTAAGTCGTTCTGCTCAACGGCCGTAGCTAGAATATATACTGGACAGGCAGAGTCCGTGATTTTAGTCACTATCCTACAGCAGAAACAGTTATTTTGTGAGTAGAAACCAAACAGACGCATTTACAAACTCGTTTTTGTAATATTATTGAATGTGAAAAGCAAATGTAGTTTTTAACGGGTCGCAGCGCAATACACTTCCACTTGTTTAAAATGTCAGCAAGGTCTAACAAATTCAAAGCGAATCAATTGAAAATGAAAAGATAATCCATTATCGACTTCTGTTTTTCTATTCGATCTTGCCAAGTATTAAATTAGATTATTTGGTTTCAGCACGATGAATGGATCCATGCACTCAATGACATAGTACGGAGAGCCTTTGTGTCAGCAAACGTTCCCTCCGGGCTCTGTAGGCCGGACGGGCTGACTCTCGTGCCTTGGAAGAACGGGAAGTGCCTGATATGGGATGCTACTTGCGTCAGCACTGTCGCAGCCAGCCACCTGAGTCGCACCGTCCACTCACCGTCAGCAGGGCGGAATATGCCGCTGATAAGAAAAGGGAAAAGTACGCGGCGTTGGAGCCGCGTTACAATTTCGAGCCCGTTGAGCAAGAAGCTCATTTCGGAGATGGGGCACAGGCTCAAGATAAAGTGTGGTGACTCCCACTCTGGCTCGTTCCTGGTGCAAAGGTTGGCCATTGCCATCCAACATGGTAATGCAGCGAGTGTTTTGGGTACCTATGCGCCGGGAACGGTTAGGGGTGGGTTATTTGAATAGATATTAGAGAATAACAAATATTTTGGATTTATTTGACATATGTATTTAAATGTAAATGAAATAAACAATTTTTTATTATTTATGTAGTATTTATTTCAAAGAGATTAAGTTTTGAAACATTTTTACAGTTTTCCTATTAAATATTATTAAATCCACTTATATTATCAATAGCATCTTTCAATTATATAAATATTGTAGTCTATGTATTTTGCATTCTGAAGCTTGCTTGAATCTACCCAAATCATTATAACTCTGAAGTCACAGCAGATTGATGGACCAGCGGACATGTACCTACTACTCGGTAGAGTAGTATTACGATATTCCTTGCAGTACTATTTCATGGGGGTGATGTATAGATTGTGTAGCTTTAAGCAGCACCTGGAAGTAAAAACAATTTTAAGGTTTTTTATTAAGTACTCTGTCCACACCGCATTAAGTTGTGAGTGTGACTTGTAACAGTGTAGTGTAGGTCGGTCACAAGGAATGGAACAGTCATATGGGCATTATTTCTTTCTTTTCGCATGTGCCAATTGGTACTTCGACCAACATAAAATTAATGGACGGGCCCAGAAGAAGCGCATTTTTGAAGATTACAAAATGAGTGCCAGCGCTCACTTCGTTTCAGTCACTCTCTAGCCGTAGGAAGTATATAACGAAACATCTGACAAAATTATGCCTTCATGTGCTTTCCCGAACTGTAAATACACAACAAAAAACCGCTATCTAATTTTTGTAACAAATGTATTGTACTTACATGGTTATAATTAAGTGTTGAAGTATATGTATGTCTGACGGTTTTGACTCGTTTTTACTGAGCAAGTTCAATGGTTATAGCCCGTCCATTCATTTTATTTTGGTCGAAGAATTGGTAACCGTTCTGTAATGTAGAGCGAGATCTTTACTCATCACCATTGAATTATTATGAATGAAATAAGTATGGGTTCTCTTTCGGTTCCTTTTTTTGATCCTACTATAATGCCCTTTGGTAAGGTAGTAGTGTGCATTATTAGTTTGGATATATAAGTACTAACAGACATGTGTATATTGATAACAACCAACGGAAAGGGGAAAAAGTAAATTTTCTTTTTACCATTTGTTGGACGGTGGTCTGTCAGCCAAGTCCGTCTCGTCTGTTAGCTACTTAAGACATTCGCACAGACGGAGACCAGGACAGTGAGCAGGAGACATGCTGGAATCGACTAATCACATTGGTTGACTGCTTCAATGGATCATAACGGAGACAGGGAATTAATTGTATGGCAAGCAGATTCATCATCATCATCATCATTTCAGCCGTAGGACGTCCACTGCTGGACATAGGCCTCCCCCATCGAGGGGCCGGTTGGAAGCGGCCTGCATCCAGCGTTTCCTTGCGGTCTCTTTTAGGTCGTCTGTCCATCTTGTGGGTGGACGTCCTACGCTGCGCTTACCAGTCCAAGCAAGCAAGCAGATTAGCGCAGCTGAAAGGAGCAAAGTATAAAGTTATGCTATTGGATCATGCTCCCGCTCCGCTCGTCTCTGCTACACGACTACACGTATCTGTTCGTCTCCACTACTGAAGTCTACTCATCTCAGCTCCTCTCATCCCTGCTTCAATAGAAACACCCTTTACTCTGTCTACGTACCTATTCAACAATTTATCACAACATAACTAGACCATTGAACCAATCTTGATTAAATTTAACAGTAAGTGATGTGCTCTATGCGAACCGACAAAAGACATTATTTATTATAGGAAAATAGAAAACCGCCGGGCGCCGCGAATCTTACGTATTGGTAGGTGCTGACCTTGGTGTGTTCTCCTTAGCTCCAACTCTTATGTTATGCAGTTTTCTTACAGCACTGGAATGAATAAACGCATCTTCGAGATGCATAATAATAATTCCTTCAGGGTCCATCACGCATCTAGATCTTGTAATATGTATTGTCTTGTATTGTTTTCAACCATAAAGCAGATAAGTATAATCTACTTTTCTATTACTGGTGCCACTTGTTAGTCGCAAAAAGTAGATCATGTTTGATCCACATTTGATCACATTTCCCGTCGAACCAATACGATTTTAAGTCTTTGATATGTTTATCTGTATGTTGATCATTAGGACACGTTTGTTTTTTTGAGCAAAAAACACAAATAATGAGTTTAAACTCACTTTGAAATTCAAGTTATTTTAAAGAGGACCTCAAATGGTCCTTGTTAAAAAACTAACCTATAAGCTAAAATATCAGCTGTTTTGGCAACTAAAACGATTTAAAATGTGCCTTCAGAATAGCAAAACTGCATTTAAACGTGAATTGAGTAGTTTACGGCACATTACGTTCATTCGATTTAAAAATTTGATTTTGACGTTTTTATAATAATTTAAGTGGTGCCTCTGGAATACCGATTAGCTTTTTTAAATATAACAAGTTTTAAAGCTAAACTAAATTTAACTTGTGCCTTCAAAATCGGGCCCAGTGTAGCTTCCCAACAGTTAAATAATTTTTCAAATCGGTTCAGTAGTTTCGGAGGCTATTCAATGCAAACAAACAAACAAACAATCAAATCTTTCCTCTTTATAATATTAGCATAGATTATTCAAACATGTTCTTGTCAAATACAAACAAATGCCTTTATAGGTGCTTTATAGTAATATTTCGAATTCTTTATGCATCGGTTGTCAGTGTGGCCTCGAAAAAGGTTAAATTATATATTACTTAAATATTAATGTAACTCTTTAGTTTATAAATTAGCAATGTGTAATTTCCAGGGTCAGATGTCAACTAGCCAGTTTGGGTAACTGTTGGTTTCCACTTGTATGATATGATAACAGACAATGTCGCAAAATGTCAAACGGTTGCTTTGGATACTTCCGTCTCATTCTAGCTTCGTCACGTTTAAGCCGGGTCTTCAGCGCTCAAAATCTACCAAAACAAATGAACAAAACATGTTTAGCTAACATCTGGCTTATTAAGGAGTCCATTCGTGATTCGGATTGTGATCACGAACGCGTGCCATCCCGTTCTATTTATTTAATCGCACCACGCGCGTGAGCGAGATAACACGAGATCATCACAATCCGAATCACTACAGACTGTTCACACTTATTTACCTCTGTCATTATGACGTTGTCTCTGTCTGGTCGCATGGCATCACTTGCAGACAGAGCTGTTACATAACTGTGAACGGTCTGTAACGAACATCCATAATAAGCCCGATGTTAGTTAAACATATTTTGTTAGTTTGTTTTGTTACATTTTGGGTGCACGAGAACCTGCTTTACCCAAACGTTTATGAAATAAAAGAGTGTGTGACATTTTAAATCAGCTCCCGTGCTAGGCTTGCAGGATCCATCCAACCAGAAAGAATCTATTAACAACTGAATACTGTTGTGGGGTCTCGGAATGCTAACGCAGCGACAATACGCTCAAGTATTAAAAGCACGCGTCGTTCCTTGATTCCTCAGTCGTTCCCTTGCGTCAATATAGTGCTAAGTGCTAACAGACGAGGTGGACTTGGCTGACGGACCGCCGTCCAACCAACGGGAGAGAAAGAGAAAATGTGCTCTTTCCCTCACGTTTCTGGACGGCGGTCCGTCAGCCAAATTCCCGCGTCTGTTAGGACGTTTGTTAGATTTAGTCGTAACTAGAGGATATCAGTGACAAGTTTGGACCAAAAAGTAATATGTAGTAGTTTTCACACTTTAACTGTTGAGACACGCAACCACTTTTGATCTTTAATACTTCAATATACTTTTCGGGCAGTCTGTCGGCAAATTCCTAGTAAAGATTGTTTCCACATATTTACTATTAGGATAAATGTATTTTAAGATATCACTAATTAGTATCATTCTTAGAAGACAATCTGATAAGGGGATCGTTTTCTTTTATATCCATGATGTTCCATGAAAATGTTTTCCTTTGTATAAGGGGAATATATTTTCTAAGAAAAACTCACGCGAAAGTATTATTAACCTAGTGGAGACATCCGAGAGATAATATCTCATTAGACGTATTTAAGTCTAATGAGAAATTATCTCTGTTTGTTTGTACATTAATATGTAGTTAAAATGTGAAATTTGTACTGTACTTACATACAAATATATAATTATTTTTTATATACCTACGCCTTCGACTTGATTTTACTTTGACAGAAGAATAAAAAGTATTTCCATGGTTCTCCTATCACTTACGATAATCTAATCCAAATTCGTTCAGCCATATTGGTGTTATAACGTAACAAATCTCTATCTCTTCTCTACATAGTATAAATTAAAGTCGCTTTCCGCGTCTGTCTGTCTGTATGACCGCTAACTCTTCCTAAACCACGCAACGGATTTTGATGCTGTTTTCACCATCAGTTAGATACATTTTCACGGAAGGTTTATGTATATAACTAGCGACCCACCCCGGCTTCGCACGTAAATTACACCCGTGCGAAGCCGGGCGGGCGGGTCGCTAGTATATATGTATTATAATAATCTTTTCCTTTTTACCTTCGACCAAAATATAATGAATGGACGGGCCATAACCATTGAACTTGTTCAGTAAAAACGATTTAAAACCGTCGAACATATACTTCAACATCTAATTATAACCATGTACAGTGCATTTGTTACAAAAAATTGATTTTGTTGTGTATTTACACTTCGGGAAAGCACACGAAGGCATAATTTTGTCAGATGTTTCGTTATCATGTAACAATAGTCTCGTGTCGCACTTCCTGCGGCTAGAGACCGACTGAAACGAAGTGAGCGCCGGCGCTCATTTTGTAAACTTCCAAAATGCGCATCTTCTGGGCCCGTCCATTAATTTTATTTTGGTCGAAGCTTTTTACAGGCTTTTATTTAACTTGCAATGTTTGTACGCAACTTCAGTTTTGGTGACAATACAATTACAATACCCAATAATGTAATATTTTAAAAATTGCTTGTTATCTAATTGGTCAGTTGTCGGGTACCCACCCGACCGCGAGTGGCAATTACTGTAAATGGCACTATAAGAGCTTTCTTTTTATACCTATTAATATGACCTAACTGACAAGAAATGAAGGAAGTGATATAGAAAATATCGGAAGATATAGCAAAACAGAATGCAGAGATGACAAAAGAGATCACGGAACAAGTTAACAACAACATAAATGAAAAGTTTAATTTTTTGCAACTAAGAAACATTGAAATCATCATTATGTGGGTATATTATTGTAAAATAACAACCTTCTTAATCTGTATGCCTAACAAATATCAAAACTCAGACAATTTATAGTAACAACTAGACACATGCCTAAGTAATATTAGGTGTAACATGGTAAATTGCATTTAACTTTATGAGTTTTACTATTTTAACTGAACACTGTATATCCATATTATAAAATATTGATGTACCTACCTAATCTTAATGATCCTAACAGTACCATTATCTAAATTATGTTTTGTTTATTAAGTGAGAATACTTTTATCTAAAGTATTTTACATAATTATGAATGTAATAAGTGTATTGGTTGATTGTGCATGTTTTGTGAGTAATAGAATAAAAGCTTTTTTACTTTTTACTTTACCTATCAACTAGGTTACCTCACACACTTACCTATAAGTTTATTAAGATCCACTGAGAAAAAGAAACATATTTTATTATTAATTGCGTCTTCGGGTTGGGGTTTGGTTACGGTGTGGTATTTCCCCAGACGGACTCGAAGAGTCCTACCACAACGACTAATTTTGTCAGTAATTATTTTACTTATTCGTAGAATGAATAAACAAGTTTTTTTATTGGCTAAAGAGCTGATTAATTTCAAACGGCTGAACGGCTTTTGTTGAATCATAGCATGGACATTGTCTGACATAAATTATTATTACTATATTCACATTTATTTTTCTTCTTGAATTAAAGTTTTTTTACAATAAAACAAAAAACAAAACAAAAAAAAAAGTTTTTTTTTAAACAAAATATTTTTTTTTTTTTTTTTTTTTTTTTTTTTTTTTTTTATTATTAATTAAAACGGTAAAACACCAATTACATTAATTATCCAAAGTTCAAATACATTACAAATTAGAATACAAGTCAAATATGTACAAAAAAATAGGTCAAATTATACAAACAGAAACACATTACAATTAGTTGAAGTTAATTACATTACTATAATAAACAAAAATAACATTGAAAATTACAAAATTACAAAAACATAACAAACAAAAGACATAAGATATAAAAACCACTCATCCGTTACTTTCCCAATAATGTAGGCACACTGACATTATATCTGACCATCCGTCCTCAAACAAGTCACACTCAGGATTAACAGCCAAGAGAGCGTTGAACGCGGCGAGTGTACGCGGGATGGGCGAATAAGAGCGCGCTACCGTACGGCAGCGTGGCACGACGAACAGTTTGTGCCGTCTACAGCGATAATAGTTGTCTGGTATAAAAAGTCGACACAGCTTATCGAGCAGACTAGGCGCGTCGATGTCCCCACGTATAATTTTGCACATGACGGTAAGTTGATGCTTTTCCCGCCTGACTTCCAATGAGTTGAAGCCCAGACAGCCCATCAAAAACTTTGTCGGGTACATGAATGGATAATATCCGTGAACTCGCTTATACAAGTACCTGAGGAATGCCTTTTGCACCTTCTCAACCTGGAGTATATAAGTAGTTTCGTGCGGATTCCATACGCACATCGAGCTCTCTAATTTGCTGCGAACTAATGTGCCAAAGATCAAGCGGACGACGTGCAGATTACGGAAATCTTTAGAATTTCTGAGTACGAAACCCAACCGTCGAAAAGATTCCTTTACCAGCGAATTTATGTGGTCGTGAAACGAAAGCTTTCGGTCGAATGTGACACCCAAGTCTTTCACGTTAGTCGAGCGAATTATGCTAACGCCATTTATTTTGTAATCGTAATTGATTGGGAGCCTCATTCGACCAAAAGTCATAGCATGGCATTTGGAAAGATTCAATTCCATGCCGTTCTGATGACTCCATTGTAACACTGCATCAACGTCTCGTTGTAGGGCAACGCAGTCTGCACTTGACCTCACCTCTATGAAGAGCTTCAGGTCGTCAGCGTATAGCAAGCATTGGGCATATTCCAAGACGGAAGGGATATCGTTCACCATTAGCAAAAATAAAAGAGGCCCCAAAATTGAGCCCTGACTTACACCGGAACGCGTGTGATAGGGTCTTGACTCAAATAATCCTAGCCTCACAAACTGCTGGCGATCACGCAAATAGTCTGCAAGGAGCCTGAGAAGCCCTGGAGCGAAGCCGATGGCAGCGAGTTTGGCCAGCAGAATGTCGTTATTCACCCTATCAAACGCCTTCCGGAAGTCAAAGTAAAGGACATCAACTTGAGAACCACGGTCTAATCCAGTGGAGATAAACTCAACAATAGACAACAGGTTGGTGTCAACAGACCTTTTTCGCCTAAAACCGTGCTGCGCGTCGCAAAGATATTTATCCACTTGAGCGTAAATGAGTTTGTGGAGTATGCTCTCAAATACCTTTGCTGGTGACGAAAGCACGGCAATAGGACGGTACTCTTCAATGCTCAATTTGTTAGAACTTTTTGGTATGGGGCTGACCCTCGAAATCTTCCACTGTGGTGGGTATATTCCGGTTTTTAACGCAGTATTGAAAATGTGGCAGAAGGGAATACAAAACTGCTTTTTCATTTGCTTTAGTACAGCAGGAGGAAAGCAATCGGGCCCTACAGAGCTATTAGGTTTCAGCTTGTTTATACCGAACATAACGTCACTAGGCGTAATTTCCGGAATGTTCACATAGTTACTGTCATTACTGTGGTCAGATTTGTACGCAAGCTCAGTGTTTAGTGACGGTATATCCAGTAGAAACACACTTGCGAAGAATTTGGCAAAAGCTTCGGCTGCTTCTACCCCGGTGAACGATTCACCCTCATACGAGACAGTTGGTTCAAAGCCACCCTTAGTGCGCAAACTAGACACATGGCGCCAAAACTGTCGCGGATTTTGCTTTATATTCGCCTCGATACCTTCGATGTATGAAATATAAGCAGCAGCGGCACGGAATTTAAGCTCTGCCCTCAGAATAGAAAACTTACGATATGTCTCAATGCACTTCGTCCGTTTCCAAGACGTGTGTAAGTTGTTCTTGAGTTTTGTGTCACGGATAATGCTGCTCGAAAACCAGACGGGATAGCGTCTAACCTTTGCATTGAAACGTCGCTTTTTAGGCATGCATTCGTCAAAGCAGCCGTACACAATTTTGTACAAATGGTCAGTCGCGGTACAGACATCGGATGACTCCAAGACAGAACTCCAAGAACTTTCTCTTAGCAATACAAATAGCTGTTCATAGTCGCATTTTTTGAAGTTCCAATCTTTAGCAGAATTTATATTAGAAGGCTCGAGAAAGTCTGAACGATAAGCAGTTTCGATTTCTAGGTCAATATCTAAAGGTGGATGATAGGGGTCAATCTTAACAATTTCGTCAGTGGCTGTGACGAATACTCCTCGCACATCATCGCTCTCTCGAACCAAAACAACGTCTAATATACCGTCATATGCATTTTTTATACAATTCTTCTCACACAACCTACAATATGAGATAAAATAACAGTAATAGTTATTAACGCTTTGGGAAGCGCTATTTAAATTTAGGTCGCCAACAATCAAAACAGGTGCTTTTAACGAACCAATAACACTTTCGACTTTACAGAACCACGGAAGATATTCACTATCTGAGGCATTTGACCTAATATATACCACACACAGGTAGACTGTCCGACCATGCCAAGAGAAGGAGACCCAAAGGTCTTCCCCTCGATCGGTTTCCAAGTTCTGATGCCGCCGCAGTACTATAGGAGGTCTTGCAGCTAGTGCCACACCCCCGCACGGTGTGCTACGATCTCGACGCAAGATTGTCCAGTCTCCGCATACTACTTCTGAATCCTCCACAGACCTATCTAGGAAAGTTTCAGTCATTGCAACGATGTGGTGTTCAGTCAATGCCAGGTTGTTACGTAGCTCTTTAAGTTTACCTTTCAAGCCACGTACATTCTGAGAGTAAAGATTTACACTAACAACTTTATTGTTACGCTGTTGTTGGGCTACGAAAGGGCTGGTTACTTCTATTGTTGGACGCAGCCTCCCGAGTATTATTCGTTACGGTATTTTGTGGTCCTGGTGGCCTCTGATAGGGTATCCATGGTTTTATTCTGGCATTAAGTGGCCAGGTTTCAGCTAAAAAGCAAACGTCATAGGCAGCAACTGGAACTCCTATCTTATAAGACTTATAGTCCCCTCTTGGCTTAAGTTCCTGTACTGTGCACGATCCGGTGGAACATAGTTGACCTAGATATTCTTTGATATCGTCAATGCCAGACTCCATATTCCACAAATGCATGTATTTTCTCGGTTCTACCGCTTTGAGTGTTGTTTTTGCAGGACCTGCAATGCCACACAAAGATGGGGGTCTCTGGTTCCCTCTTTTCCGGAACTCCGTCCATTGCTCAACGTCTGAGTGGCTTGAGTTTGCAGGAATAACTGGTTCTATTGTTGTTGCAACGGAAGCATTTTCCAAGCAATTTTGGGAAGGGCTTGAAGAAAGTTCAGGAACTGTTGCCGGTTGTTGTGTCTTGTTGGTAGTCCGCTTCTGTTTCCGTGTTTTGGGTATGGACTTCACAGGATCTCTTACTGGCACAACGATAGGTTTGGGATTAGGCTTAAACGAGGGCTGAACCAATGCGGGCATAAACACAGATTCAATGCAGGTTTCATTTTGGGAAGCCGATTCAGCTACCGTAGGTGTGGGACTGTATGATGCCAATGGAGGTGAAGGTGTAAATGTAGATATCGAGGCAACAGATTCATGTGTGGGGTCAGAAGGTGGTTGGGATGAAGCCTGTAGAGCCTGACGATGCTCGGAGACGTAAGCTCTGATGATACCTACAGCGTCTTCTAGTCGGCTACTAAGTTTCCTCACTTCCAGAACGTGAATTTTTTTGAACGTAATATAAAAAAACTTAAATCTTGGGTGCCGTCGGCAGCGAGGCAGGGCCCAAGCTACCGGTGGTTAGGGCTGCAGAGTGAGGAATCTCCTGACAATACGTGCCGTGTCTAGGATTACCGCCTTCTGCATCTGACCCTTGACCCAACCATCTAGCGAGAGCCTCTTAAGGTGTTGGTCGAGGCTTCGCTATAAGGCTGTTTACCGATACGACCATTATTATTATGCCTAAGAACACTCGATCAATCCACCTTTCAAACAAAAAATCAGTATTAGCAAAGTCGGGTCAGCCGTTTGGGAGCTTTATGCCACAGACAGACACAGATACACACGTAAAACGTATCTTTTTGCGTCAGGGGTTAAAAAGAAAATTTATCACTACCCATAGTTTGCCAGGGAACTCAATATAATGTATTTTCAGTATGTCATCTTATGTAAATAATTATTGTACCAAACAAAAATGCTTACTTTTATTTGGAGCGACCATTCCTCTCCCCATGCCGCTGAGGTTGCCGATGCCCATGCTGCCCAGGTTGGCCATACTGGCCAGGTTGAGGTTGCCTAGGTTGGCAATGCCGCCCAGCTGGTTGATGTTGCCGAGGGTGATCGACTTGGAGAGGGAGCTGGCTGGTATCTTGATAGGTTTCACATTGGCTTGACCGAACGCTGTGCCTGATGCAGCTGGATACAATTTATTTTTATTATTTATTTTTTAATGGACACGGCTAGCACAGGACTGGAAAAGATGGCGCGCTGAAGAAGAGACCTATAGTGGGAGACCCAGCAGTGGGTGGAGAATGGTTGATGATGATGATGATGATTTATTTTTAAAAGGAGTTTAGTCGATATTCGAACATGCCACTTCTATAAATCTAATTATACAGGATGTTGCGTATCTCGTGTCCAATCCGCAAGAGTTGCTATTCAGGTTCGATTAGTGATTCATTATTCTCATCCTTTGTACGGAGTTAATAAAAAAAAACCTATTTAAAAGTAAATCAATAATGTAGTTAAATAGGTAAGCTTAGATGGAAACTGATTTTTAACTTTGGAAACTCTATTAATGAAGGTATATTACTTAACTAGCTGGAACCCGCTACTTCGTACGCGTAGAGCTCGCTCGCTACTACAACCCGTTATAGCCTATGTGTTATTCTAATGTATAAGCTATATTATTGTAAACTTTCATTAAAATCCATTTGGTAGTTTTTGCGTGAAAGAGGAACAAACATCCATACATACATACAAACTTTCGCGTTTATAATATTAGTAGGATAATAATTTTGTTTGAATGTCTAATGAAGCAACTTTATGCCCTTCGCGGGTCGGACACAAGTAACGGAACATCCTGTATATATAAACCATTTAATCACGTACGTAAACTAAGAAAATACCATTGGAGATCACTTAGTATCAATCGGCCCATAGTTCAAACGACCTATTTATACATACATACATACTAAATACCTAACCCACAGATGTGTACCTCCTAAGAGAAAAATTTAATTGCGAAAACTATAAAAAAAACAAATTCGCGGTGAGTGATCATCTATACTAATATTATAAAGAGGAAAGATTTGATTGTTTGTTTGTTTGTTTGTTTGCATTGAATAGGCTCAGAAACTACTGAACCGATTTGAAAAATTATTTCACTGTTGGGAAGCTACATTATCCCCGGGTAACATAAGCTATATTATATTTTCAAAAAAAATAGGGATTCTTACTAAAACTCCAATAATGTAACCCAAGGTGTAAAAAAATAAGATTTTCAATTTTGACTTTGCGTTTTTGACATTTCTAAGACAGGACAACGTCTGTCAGGTCTGCTAGTTGACAATAAATACAACCCGGCCTAGAATCAAGGACAAAAAATCTGTTTGAAAATTGAATTTCCCGCCATAAGTGAAACGTTCCACCTTAAGCCAAGGCAGGCAAGCAGTGGCTTTAGGGTGGCCTAAAAAATCTAACACTAAGCCTATACTGAATCAGGCTACAACTTAAAAAAAAATGGAAATGGTAATGGTATTTCCCCTTTAGCACTTACACTCCCCCCCATCCCCTTGGTCGTCCATTTGATGACATTTTGATTATCTCGTTTGCAGTTGTGTGCCGCTCAATATTGAAGTGTGCGTTTGTAGAACGTAAGTAAGGATATGTCAATGTGCGTAATATGTGTTTACCTCGCCCCCTTCAGTTTTTAGCAGACTTTATTCGGTACTATCTCGAGTTTAAGGCACATCCAAACTATACAAATCATTTTCAAATACAAATCATTTATTCGGGCATAATTTATAGTAAGCTATAGTAATGATCCCAGAGGCTCCCGAACTAGTCAGACTGTGTGACAGGAGACAATGGCTTCTCCTATTAATGTATCAATTAATTATACCAAAACAGCAATATGACATTTTACACAAAGTTAAACATCAAAGGGCTACAATGAACACATACGCAACGTGGTTGTAACTCACCAGCGAGCGGGTTGGTGGTGGGTTTGACGATCACCTGGGGCAGAGCGGGCTTCTTGGTCACCAAGTGCGCCGCAGCTGCCAGGGTCTTGCCGCCACCTGGGTATCATCATACAGAAGAAAGATACATATAATTTTCCAACTGGACATTCTGTTTTAAATTGTATAGACAACTAGAGTTTTTTGCCCTCTGTATCAAATCATGATGTGAATAATAAAGAGTTAATCAATCAATCAACTAGCTGCGTCCCGCGGTTTCACCCGCGTTATATAATATCTCCTTGGTTGCAACAGCAACTTCCTTTGATTTAAACTTTTTTTTTTTTCTGTGATTTAATTTGATGATAGGCGAGCAGCATAGTTCATAGTTATTTTATTAATATCAGAAAGATACATATCAAATACAGGTTAAAAATGAACTTAATGTAATGATTACTATAAATAATTAATTAAGAACGTAACTACATTTTAATAACAATAATTATACAAATCAAGAAAAATAGATTATGTGCCTATCCCACACAGTGTCAAAATGTCACCTGATGGAAAGCGATGTTGCAGCCGAAGATGGAGCACATAGACCTAGAAGGTACTTATTTACTACGGCCTTGAAGACACCCAGGTTAACTTGGTAACAGTCATGAGACAGTACCTGGCACTTCCAAGTTGTCGGGATCTTCATCGTCATCGAAGTCTGAATCGTCGGAGGGGGTCGGTGGGTTGTCCTCGTCTTCACCAAATGCTGCCCGTTTAGACTGCAAACGTGAATAGGCAAATTAACAATACTGCAAAGGGCGACGGTAGCATTTACAGATGAACGTGAAAAAGTAGCATATATGTGAGTACATAAATGTGCAGTTGCTGCCAAGGCTTGTATATGTATAGTACTTTTCTGAAATATTGCATCAATATTCATGTAAAAATTCAAATTAATTATTGACATAATAACAAACATGCATTCACATGTATGTCACAATTCAAATACAATAGGCATGTGTCCTCATGTTTAATTTATTACAAATAACCGGCTTAGCGAGGAATATAACTAAATACATTACACATACAACAAAAATTATTTAATAAATTAAAATTGGCTGATAAATCTCTGAGATATGAGCATTTAAAGTTTTAGGTGGGGATAGGGAGGGGATGCTCTATCCCTTTCTCACAAAGCGTGTGTTAGTATAGCATTTGTATGGCGCTCCTAAGCCGTGACGTCAGGGCTCAGTATAGTGTGCTCTCTGTCTAGCATGAAATTTAAATGCTTCTATCTGCTTATATCTTATTTATTTTTGAACTAATTTTAATTTTGTTTTTGTTGATGTGCTCTATTTATGATCAGCTTTTTTATGAGGTAATAAAAAAATATTAGTCATCATGCCTATTGAAACTATTACAGCATTATTTATAGTGTCAAATATTTATTCAATATTTTAAGTAACAATAATAATAATCTTTGCACATTGAAGTACATAAGTAATCTATAACATTTTCGAGGAGACAAAAATTGGCCATCTATTAATTTAAGGTTGATGCCTTGATGTCAAATTTTCGTCGAAGAAGGTTCTTTAAATTATGGACTACAATATAATACCATGTTTCAGAAAAATATATATGATGGCAACATGGGAAGGTTTTGTAAAACATGGTGTGCAATACGGGCAGTGAAGAAACCAAAGTTATTCCTTGTGACGTGTATCTCAAACTACTGTCTTAAATGATCAATCAGTCAATAATAAAACAGTATGCTGCTCCCGGCTGGAGATTGTAAAGATGGAGACAGTCTTGCTGTGTTCTAAACTTTCAACAGTGGTGCCATCATGCACTTTAACAAACATATATTTATTATAAGAAAAACACCCAACCTAAAACCGCTAAGCTATCTAAAGACATGAGAAGGTTTCCAACATTAGTAAGCCTTTCACCTCATCTGATATTATATCGCTGCAGTAAAATTGCTTAAAAACGGCAAGGCTGCTTACCTTGATCATTATAGATCAAATAAAACATTTTGGTCCTTTAATAGTCAATGCAACTTGAATAGTCACTTGTATAAACTGGGAGCCACAGAGAGTCCACCCACTGTGTCGTGGCTGCACGTAGGAGAACGAAACTGTACAGCATGGGCTGTGGCATAGTGAAGCCACAGAAGAAACTAGAATGGCCCACCGAGATGCATGAAGCATCACCTTCATCATACACATCACCAGAACAGCTAGACTGCATCATCATTATTTACACTTCCATCTAAGCCACTGGAGCAACTGTGCCAACGCTCCAGAGCCTCGCTTCAGTATTTCAAGGCGTTGGATGGTATTGGATAGATGCTGGTGGGGGAAATCCACAATACATCCCAAGTGAGACGTCAGTGCAGGACTTTTTTTCCCCCCCATCTCGAATATGATTAAGATCTCGGTCCTGTAGCCGTGTTTTGTCTACTGGCCCTTTTCAATTTAAGTCTTGATAGAGCTCTCAACAAACAAACTCTCTAAGATCTGGAGGAAAGCTAAAATGATAGCACTGCTGAAACCAAGGATATCACCAACAGAACCTAAGAACTATCAATGTTGTTACTCTGCTTCTCTACTGGGGAGTATCCATACCCAGTGTAGCATCGTTCTGCTCACGCAAAAGAGGTAGATGTAGCCTTCAACGAGACATGTCGGACAGGTTGCCTGAAACCAACTCCTCTTATCAAATTGTACCCACTTGCAGGCATCACACCACCAGCAGGCCTAGCACGGGCCGTGGACAAATTGTTTTTCCATCATTTTTATCCACGCATAGACGCGACAATGCTAGAATATGGCTACGTTTCAATTTTTTCTTGAGGGATAAGAACGGTGGAAAGACAATCTGTATCCAGCCCATGCTAGGCCTCCTGCAGCTCTCTGAAATGTTGCCAGCTGCGCGCTGAAAAACAATGTCTGGGTACCGACTACCGTCACTTCTTATTCAACGCAGAGACATCTAACAGCTCAAAAGCAGTAGAAAAAAAAATTTCAAAACACACAACTGCTTTGGAATCCCTTAACATCAAACGAGTTGGCGGTCAAAGCAAGCCTATTATTCAAGGGTAACCCCAAAGACACTTAACTTGCAGGTTGGCAAAAACTGCAGAGTCCAACTCCTAATTATATTGTCCCTGCCGAAAAATTCCATCTATGGCGTAAAGGACCATGGTCCACTTGAAAAACCCTGAACCGACTTCGGTCTCAAGTGGGCCGAAGTAGGGATAACATGGCAAAGTGAGGTTATATAATAGACTCTGATACCGAATGCCTCTGTGGTGTGAGCCCTTAAACAATGTCACACTTGATGGAGTGTGCAGCTATAACCCGCACTCTACACAACCTGAATGACGCCAGTGAGAGTGCCATTGAGGTGGCCAAATTCTGCTCCAACAACATAATTTACAAGTGTAATTTTTTTAATCCCCGATAAAAAAGCTGATAATCATTAAACGGCTGAACAGATTTTCTTGAATCTTAGCTAAGAACACTCTCGATCAAGTCACCTTTCAAACAAAAAAATAATAATAATAAAATCGGTTCAGCCGTTTGGGATCTAAGATGCCACAGACAGCCACAAAGATACACACGATAAACTTAGAACTCACTTCTTTTTGCGTCGGTGGTTAAAAACGGATTTCATGGCTATTCAATAAACAAGAAAATCGAAATTTGAAAACTTGACTTTGGTTCCGACATAAGCACCTCCACAACATCGTAAACTGAGTCGAAGTGGTTTAAATCCAGCTGTCGATGTTGAAATCAGAAAACTTTGTAATTTGAAAAAGAAAATGGATTTAGGTTATCAGCGTCATGGAATCCTGCCATAAGCAAGTGCAATGGAGGTTGTCAGAAGTCTATTGATACAGTCAGTGTTGTGTGCTGTGGTGACAACTGATTACCTTGGGGGCAAGAGATTTAAACACCTTAATTTCATAATGAGACAACCTGCATTTTCCAGTCAGCTGGTTACTATGACCAAAATGTTGAGGTAAGTAAAATAGTAAAAAAAACAATTATGTCCCGGACCTATACATAAAAATGTTTAAAAGTTACAGCAACAAACTAGATGTGATATCTTGCCTATGATCAAATCAACCAATCAGCTGATAGATAGCATGTTTATATAATTTTTGATGATGCATTCCCATTTTCCCATTAAATTTCAAATCGATTAGCTCATACTGTTTTAAAAAGTCTTAATACACACATAAAAAAGTATGTAATAAATCTAAGTACATTGATTTTAGTAGAGTCTGCTCCATTTTGATGTAATGATTAAAAAAAACATTTATCAAAACTGTTATACAAAGGCATATTCCTCCAACATTTCCACATTTGCCATAGAAATATCTGTACATGTAACCTTATATAAGCGATAACATACTTTTATACTGCACTTTTATTGCAGTTTTACTTGCAATTTGATAAACTGACATTGTGGTATTACCTACAACTCATGAACTTTTACTGATGATATTGGCCTTCTATGAGGGTTTTATTATAGGTTTTTAGATCTACTGGAGCATTAAAATCATCTACTGGAGCAGTATTATTTATTCAAAGCTTCAATTAGTAGCTAACATAGTGGCCAAGAAGCGAAAACTGCATCGTAATAGTGTGTATAACATAGACACACTGCACCATGTTCAAGACGTATTCTAAGCCTATGCCTAGAACCTTCCAAGAAAATCAATACAGCCACACCCAGCTTGCATAATTAACTCATTACTACCACCAAGAAATGCTGCATTTTGGGAACAAACATTGGGATAATATCACATGTGAGATCGACACCACATTATGACACTTTTTTTTTGGTTAGAAAACTTGAAAACAAAGAAAAAATTTAGAAAAATACCTTTTTTATGACCTTCTAATGAATCAGGCTCAGAAATATGTACTGCTTAAGCTGTTATTACATGAAAATATGAAGAAAAATGGGAAAAACACAATCATGACCGAAGTAAAGTTTGTAAAAAGTATCAAAACAAAAAACTATCATTACCATTTTTTTCTACTGATTGTGGAGACTCCAGGCTTTTTGAGAAAATTACTGTTAGCACAATTTGTTGCACACACTTCTGTTATGACTTTTATATCACATTTACACGAATTAGTAACGCGTTTAAATTAAATTTACAATCAAGAAAAAGGCAGACGTCCGAACGGCGGTCATTGATTCCGCCATATTAAAAAATCACAGAGAAAAGAATTGTCAGGTTCGGATACATGTACAAAGACAACAGTTATCATTTTATTGTCTAAGGCTGCGTTCCAAAACATATAGTCTTTTGTCGAGTGAAATTCGTTGCACGAATTTTGGTTTCGGAACTGGGTAACGGGTAATATTCAAACGGGGTGAATTATGTTTTGGAACGAAGGACTCCATTCTGGCGCGCTCGAGATTATTTCGGACTTATTCTCTCTCGTTGGGATTGTCATTATGTGTAAGAGTGACCGAAATTATCTCGAGCGCGCTAGAATAAGACCGCAGGAAATTTACCCTTGTCAATAATACCATTGACATTTTTGTCATATCAAAATAACCTCAACTGCCTTAAAAAATAAAATAGAGTTAAAAAACTAAATTGTTTTACTCTATTTATTTTGTTTATAATGTTTCTTTCTTAGTTATTTTTTGACAAGCTATGGGCTAGTGGCAGATAAACGGATAAACATGCTGTTTACTGTCAATCATTTCGATTCTGACAGCAGGGTGAAATTTAACGCTGGTTTTTGCAGAGTGAATTATTTCACCTACCGGTTGAATTTTTACTCTCTCTGAGGCGTTCCAAAACACCAGGTGAAAAACTCACAAGGTGTTTTGGAACCAGCATCGAGTGAATTTCACCCTCATCGGGTGAAATTCGCCGGTTTTGGAACGCAGCCTAAATATTCAAAACTATAGTGTTATTTTTTTAATTCGCTATAGCGCCAAAAAAACCAAGCAGGCATTATTAATTTAGAAAAACGACTCAAAATTATTTCCTAGTCGTTTACGCTGTAAGATTTTAAACACATTTAAAGCCGCAGTATCCGAACACATCACAGTAAAAAAATAAGAATGGGATCCTATCATCTCAAAAGTTATTAAATTCTCAGATAAATCACAGATCTACTATATCTGTGGGATAAATCAATGAATTTGGATCTATAAGAAAGGTAAGTCCAAATTCTTTGGGATAAATTAAAGACGTTATTAAACCTAATAGCACTGGAAGTGGCTAGTAGCACTTCCACTGCACTAAGCAAAACGTTGCAGACGATGCGTAGTAGGTACTTGCTTTTGTACTTTGCAATCGCATGGTCTGCAACGGGCTTTCTTTACTTTTTGAAGCTATTTATTACGTAAACTTGTATATTTCTTGTATATTTGTATATATGCGTTAACTTGTTTATAACGACTGAAACACTCCGTATCTAAGGTCAGAAAAAAATATATAAAAACAAACATTCATTTCATTCTTTTACAGGAGTCGGAACTCCGGAAATCGGAAATATTCACTAAATTCATTCATTTCATTCATATTGTGTCAGCCATTTTGTAAATTTGTTGACGAAAAAAGTGTAAATTTTACAAATTATTTGCGATATCACGGTATTCTAATCGTGCTCCGTAAAAATAAAAACAAACAATGGATTCTCTAGTCGGTTATGGAAGCGACGATGAAGTCGAAAACGATCGATTTGGGGGCCATCACTCTTCGGTAAGTTTCGTTTCGCACTTTTATCGTCCTTGATAAAAGATGTTGCATATTTTTACTAAATGTTTCCAATAAATCTAGCATTCCTCTGTCCATGAGCCATTAACATGTTTAATTTAATTGTAAGTTTTGTGAGTTATGGATATTAATTTGTGTTCTCTGCTTGACAATAGAATGATATTATAGGTGGACCACAGCGCAGCGCCCGGGAGCTCTCGGCGCCGCGATGACGACACCAATTACGATGATGTCAACATGGACATGAGCGAGGTAATTATCACTTAGTTCTCCATCATCAATATACTTGCACAATTTCACTCGGCGATGTTCAGTAGTACAAGTCTTCGGTTTCGAAGACAGTGCTTATTACAAAGCTCTTACTATTCAATTATCAATTTCTATCCTTGTTCTGAAGGTAATTCTAGCATTACAAATCATTATAAACTCATTTAAGTACTATTTTAATCTAAATCTTAAATATATTCTTGTATAACTATACTATGTCTTTGTTGAATAAACAATTTCCATCCAAAGTCCATATCAGCTATTTTCAACGATGATATTAACACTTTTATTATTTTATATGTTACCCATTTATAAATTGACACAAAACAAAAGTCAAATTCCCCCCCGTGACCGACCCGAGGGCTTCACAAGACGTCGTCTGCACTTCGTACATAGAGCTTGCATGTAAGTACGTAGATTAAGCCTAAGATATAAAAAAACCCATAACCAGTTTAAAAAAGAGCATATAACTTAAATCGTTGGGCAGGTTTATGTCCAACCAACAACACAAAGAACCACCGTAATTAAACCTGCTTTATAATACAAAATAGGCATTTAAATCGGTCAAGCCGGTCTGTTTTTTTTTTACAAACATAGACACGCAACCTCTTACTGCAAACTCAATTCCCTCCATTATCCCTTGTGGGTAAAAAAACGTGATAAAAAAAAAAAAAACCACTAAACGTACTTATTTGTTCTTAGTTGACTTCAGAAATACAATTTGCAATTGTAGTGATAGCTAGGTAGGTGTCTGCTCCATTTCCTCGGAAAGCTTGTTTTCTTTATAAATATTATTTCACTAATCATTTAAGGTGCAACTCAGTGCCTAATCTACATACAACTTTGATGAGTAACTTGAAAAGTATACCTTTTAAGGGTTCCCTAGACAAAGAACCCTTTTAAGTTTGTTCTGTCCAACTGTCTGTCCTAATTTTTTAGAACCTTCTTACTTCTATAATTATTAAGATAAGTGCATGAAACTTTGCACAATTACAGTTTTAAGATATCAATTTAAACAAGGTAAGTGTATGGCTCACAACAAAAGTCAGAGTCGAAAGAAAACGAGGCATCTGTACAAGCGCTTTGATCAGCCCCGGATCTAGGGAGGCATACAGAGGCACATGCCCCGGGCGGCAGCATAAGAGGGCGCCAAATTCAGGTGTTTGAAAAAAAAAACTTCTTTTACTCAAGCACCTAATTCAGGACGCGTTAGAGTCGTACGTGACTCGACGCATTACATGCAAATTTTATTGTTTTATTTTCTGGAACCCCCGCCGATACTAAGTTTTTTCCCCTGCTCGGAAAAATCGTAAATCCGTGGCTGGCTTTGATGATAAGTCGCACTTAAAGAAAGAAAGAAAGAAAAAGTTTATTTGTGACCAAATTACGTTTTTTTTTAAACAGTTTAAAGACACAAGGTATATATAAGGTCACAAATCGGCCCCAACTCAGCACAATGCCGGATGCCACATCATACTGTTGAACTTTTCTATGTACCTCGAAGAGGAGAAACTGTTAGTATATCACTTCTGATGCTGATTTTTCTGTCTTGTTTTGAAGTCTGAGATACGTCTGAACAAGGAAGATATAGATTAAGAGGAAAGACAATAGAGGAACATTAGAGCGTAGCTCAGAAATTTGCTTAAAAACGGTATAAACTTAGATGGCGCCGTAATTTGAGCGTGCTATAGGTTGTCTCGAACTTCCGTAAGCGCTGCAGTCAGATAACGTACGAAAGGGTTCTGTAAATTACCGTAGCGCTAGTATCGCAACATTTCAAGAGAATAAAGAAAAGCGCCATCTACAGGTATGGGTTGCTAATGTTCCGCTATTGTCTATCCTCGTATGAACTACTGTCACCTCCCGCATGCAAGCAAACAATTCCAAGTAACTGAATGTGCATTATGTCCTTATGTAGGCCGGCCATGTTTTGCCGCAGGACTCGCAGGCGGAATCTGAGCCCGAGCTGCCACAAGCGGAGCCTACGCCCTCGAGACACGCGTACCGGGATGATCGAAAAGGTTCGGGTAAGTTCCACAGAACCAGCAGACTGAATTTTCGAATATGTCGCTCTAGTTGACAATAGTACACTAACCTCTGCTTATCTAATCACATCATATCAGCCAGTAAACGTCAAGTGCTGAATGAAGGCCTACCCCTGTTAATAATTTTTTTCATGACCATGACCAAAGTCTCAGTCGTAATATTAAACTAGTTTACATAGTATGAAATAATATCAAACAAGTCAAGAGTCAAGCAAAGTAAGTCATGGTCAAGTCATAGTCATGCCCTAGTAAAGTGGTGGAGACATTACAAGTGGCTTCTATGGAGCTTTGGAAACAACACGAAAATACATGTTTCACCGCGTTATATTAATACCCACACTTGAGCACGTCCAGGAACACTTATTAAATAATAATGCACCATTATTACGCATTAACACTCGAAAATACACAAGTTTAGTAAAATAATTCAATGAGACGAAATGTTTTTTCGTGTTGGTTCCAAAACTCACAGGCCTACCTCTCAGAGAGGGGTGTTGCCATGATCCCCACGCTTGGCAGGTGGCTTGAGGATCGCAGTACATTCACCGTGTACTAATAGGACGCTGCTGTTCATCCTCTGGTGGTTCTGGTTGCAGTTTTAGGACATACCCGTATCCGGGCCCAAGTCTAATGTCTAAAACAAACATAAAAGGATCAGTCCAGACCAGTTCTGTCATATGATTTACTAAACTAAACAAATCTGACTGAACTGAAATTGTCTGTGTCTCTTTTGATTTCAATGTGTGAGAGAACGATGGCAACAACTTTTGAGTGTCAGATTTAGTTTAAATAATGGTATACAGAATAGCGAGAGACCGGGGAGAGTGGCATAAACAAAGGGAAGCCTATACCCAGCAGTGGGTCAGTCAGGGCTGATGATGATGAATGGTATACAAGAATCATCACCAATAGTTACCCGATAGATACAATCTGGGTGTTTCAAGTCACTAATGAGCTAGGTAAGCATGCTCCATTACAGACTGCATCATCACATAAAACAAACGAGGTGGCAGTCAAACGCATTCATTTAAACAAAAAAGCACAGCTTTATTAATACTTATGTCAAGCTGCAAAATCGACGTCTTACTAATCCCCGACGCAAAAAGACGGGTGTTATCTCCGGGGTACCCAAGATACAGGCTTAGCCTAGTTTGGGGCCCATTGCAAGCTTTCAGTGTTTTAAAATAAATATAATATAATATGTAACTCTTTTATAGAATTTGTATGTTCTGTTCTTTTGGAAATATA
Organism: Agriopis aurantiaria; assembly: GCA_914767915.1. Taxonomy (NCBI): domain Eukaryota; kingdom Metazoa; phylum Arthropoda; class Insecta; order Lepidoptera; family Geometridae; genus Agriopis; species Agriopis aurantiaria. The sequence goes on along the minus strand of OU612002.1, from coordinate 999,303 downwards.
TATGATTTATGATTATAAGTTAAGCGTATGTACCTGTGTGTTTGTCTGTAGCATCATAGCTCCCAAACGGCTGAACCGATTTTGATAATTTTTTTGTTTAAAAGGCGACATGATCTAGAGTTATCTTAGCAAGGAAATCTGTTCTGCTGTTTGAATATTATCAGCTCTTTTATGAGTGGTTTAAAAAAAAAAACAATTTATATTTGTGTTATATCTCAACATGTACAATTGGTGATCTCAGGCGATAGTCGCGAGCGCGACCGCAGTAGCCGCGACCACAGCAGCCGCGACCGTGACCGTGGTCGCCGCGACTCCCCCGCCCGCGACAAGGACCGCTCCGATAGACGAGAGTCGCGCAGAGACGATAGAAACAGGTACAGTGACATGTTTTATTACAGGGTTAAGCTGAAAGCGCCGAAAGCTGAAAGAGGTCCATAGTGCCCATCATTATGAACAACTTTTACTATGGAACCCTGAAATCAATGAAAAATGATACATACAGCTGATATTTTTTTCGCGATTTTAGAGTTGATCTCATAATAAAAGTTGTTCATACTGATGGGTGGGTACTTATGGACCCCTTTCGGTTTAGTACGCCCTTCCGCATAACCCGGTATATCACGCATTTTGATGAGATGAAAAATTAACACAAAGCTAAAAGGTAACAAAACTGTCTGTACCGTGTTGGTCAACTACAAGAAGGCAAGAAGGGCTAGTGGCAACTACTGGCAACCAAACCACTCCGACCCATGAGGGCCGAATCCTGATGTACTTCTATGCTTAATGTTTTTACCCTCGATGCAAACAGAGGGGTTTCATAAGATTAACTACTATAAGTGTATCTGAGTGACTGTGGCATAGTACCCAATTGTCAAAACATTTATCCCAAAATGTTTTTTATTTAGTTTTTTTGTTTGCTTGAAAGGTGACTCGATCAAGAGTGTTCTTAGCTCATTCAAGAAAATCTGTTCTGCCGTTTGAAGATTATCAGTTCTTCTATTATCGGGGCTTTAAAAAAAACAGTTTTTACTTGTTATCACGCTCTTATTAAAGTGTACATGCTACCTTTCCACCACCATGCGCTTTACAATCTGACGGCACCCAGTTCGATCCTCGGTCCTGCACCAATCACTTATTTGCTACCGATTTTTTTAAATAATCTGGTATTTAGGCTTTTAGCAAAATGGGCCAATGATTGGCCTAGTTGCGGAAAATGCCCGCTACAAGTAGGTATTTAGGCTTGCGTTTGACCGCCAACTCGCCTGATGTTAAGCGATGATGCGGTCTACGATGGGGCACGCTTGCTTAGAAGAAACCGATTTACTCGTGATTTGAAGACACCCAGGTTGTAACTATTAGGGTACACCCGTTCAGGCAGCGCATTCCACAGAATAGCAGTCCGCACAATAAAGTGGAATCAAAGCGCTTCATTCAAGTTGTCGGAATATTAACCAAACGGTCGCCTTGTGTTCACTCTGGCAGTCCGTTAGAAAAATGGGCAGGACAGAATCAGATCATGCAGATTTGATGCGCTCTCTGAAATGTATCTGATAAAACACTGATAGACTAGCAAATGTATGCCGATGCTCAAGACTGAGAATCGTGGTCAACGATGCTGGTATTTCAACTAGTAATTTTTCTATATACTTCTTTAGTTTTGAATTTTGTTGTATACTGTTTGTTGATAAATTCCTAAAATAGATAAAAAAAAAAAGGTTAATCTGAATTTGGGAATCGTTTTTTTTTTACTGTCATAATCAGCCTTTTAACAGCCCACAGCTGGACTTTTAGCATACCCCCGAAAGGGTGATTGGGCCATATCCACCACGTTGGCCCATTGCGGGTTGGTGGATTCACATACTCCATTGAATTTCTCCGTACGTATGCAGGTTTCCTCACGATGTTTTCCTTCACCGAAAAGCCAGTGCTATGAAAATCTGTACATAAACTCCCAAAGAGCTCATTGGTACGGGCCCGGAGTTTGGACCCGCGACCTCACGCTTTCAAGTCTAGCGGTCTCCCAATTAGGCTACCACGGCAACTTTTTTACTATAATGATTGTTATTTATCCGTAGGTCAGAGAGGTCAGACCGCAGTCGTGGTCTGGACAGCGGCGCGAAGCGCGGCTTGCTCGGCGACAGGCCTGATGACAAGTCCACAGATTCCAAGGTACGATTATTATCTAGTTAGGGCAATTTCACTGCAGGAGCCCTGCCACTTGGCTATCATTGTATCACATTACACTATACTCAGTTCAAGTTTGACTTTAACCGCTGAATAAAAACAGTATATTTTGATCACAAATCTGTTTAAAGTTCTTAACTAGTGGGTGAACATAATTGCAGGCAGATTTTGTGCAGTGAAATATTTATTTATTTATGTATATCAGTCTCTGGCAGCCATATTACAAGATTTGCAGTTTGGGGGTCAGTTGACCATGTGTGCAAAAATGTCCTGAATATTGATTTATTTATTATGGGCAACTATCATCATCAGTGTTTCCATCTAACATCTCCACAAGAGCATATAGAGTGCTATCCCGCACAATTCTCTTTCTCTCCTCTTGGTTGGACGGCGCGGCGGTCCGTCAGCCAAGTCCGTCACGTCTGTTAGCTACTTAATATATCAAAGTGCCAAGCGCACTGCATTACCGACCGGAGTTTTGAACTGTTGAACTTCTAAATTCTTCACATCGCATCATCTATCAGTAAACGTCCACTGCTGAACAAAGGCCTCCCTCTTAGAGAGGGGTGTTGCCATAATCCCCACGCTTGGCAGGTGGCTTGGGGACCGCAGTAGGTTCACCGTGTACTAACAGGACGCTGCTGCCCATCCGCTGGTTGTTCTGGTTGTAGTTAGTAAGTGTAGTAGGGACCCGAGTATGTCCTAACATACTCGGGTCCCTACTACACTTACACACCTAAATTCTTCATCATCATCATCAGCCAGAAGACGTCCACTGCTGCACATAGGCCTCCCCCTAAAGTAGTACAAAAGTAAAATTGTTGTTAGGTGCCAGCCCTGATGGATCTGAAGCCGTTCGGCGGCGAGCTCCCGCCGGGCATTGATCGCCGCTCGCAGGACGCCAGAGACGCCGTCTCACCCAGGTATGTAAAACATTCCACTTCTATGTAACTCACAATGTAGATCATGGGTTCTTAACTATCCACGGACTCTTGGGGTGGCCTTAGAGAAGTAGCTGATACCATGGAATCTATGGTACAGGACAACACGGTTATTTCTATGACTGGTATGGCCCAGTAGTAGTGCATTTGTCTTGAGCAAGAGAACCCGGGTTTGATACCTGGCCAGGCAAATGCTTGAATGAAGAATTTAAATATTATGCTCTGGGTGTGGGTGTGAGTTGTACTTGGCTTTGTGTGTGTTCCATAACATCCCCGACACTGGGAATCCTTGCGGGGGAGCTATGAGTGTGAAGCTTTATTTATTTATGGTGAAGTGTTATATTGTATTGATTTATGGTGAAGCCTTATTTATTGATTTAAGTTGAAGCATTATTTATTTATGGCGAAGCGTTATTTATTGACTTATGATGTAACGTTATTTATTGATTTATGGTGAAGCTTTATTTATTTATGGAGAAACGTTATTTATTGCTTTAGGGTGAAGTGTTATTTATTGCTTTTGGTGAAGCATTATTTATTGATTAATGGTGCAGCCTTATTTATTGAATTATGTTGAAGCCTTATTTATTTATTTATGGAGAAACGTTATTTATAGTTTTATGGTGAAGTGTTTATTGATTTATGGTAAAGCGTTATTTACTGATTTATGATGTTACGTTATTTATTGATTTATGGTGAAGTTTTATATATTTATTTTGAAACAATATTTATTTATGGTGAAGCGTTATTTAATTATTTTTGGCTCGTACTCCTCCATGACTACAATTAGCTTAATTGCACCAATTTTATGTGCATAGTCAGGTGGCTAATCTTTGGCAGAGGCTACCGCTCGAATTGGCCCTTGGAGATTTACACGATTTTGAAGTGATTGTATTGTGTAATATTGGTATGGTATTGTTCCAGATTCTCGGAGCGCGAACGCGACCGTCGCGAGAAGGATCGCGAGCGCGACCGCGACCGCGACCACAGACCCAGCCGGCGCTCGGAGGAGAGGCGACACAAGCACCCGGAGCGGCGCGAGCGGTCGCGGTCGCGCGGCGCCGGCGCCTCCTACCCGCCGCCCGCCTCCCACTCTTCCAGGTTAACTATTATAAGATTTTTTTCTTCATTCCTCTTGAGAGGATTACGGCGTTGCACTTCTAGTGCATTTGCCAGTGTCATGAATTGAAATATTTAAATATAGTCAAACAAGTCATAGTCACAGTCAGAATCAAGGCTTTACAAGAGGCTTCTATGGAGTTTTGTGGAAACAATACGAAAAAAAACATGTTTCGCCTCGTTATATCACTTGCCTACACTCAAGCATGTTCACGAACACTATAATTATAATATATAAACATAAAAGCGAAATTCATCTTATCGCTCACTCACTGACTCATCACGAAATCTCGAAAACTACTAACGTACAAAGCTGAAATTTGGCAGGTAGAGATCCGTTAAAGGATTTTGCGAAAGAGCCGAATTAAGGGGGGGGGGGCAAAAGCGGGGTTTAAAGTTTATATGAAAGCCTACGCGTACAAAGTGGCGGCCATCAGCTAGTCTATATTATATAAAAGGCGATGTGTGTATGTATGTTCCCTGTCTGTGCCTATGGACCCGGAAACGGAAGGGCCGATTTTGTTGACATTTTGATGCAATCCTCAGATTAGCTCAGCGAGTGACGCTATGAAGTTTGTTAGCGAATGGATCAACATATTTATATATTTTTTTGTTTTAATTGTGTAACTAAATTAACGAGTCCATAATAGAAGCATTCTTAGTGTATGATATATTTTTAATATAAAAATTATTAAAATTGTGACTATAATTATGACAATAAATGATATTATTTACTTTTATTTATGACATCACTAATTTTGCCAACTTTAGTATAGAAAAGCTGTCCAAATTTGGTCATAAAACGTAGTTCAGAGAAATATGAATAGGGCCCCTGAAACTGGTTTACGGAGCTGACTTTAGTTAGCAGTTTCATAGTATCAAATATTACTCATAATGTTATTATTTCTCTGACAGTGGAACGAGCGAGCGCCGGTCTTCCCCGCAGTCCGAATACCGACCTTCCTACAAAGTGAACAAGAAACTCGAAGTGATGGAGAAGATGGGCCTCCAGATTAAGACCCCCTCGGGCTCCATGGCGACGGCGCAGCAACTGAGGGCCGCCGCCAGCGAGCCCTCGCCCCTTCCCACTGGAGGCCTACCCTCTTATTATAACTCTACTGCCATGAACAGCGCCAAGGTATTAGATCAGGTATGTGGGGAATCTAAAAATTATCTTGGGTGTCACTGTATCAAAGCAGAGCTGGATTAAAATATCTAATATTTTCATAGAAAAGGCAGTTTTTCTAATAAAATCGACGCTTTGCTATGGTGAATTGTTAGCCAAGGTCAATTTCAATGTTTTTTTGTTGTTGGTTTTTTTCATGACCATGGATGCAGAGTCCTTCGGTCGTAATATTTATCAAGTTTACATAGTCTTAAATAGCGTCAAACAAGCCAGAGTCAAAGTCACGGTCAAGTCAAAATTATGCCCCAGTAAATGAATAATAATTCACCATTTAGTACACATTAACACTCGAAAATACACAAGGCCGACATGTTTTTTCCGCGTTGGCGCCAAAACTCAGCTGTTCCTTTATGGCTACTGCGGTGTTGCCGCAATGGTGGCCAAATGCTAACTAACGCACATGGCACTCATTTTATTTATATTTTTAATTTTTAACGTTTTGGGAATCTTACAGCTAAATAGAGTACAACAAGTTAATATGCAGAGGGCCATTTAAAAGAATCCACAGATAACATTAACAAAACACATAACATTTAAACAGTAGACAAAAAAAATAAAATATAACGTAGAGTCATCATCATCATCATCATTTCAGCCGTAGGACGTCCACTGCTGGAAATAGGCCTCCCCCATCGATCTCCAAAAGGGCCAGTTGGAAGCGGCCTGCATCCAGCGTTTCCCTGCAGTCTGTTTTAGGTCGTCTGTCCATCTTGTGGGTGGACGTCCTACGCTGCGCACGTGTAACGTACAGTAAACTAACCGCAAAAAGCGCTCGCCAATAACCGCTTCAGCTGCTCGGCTGATATGTTGAAAAGATCGATATCATGCCGAGCAGCCTCGTTATTGAAACACCGGCTTGATCTGAATATGTAGGTATGGTACCGATGTGCGTTTTACAATCTGACGTAGTCATTAGTTAGTTTGGGGTGTCGGGGTGAGGTCCCCCGTACCAGGTAACATGCCGCAATCTGAGTTACCTCCCATGTTCCCAGGTGAACAAGCGCAAGCTCCTCTGGGCGAACAAGGCCAAGAACGAGCAAGAAGAGGCCGCCAAGTGGACCGGCACGCGGTTCGCGCAGGACAACGACGGGAAACAGGCCTCCAAGTTCATGCGACTCATGGGGATTAAGGACCCTGGTGAGTACTTCTATTGGTTCTTGTCTTCTCTCAGCACCACTCTATTGACACGATGATGGACATTATACCCATAGGCGCATGTGTGCAAGTGATGTGATAGATTGTAACACTCTCTCACTTCTCCCAAATGTGTGCTGGTTTAAAAGCAGACTCGAGCGCTTGCTCATCTAACAAACATTCTATGACTTCAATAAGTTCAACAGGAGTGAGGGCCAAATAAAGTAACATTATGTGAAATTTTAATCAATCATAAGATAATTGAAATTATTATTTTCTTGTTATCTAATTTTGTGATATATATAATTTTATATACAGCTTATAATCTCTATTGAAGAATTTATGAATAAATGACTGACAGAATGTTAGTTTGTACATGATTCAAGCCAGTATGCCACGCAGAGTCAATTTTCCATAATACGTAAGGAACAGCCGTCTGTATGCCTGCATGTGTCCACAAATTAGTTTGCAACACCATGCTTTGTGACACTACACTAATGCATTATATTAAAGCAATATATGAAAGTAAAGATTTTTCACATATACAATGTTATTGCAGTTGTCAGATCAAATAAACGAGTGGAAATACAGTAGCTAGTTATCCAACAAATTAAAAAATACCGTCTACAAGCCTTTCGAGCATTAACTGTACTCATTTCTGGCCTAAAAGTATCCTATGAGTTCATCAGTTTATTCATATAAAAGTAACAGACATGTTATAGGTATTAGTGTGCTGGACAACTTACCATTGAGCAAGCTGGTAGTATATGTGTACCTGAATAGGTTTTAATAGATAAAATTATGTAAACACAATATCTACTTCCGCAGCAGCAGTGAAACCAGAGCCCGACAAGCAAGTGGACCCGATCAAGAAGCAAGAGGAGCTATTCCAGGCGATGCAAGCGCAGTACGAGGTGGCACGAGCTACGACCCACACCATGCGGGGCGTGGGGCTCGGCTTCCAGCGGGGGCAGTTTTAGCGAGCCCCCCACCGGGGCCTCCAGTACTGATTAACATTACACGACTGTAACAAGTGATGATAGAAGTGTTTAGCCCGATGTTTTCAGGACCCAAGTGGAGTGTCATACTTGCTTACCGACCCACGTTATCTTGTATCAAAGATAATATAACCACTTGATCGCACATGTAGTCAAAATTCCCTTTTGCAAAATGATGCCACGTCGGTCGCGGGGGGCAGCTTGTGATTGGAGACTCGACGCTTGTGATTGGAGAATCAAAAGTCATTCATTCAATTCGCGGCTAGGATTGGCCCCGCTCGAAATAGTTTAGGTTGACATGTTAGAACCTTTGCCTCATGCGGGGTAAAGGATGAGCAGTCAAGTGGTTATATTGTCATCTTGTATGCACCTAGGGACTGACGATGAATGAGAAGAGACTAATTTTGTTTCACACCAAGCGGGTATGGGGGCCCGACTGCCATCGGGTAGTTTGTGACTCCCCACGGGGGCCTCGAGTAACCACTGACTGATAGGAGTGTAAAACTATTGGTAGAAAACTGTTGGATACAATGTGACATTACTAAAAGTTTACACGAAATACAGTAACCTTACCAATCCGGCACTATTTAATATTAAGAGGTGCCGGATTATTGGAATATTCGGATTACTGTATTATATACGGCAATTCAAGGTAAATAAAACATAACTTAATTATGTTGGTTGAAATTTCTTTCTGACAACTAGCTTAGTAATCTGCGGAGTAAAGAGCGTGGGCGTAGGTAGCGGCTGAGGAAAGGGGAAGGTGCGGGCGGAGAGCGCAGGGCCCGTGGGTGTAGAGCCGCGCCGATGTACTGAAGTGCCGGATTACTGTGACTACTGTAACAAGTTCTCCCGACTGCGGGAAGAGAGTTGGTGTAAATTGAGGAAAGACATAAATTTGTATTAATATTCATGCACACGGTCCGCGCGCTACGCGCATCTATTTTCTATTCGTCGAAATTTCTTAACATATAAAATCACATTTCACTTTAGAAATGAACAGTGATTTTGTGTGTCGATCATTATAGCCTTACTTAAAAACATTACTTAAGTTAATCAATGCTTAAAATTGCTCTGTCTCATTTTCGCGTGTGACTATTATTTTCAACGAGAAGTAGACAGCAATTTTAAGTAAAGTTTTTAAGTAAGGCCATAAATGAAGAATTTAACATGGCGATTAAATAAATATAATATGTATAAATATATAGATAGAGACTAATGAATCCTGCTTAAATGAAACTTACCTAAAAAGATATTAATTTTATAAAAGTGATACACTAATAAAAATATTATATTGTAAAAACTATTCTTAATATTCAGGCTAAACTTTGTATTACACAACTTTAGATATAAGATACTTTATTTACTTTATATATGGCGAACTTGGTCATATTTTACAATTATACAAGGCTACTTGGAAAGAGACTAAGTCGAAAGAAGTCCAGTATAGGAAGCGTTCGAGTATTACGTAAGCGCTTGAGGGGGGCGGGGGGTCTTAGCTTTGCTTATTTTTGATGACATGATTGGGGGGAGGGGGGGGGGGGGGGGGTCGATATCGTGATTACGTCAGCAGTTAGCTATTTACTTTTTTACTCAAATTGTCTATGCTTGAAAACAAAACACAATATGTCGGGGATTCCCACAAATAATGAATAAGCATTTAAAAAAGAAATGCGTATACGTACTAATGACTACGTAAGCATGGAAGGGGGGGAGAGGTTTGCTTACTTATGCTGACAACGGGGGGGGGGGGGGGGGTTAATAATTGTAAAAATTCTGCTTACGTAATACTTGAATGGCCCCATAATCAGTATTATGAATAACTTATTAATATATTTTATTTATATTACACGGGAATTACTCACGTAAGATTAAGCCGGTCACTCCGACTACCACGTCAGTTTCTATAATAAAACTTATTAATATGTTTTTCGCGATTTCAACATTGATTCTATAGTAGAAGTTGTTCATAATGATGGGTATGATTTCAGCTTAGTACGCCCTTTCCGCGTAACCCTGTACACTCCTAAAAATTGTAGGAAAAAGTATGCTTATAAATATTATCCAACATAATATTATAATTTAGTTATTAAACATATTTAATTAGTTAATTAAGTTTGTTTTTGTGCTGTGTATAGTTTTACTAAAATAATACGATAAGTCGCTAAAATATTTTGTTTTGTGCAAAGTATTTTTGTACCAAGAACTTCGCGCCTAGTTCCTAAAGGTCGGTGCAAACCTGGCGAATCGCAGCGCAGTGCGGTTTTCACTGCTAAAATAATTAAATATTGGCAGTCAAAATGTGCACTTCGGCAGGTCTGCCCTGACCCCGTATAGGTTAACATTGTTTTGTTAATAATTTGTGGATGTTTGTATTGCTGTAATATATAAGATATGCAAATAAATTCTGCTATTATAAATATGATAAATGTAATTTTATTATCTTTGGATTTAAGATAGAATATGAAGTCAGGTTGTAAAAATGTGGGTTTAGACGCTTGCAGACGATGCGAAGTGCAAGTTGCAAGTGCCTACTACGCATCGTCTGCAACGGTGTACTTAGTGCAAGTGGCAGTGAAAGTGCTTAGTAGCACTTCGCCATTGTCGTACTAGATCTTTTCCTCTTTTTTTAGGGTTCCGTACCCAAAGGGTGTAAACAGGAACCTAATACTAAGCCTACGCTGTCTGTCCGTCCTACCTTATCACGGTTGTCTTTCGAACCGTAATAGATAGCCAGTTGACATTTTCACAGAATATTACTGTAATGATACGGCGGATTAACTGAGTAATAACAATGATTAAAGTCAAAAATTTAAAACAAACGCTTTTTTAATCGTATTTTTGTATTTGCCTTAGTGTAAAATCGATAATACTTGCATACAAGCGTCAAACTTAGCATGATAATGTACACACTCTAAGGGCTTTAACAGAAGAATGGATTTGGTACGCCGGACCGCCGCAGTCTGACCAACGGGAGAGAAAGAACATTTTCTCTTTCTCTCCCGTTGGTTGGACGGCGGCGGCGGTCCATCAACCAAATCCGTCTCGTATGTTACTGTACTTAAAGTAAAATAATAAATACTGGGCAAGTGCGAGTCGGTGACCAAATTCTGCTCACTACCGCTTCTCGTACGATCACTGAAGTTATGCAACGTCGGGTGCGGTCGGTACTTGGATAGGTGATCGCCTGGGCATGATGATTTCTGGTGTGAACAATAAAGAGTTATCTATCTACGTCTTTTTGTACTTTAGTAGTCAACAATTTTATTTGTGTTGTGCTACGGAAGTCGAACCTTTCAGTATATAAAAGGTACTCTTTGGTCGAACCTTCAGTGCGCGAGTCCGACTCACGGAACACTATTGTCCGACTCGCAAATGGCCGCTTTTATTTAATTTTGGCACAGAATTTTGGCGTTGTACGACTTACGCATTTCCCAGTGTCAAGTATTGAATTATTTTCATGTTTGCTAAATGCAATGACGTAATCCATTGATAAAGACCTTAAATATATATATACCCTAAATCAATAGGTAAAATAAGTTTAAGTTTATTTATTTCATTGATACAAAAGCCACTAAATTTAATACTTAAAAATACTAAGCTAGCTACTTATTATTTTCATTATAGTACTTAGGTATATACACAATATTTGGCTTAAGATAAAATGTCCTTGCGTTATCCTTTCTCAAAGGCTAAATGTCGTCAAACAAGTCCTTTTACAGTGGATTAATTTAAGATTCAAGCAAACTAAATAACGCTCCTACGTAAAGCAGTGAAGACTTCACTTCAATGGAGTTTTGGAAACAACACGAAAATACATGTTTCACCTCGTTATATCTCTCTCCACATGCGAGCACTTTCACGAATACTTAATATACCTATAATAATTCACCGTTATTACACATAAATACTATGAAAATTAAATAATGAAGTAAGGCGAAATGTTTTTTTTTTACGTTGGCGCCAATACCCGCTTCGGTGTCCTAGGGTATCCTGGGTACCCATTAAAAAAAAGCGAGTTTCTTACCATGGGTATTTGGGGTACCCAAACAATAATCGCGACGCACTGTCAAACTATACCTTATTCTCTTTTTCTCGTGATTATTTCGGGTAAGGTATGAGTATGTCCCACTCTAGGCTGAAAGGAGCCACATTTTTAAACACGCATCACACAGTAACTACATTTTGAGAGGCGGCAACATATAGTAGTCTTTGGGCGGCAACACCGCCCGGCGCCGATGCGCGCAAAAAATGCCGTGGAGGGCGGGACACTTTACTTTTTTTTTTTCTAAATTGGCCGGGACACCCAAGCGGGAGAAAAGACCTATACTTCGTCAATGCTCTGCCTTGTGGTCTCTGATGATCTTGTGATGATATGGGCCGTGGCCCGTGGGTATGTGGAAGAAACTGAAATAGAAATAGTTATTTTAGGTGGAATTTATTGGTTTATTTTTATTCTCCATGCTTAAGTTTCTCGGGCTACTATTAAAAATTGCATATAACCAAGGACGTTTTACGTATACCCTTTTATAACGTCCTTGCGTACGGGCACCGATTTTTTTTTCTACGCAAGTGCAGTGTATTGCCATTATTTCATTCTTTGTTTATTGTAAGTCTGTGGTTGGGATTTACCGAAAATGTTTCGCCATAGCTATTTTGACTCAATGCAGTGTCACTTTGACATTTGTGACAGTGACATTTGTGACAGTTACAATGGTAATATATGATAACTGCGCAAAGTCAAAAACTGGTTACAAAAAAAAATAAGAAAGCATGAATAATCTGCTTTGTATTTCGTAGTTTTTTTAAGAAATGAACCCTATATTTTCAAATTGATCTCGTATTCGGTAATGAGTCGAACGCCTATAATATTTTTTTATGATCTCTGTCTAATTTCCATTATTTTCATCCGATTCCAACAACAAAAACGTGAGGTTACATGAAGATTAGAAAAGTGATAAATTAAAGAACTTGCGTTACTGGTTTGTGCTGGCAATTTCGGGATAGATAAATTTGAATGTGTGTGTGAAAATCTTTGATTGTGTTCTTGTCATTTTGCATTGGTGTGTATGTGTGTCTCTATAAATGAGGTTTGTTTTGGCTATTTCCACGTCATACCAACGTATGTTATGCTGCACATGCATTCTTGGCAGTGTGGGTTTAGAGTACATTATGCCGTAGAGCAAGTGAATAAGGGTGTGGTAATGTCATAATGTTTCCATGTGTTCGTACAAGACCCTGTGTACAGAAATGATTACGTTCCTAGATACGGAGGTCTCACTAAATTAATTATTTTTCAGCTTACAAATCTATAATCTGATTTGGGCATGTAGGTGGTATTGAAATACGTACGTGTGTCTTATTCCACCCATCAATTAATAATTATGTTCTATTTATTGGATTCCACCCCTTCTGGTCTGTATTTAGTTCAAAGTGGGGGTGATAAGACTGTCACTTACAGTGCGTGCGACATAAAAGATTAGAAACGGAACGTCTAACGTTGTTAAATGTCAAACGTGAAACGTCTTCTTTCGTTTACGTTAAGAGGTTAGAGTAAAGTAAAATGCAAAAATATCGGTTGTGTATTAAATTAAACGCTTAAAATGTAGAATCCACCGGATATTTTACTGAACAGTGTTTATTGCTGTTTTAGTAAGTTATTTATTTGCGATAGTGGCGTCCTTATTATATTCTACTCTTGTATGTCGCACTGTACATCCCGCTTGGAGTGTGCGTACGTATTATGCATTTGCCGGCAGCCTACCCAAACCAGCCGAGCTCCTACCTCCTGATTACCAATGCAGAGGTACTGGGTCAAATCACAATCCACTCTAGAAATTGTAGAATCCAGAACAAAGAAACAAGAATCGTCCCTGACGCATGTCAAGACGCGGAGAGTGGCCAGAACGTATATGGACAACAAGAACTATGAGCAGGTCTCGAAGAACATGATTGAACATCGGGAGTCATAAATAAAATGTATTTTGGTACCGAACCTAAAGAACAAAAATGAGCAACTGACGTTCACTATACTGACAGTGCAGCCATCATCTATGCAAACATGCAAATGCTTTCTACCCATCGATAGATAAGAGTAACCAACAAACTGCTCAAGTTAATTAGGTCGGACCTCCGTCTAATGACAGGTACCATCACAGGTTACTGTGAACAATCACTTGTTCAACATTAAAGATGCAGATAATCCTCTGTGCCGAGGCTATCTACAGGATAACGAGCCGTAGAGCATGTACTACTGCACTGCAAGCCCACAGAAGACATACAATTAAGATCAGGACTTCTTGAAGAAACTCTTCAATAATGCTCTAATGCCACAACACCTGGCAAAATAGGAGTACAACCTCAGATCAGACAAACAAGAGAGATATGCCTTCGTACAATTAGGGTAGAACGTAGCTGAGAAGAGTGTTAATTTTAATACCTCCATAGTCTAAATGGCTAGACCAATTTTGATGTGCTAGGCGATGATAAGATTTTTCTCCATGCCAAGATTATCTTTGAAAGGCTACATTTTGAAATTGGATATTCTCAAATTTTCTTTTTGCTTCTATAAGTATGTAGATCGCCAGTTGAGCTCGCCTGATCAAATACGTGTAATTTGAACAGCCGTGCACCGCCAGTAGACATAGGACAGCAGTGTACAAAACTGGCACAATCCATGTGTACAAATACAAAATAAAAAGAACTTGTTTAGAATTAATTTATTTTTATTCTCCTTGGAACTATTCTATCCATTGGTTACAAACACAGGGGTGTTGGGTTGTGGACAATAGCCACCAAAAAGGCATCGTCATCATTATAAACAATTTACAATGTTACAAAATCTGAAATCATGCAAAATAAAGCAGCTGTTCCATAGAAAAATGTCATTTAAATTTAACGAAATGTATGGAATAGCTGTTTTTTTGCCATAAGTGTTAATGATGAGTACAACAACTTCCTTTCAACAACCTAATTTCACTTGTAGTATATATTAAGCATTGCTATACTTCGCTGCACTATACTGTGCTTGCTAGTCTGGTTCTCTCCGCAGTCCTGTGTCCCCGCTCCGCTTGTAATTCAACTCGATACCATTTTTCTTATCTCTGGTATAACTGATTCAATTAAAGAGTGGATTTCAAGAAATGTGATTGTGATTCCGGCACATCTCTCTGCCCGCTTCTGTGGCAACGCCCGCTTATAACTCTTACTAATTTAGATTTCAGATACATTTTAGAAATACTGACAATCCAATTTATAAACAAACTAGCGACCCGCCCGCCCGGCTTTGCACGGGTGTAATTTACGTGCGAAGTCGGGTCTACAAGTAATGGCTACAGTAAGTTCTTCGATATAGTTCTGTGATAACAACAAACTCTCCAGAAATCAGAAATCGTTATCACAACACACGTATTAGATCCATATTAGTCGTACTGACTGGTCTAATTTCTGTTACATTTACATACAAACAATATGAAAGTTTACGATCACGACGCTACAACAAGCCAACCAAATTATCTACAAACTTGGCCGAACTATGCGTCTTCGAATTTTAATGAGTAAACTGCAAGTTTTTTTCAGAAAAACGATGATAACAATGAAAAAATACGAAGGCTAGATCTATAATCGCACTAACATTGTTTTGTTTTTATTTTTACGCTCATCATAGGGTTGGGATGTTGTCGATAGTCTATCTTAAATAATGTCGATAATCGATAGTCTATCTTATCGGAAAATCGTTTTTCAGAGTAAAATTATCGCACTAATAAATGCGAAAGTGTGTGGGTGTGTACGTTTTTTTTGTTACTCTTTCACGCAGAAACCGCTAGACGGGTTTGGATGAAATTTAGAATATACATAGCATAATAATATAGCAGTTGGCTGTAAGGTTCCAGGCCTCTTTCCATCGTCACGCGCATAACCGCTCGGTTAGAGCACAGCTGTGACATTGGCGGTAGAGTGCGACATTGGCGGTGGAAAAAGCCCTGCGGATGATGTCGTATAAAGGCTTTTAATATAGCTTTTTTTTTAATGGCAAGTGCCTTTATTAACTATACAAAATACAAGCTAAAACTAACAATACAAATACAGTTAGACTGCCCATAGACCGTTGAAGGTCTAAAAGACAATCCAAATACTCATAGTATTATTAAACAAATCAATTTAATATAGCTAGACGGATAGAGCTATTTTTAAGGGTTCCGGGTTGAAGTACTACGGAACCCTAAAAACAACTGACAAATTGAAAGTCGAAATTACTTTAATAACATAAAGACTCGATCTCGTCGATAAGCATTTTTTTTTCAGTATGTCTCTACATCCCTAGTTTGTCAGTTGTCAGTGTCGATTTTGACTTTTGAGTGTAATTGACACTAGCATTGACATACAAATTCACAACAAAAAGTAAAGATCCTGTTCATGCACTTCGAATCGTCAGAATATCGATGCTTTGAGACCACATGCTATGGCAATATTGAACGAATGATTTTATCATCTGTGCTTTTTTTTTTCTCTTTTTTTTGTCTGTGGTGATGTGGAAATAGACGTTGCCAAAATGTTTTTGCAAAATATTGTTTTTGTTATTTTCCATAGAAGGTAGTGTAAGATTTAAAATTCTGTTATCGCTTAGCATATTTCAATTAATTAAACCGTCACGTCGAAAAAGCGGTTAACTATCTGTGAATTATTAGAAATTAGGTTATCAAAGTCTAATTTCAAGTTGAATAAATCTAGATTTAAAGTTAATTTTTACAATGGACGAAGAGGAAACGAAGAATTGTCCGAATTGGTAAGTAGTTACTCATAAAATGCGTACGTAATGTAATGTCAATATTTTGTGCTATTTTCGCTACATGTTACAGCTATTTTTAGATATTTAGATCATTGCGAAGATCCCGATTCACAGCTGTTAGCTCACTTCTCTGGTTGTTTACCCTTTATGATAAATAACTAAGAACATTTCCGCCCTTCCTAATAGTTTTTCTTTAATATTTCAAGACTTCACCAGCAAAACAACAAACAAAACAAATAATGTACAAGTACCATATATATTGTACCATACCTATTTAGTAGTAGTGCTTGAGTACATAGCTACAGGTACCTTAAATTCTGCAATAGCAAGCCATAAAATAACATTTTTTGTAACTTCAATAGGTCATGACCCTATGTCTCTTTACCAGATTCACCCCTAAATTTTGTAGGTCATTAGCTTTTGTTTGTAAACATATGATACTGTTTTATGGGTAATCACTTCGCTTCATAAACAAATTAGGTATAAGTAAGTACCTAGCCTAGATACCTATTTTCAATAAGGTTAGTCATATGCAGATAGCAAAATGTTTATTATGTAGTCACCACATCTTATCCTGCCTCTGATAGCTATGTGAGTTATGAGTAAGGTATTGTATTCCCCTTACACAGACATTGGTTATGCTCAGCAATACAGGAAATGGTGGTACCTTAAATCAGACAAACTAGGGAGATATGGTAAGTGGCAGTTGCAAATTCATCTGGCCTAAATCAGGCTTGATGCCTTTAGTCGATTTCGCCTAGCTTATATATATACTAATATATATATATTAAATATATACTTCGTATACTCATACTTAGTATAAATTTATATAAAACTAGCGGTCCGCCCGGGCTTCGCACGGGTATAGATTATAACCTATGTCACCCGGGGATAGTGTAGCTTCCAAACAGTGAAAGAATTTTTCAAATCGGTTCAGTTATTTCGGAGCCTATTCAATGCAAACAAACAAACAATCAAATCTTTCCTCTTTATAATATTAGTATAGACAACGCCCACTAGATTGTTTTGTCATCGACCAACACTGTAGAGTCATGACAGTGAATTCATGACTTCATAATGTTGTTGATAGTGTCTAATACGTTCATAGCAGATTCGTAGTACGGTCCAGTATGTAGGCCTCAAAAAGAAAGCCTCAGAAAGAATGATCCTTCATAATATTGTTTTTTGAACTTTAACAAAAACTAAGTAATAAAAATAATATATAATTATAAAAAACTAACATTTATACGCTGTAACAGGCAAAGACATGAGATACTTCTCTATTCTCACGACCATGTATCCTACTTTATATGTATGTGTACCTACCATGTTCTAACAAATAAATAATTTGAATTGGAATTCAGCATAATGTCTTTGCTGTTGTAGCAAACGTGAGATCCCGGCGGTGAACTTCACGATCCACTCGGTGCACTGCGCCCGCAACATCCGCATGTGCCCCGTCTGCAAGGAACCAGTTCCCAGTGCCGAGCTCGCCAAACATCATCAGAAGTATCACAAGCTATGTACGTAGACGGGATCTCTTTACTTACTTTCATTTTTTACAAGCTTCTATTTAGCTTGCCCCGTTAAGAGATAGGTATGTGTGGGACAAATTTTGCAAATGAATTTTAGAGAAGTTATCCTCAACCCATTGTACTGAAATTTGGTATTCTTATGTAGGTTCGGTGACAATGCAATGCTTTGGTACCATCAAGCTGGTCTGATGACCAAAAACCTGACCCGACCTAAAAGAGACCGCAGGGAAACGCTGGATACAGGCCGCTTCCAACCGGCCCTTTTAAAGATCGAAGGGGAGGCCTATGTCCAGCAGTGGACGTCCTATGGCTGAAATGATGATGATGATAAAGCTGGTTTGATGATGGATACAGAAGGTGGTCATAGAAACTAAACAAAAGGATGTAACCCTGTCGAGTTTGGGTTCATTGAATTTGTCTTCCCAAGCACTTTGGTCCTAGATGATAAATTCAATATGGCGGATACCCCAAAATGGTGAACAAAATGTTCTTATCTACCATCATGATGTGGGTATCAAATGAAAGGGTTTGCTGAGAAGAATACGAAAAAGCTTGTTTTAAAATATATTATATTTAAATTCATATACCTATTTATTAATGGTTGACCAGTCTAGTGACAAACACAGTAATTTTGTTGCTATTCTTTTCATTCGGATTGATATAAGTACAACGGGGACAGAAACTTTATTGCAGGCATAAGAATCACCAGCTAAAAGCAAAAAAAATATAACTAGACATGCAAACATAATAATTTTAATGACCCATTAAAATCTAACTTTTAAACTTTCGCGATATGAACACGTGTTGAACTATCACAGTTGTTCACTAAAGTTATATGATTAGTTACGGAATATTTGTCTTCCCGTGAACATGGTGCATGTAACCGCGCCGAAATATCGAGAGCTCCATCCACAACCTTACCACGGTAAATATCCCGAAATTGTAATAATCATAAAACTAACGTGTTTTAAATGTTTGTTTTATATTTACCTAAATAAAATAATGCGCGATAAGTATCGATAAACATTTAAAACATTAAAATCTAGTATATTATAATAGAAAGAAAAAACGTATATTTTTATTTTGTAACATCAGCAACATTAAGCAATTTAGACAGGTGAGCAATATTACATAGCTATAGCGAAGCTATAACTATAGGTAAGCTATGACTTTAACTAGTTATGTTAGCAGCTCAAGCAGGTAGACGGACGACATGGGCTTGCACCCACTTGAGATTGTGTCGACCCCTCATCTATTTTTAAGCATTCTACATCTAAGTTAGTTAAGATTTTAAATTATTAAATAAGCTCATGTCCTTCTGAGCGGACCTCTACATTGGTTTTTAATTTAATCATTATTTAATATCACCATCGCGACGCTCCCTGAATCTTGACTGGCGCAGCCGGTAGGATTTCCATGGTTGAGCTGTTACATTTTTCCGCGCTTTTCACAAACTGGTGTATGCACTTTTGCACCTCTTGTGAGATAACGTCGTTTTACGATTTACGCAACTCCGGGTATCAAATTCTAAACGGTTTGGCGCAAGTGACGGCGGCAGCGACAGCGGTAACAGCGAGTGGAAATCCAAACGAACCAAAGAAAATCGTCAAGAAGGAGCGGTGGTGCCGGCCGGTGGGTGAGTCAAACTTTTCGCCTTCCTGTCCAATTTTCCGATTATTTAGAGATCGAACTTTTCTCTTCTTAGTCATTATCTGGTTTTCGTATAAAACTCTATGAAACCATACATAGCATTTTAAGAATTAAAAAAATAAAATAGTGTTTTTAAAAATATAGAAATTTATATTTAATACAACTTTAAATTAAATTTTAATTATTTAGAAAAGCATATAATTTAAGCGATCAATTCTCGCAATTTTGTGTATTATTTTATTTGTTGATATTTGTATTTGTGTGTAAGAGAATACAAAAAGAAAATATGGCCCAAGAACAACAGCATATTGTCCTCATTCCGCCAGGAATGCTGAAAATCATACCACTATTTAACGGTGACAAACGTCATCTAAATTTATTCATAAGAAATTGTGAATTTGTAATAAGTAAATACACAGGGACTATTACACAAAATGATTATGTTATGAAATGCCTTACAAGCCGACTAACTGATAATGCAGCCGCGCTTATTAGCGAACGCGGAGATATAGTGACATGGGACGAATTAAAAAAATTGTTAGTGCAGCACTTTGGGGACCCACGTACAGAAGAATGCATAGCATTAGAGTTAGATTCGCTAAAAATAAAGAATAACGAAAGCTACCTGGATTTTTGCAACCGTATCCAGTCTGTAAGATCAGTTTTAATGTCAAAAGTTAATGAAATTGACGACATCAGCATGAAACACAGTAAACGAATCATCTACAACAATAGCTCACTTAATGTATTTTTATATAATTTACCTGAACACATGATGCGAACAGTTAGATTTAAAAAACCAGACAGCCTCGAACTGGCCCTTGCTATGGTAATGGAAGAAGTTAACTTCCATGAACAATATTTAGCACGTTGCGGTTCGGTAAACAAACAACAACACTCACAGGTTAACGGAAATACAGGATTTAAATTCGGAAATTCTCACTTACAGCCTACAAATGTAAGACCTAACTTACCTCCGAGTATGCCTCATAATCAATTTAATAACAATACCGCAAATTCTCAAGGTCAATCTGGCTTTAGGCAGCCACAGCCATTTGGCTACCGACCACAGTTGCAGCCATTAGGCTATAGACCACAACAACAGTCTTTTGGCTACCGCCCACCACAGCAGTTCGGGTTTAGACCATCTCAACCGACAGGCTATCGTCCTCAGTTTGGCTTTCAGCAACAAACCATGACTCCACAACAATTTGGAGCACGGCAACAAAATAATAACCCACAGTTTGGTTATAGACCAAATACCTCCTCCAATCTTCGATCCAATGATGTTTCAATGAGAACAGCACCGCCATTGAGAAACAACCAGGGTTTTAGACTAAATGAAATGGAAATAAATAATTATGAATCATATGAACCTGACTGTCAATACGACTATGAGCAAAACTGTGAATACCCGAATGACGACTACGTGCAATACTCCACCGATGACGTCACACACGACTTACACATGAATGACGAAACTTTCCAAGATTCGACCGACATCTCAAATGCCCAAAATTTTTGTATAAACAGCCTTTTTATAGAGAAGAGATAATTAAACTTAATAATTGCGACCCAAATTTGAAATTACCATACATTTATATACCGGAAATTGATAGTAAATTTATGATTGACACTGGCAGTATGCGTTCTTTTATAAACCCTGAAAAAGCTTTCCAGTATTTCCCCAATATGATACGTCATGAGCCATTTCAAGTAATAAGCACACATTCAAGCTCAGCTCACGACAAAGTTGTGGAAATTCCCTCATTACCCACATTTAATTGCTACGGAAATCATAAATTCTATTTGTACCAAGTTGACTCGAAGTATGACGGAGTACTAGGTGATGATTTACTGAGACAATTGGGCGCTGTTATCGATCTCAGGAGAAACATCCTAAAAACAAACACGACTACGATTCCTATATCCCATAATACAACCAATTATACGATAATATTAGATGCACGCACGGAACATCGCGTAAAATTACCTACCAACATGTATAAAGGAGAAGGGATCTTAGAATTCAAGGAATTTTGTAACGGTGTGAGAATGCCTAGCGCGCGGGTCAAGTGTGAGAACGGATACGCGACAACAATAATCCAAAACACTTTAGAAGAACCAATGAGTCTAACGATAACACGACCTTTTCAAGTGTTTGAGTACGATCCGAACGAGTGTAAAGTTTTTAGTATGAACAATTCGAATAATGATTTAGAGATTGACAAAATGTTGATGGAAAATCTGGAAGAAAAATTAAGATTAGATCACACAAACAAAGAGGAAAAAATTGCAATCACTAAACTATGTACGGAATATAAGGATATATTTTATTGTGAAAAGTTGCCATTGACTTTTACAAATCAAGTAAAACATTTCATTCGAACGCGAAATGAAGACCCCATATATCTGAAACCATACCGACAGCCCCCAGCTCAAGCAGCTGAAATAAAAGAACAGGTCCAAAAATTACTTCAAAACAATGTGATCCAGGAGTCCTTTTCTCCGTGGAGTGCCCCTGTTCATCTCGTCCCTAAAAAGATGGATGCTTCAGGCGTAGTGAAATATAGGATGGTAATTGACTACAGACGACTTAATGAGATTACCATTGGCGACAAGTACCCACTACCAAACATAACTGACCTTTTCGATAAATTAGGTAAAAGTACGTACTTCACAACTCTAGATCTTGCTTCTGGTTACCATCAACTGGAAGTTAATGAAGAAGACCGACAAAAGACAGCTTTTAGCACCGAGTTTGGACACTATGAGTTTTTACGAATGCCCTTTGGACTTAAGACGGCACCTGCCACATTCCAGCGAGCAATGGATAATATTTTAAGAGGCCTACAAGGCATTCATTGTCTAATATATTTGGATGATATTATTATCTATAGTAATAGCCTCCAAAGTCATCTGGAAAAACTGCGAAAAGTGTTCGACAGACTAAGACAAACAAACTTAAAAATCCAATTGGAAAAATCTGAGTTTCTGAGAAAAGAGGTTCTTTACTTAGGCCACACTATAACTAAAGACGGATTGAAACCCAATAGTGACAAAATAAGAGCAATACTTGACTATCCCTTGCCTAAGACCACAACTGAAATAAAAAGTTTCCTCGGTCTTATTGGATATTACCGACGATTCATAAAAGACTTTGCCAAGATTACCCAACCATTGACCAAGTGTCTTAAGAAGTGCAATAAGATTCTTATAGATAAAAGTTATATTGATGCATTTGAAAAATGCAAAGAGTTATTGACCAATTTTCCCATACTTCAATATCCTGACTTTGATAAACGTTTTATATTGACAACTGATGCTTCTAACGTATCTTTGGGCGCCGTGTTGTCTCAGGGTCCCATCGGCAGTGATAGGCCTATTGCATTTGCGAGCAGGACATTAAGTGACACCGAATCACGCTACAGCACTATAGAACGAGAACTATTAGCGGTCATTTGGGCTGTAAAACATTTTCGTCCATACCTCTATGGAAAAAAATTTGATATATACACGGATCATCGACCCTTAACGTGGTTGTATTCCTTAAAAGAACCCAACAGTAAATTGACCCGATGGCGATTGCGTCTCCAGGAGTATGATTTTGACATAGTTTATAAAAAGGGCAAGCAAAACACTAACGCAGATGCACTTTCACGAATAAAATTGAATGCTTTAGATACGGACGACGTTTCAATGAAAGTTCATGTTGACAGAAACCCAGGTAAACTACAACAATGCTTGAATGACACAGTTGATCGATTGACAAAGATTTTACCAAAATCGCCCTCTTACACTGACCTTATATCTATACCTGACCCCGACGCAATGTCATTAGACGAACCAGACCTTCGTAACTACCCTTTACGATCTGACGAAAGTAGTATAGAGACTGTACACTCAGCGTTAGACATGGAAAATAAAGGCATTCCTATTTTACACGAAGCAATCGACACAAAACCGAATCAAATACTAGTCTTTAACTGGCTTCAAAATAAAATGCACGTAAAAGACTTGTCACGACACAAACAAAAGGTTTTGGAAGTTTTTCTACCTTTTGATGAAGAAATAGTAAAACAATTTTTGAAAGAGTACATAATACCACACAGAAAATATTTCATATACTTCGAAAGTAAAGAACACAGAAAATTATTTAATAATGTAATAATCACTCTGTTTAAGCAAGGCATGGTCGATTTCCATGAATGCACTGAAAGAGTAATTTACGTAGAAGATGAAACCGAACAAAAGGCAATAGTTTTAAAACACCATGAAGGTAAAACGTGCCACCGCGGAATTAGAGAAACTTTAATCAGAATAAAAAGAAATTATTATTGGAATGATATGCAACAAATAGTATCAGCTGTAATTAACTCGTGTGAAGCATGCCGAAAAATGAAATATGACAGAAAACCCTTAAAACCTTTAATTCAGCTAACTCAAACCCAAGATGCCCCTTTCCAAGAAGTATTTATAGACCTCTTTACAATTGAAAACAAGTACTACTTGACGATAGTTGACGCATTCAGCAAACTGGCTCAAGCCATTGAAATTAGCAATAGATCAACCGCTGAAGTCGTTAGGGCGCTCATTAAGTACTTCTCATTTTATGGCGTTCCGAGAAAAATCAGTAGCGACCCGGGTACAGAATTTAACAACGAATTGATGAGAGAGTTAACAGCAATGTACAAAATTCAATTACACATATGTACACCAAATAACCCTAACTCCACTGGCATAGTGGAACGATTTCATTCTACAATAATAGAAATCTACCGCTTAGCCAGGTACGAACAAAAGTGTACAGATGCTGCCTCTGTAATGTCATATTCCATAATGGCATACAACAACACTATTCATTCGACCATAGGCTTATCCCCTTTTGAGGTAGTATTTGCTCATACTGATTCTAGCAGAATGTTTGACGCGAACTTTGAAAAATCCTATTCCCAACAGTTATTACAAGATCATGCAAAACGGTCCAAATATCTATACAAACACATAGCCGAACGAATGTTAGACAAAAAAGAATTAATTAGAGTAAGAAAAGGCGGTGAAAGCGACATTGACCTAGATGAAGGACAGGTCGTTTTTACTAAAACTGTTAATAAAAGAAAAAGTAAGGACAAACCTCGTTACCAAAAGGCGACGATACGAGATAAAGTCGAACGTAACATAGTATCCGTGGAAGTAGGAAAGAGAAAAACTAAAGTCCCCATGAAAAATGTTAAGCGTCCCCCACAGGTACTGCTCGATTGCAGCGATTCTTGTTCTGATAGTCCACAACTAGGAAGTTCAGGTTCAGTAACATGAAACATTCAAGTTTCACCAGCTGGAATCCTAATAAGAACAACGAATCATAATATAGTTTAGGCATTAGAGTTAATTGATCATGATGACGTCACGAACACTGACACTCGTATGATGCTGGGTATCGGGAGTCACATGAATATCTTAATGTGTCTAATGAACGTAAATATATTTGACCAAAAAAAAATATATTTAATTTAAGTCTAGTTAGGATTGAAATAATTACCTGTAAAATTTAAATATGTGAGGAAACCAGATAATAGACAACAATTATTATTATCAACTATATTTTATTATCATTTACAAGCTTTATACATTTGTTTCTGATCTCTAAATAATACCATTTTTGTAATTCCATTTATCCTTACCTATAGTGGCGTAAAGTGAAGTACTTACCGGCCCCATACACCCAAGCAGATTAACACGCGGAAGACATTTCTTACGATATTAGAATAATGCAAGAGAAGATAAAAGGATGATTGCTAATGATTCCAGAACGGCAGACTGACCATTATTCCATCATCAGTTTCAATATCACACCTCGCATAATAGACAATGAAATATAAAGAGCTTGCAAAATTTCATTGAAGTACATCGTACAGTTATAATGCCCTGTACTAACCAGATTAAAACGAATAAAATAACAGTGCAAGTGTTAGTGAAGTGTCAACCACCGTGTCTCGTTAGATTTACTCATAACTTTAGTGTTATAGTTTAAGCATTAGCAGTTTAAAAAAATAGTATAATGTATCTGTAATCTAATGTAATCCTAATGTAATAGTTGTATGTATGAATTTCTGCGTACTTAGTGATAAAGGATTAAAAATAAAAAATAAATAACTTTGTTTATGTCTGTGTAATGAAATTGTAATGTTGTTAGGTATTCATCTTAACGTACCTAATAGTAGTAATAGTAAGCATGACTTTTTGCATAACTATTAACTAATATAGCTATTTTTAATTAGAAAAATAGTTTTAATCTTATGTTTTTTTTTGTGTGTATGTGAAATTGTTCCAAGCAAATTCTTACCTGGGCAATTTCACTCTTGAGGAGGGAGAAGTTATGTTAGCAGCTCAAGCAGGTAGACGGACGACATGGGCTTGCACCCACTTGAGATTGTGTCGACCCCTCATCTATTTTTAAGCATTCTACATCTAAGTTAGTTAAGATTTTAAATTATTAAATAAGCTCATGTCCTTCTGAGCGGACCTCTACATTGGTTTTTAATTTAATCATTATTTAATATCACCATCGCGACGCTCCCTGAATCTTGACTAACTATAGCATAATTAATGTCTCATGTCACAAACATGGCCTCAACTCAGCATAATGCTGTTCACCAAACAGCGCTGATCTTCCATTGAAGCCGTTCAGCGAAGTCACAAAAGGCCCAAAAACAGCACAACGTATAAACTATATTAAGTTATTTAGTAGTAAAAAGATTGTATTTTGTACAAGCACATCTAACACCACAATTTAACGATAGTCTTATTTTTAAAATATTTATTATTAAGTTTCTAGTTTATCCAAAACATGTTTCGCTGTACTTTTTTCGTATTTATAAGCACTGTTAGACTAAGATTGTTAGATTGTATTTTTTTCTAAATTCTATATTGCATAACTTCTATTGGAATAAACATTTCTCATGGAAAATTTTAGTCTTATGCGTACAATTTTGCTAAATCAAAGCTAGCTGGACAGTGCAACCATTCTCACCCAATCTGGCTCGCTTGAACGGCTGCTTGGTAAAGTTAGACGAACCAGAGTGGGGCTGAAACTGGTCCTGCGACACGATCATCCTCAGCCGCTCCGGGTCACGTTTATAACTGCGCTTGTTGGAGTAAAATGCGAGCCAGAGCGGCTGCTACCAGCCTCGGACGCACTAGCTCACGAGGAATGGCTCCATGCAGAGCAAAGCGCTCAGCGCGATTTTTTAATGGCAATTCGTGTTTATGCTAATTGTTGATTCTGAATGTAAAACGTTATTCAAAAGAGTTATTGTACCTTAAATACGCGATATGGGTTTATGCCAATTTTATTTCTGAACATAACATATTATTCAAAATACTTGTTAAGCATTTAGATGTAATGCCATAAAACTTTGATGAAAAACAATTATGGCAATTTATGATTGTGTCATTTGTTGGCATAAATTGGGAATTTTTGGCAATACGCTTTGCCGAATAGCAAAGCCAATTTATGCCAAAAGTGGTTATGCGACAAGAATAGTAACCTCGTCACTATTAATCCACCATTTATCTAAGTTGTCTACTACAGAAGCTTTGTTATAGTCAATATTGTTTAGAAACTTGCAGAATGAACAGAAAGGATCTGTATCTGGCTGCTCTTCAGGGTGATGATACGAATAATGGTTACGCCATTTGAAGAAATCATAATATCTGGTTTTATTTTTAATGCTTTCTGTCATTTGTTTCACTATGTCTATGACACTCATATTATTTACGTCTAAATATATTCCAGCGGGCATGAATCTGCAAAAATATAGAAATATCATCTTGTAATTTTTTTCTTGATTTCCGGGTTGGTCCCATAGTCATATTTAGTCATAGTCACATTTATTTACCTTAGATCTATATAATACATAATATAAATACAGGCGCAATACGATTAATTCATTCATCACAAAATCTCGAAAACTAACTGACCTACCGAGTCGGTTTTTTCTAGGCAAGCGTGCTCCATCGTAGACCGCATCATCGCTTAACATCTGGCGAAATGGTGGCCAAACGCAAGCATACTATTAAATATTTAAAAAAAGTACAACGTTGATATTTGGCAGGTAGATTCATTCATTCAGGTGCAGGTAGAGGTCATTATGGGGTATAAAGCTAAGAAAGGATTTTGCGAAAGGGTCGAATAAAGATAGTTTATATGAAAGTCTATGCGTAAGAAGTCGCAGGCAACAGCTAGTGATTAATATTTAAGTTACCTTGTATAGTCAGCGCCTCCATAAACAACAGGAACAGCATAGTTTCGTAGAGCAATCAGCAACTGATCAGTTACATAGTCCTCTCCAAGAGCGTTTTCAAACGCTAAATAGAAATAGTAGTCTCTTTGTAACTTTTCCAAACATTCTTCCATAGACTCCGGTGTACACATACTTTTACTGTTATTCTCACATTCGCCATAAATATCTACGGTCATATTGAACCTGCTTAGTTCTTCAACCACCATCTCTACAATTTTTTCTCTACCGCTTAGAGAATCACAGTTTGACACGAACCAAGCCGCTGCAATATACTTATCAGCCAGTTTTACTTTTATAGTATCGTCGATTGGTAACATATCATCAATATTTATCCAAGGAATGGTCGCGTTTGGACCTATAACTCGACCTACACGGTCCTTAATTGACATGTAAGCAAATTTAATATCCGAATCGAGCTTATACGTCCAAGTAAAGTTAAACACTCCATTGTAATTACGATCAATTGCGTTATAACTTTGCGATGACTCTCTACTAGCAAAAATAAAGCTTTGATTGACATAATGTTCCCGTGGCAAATAGTATTCTGGCGTGTACTCCAGCTCTTCATGGACATGAAATAAAACGGCGTCAAATGCAGATGTGTTATTATATGTAAAAATATTTCCGTTTGACGTTAAGAAACAATTTTGAAATGAGCAATTTCTTTCGCAAAACGTCTCGTTTCCTTCGCCCATGTAATGTATTGATGCCGCCGTTGTGGGAGTCGCTATCAGCACATACTTTACATTAGGACATTTTTCAATAACTTTTTTCGTCCCTATTGCTGACTGCAACTTCAGAACTAAGTAATGTCTGTGTACTTGAGTTATACAAAACATGTAAAAAAAAGTTCCGAACACACAAATATCAAAAACTATTCTTTTAATTAAGTTTATTTTCATTTTTTCTGTATCTATCCAAAAAAGTAAAACCATTGTGGTTTCAACTTACAATGAATTTTATAACGTTTCAAGGCTCTCTTAATTACTGATTGTATAATTATGGCTTTGCAATTTGATTTTCAAAGCATAATAGGTAATTGTATGGCGAGTCAGTAGTCTATCTTTTATCTTATTGCCATGCAGAGAGGGAGGTATATTCTACATGGCAATTATAATTGCCACGCAGATCACATTGCGCGCGCACCAGTGTCTAATAGGCATGTGTCCTCATGTTAAATTTATTACAAATAACCGGCTTAGCGAGGAATATAACTAAATACATTACACATACTGAAAAAATAATTTAAATTGGCTGATAAATCTCTGAGATATGAGCGTTTAAAGTTTTAGGTGGGGATAGGGAGGGGATGCTCTATCCCTTTCTCACAAAGCGTATGTTAGTATAGCATTTGTATGGCGCTCCTGAGCCGTGACGTCACGGCTCGCATAAAATTTAAATGCTTATATCTGCTTATATCTTATTTATTTTTGAACTAATTTCAATTTTGTTTTCGTTGATGTGCTCTATTTATGATCAGCTTTTTTATGAGGTAATAAAAAAAAAATTAGTTATCATACCTCTTGCAGGGCTAAGTAATATTTATTTTAGATGTTGATTTTTACCACTTTTGTCTGTTTTTATTGACCAGTGCCATGCAAGCAATGCGGGGAGAGTGTCTGCGGGACAGACTTAGAGGACCACATCAGGGACTCGTGTGCCAACACTATCAAGACTTGCAGGTAACCCTACACTATCCTAGTGCCCCTCCAATTTAGACGACCTAGCTCGCGAGTCATATGCAAATATAAAATCACCTTACAAATAAGATGATATTTATTTAGACAACTGTACTCACCGCCAAGTAATTCGATGAAACAACCACCTCATGATAAGGTGGCATTTATCTTGCCAGCTAGGGTATACCTTAATAACAACCAGAGAATCAATGAAACAATCACCTTACGATAAGGTAGCATTTATCTTGCCAGCTAAAGTATACCATAACAACAATAGAATCGATGAAACAACCACCTCATAATAATGTGGCATTTATCTTGCCAGCTAGGGTACACCTTAACAACAAGAGAATCGATGAAACAACCACCCCACGATAAGGTGGCATTTGTCTTGCCAACTAGGGTATACCTTAACAACAAGAGAATCGATGAAACAACCACCTCACGATAAGGTGGCATTTGTCTTGCCAACTAGGGTATACCTTAACAACAAGAGAATCGATGAAACAACCACCTCACGATAAGGTGGCATTTGTCTTGCCAACTTGGGTATACCTTAACAACAAGAGAATCGATGAAACAACCACCTCACGATAAGGTGGCATTTGTCTTGCCAACTAGGGTAAACCTTAACAACAAGAGAATCGATGAAACAACCACCTCACGATAAAGTGGCATTTGTCTTGTCAACTAGGGTATACCTTAACAACAAGAGAATCGATGAAACAACCACCTCACGATAAAGTGGCATTTATCTTGTCTACTAAGGTATACCTTAACAACTAGAGAATCGATGAAACAACCACCTCACGATAAGGTGGCATTTGTCTTGCCAACTAGGGTATACCTTAACAACAAGAGAATCGATGAAACAACCACCTCACGATAAGGTGGGATTTGTCTTGCCAACTAGGGTATACCTTAACAACAAGAGAATCGATGAAACAACCACCTCACGATAAGGTGGCATTTGTCTTGCCAACTAGGGTATACCTTAACAACAAGAGAATCGATGAAACAACCACCTCACGATAAGGTGGCATTTGTCTTGCCAACTTGGGTATACCTTAACAACAAGAGAATCGATGAAACAACCACCTCACGATAAGGTGGCATTTGTCTTGTCAACTAGGTTATAACTTAACAACAAGATAATCGATGAAACAACCACCACGATAAGGTGGCATTTATCTTGCCAGCTAGGGTATACCTTAACAAAAAGAGAATCGATGAAACAACCACGTAACAAAAAGAGAGTAATTGTAGTGAGTCTTGTTGTATAAAGAGAACTCGACGTGCCTGGCACTCTGTCTCTGTGAGGCTATACAGCCCGCATGAAGCTTTCGAGCAGCCTTATAACTGACTCACTCACCACCACCCACACACAGCACCACTCCGCAGCGCCCACTCAACTTATATAAAGTGACTTTTGTCCCCAGATTCTGTGAACTAGAGCTGCCTCGCCGCGAGCTTCCCAACCACGAGTCGTACTGCGGGGTGCGCACCGAGCAGTGCCCCGAGTGCAAGGAGTGGGTCATGATCAAGTACCGGCAGCTGCACGTCGACTCCAACCACGGGTTCATACGGCTCGACGACGGTACGTCCTCAGGCGACTTGTGTCTTGTGTCGGATACAAGCTACCAATGAATATTTGATTTCTATATAACCAGTATGAAATCAGCCATTCCCTGCGCAGACTCTGTGTCCAGTTGCTTCCACTTGATTGGTACTGGCTGTGCCGTGTCGGCAACAAAAAGTGGCTACTTTTTCGCAGCGCCTAAAGTTCACCTACTTTACAAATCTGTGGCATGTCTGCATGTATACTGCAGAATTCAGTTCGATCTCTAATGTCTAGGAAGTAGCATGTCAGATGTCAAAACAAAAAAAAATGCTTCATAGTAAACTAGTTAAATACCTATTGTGGAAACTGACGTGGTTTTCTCACAATTTATTTATATTACACAGGAATTACTCACGTAAGATTAAGCCGGTCACTCTCACTATAGTTTCAACTCTGCAAACGCCGCCGCCGCCGTTTCAAACTAGTTTATTAAATCAGGCGTCACATTTTTTTATATACATCTATAGATTAAGTTTGGGCACTAACTCGCTTGATGGTAAGCGACTTTGCGGCCGAGGATGGAACACGTTGATCTGGAACTGTGCGGAAGTTCATTTGCAAAACAGTTTCTTTGACGAATCTCTAATGGAATCCGCGTTTTGTTTCAGATTAGGCTAAATTAGCATCATTATCAAATCTCAGTAGAGCAAAATAATTGATCCTAAATTCCTTATTGTACTTAATGCTATATTGTAATGCGACGTTAAAGTGGAAATACACTGAAACGTGGTCTCTCACTATGGGCCTCATAAGCAAGCTCAAAGTAGCACAACGAGCTATGGAGAGGGCTATGCTCGGGGTTTCTCTATGAGATCGAATCCGAAATGAGGAGATTCGTAGACGAACGAAAGTCAGCGACATAGCCCACTGGATTAGTAAGTTGAAATGGCAGTGGGCAGGGCACATATAACGCAGAACAGATGGCCGATAAGGCAGAAAGGTTCTGGAATGGAGACCACGGACTGGTAAGCGCAGCGTAGGACGTCCACCCACAAGATGGACAGACGACCTAAAAGAGACCGCAGGGAAACGCTGGATGCAGGTGGCTTCCAACCGGCCCTTTTGGAGATCGATGGGGGAGGCCTATGTCCAGCAGTGGACGTCCTATGGCTGAAATGATGATGATGATGACACTAGAGATTCGTCACAGAAACATTTTCATAGTAAACTATAAAAACTCTTCGAAAGCAGTTGGCCGTAATGCAGTTAAACTACCACTAAATTGTTCTCGTGACGACATAGTAATAGTAGGTACAATGCGATACGCTGGGTTTTCATACAAATTGACGTGGTCGCGGAATTTAATATACGCAAGATTTTGAGAAAACCACAATCCCACGGAACCCTTTTCAGTAATGTAATGGCCAAAACAAACGACGGGCTTTGGCGGAGTTATAAAAATAGCGAGCATGAGCGACCGAGCTGAAAAAGTCCGTGTGAGAGAGGAAGAGAGATAGTCCGTTTGAGTTGAGCATGATAAGGACAAAAGTCCACTGACTTAAAAGTCTGGTGGTTATAATATAACACTGGCTTGTCTGTCCAGATCCCGCCCCAGGCAAGAAGGATCCGCCCAAGCTGAACATCCGCCCAGCTCGGCCCACCGCGATACCTTCAGCGTTCGGCTCTGGACCTTCCACTGTTCAAAATTCTGTGGCTAATAGACAGATTATTAATGCTAGTTTGGGTGCGGCGAGCAACTTTGATGGCTCAGGTATGTAAGATTAGAGACAATTTGATGGCTCAGGTATGTAAGATTAGAGAACTGTATCAAACATTTTGATGGCTCAGGTATGTAAGATTAGAGAATTGTACCAAACATTTTGATGGCTCAGGAATGTAAGATTAGAGAATTGTACCAAACATTTTGATGGCTCAGGTATGTAAGATCAGAGAATTGTACCAAAAATTTTGATGGCTCAGGAATGTAAGATTAGAGAATTGTACCAAACATTTTGATGGCTCAGGAATGTAAGATTAGAGAACTGTACTTGCTAAACCGTGACTTTTTTTAATGCCATAGGTGGCAAACAAGCACTATGATGTGTGGATGAGACTTCAGGCGGTGGCGTAAATTTTCAAATAATTAAGTATAATGAACTTTTGTCTTTACAAATAGGTCCAAGAGTATCCCCCAGCGCATCCAACGTGCCGCCAGCGAGACCTACCTCGATATTCGAAGATGCAGGCCCCAGCAACTTCCGGAATGACTTCCTGAGGTAATTATAACACGCTTTTATTCATCCAACTAGCAAACCGCCCCGGCTTCGCAAGTTCGCACGGGTGTAATTAACACACGAAGCCGGGGCGGATCGCTACATATAAAGGGTGTCTCAATAAGAGTGCACTTTTCCATTTTAAAATAAAAACCCGTATGTTATGAGAGAGTTGTGATATTTTTATTGGATTGTAAAGTAGACATGTTCCGTTTAAGTATGGAATAAAATATTCAGCAAATGGCTCGATGACAGGCCATTACTCTTTTCATGAAATTTTCCATGATTTTTACACAGAGATGGTTCTTAATATCCCAATCTCACCGATGACCAGTTGGATCTCTGATTTGAGCTCGGTAATTGTTTCTGGTTTATTCGCATAAACACGAGGTTTCACAAAACTCCAAAGAAAAAAATCGCACGGCGTTAAATCGCACGATCTTGGTCGCCAGTTGATATTAGAATTTCGTGAGATAATGTGTTCTGAAAATCGTTGCTGCAATATGTAGATTGTTTCATGCGCGGTGTGGCAGGTGGCGCTCCATTTTTAATAATCGGAATAAACATAGGTGACAGCTGTCAAATTTCAGAGTTGGCAATTGCACGAAAAATGTTTTATTCTAAATTTAAAAAGTGTGCTCTTACTGAGACACACTTTATATAAACCTCCCGTGAAAAATTATCTAACTGATGGTGAAAACCGCATCAACATCCGTTGTGTGGTTTAGGAGTTAGCGGTTATACAGACAGGCAGACAGACGCGGTAAGCGACTTTAATTTATACTATGTTGAGATGGGGCTAGCGTTTGACCACAACTTACCTGATGGTAAGTGACGATGCAGTCTAAGATGTCATGTAAGAAGTCATGGGCACGCTTGCCCATGAGGTGCCTATTCACTCTTGTCATTCATGAAGAGACCCAGGTTGTACCTTGTAGGGAACACCGAGACAGTGAGCGCATTACATTCCTGTGCAGTTCGTATTAGGAAGGAATTTTGGAAACGCTGCGTGCGGACTTTACCGAACTTTACGACTCAACACATTGAAATTAATAAGTAGGCCAAGTACGAATCGGGCTCGTACACTGAGGGTTCCGTACCACCACAATTCTAAAAGTAGTGCAAAAAGACGAGATTACGCCTAGGTTGTCACCCATCCAAGTGTCGACCGCGCCCGACGTTGCTTAACTTGGTGGTGAACAGAAATTTCTCACCGACTAGCACTTGGCCAGTATTTACTATTTGTTGTTTTACTTTAGAGTGTGTACTATAATCATGCCGAATTTGACGTTTGTTGGTTGTGTTGGTTACCATTTTTACATTGGAGCAAATACAAAAACATGATTTAAAAAAAAAATTGTTGTGTGGAGACCCCCTTTAGTTATAACTTTTTTACTTTATGATTATTTGTTAGTTAATCTGCTGTTACATTACATATTCTGTGAAAATTTCAACTGGCTATCTATTACGGTTCGAAAGATACCGTTGTTTAAAGGTAGGACAGACAGTCGGACAGACAGATAGTGTAAGCTTAGTATTAGGGTCCCGTTTACACCCTTGGGTATGGACCCCTAAACATTGTAACGATGAAGACGGTGATCGCTTACTATCAGGTAGTTCGTCAGCTTATTTGCCACCTATTATGACACTAAAAAAAGTTTTTTTAAACCTCCATAAAAGAGCTGATAATCTTCAGACGCCGAACAGATTTTCTTTGATAGCTACCACTTTCGATCGAGTCACCGATCAAACAAAAAAATAAACTTATAAAACCCCTCATTTTGCGTCGTGGGTAAGCAAAAGATATTGAAAGGCAGACATTAAAAAAAAAAAGATAAAGTTAAATCGATAATGTTATGATCGAAGAAAACAAGGTCTAGTGCTCTGGGAGTTGTCCCGCAATGACGTCACTTGGACAGTTGCCACTTGCCATCTTATTGTAACAAACACAGATACTGGGAAACAATTTATTTTATAATCTATTAAATAAAATACAAAAAGCATTTCAATTGTCATTTGGTTTGTTTGCTCAAGCAAAGCAATCCAATTTAAGCACGAATTGAATATATTAAACATAATTTCATCAAAACCACATTGATTTATTGGATTTCCACAGGTAATATACGGATATTGGGGAGTTATAATTTCACGCTACTGTGAA
Source organism: Agriopis aurantiaria (assembly GCA_914767915.1). NCBI lineage: Eukaryota > Metazoa > Arthropoda > Insecta > Lepidoptera > Geometridae > Agriopis > Agriopis aurantiaria. Next base: position 963,791 of record OU612002.1, on the reverse strand, counting down.
CACAGAAAATCAGCTGTTAGGTGGTGTATCGTCATCTCTCTCGAACTTGTTGTAAATTACTTATTCTGATCTTACTTATGCACGTGTACGTGTATCCATGACATTGATGACATCATTGCGGGACGCCCACGTGATGTTTTTTTGTCGGAGCGCTATACCTGGCGGAGTATATTATTATACCATGGTAAATATTATAAATTTTACAATTATTTTTGTCGTAGTGCACAAACCAGGTACCTCGGGTCAAGTAACAGTAGTAGCTCGGCGTCATCCAACAGTGTTAGTCCGCAAGACAGCTCGACCAGTGGGAGTAGACCCATCAGCAACGGTGTCAAAAAGAGGACAAACGATCAGCCACAGATTAACACTAACAAGGAGGTCGCCAATAAAGTCGACAAAGATTTGTAAGTACACATGGTAATTATAAATCATCGAGATACAATACATAGGAATTGTATCTCGATGTTATACATGTTAATCTTTTGTTATCTTATCATTATTACTGGGTTACGCAGAAAGTGTGTACTAAGCCGAAAGGAGGTCATTACACTCATAATTATGAACAACTTTTACTATGGTCTGACTGAAAAAAACAGTTTCTCCATATTTCCATACATTTTGTTCATCATCATCACCATTTCAGCCATAGGACGTCCACTGCTGGACATAGGCCTCCCCCATCGATCTCCAAAGAGGCCGGTTGGAAGCGGCCTGCTCCCAGTGTTTCCCTGCGTCTCTTTTAGGTCGTCTGTCCATCTTGTGGGTGGAAGTCCTACGCTGCGCTTACCGGTTACATTTGTTATGTGACTAAAATTATTTTATGTAACAGTTGTTTTTTTCCTGCCTTTTTAGTGTCGGCCCCATTGTAAACGTTGTTCATAGTAATAAGTACAGTGAACCCCTTTCGGCTTAGTACACCCTTTCTGCAGGGTTACGCATATAGACTGTACTAAGTCTAAAGAAGGTCATTAAATATACACCCTGAAATGGCAGAAAAAAAACTGCTGTTCCACACATTTTGTCGAGTGTCAATGACCGTTTTCTATGGGACAGCTGATTTTTTTTTCGCGATTTAAGGGCTGGTCCACCAGTAAAAGTTGTTCATAACGATGAGTACAATTATCTCCTTTTGGCTAAGTACATGGCAAATGCGTAACCCTGTCTCAAGCCTTAGGTCAATAACCGGTGATTTCAATTTTTTTTATTACTCAATACTCTATCATTTATTGCATAATTATTATGAAGTTCACATACAGATGTTAGGTAGCATGTTTGTATTAGGTACTTAACACATAATAACCCTGATTGGGTAAGTATGGCAATATAGTGCGGAGCGGATCGATTATGAGACTAATTTGTTAGCATTTCAGCCAAGAACCTCCTGAACTATTTTACACACAATTCGTTTACACTTGTTCTCGCTTCGAGGTTCGAGCACCGAAAAAGAGCGATTGCAATGCAACCGCAACTTATATACTGTGTTCGTTGACAGTTGTCAGCAGTCAACTGTCAACGAATACACATGACGTTTGCTAATACCGTTTTGATAAAATGGTGCTGCCATTTTATATACATTAAATACAAATTGTTTTACAAGTTCCATAAAGAATTACAATAAAAAAATAATAAATCGGAATTATAAAAATAAGATTATGTTAGAATATAATGATAGAAATGACATTATGTCAATTCATTTCAACAGCACGCTGATGTGATGGTGCAGGATGGGACAATTAAACCTATCGGCCCACTCACCTATTTAACCTATTTGTTCAGGGCGATCTCGCGCGGCGCTGTGAAGAAGCGTCCGGCGCCGAAGCCCCCGCGCGCCGTCCCCACGGACCCGCGCCGCGACCTGCCCTACTACTCCGCCATGGAGCGGCAACAACGCGAGGAACGGCAGCGGAGGGAACAGAACGAATACAACCTCGCACACGGTACTACAATCCTTATCATCATCAGTTTTATTTTACGGTGGACACGCCAGGGGGTCTAGACAAGACCCACACACTGTTAGCGTTAACGCCTGCGGAAAGATGAAACTGTATGAAAATGACATTGAAAATGACATTAGCTTGAGAGATGTTATCTCAAGCTAATGTCATTTTCATACAATTTCATCTTTCCGTAGGCTTTAACGCTATCTGAAACTGGGTCTTATCTAACCCCCCAGGCGTGTTGACTACAGGGGGTCTAGACAAGAGCCACACACTGTTAGCGTTCACGCCTGCGGAAACACCTTCAAAAACGCGCGCGCACGCATTCACCTTGAAAAAGACTGCCTAATGCGGTTGAAACTATAGTCGGAGTGACCGGCTTAATCTTACGTGAGTAATTCCCGTGTAATATAAATAAAATGTGTGAAAATCACGTCAGTTTCAATAATAAAATAATAAATAATGACCAATTGCGAGTCGGGGAAAAAATTCTGTTCATCACCGGTTCTCACCGAAGTGAAGCAACATCGGCGCGGTCTGTACTTGGATGGGTGACCGCCTGGGCGTTGATGGGATGGTGTTTTTTTGCACTTTTTTGTACTTTAATAGTTAACAAGTTACGTGGTGATACGGAGCCCTCAGTGCGCGTGCCCGACTTTCACTTGGCCGGCTTTATTAGTTTTGAACTGTATTGCAAAATTAGCTGCGTGAACAATGATTTCTCGTCCAAGATACCACAGTGCCTGAAGACAAGGGTCTTTGACCAGTGTGTGTTGCCAGTGATGACATATGGTACTGAGACGTGGTCCTTAACTGTTGGCCTTTTGGAAAAACTCAGAGTCACACAGCGGGCAATGGAGAGAGCTATGCTCGGAGTTTCGCCAAAGAACCAAAGTCACCGACATAGCTGTTAAAATTTGCAAGTTGAAGTGGCAGTGGGCAGGCCACATCGCTCGAAGAACCGATAACCGATGGGGAAGAAAGGTTCTGGAGTGGAGACCACGAACCGGAAGACGCAGCGTAGGGAGGCCTCCCACTAGACGGACCGACGACATTGTGAGAGTTGCGGGTATCCAGTGGATGCAAAAGGCAGGCTGTCGTTAAGTGTGGAGGTTAAACGGGGAGGCCTATGTTCAGCAGTGGACGTCTTCTAGCTGATGATGATGATGAGGCCCTAAGCCAATAGCGTAGTCATAAAAAAAGTCAAAATGAGTTTTTATGACCCCCAGGTCTTCCCCCAGTCCTGTCCCCGGCGGCCAAAATAGAGAAGCTTCGCAAAATGGACGCATTACAAAACCGGGACACTGAAGAGGAGTACCGGAATCGGATGCGGAGACCGGAGCCGGAAGTCAGAGAGGAGGGGAGAACGCTGCAGGAATTTAAGGTTAGATAATTACACTGTAAATGACTGCACTCATAGTTTACTTTTCACACCTGGGGGTTTCTCTGTCACGGATACCATGGAACACACAAACATATAGGCAACAGACAAGCATCCCCAAAAACAGGTATTTGAATTCATCATACCAATATTATTATTTAGAATAGGCATGATTCCTAATGTTTAATTTATTACAAATAACCGGCTTAGCGATGAATACAACTAAATACATTACACATACTGAAAAAATAATTTGAATTGGCTGATAAATCTCTGAGATATGAGTATTTAAAGTTTTAGGTGGGGATAAAGAGGGAATGTTCTATCCCTTTCTCGCAAAGCGTGTGTTAGTATAGCATTTGTATGGCGCTCCTGAGCCGTGACGTCACGGCTCAGTATATTGCGCTCTCTGTCTAGCATGAAATTAAAATGCTTATATCTTATTAATTTTTGAACTAATTTTAATTTTGTTTTTGTTGATGTGCTCTATTTATGATCAGCTTTTATGAGCTTTTTTATGAGGTAATAAAAAAATATTTGTCATCATGCCTATTCGGTATGTAAAGTTTTTTTTTTGTATTTTTTTATATTTTTATTTAGTAGATAAGGCTATTTTAAGAAACTAATTTCAATATTTTTGTTTTCTATTGAGTAGTTATTTTACAATATTTTTTTGAAAATTGAAATTATGTGACGTCACCATATAGCACAAAATTTCGTTGCGTTGAGAAGTCTAAAAAAGCACCCTATATTGGCAGCCCTGAAAAAAACCAGACAGTCAAACCACAGAAATGAAAAAATATTCTATTCTGTGTGACGAACAGTGTGCCAAATGTATAATATTTTTATTCTTAAAAGGCACAGAAAATAAAATGCTACACCGTGACGTCATTTAGAGGTCAATGAAAGTCAAATGATTTCTTAGTTTTATGTTAAAATAAATGGCATTTTATTGTTTTAAAGGGTCAGAGTAGAAAAATAAGGGTTAGTAACATAAAATCTCGAAATGGTTTTGGAATTGGCATAGGTTAATTTTTTTTATTGTGTCACTATGAATTTGATTTATTACCTTAGCTTATTTTTATATGTATTGATGATCTATTTAATGAATTGTATGTTAAGTTAATTGTATGGGTTGTTTTGTTGCCTGAAATAAATTAATTTGAATATGGGAACCAGACCCCGGACTTCCTGATGAGAAACGACTAACTAAGCTAAGCCAGTCGTCGGTTTGTTTTTTTTGATTCGTTTGGTAGAGATCTTTCGCAAGATGGAAGTTACAGAACCTTGAAAACGGGAGTACATACCGAAACCAGATGTGGAGACCTATTGTCAGTAAGATCTACTTTTGACCCCAGCTGCTGGCCGCCGGAGCGACAGGTTGTTTAGGATGAGAAAAAAGAAACTAGAGTCCAGATTGACCAGAAAATGTGGAGAAGGGCGATAATAATGGACCTTGTGTTACAGAACTTAAAGCCAATGTCCCCGGAGCAGTTCCTGGCGCGGTTCAGCTCGCTGCAAGTAGGCGGGGGCGCCGCGGTGAGCGGGGGCGCCGCGGTGGGCGGGGGCGCCGTGGTGGGCGGGGGCGGCGCGGCAGGTGGAGCGGTCGGGGAGGGAGACCGGTTCCAGGAGATCAAGTCCTCGCTGCGAGAGTTGAGGCGGGGACTCAATGAGGTTAGTCAATATGGACTTGGTCAAGTGCTTCGGGAATGTTGTGCCACCGAACATGCGGGGACGCGCCCAGAGAGTGCTGGGTGATTTGGACTCTAAATGGATAAAGCATTATTTTAGGTTTTTTTAAACACGCTTTTGTGCCTTGTTAACAAATCAAAGAAGTGCCTAACTCCGGTCATTACACTTGGTGACGAGGGTCTGATAATGGAGCCGGGAATAGATAGTGGAATTCTTGGTATGGGACATTTAAAAACACACCAAATGATCCCTAACTCGAACGGTTTACTAGTAGCTGTTGAAAAGTTCCTCTATTCACCTCCATCATCAGATCAGTTCAATGCTACCAAATTGCTGTATTATCCGAATTAAATATACGGGGTTACGCGGATAGGGTGTGCTAAGGCGAAAGGGGTCCGTTATACACATTGTGAACAACTTTTACTATGGCGCCAACTCTAAAATTGCGGGAAAAAAAAACAGCTGTGTAAATTAATATTAACGGCCGGTTATCCGAGTCGCGTAGGCAACAAAACTCTCCCTCAGCCCCCGCCAAGTTATAGCGACGATGTATTTTGCCACGCAAGAATCAGGATGCCGCAAATTCTCGCGACCTTTTTACGCTTTTAATTCCACTAAAAACGAAACTATTCACTATCAAAAATCTATCCAAATATTTTTTTTTTTGATAAAATTGCCTTTCAGTACATGCAATTTCCAGGTTGTCACGAGCTTTCAGTAGAGCATAAAACGAAAAAAATTAACTAATTCGACTTTGTTTCAGATTTTTTTTGATCGAGGAAAGTTTATTCTATCGTGTTTTGAACCAAATCATAAACTCAAACGCAGATGTATCGGTGACATGTATTTTTTTCCAGCTCAAATATTGTAATTTAACTGAATAAAATTGATTTAAAACCGTCTAATTTGGTATATGAGGCCGTTAATCTTGCGTTGGACCGCCAACTCGCCTGATGTTAAGCGATGACACGATGGAGCACGCTTTCCTAGAAGAAACCGATTCACTCGTGATTTGAAGACACGCAGATTGTAACTATCGGGGATCACAGAATACTCGGGGTTTTTCCGGGTTAGTCGTAATAGTAATCGCTTTGTTAATAACAATGATTATAACGAACCCTTTTCGGCTTAGTACACCTTTTCCGCATAATCCTGTATGTAATTGTAAAGTTCAAATCGATACGACAATAAAATTAGAAGTAGGTTAAATCGACTTCCAAGATTTGTTTACATCTATATTTATAAAACAAATTCGGGTTAGTTTCACCATTTATGACGAAGAACAGCTGCACCGATTTAAAAAAAAAAATTAAAAAAAAAAAAAAACGGAATAATCCATGAAAAATATGATTATGAAAATATTTTTCCCATACATTTTATATGGAATGGCAAGAATTGAGGTCACCTTCAACTCTTATTTAATGGCTTCTTTTGTGGAGGAGCCACCACAATTTCTCCAATGCTACTCTATAAGTACATTGACATTCGGCATATTACATCATTAAAAAAAAGAAATTGTCATCTAAGTCAAAGGAGGTTGCTTCAAGGAAGTATATAACGGGTATATTACGCGGGTGAAACCGGGGCGCAGCTAGTTACAAATAAACCTAATATAAAGCGAGTAAAAATACACCTCATCATCAGCCAGAAGACGTCCACTGCTGAACATAGGCCTCCCCCTTTAACCTCCACACTGAAAAATACACAAACATTTTTAATAAGAGTTTATTAGGCAAGTGCACAGACGACCTAAAAGAGACCCTGCGGTCCTAAAAGAAACGCTGGATGCAGGCCGCTTCCAACCGGCCCTTTTGGAAATCGATGGGGGAGGCCTATTTCCAGCAGTGGACGTCCTATGGCTGAAATGATGATGATGCAATGAGGAAGAGGCTTTTGTCCAGTAGTGGGACCAAATGATCTTGTGGTGCAAGTCTACATGCTACCGGCTATAACAAGGAAGATTAATCGGCTACATTCTTTGATTTCAGGTCACAGCACCATATAACAACAACAACAACAATAACATCAATCCGAATAACAACAAGTAAGTTGTACAGGGTTATAAGGAAAGGATATTCCAATCTGAAAGAGTCTCGCTATGCTCATCATTATGAACAACTTTCACTATGGGACCAACCCTGAAATCGCGAAAAAAATCAGCTGTTCCATACATTTTGTCGAGTGTCAATATATTGATATAGTAATATGTACAAAAAAAATTGTGCAGTGACCGTGTGCTGGGCAGCCCCGGCGAGGAGGTGCGGCTGCCGTGCGAATTCTGCAACATGCTGGTACCCGCAGACGACCTCGTGCAGCATCAGGTAACGTATCTACTATCTCCTAAGCCCACAATTACATATTGGCCACAGCTGACTGAGCCTCGGCCAATGCAAGAATACACAAAATAATAATAGGCATGATTCCTAATGTTTAATTTATTACAAATTACCGGCTTAGCGATGAATATAAGTAACAACATAACATTACACATACTGAAAAAATAATTTGAATTGGCTGATAAATCTCTGAGATATGAGTATTTAAAGTTTTAGGTGGGGATAGAGAGGGGATGTTCTATCCCTTTCTCGCAAAGCGTGTGTTAGTATAGCATTTGTATGGCGCGCCTGAGGCGTGACGTCACGGCTCAGTATAGTGCGCTCTCTGTCTAGCATGAAATTAAAATGCATATATGTATCTTATTTATTTTTGAACTAATTTTAATTTTGTTATCGTTGATGTGTTCTATTTATGATCAACTTTTTTATGAGGTAATAAAAATTATTAGTCATCATGCCTAATTAACACAAGGCGAGTCCTATTGTCTACACGTTGCGCAAGTCTAATCGAGCCAATGCTAACCAACATGTGTGCACGTGACAAGGTTGGGATATACTTTTTTTATGTAGAATAGATCTACGTTTGGCCACCAACTCGCCTGATGGTAAGCGACGGTGTGGCCGAGAATGGAACACATCACACCAATCACACATCATCAGCCAGTAATTGTCCACTGCTGAACGAAGGCCTCCCTCAGTTTTTTTTTGTTAAAATTTTCATGACCGTGGATTCAATGTCCTTTAGTCGTAATATTAAACAGTATGCAATAATAACGACAAACAATAATAAACCAAACTTAATAGCGTCAAACGAGTCATAGTCACAGTCAGAGTCAAGCTAAGTAAGTCACGGTCAAGTCGAACTCATGCCCCTGTAAAGTGGTGGAGACTTTACAAGAGGCTCCTATGGAGTTTTGGAAACAACACGAAAAGAAACGTTTTACCTCGTTATATCACTGGGCCACACTCGAGCACGTTTACGAGCACTTAATGAATAATAATTCACCATTTAGTACACATTAACACTCGAAAATACACAAGTTTAGGAAAATAATCCAACGAGCCGACATGTCTCTTCCGCGTTGGCGCCAAAACTCTCCGGCCTCCCTCTTAGAGAGGGGTGTTGCCATAATCTCCACGCCATACATTGCCATACATGGATTTTCCTTGGCTGAACCGATTAAATAAGGTTTCTTTGTTTAAAGGTGACTTGTTCGAGAGTGTCCTTTGCTATGATTCAAGAAAATGTGTTCAAAAGTTTGAGGATTTTCAGCTCTTTTGTCGGAGGTTTAAAAAAACCAGTTTATAATTGTTTATTTTGTATGCCCAACTGTAATTGAAAGTATCACACATTTTTCAGTAGAAAATTAAATAGGTAGCGTCAATTTCACTCCGCAGACTGGTTGCCGGCCAGACCTGGCGCAGTACTGGGGCGCCCCCCGCGCCCGCTCTCCCCCGCCGCCGCCCCGCACGCCGTCGCCGGCCGCTGCGCACGCGCACCACGCCGACCCAGTCATACCGTGCGAGTTCTGCGCGCAGTCGTTACCCGTTTATCTCATTACTGAGCATCAGGTGAGTCATTCGTAAATGTCTAAAGGTCACTGTACAGGGCTACTCAAACCCTTAGTCATTTATAAAGGCTATTCAAGACCTAAGTGATTTCTGACTAAAAGTGGAACGAAAGCGCTTTGTTCGGGTTTTCGGAATATCAACCATAAAGCGGAGTCGATTTTTTGTGCCTACTCTGGCATTCTGATAGAAAAATGGGCAGGAGGGAATGCTTTGTTGGTACGGGCATTATAGATGAGTGACTTGCAACCCATCGTTTCAGGAGCGCTGCGCACGTGAAGTGGACATACTATCCGCAGACTGAGCTGTCTTCCATAAAGTATACTTACTCTGTATCTGTCTTATTCAGTAGAGTTTAACTGAATCGATTTCAATAAGTGTTTCGTTTAATCTGAAAAAAATGCCTAGTACTCGGCACGTCTCTTCACTTTATTTTGGCTACATTGTATCCCACTTCTGACATTAAATAAATCGTTAAAGTATTTACATTGCATAACAACAATTGCTTATAATACATATGAAGATTTACACAGAGTGTCTGTGTGTATCACAGTGTGTGATGTGTGTGTGGGTGACAGTTTTCTTCACAGCACGCGAGCAAAATTGCAAATTATATGTAATCAATGCCGAGAAAATAAACATGGTTTATTTAATGTCAGATGTGGGATACAATGTAGCCAAAATAAAGTGAAGAGATGTGCCGAGTATATGCCGAGAAAATAAACATGGTTTATTTTATGTCAGAAGTGGGATACAATGTAGCCAAAATAAAGTGAAGAGATGTGCCGAGTATATGCCGAGAAAATAAACATGGTTTATTTTATGTCAGTAATTTAACGTAATCCACTCTCTAACTTTTCCTTCGAGAGATATACATAAAACTACTTTTGTAAATTTAAAGTAATAAGTTTATATGTTGAGTTTTTCCAAATGTTGAAGCCATAATTTACAATGGAAAAATATAGATTTATTTATTACAGAAATTGTATTTTCTATTGATCTTGCTATTTGCTTTATATTTTGCCTGCTTTAGTAAGTATATGACTACAACGATTTTCCTGTAATACCTACGCGTTGCATGTGTAAAATCTTTGCTTGTATTCTTAAGAAATCGATTCATTTACCCTCCACAAGTATGTATTAATGTGATTGTTATAAACTTTCATTGATAAGAATTAAATGTAGATAATAAGTTAGAAAGAAAACATTTATTTTGTGCACAAAACACTTCATCAACCACAGAAAAGAGAAGTTAATAGTATGGAAATGAAAAGAAAAATCTGTCGCCAGGCGTTATGAGTGAACCTTGATTGAACATTGTATTTAGATCAACGCGTCGAGCTCCGCGTCACAGTTGCTAACTGATTTCGAGTGACTGACGTTTCGTTTATATGGGTGCAACTGGCTACAACAAATTTCTTACAAAAATACCTTGACAGCCGTTCTAATTTAAACAATATTTTTTTCTTTTCTGTGACATCAACTTCACAAAACAGAAAAATAAAAGGAAAGATAACTCATGTTCAGTTGTCGATGTAGTGTCTAGTGCGAAAAAACTGCAGATTTCTCTGTAGCGCTGAAGAACCCAGGAGATTTCTCAAAATGTATGCAAGTCTAGTGGTTTTGACATCAGCGGGCAGAGGGGCGAGAGCTGCGGCGACTTTATTGTATGGAGCCGTACTCCATCAAGAAGAGAGGGTTTCATACATAAATATTATGCCGGGTACAGACTAAGCGTAGTGTATTGTAGACGTATCGGCGAAAGCGAACTCATACGAATATCGGACTGATCCTTTTTTATCTATATAATTATATATATATATATAAAAAATATCCCTATTTTCTTGGTCACGCAATAACTTTAAAACGACTATACCGATTTCATTCATCTTATTTTTTTTAAGTTATCTGATACTTTGTAGAATGTTCTTACGAAAAGAAAAATTAAGAATATTGCCCAGAAAATTGGAAAATTTCAAAAAACTTAACGACGATTTTCACCTGCGGGTGAAACCGCGGGGTGGGTGCAGCTAGTTACCAGGGCTTATAAAAAAGCCGAACCTAAATAGAGCAGATCACTGAAAACAAAATTAAAATATGTTCAAATTTAAGGAAGATATAGGAATTTGTATAATATGACGAATCTAGTGTAATTCCGCTTCTACGTCACTTCAAGTACAATAATAATTTATTTTTCTCTAGAGAGATTCCTGTAATGGATTTCCGCAAAGTAACGCCAGATTCAATCAACTATCTAAGATATAGGCATTTTAATGTCTTGATAGACAGAGAGAGCTTTAAAATGTCACTTGTGCGTACGCCATACAAACTCCATACTGACACTGCGGGATAGGGACAGAGCATCACTTCCTAATCCGACTAAAAACTTCTTAAAAACGCTTATTAATATCTCAGAACTTAACTAGCAGATATAAAAAAAACAGTATATGTATAACATTTAATTATATTTTTCACTTAACCTATTATTTTTAAACAAAACAAACACCTGTTGGTTTCCCGAAGGTTAGGACTGTTAGGTTGAGTGAGCGAGAGATCGGCGAACGCAATGCGGAAGCGTCGGCGATTATGTACTCAGCGACGCTTTCTTAAGATTTGCCGAGCCTCACTGATCTACGAACTTGGAGCAAACGAGCATGCGACGTCCATCAACGAAACTGCTAATTCATGTTCATTCACTTGGTCTGTACCCGACATTAAGGTGGTGTGTTTCACCTATGGCGAGAAATTCAAATTTTAAACAGTTCTTTGGTCCTAGTAGCCAGGCCAGGTAATTATTTTTAAAATAACACAGCGTTTGCGCAAATTGTTGGCTGTTCTTAACATTATAATGTACATCTATTTAACAGCAACGCACCATGTTACTTACATTTGTCAATAAACCGTTTGTAACGGCAAAAATTTGTTTATTGACTAATGTAAGTAACAATGTATATTAGAGATAAATAGCTTTACATGATTTTGTAAACAATAATAATCAATTTGCGCAAACATCATGATCGTTTACAATAATTACCAGACATAGCTACAAGGACAAACTTTTTTTTTGAAATTTGGCGTTCCCTTCATATGTGAAACGTACCACCTTAAATCATCACTGTCCGCTGTAGTTTAAAATACAGCCTGAAAACTGCAGTTTCTTGGATTTTGAAAATTAATTTAATCATTATCAAGTACTTAGTTTATAAGAACACGATTTGCGATTATTAAATAAGACGGTGTAAAAATTCTCTACTTTTTGTTAAACTTTGTATAATATATCTATGTAATAAATGCGATATAAACACAAACTTTTATCAAGATAGACCCCGCGTGACCTACTTTGCGTGTCTGTAGCCTGACTTAAGTTTGATCAACGCTCCAACTAGCACGCCGCATAATTCAGTTCTATTCCGTCATCTCGGCAATAGCACTCACTGAGACTTCAATTTAATAATACCAAAGTGCGTTAATAGTAAACTGTAAAAACACTTCGTAATCAGTTGACCGTGCAAGTGGAGTTAAACTACCACTAAATTGCTTCCGTGACGTGTAGTCGCTTAAAAAAAAAACTTAGTTTTTATCTCAAATCAGACAAACCAGTGAGATATGGTGTAATGGTGTGAACACAACAGGCCTAAATTAGTCTTAAGAACGAACTCACCACGCAGACTACCTTTTCGCATTTTTTTGCATGGGAACTATTAGTTCATTCGTGTCGCTATAAGTTTTATAATGTGCGTGAAAAGTTTGTAAGTAAGCCGTATTTACAGTTATTGCGTTAAAAAAAAAGTGAAAAAAAAATAATAGTGTAAAAGTAAAGTACATAAAGGGTTACTTTTTTATATGGGGTATATAAAGAGGTATAATGAAAAAGTGAGACTTTTTAACACAAATTTTAATTGTACTAAGGCATATCTCCCTTGTTTGTCTGATTCGAGGTTTTCATACCACTTGCTACACTCGCGGTGTCTATAATAATAAAAGTCTGTAGATGTAAAGATAAGTATAGTCATCTCAATAATGTTATAAATGCGGAACTTTTTGACTGTATATGTTTAATTAAGTTAAATAACTACAAAAAAAATTAATTAATAATCTCAATAATTCAGTACACTAACATTACTGAATTATTGAGTATTGGACTCCGTAACGGCTGAACTTATTTGAATAAAATTTTCTATGTTGTTAGCTTACACCCAGCATTTAACAAACAGTTATCCCGGAATGATTCCTGGGGTGAAACCGCGCGGTGCAGTCAGATCTATATAATTTTTGTCGTATTTAAAACTAGAGTCATCCAAAAATCTAACCCAAAGGTAGACTTCACAATTTTAGTAAGTAATATAATATGTAATTCTAAGCATTTATGAAAAAAAAGTCACCGAGATACAATACATATAGAGTCACAATCGTGCCAAAAAAAACCGAACCAAAACTCGGCGCACTGTACGAATTACGCAGACTTTTTGGCTAGTTACAAGGTAACCGCGATTCGAATACAACGCCGCGCGATGCCAGTTCTACTATGTCATAGCGAACGACTAACGTTGAACACTATGCAAGCGACTTAACGTCTAAATTGGAGTAAATGTGGCATTGTGAACTATATATTGATACAATGTTTGTACAATGATGCTCGGACTTTTTTTTACTGTTTTCACTGCGAGATTGTGACTCTATAGAAATTGTATCTCGATGAGAAAAGGCGATATTAAATTGACGAATTTGCTAGTCTAAATTGTCATGTTTATATACTCAAGTTAACTGTAATGTAATAGTGCTAACAGACGCTCGAACGCGGCTGACGGACCGCCATCCAACCAACGGGAGAGAAAGAGTGAGGATATAATATTTCCCTCTCTTTCTCTCCCATCGGTCAGACGGCGGTTGAGGTCAGCCGCGTTCGTGCGTCTGTTAGCACTATAATAAGACCATATTTTATAACAATATTAGGATAGGAGAGTAGAAGTTCGTTCCGGATAAATCAGCAAGCACCAACATAGTAGCTGATATCCTTGCGAAATGTATAAAAAAAAGTTTTCATGATTTTTTTTATATTATTGAAATTGCCGGGGTTGCAGTTAGTAGTGAACAAGCAAGTAATCTGGAACGTACTCTACCGCTAATTTATGTCTATGAGGCTCAAAATTAGGGATTCTCCCGGTCGTCCGATCAGTGCTCCGATTGGTAGACACGGGAATATTTTTTTTTGTAATTATATCTCTAAAATATGTGTATTTTGTAATTGTAATCTGTTCAATACACAAAGAAGCGCCACGCCCTTTCTAAGTGCAAGTGGACATCGGACTTTAGGTAAAGAGAGCGCAGGAGTGGCGCCCCCGTCTAAAAAAAGCAACAAAGGATAAGTAAATAAAAATTTGACTCCGATAGTCGGTCGAGAATGCAACGAACCTTTGGTGTACTACTTCCAGCAACACAACGTATTTCATAGATTAAAAAACGCAGATTAGCTAAAAACTGTCGCTTTAGGTGGTAAAGAGTGTTATAATGGTATCATTAAAAGTGTTTTAGCGTCCCCCGTCGATCCTGTTACGTAAATTCTTTCCATCCAATGGTTGCCTGGAAGAGATCGCTTTTAGCGATAAGGCCGCCACTTGTGGCACTAGCTCGTAAGTGGTTTCTATCTGTTTATTTCTGGTGTACACAATAAAGAGTTTTTATATATCCATAACCATATAGTACCATGTTACAAAAAATAATAGTTCAAAAACAGTTCATCACCTTCCTGGACTCATTGGCGGATCCAGATCGGATCTAGCAATTCCATACATTCGACACAATTTTTCGATTTGATTCCTTCGAACCTTATCAGAATGGCCAGAATGAAATCCAGAGTGCCCGATCCTCAAAATGAAATCCTGGATCCGCCCCTGCCGGGACTATGGGAGTCGAAACCCTCATTTAGCCATGTTATAGTATATCTGTAATGCCTTTCCGCGATGAGGGCGCCACTCCTGCGCACGTTTCACTTTAAGTAAATGGATCGAGTCTTCGTGGATTGAACGATATTTTGGATGATTGGATGATATTTTGTATTTAGTTGTAGGTAAACGTATACAGCGACAAACTGTCGCGGCCACCGTCACCGTTAATATTTGTAATGACGGCTTAAATTCGATAAATCACGTATATTGACAGAATTGGTATGGTAAGGGGTCGTCCTTTAATCATGTGGGGTTTCCCCCTCGGTGATACGTCGTGAGGTCTTAGGCTAAACCTCCCTCCCCCCTCCCTCAACATCACGTGTATTTTTTGAATGACAAATATCGTAAACATTTTGCTCAGAAACTGTTTTAATGAAAAATTTATATAAATTCAGATTTTCAAAACAATATCATCAATAGAAATCAATATTACTTGAGGCAGATATGAAGGTAGCAAGTTGCTTTTTAGAGACGACTATGAAAGCTTGTCGTCGTCGTCCCGTGTCCCCCCCCCCCGTTTCGCCTCTTTGAACCTCTCGTGATTAAAGGACGCCTATCCCCCTAAGCTGTCAAGAACCGTCATGACGAAAATTGGGCTCTGTATTCCAAAGATTAGGGTGCCTACACAACCGCGTCTTAAACACGCTTTTATTGTGAGCGACGTCGTATGACATATTATGAAGCTTTTCATACTGAAGTCGCCGACTCGCCGACAGTCAGGTGAGCTGGTGCCGCCGTTTAAAAAAAAAAACGCCCAGGGCCCTGGTTCCATATCTTCAAACACGCGCGTAAAGCGGCGCGTTAGGTTAACCTCTACAAGTTGGCCTTTATGCCATAGGAAATAGTTTTTTTTTTGAGGTTAACTTAACGCACCGCGTTACGTGCGTGATAAAATTACGGAATCAGGCCCCAGCCCAGCAGAGAGACAGGATAGATAAAAAAATTATAAAAAAATTATAAAAAAAAAAATATATATAATGTAAATGCAGTATTTCGCCGGCAGTGTCATCTTCGTCAGAAATCAAGACCGCCGTCGTGGTCATGGGTCGGCGGCCTTAGTATGTAGAGCACTTAAAAATGTCATCACTTAAATACTAAGAATGTCTAGGTACTTATCAAAATTGGCCAAAATAATTCAAAATTATTAGGTAACAATTTATCGCATTTTCTTTTACATTTAAAGAGCATTATTCTGGCATTATTATTATTATTTGATAAAAGTATAGTTTCTATTTTATTAATGTAACTTTTATCTATGTTAATATATTTACAGTATGTTTTATGAAATGTATGTGTAAAATAAGCATATTATATGCTTATTGTGGTCAACAAAACTTATGTTGAGCAACTCACCAGTGCCCCCGATTCAACTAAACCAATTGTTTTTAAATTGTAAAACTTTTTTTTTTCTTAATTTTAAATTTATTACTAAAAGTAATCTAAAACTAAAATTAATCTAATACTAACTAATAATTAAATATTGAATTACATACTAAATATGTAAAAAAATATGTATTTGATTAATTTTATTGAATAAACATCAACAATACAAATCTTAATAAAAACATGACACATATTTTTTTTATTTTTTTTTATGAATTGCCTTAAAATTTATGCACTTAAATGTATTACTTATAACTTAAATGGCAAAAGTGTCAATTTTGGATAATTGCCCTCTATAAAGGTTTAATAGAATCGGGGCCCAGTAAAAAGTGTCGAAATGGTAATCCTGGGTGAATTTAAAAGAGCACGAAAAAACTTGAAAAAATAGTTATTTTCCTTCTCCTTCGCCAAATTAAAAAGGATCATCATCGAAATGGCTTTAAAACTTTTGCAATGTTATTTTAAAGATAATGCGTAATATTTTTTAATGTGAAACATCTTATGGCGCGCCTTGGAAGTTAGACTGACTCGTATGCCGTGACGGCAAATGACATGACGCTCTCTTATGCCGTCATGTTTCATATCGGAAGGACGTCCAGAGACAGCCATTTTTTTTAAATTTACAATTTATTCTTTCAAAATGAAAAAAATATATACGAAAGACCGGAAGCGCGACCTTAAGTGTCTTCGCCATGTTAAAATTTAAACTAAACGATAAATTAAGTCTGCAAAATTGGCGGAGTAGTCTAAACGTACCCCGAAACGAAACAGTTTGACACTTTTAATGTTGCCAGATAAAAATGTTTTTTTGTGACATATTTTGTTGGCCACATTAGATATAAATAAAAAAACGCGTGGTGTTTCCCCGTTATATTAGGCGGTGCAAAAACTCCAGTCTGAATGGGACCCTGGCGTACGATACGTAATACGACTCTGCATGTTATTTTGTGATAATTAATGTTTCTATGTCACTATTATATCGATTTATATGTGGATACATGTATTTTATTTCGAGAATTATTTTTGGGACCTTACGGCTACCGCCTTACGGCGATTATGCAGTGCAAGTACCGTTCTTTATCGATCGTCAAATTCGCTAAAATGCCATAGAATCGATCACAGCGAGTACTGAAAAAATTGCATATTATCGAATTTGATGACCTCAACTGTCAATTTGACGATCGATAAAAGAACGGTACTTGCAACCCTGGAATGCAAGAATCGTACTTTATCGATCGTCAAATTTGACAGTTGAGATTGTCAAATTCGATAATAGTTATTTATGATACAAGTGCGGTAAGTTGGTTATTACAAACGAGTAGACGAATGTAAGCCCGAGACGAAGTCGAGGGCTTACCATAGTCACGAGTTTGTAATAACCAATCCGCACGTGTGCCATACAACGTTTTACAACACATTTGAGAGAAAAAAAACAAAAAATGGAAATTAAATAAATACCGTAAAGTACACGCACGGTGCTATACAACGGAGCGTGCGGTAAAATTCATTACCGCACGCTCCGTTGTATGATGCGTAATGTCAAAGATTATATACTAGAGGTATTGTTTAACTTTCGAACGATGTATACAGGCTTCTTAAGTGCACTTTTTGAACAAATGTGTTGTAAATATTATTTTGTTCTTTGTATATAGTAGCACGATGTTTATTTTGTGTTTTTTTTTTTGAGATAATTTATTAATGAAAATAATTAAAATGACTCAGATGTCCGGGCGCCATTAATTCTACTTTCATTACACCAAAATGAGACGAAAATATACGATATAAGCAGTTTTTTAAATAATTTAATCCTTTAACTATTTTTTATACTATTTATGATAGGTACTTAACATAATTTGTTGATATTAGTGGTTTTGTAGTTAGTGGACCTTGTGCAGAGTTCAAATAGACATAACCTTAAAATGTAAGGTCAGAACACATTGTTTAACACCTTGTTAGGTAGACAATGTTCTGTTACATAATACCTACATATTTATGTTACATCTGTAAGCACGTAATTTAAGTAGAACCCTATTTTTAAAATTCTGATTTGTAAATTCGGTTGGTCACGAGTCAGACCTAAAATAGGTACCTACTCATAATATAGGTACTGAATTTTTTTCATTTAGATCTATTTATCTTTTTTAGATATAAAAACTTTAAGCAAATAAAATCAATAATATAATATCTCGATGATTCGCCTTTAATGAAGAACATTTTTCGTAATTTTTTTTTTTTGGTTTACAAAGTCTTTCTCAACCGTCATCTTGATTTGGTACAAATATTTTAAATTAAACCTTAGTTATAATAGTAGAACACAAGTTATTGTTTTCACATTGCAATCAGTTGATTTCTTCAAAAACAACATAAAAAGTACTCATCGGGGCATCTGGGCACTGTTATCTGCAGTTTAGGACAGTTCCATATCTTTTGGCAACTGCACCTTGACCTGAATTTTCTTTTGCCTACAATATCCAGATGGTTCGCGGAGTAGCTTTGGAATACTCTTGGTTTCGGGAAATAGCTCGATTTAGGAACTTTTGGGACGAATTTAGGTAGCGCTCTGGTTCTGGGCGCGTCGATAACTGTAATGAGGTCGTCTTCGTATTTCTCTGTCAGAACTTCGGTCGTTTCCGTTGTTTCGACAGAATCGAAGTTCCTAGCGTGTCTGTCAGATTGATTCGTTTCTGAAGGAATGGTATCTGACAAATTGTCGGTGTTCGATTCTGACAAGTCATCGGTTGGGCTGATTTCTGACAAATCATCGGTTGCGTTGGTTTCTTCTGTACCGTTTAATTCAGAAATCGAATCAGATTGGTTGGTTTCTGATAGATCCAGGCTTTCTGACAAGTCTGATTGAGTTTTTGAGGGTTTTGATTCATTCTCTGACAAAACTGTCCTATCTTCTGACAAGATTGTTTTTCTTTCCGACTGCTCCGATGTCTTTTCTGACAAAGGATCAGCCTCTTTCAGGTTATTTTCTTCCTTTTCTGACAGTTTTTTGTCTGGTTCTTTACTATCAGTGGTGGAGACATTACTAGGGAAGCTTAGTGGTAACTTCTCGATCCTGGATTCCCGTGCGTTGGTCGTGTCTGCTGGGGAGTCTTCTACCACGGGCTGGATCTTAACGTATGTGACGTCACTCTCCTTAGCCTGCGGCGCTGATGAGGCAGCCTTCAGGCAGAGCAGGATTGTGAGGAGAAGTCTGAAATTAGATAAAATACATATGATTTATTTACATTTTTTTCTTCAAAATAACTTGAAAATACTTTCGTAAAAAAGAGCTCGAGAATTGGCTCCATAAGTCATCATCAGCCGGAAGACGTCCACTGCTGAACATAGGCCTCCCCCTACTGAACGACAGCCTGCCATCTGCATCCACTGGATGCCATCCATCTAGTGGGAGGCCTACCTACGCTGCGTCTTCCAGTTCGTGGTCTCCACTGGAGGACCTTTCTTCCCCATCGACCCTATAACCCTATAAGTCCATCGACCCTGTAAGTACTTACTTAATATTCACATAAATAATTTGATTACCAAAATAGATACAAAAAAAACAGAATCTTTGTCATAGGCCAATGGCTCCGAATATTTCTCTTTATTCCCTCCATAAATTAAAGTGCCATGTAATTAACAATGTGTACGAGGCGAGGAGACCCTGCGTGACCGGTTCATGTATTCTAACAAACTTGTCTGTATTTATGTCTTGCAATAATCGTAATATGGAAATGTATCAATTTCGATTTATCTTCGCTAATGGCTGCGTAAGTTCCAACGACCCTAAAAGCTCGAACATAATTTTAAAGTTTTTTTTTAACCTAAAGCACAGCTCACGAAGCTTCTTTGTATAGGTACTCAAAAGTGATTGATTAAAAAATATTTTTTTTTATATGTAAAGTGTACCTACTTCATTTGTTTTATTTATCTATATTTACGACTTGCTTATATACCAGTGGGTCGCAACATATTTGCAATACAAAACGTAACGGATTTCAATGCAGTAGCAGGCATGGCGCACTCCGGACTTTAGGTATGTTCGGCCGGTGTCCCTTCCCGAGAGGGTCGCAGCAGGGTAATCATTGGCCCCTCGGCTCGCACCCGGCCCGCACGCTACGCTAGCCACGTCGCGCCAATTATTTTCAACAGAATCAGCAAATTAGGGCTCCCAAATGAGGTCTCCATGTTTCATGTAGTTTTTACCTGTATATGCATCGGGATGATGATCTTGTAATAGGCTTCTTAAACTTATACTTTTGCATGATTGTTATTGGACCAAATTCAGAATAAGCGTTAGTTTTTTTGTGCAGATTAAATGTAGTTCCAATTATAGTAGAATATAAGTAATAGGTAGGTACTACATAGGATACATAGCTGGTAAGTAAATATTTATAAGTATTCTGTGTAACACCCCTCTCGAAGAGGGAGGCATGTGTTCAGCAGTGGACATTTACTGGCTGATGATGATGATTCTGTGTAAATATCAAGAAGACAACCCTAACGTTACACGTGCCGCGTCAGGAGAGATAGAGCTACGTGATAGAAAGAGAGTGGCCTTCTAGGTGAATATAGCGAGCGGTATCCAGCGCTGTACTAGTTGAATTGCTACTTGATTGCCACGTAGATAGAGTCCTTATTTATTTAAATTTCTTTGCGGAGTGAACCTTCCGTGTCTATTATGTCTTCTGTGGCAGTAGGTAATAATACTGTTGTCGCTGATAAAATAGAACATGTTTATGAATTTACTAAACCCACTTAGTTAGACGAAAATTCAAATAAGTAAGTACACAGTTCACATTTGGTGTATATGACCATGCTCGACAATGTCCAATTACATATCATGCAACCTCAACGTAAAGTAAATCATTATCTCAGGGATATAAAGTTGTACGAAACTCCCTAGGCTAGGGAATAAAGTGATTTGAATTTGGAACGTCAAATTCGTGTGATTACTCGTGGAAAACTCGTAAGTTAAAAAAAAACCATATGACACTGTAAAGAGGTTTGTTAGAAAATCGAACTGGCCACCATAAGCAGAACTCAAAAAAAAAAAGTTTACAAAGTATTTAAAAAGTGGAGTATCGTCATCATTTCGGCCGTAGCAAAGTATACTATATATATACGGAGATAGACTAGTAGGACGTGGGACGTCCACAGCAAAGAGTACTTTGGTCCACAGTCCACTGCTGGACATAGGCCTCCACCATCGATCTCAAAAAGGGCCGGTTATTCCCTTAGTGCATAATCTACTATTATTGTGAACCTGTGTAGGTAGGTACATGGTAGGTATGTGTAATGGTTAAATTAGTAACAATTGTTTTGTTCATATCGAAAATTTGATTTCATCTCTACAATCACTGCTCTCTAGTCTACATAGTATCGTAGATAAATATACATAGTATAAAGTACCTAATGGTCCTCCTAAATCACGCAAAGGATTTTGATGCGGTTTTCATCAGTTAGATAATTTTTTAAGGAACGAGTACATCTATATATGTAACTATAGATCTGTAATTGTATAAATAAAATTAGGTACAGATCTATAGTTTTTGCTAACGTCAAGAGATTTCGGCCTGCCCGAAAACCTCCGACATAAGTAGGTACCTATTTAGGTACGCTATATTTCTACGAATACCTACACGTACATTATAGTTTTTAACCGACTTCTAAAAGGAGGAGGTTGTCAATTCGACTGTATGCTGTTTTTTTTTTTTAATCCTAAAACTGTCATCGCAAGACCTGTCAACTTCGTGATGCCTCACGTATTCACGCGAATTCCAAGAAATTAATTTTAAAATCCAAGGCCATGTATTACCATAATTGATATCCGCTTCATTACCATACAGCACCCATGTTCGTCACGTCAGGACAAACAGTGAAACAAGGCGACCAACTTATCCGACGGACGGCCAAGTGTTGGAACTAAACAATCTAAACGCCAACAAAAAAATCTTGTCGCGAGGCTATGGAAGATGGTGGGTTTGCCTTAACTGGGGCCTTACGGACAACTGCTATTGCGGCATCAAACTAACGTTAAGTCCGCGCCCAGATACGGTTTGCGGTCGCGAGCGCAACTGAGTTGGTGCTGCAATAGCAGTTGTCCGTAAGGCCTCAGGGCCTTTCGATGATGCGAAAAGTTGCGCGACCGCCAACCGTATCTCGGCGCGTTAAGGTTCACGTTCGCGAGATTTTATGCACTCTGTTGTTTCGAGCCCGCGTTAAGAGGTACCCGTAAGGCCGCTGTACCTCAGATCAAATAGTTCTGTATAATCAAAGCGCTGTACGTACAGATAGTTGCGTAAAGCGCGGGTAAACAGAGCCCTGACCCGTTGCCGTCGCGTCGACTGTTGACACGCTGGGACGTCTCCGCAGTTATGTAAGGATTTTCTTTTTCACAACGATGTGATCGTCGTATCTCATAATTGTTATTTGAAGAGTTTGTTCGTGTCCATAGATGTAGGCAATGTGAGAAAATGCACGAAATTCCGCACGCATACAAAAAAGCTGATCATAAATAGAGCCCATCAACGAAAAGAAAATTAAAATTAGTTCAAAAATAAATAAGTTATAAGCATTTTAATTTAATTTAATTTCATGCTAGACTGAGAGCGCACTATACTGAGACGTCACGGCTCAGGAACGCCATACAAATGCTATACTAACACACGCTTTGCGAGAAAGGGATAGAACATCCCCTCTCTATCCCTACCTAAAACTTTAAATACTCATATCTCAGAGATTTATCAGCCAATTCAAATAATTTTTTCAGTATGTGTAATGTATTTAGTTATATTCATCGCTAAGCCGGTTATTTGTAATAAATTAAACATTAAGAATCATGCCTATTGCGCGTGGATTAAAAATAAGACGTGTCGGCGACTCAACTACTACAAAAAGACCAGTAAAAAAAAACATCGTAATGTTACCAATCTTCTATATATATATATAAGATAATATTATAATATATATAATAGCGGTCCGCCCCAGCTTCGCACGGGTATATATTACAGCCTATAGATGTCTCCCGGGGATAGTGTAGCTTCCCAACAGTGAAAGAATTTTTCAAATCGGTTCAGTAGTTTCGGAGCCTATTCAATGCAAACAAACAATCAAATCTTTCCTCTTTATAATATTAGTATAGAAGTATAGATATATAAATGAATCCCTATTTACCTACCTTGGTCACGCCATAACTTGAGAACGGCTTTACCGAATTTAATCATTTTTTATTTAAAATTTTGCGCTTTTGACAGTTCTGAAACAGCTATGACGTCGTCTGTCGGGTCAGCTAGTAGGCTAGTAGGTATATAATAAAAAGTCCACTAATGAAGTGTTGATAGAGGCTTCCTTCAGTTTTCGTGTCTGAAGCTACATTGAAAACGTTTGCAGCGGAACTGCGCGCTACCATCTAATGAATGCGGCAATGATTCTTATACAACTTATCTGTGCTCACTGGACACAACACACACATACACATAACACTAATGTAATGTACATATCACTCGTATCCAATTACATTCATTTATTCACATCATCACATCCCACATGTTGAATAATTACCATAAATGCATTTTTACGAAACAAGTATAAATTGAAAATTAAAAATAACCGTTAAAAGAGCTGATAAAGAGCTCCCTCCCTAGACCGACGACATTGTGAGAGTCGCTGGCATCCATTGGATGCAGATGGCAGGCTGTCGTTCAGTGTGGAGGTTAAAGGGGGAGGCCTATGTTCAGCAGTGGACGTCTTCTGGCTGATGATGATGAAAGAACCTTACAAAAATACCTATCACGAGTGAACCGGTTTCTTCTAGGCGAGCGTGCTCCACCGTAGACCATATTATCGCTTAACATCAGGCGAGTTGGCGGTCAAACGCAAGCCTATTAAATAGGCGTTGCCCGCGACTTCGTACGCGTAATTTTTCATATAAACCTTCAACCATTATTCCTTCCTTAATTCGGCCCTTTTGCATATAATCATTTCTTAGTAAACCAAATTCATATAAAGTTTCAACCCTTATTCCTTTCTTAATTCGGTCCTTTTGCATATAATCATTTATAGTAAACCAAAATCTTGTAACAGTTTTTGTTACCTGATGGTAACAAAAATGAATACCAAATTTCATCACTTTATCATCAAAAAACAGTATTTTCATGTACATTTTCAAATCCATTTGCGTCATATAATTCGGCCCTTTCGCAAAATCATTTCCTAACGGACCTCTACAAGGATTTATTTGCCAAACAGCTTAGTAGTTTAATAAAGAGTTATTGTATTGTATTGTAGTTACAAAATTGTCAATACATTTTTATTTAAAGTTATTTGTACACTTAAAAAAAAGTACGCGTCGTCTAGAAAAACCTACACATTTTTTCCTTCGGTAAAAAAACAACTGTCTTTCAGTCGGTCTCCACTCTCCAGTTTCCGCGTGTTTCTTTGTAACTTGTCTCAGCCTACGTGTTAATTAATCCTTCACTCACGTGAGTCACAGCTTTCTCCGAGAAGGGTTCAATTCCCAGGATTGCAGTCACGAGAGCAGCCGATCATTTGGGATTTCTTTGAATGTCTTACCGACCGTATTTGTGTTTGTTTTACCGCTTGATGTTGGTATAAGGAGTTCGCAGTTCGCACATCACATTGACTCAACATAGACTCGACAAAGAGCAAACCATTAAAATGTTACTAGACCTAATTTGTGATATGTATTTCTTAATTATTTTCTTTCCTAAAACTTACATACAGAAATCACAATATGTGTTACTGTGTATTGTTGCAACTATATATATATCTAAACCTACCTACTATACCTATGCCTTCAATGTTATACCATAACTGCCTAGTATAGGTATTCTTTTTAACCACCAACGCAAAAAGCCCCCTCTGTGTGTATATATTGTGTCTGTGGCATCGCAGCTCCCAAACAGCTGAACCAATTTTGATTTAGTTTTTTATTTTGAAAGTTGACGCAGACGGCCGACCTAACCTGCGCATTTTTAATATTAAGTAATTTAGTTTCTTAATCTTAGTCTCCTATAATTATCTGCGTTTTGCAGACGGCGGACCTAACCTGCGCATTTTTAATATTAAGTAATTTAGTTTCTTAATCTTTGTCTCCTATAATTATCTGCGTTTTGCAGACGGCGGACCTAACCTGCGCATTTTTAATATTAAGTAATTTAGTTTCTTAATCTTTGTCTCCTATAATTATCTGCGTTTTGCAGACGGCGGACCTAACCTGCGCATTTTTAATATTAAGTAATTTAGTTTCTTAATCTTTGTCTCCTATAATTATCTGCGTTTTGCAGACGGCGGACCTAACCTGCGCATTTTTAATATTAAGTAATTTAGTTTCTTAATCTTTGTCTCCTATAATTATCTGCGTTTTGCAGACGGCGGACCTAACCTGCGCATTTTTAATATTAAGTAATTTAGTTTCTTAATCTTTGTCTCCTATAATTATCTGCGTTTTGCAGACGGCGGACCTAACCTGCGCATTTTTTATATTTAGTAATTTAGTATCTAAGTCTTTGTCTCCTATATCTGCGTTTTGCAGACGGCGCACCTAACCTGCGCAACTAGAGAAGGATGCAGAATAACATGCTTTTTGTTCTCGCTCGCACACAAGTTACTTGCACCGCGTACACGCATAACAAACTTCCTATGACATAAAGTCCAAAATCCAAACCCCAAAAAGATATGTCATATCTATGTCGAGCAGATACGCTGTGCGAAGGCCTTTAAAGCCTGTCCATAATTATGACAATGAGCCTAGTTTTACACAACTATGTAATTAATGTAGTTATATGACAATATGAGTAGGTATTTATGATACGCTTCTTGCATTGTGACCGCGCGTAGATTCTGTGATATGACTGTAAACGGTGTGTTGAAAATGGTGCACGATGGTGCAATATATTCCTTTAAAACGATGTCTCCTTGCGCAGTCAGGTAATGAGTAGGTACCTATTTAAGGATTCGGTATGTAAAGTTTTTTTTTTGTATTTTTTTAATATTTTTATTTCGTAGATAAGGCTATTTTAAGAAACTAATTTCAATATTTTTGTTTTCTATTGAGTAGTTATTTTACAATATTGTTTTGAAAATTGAAATTATGTGACGTCACCATATAGCACAAAATTTTGTTGCGTTGAGAAGTCTAAAAAAGCACCCCATATTGGCAGCCCTGAAAAAAACCAGACAGTCAAACCACAGAAATGAAAAAATATTCTATTCTGTGTGACGTACAGTGTGTCAAATGTATAATATTTTTATTCTTAAAAGGCACAGAAAATTAAATGCTACACCGTGACGACATTTAGAGGTCAATGAAAGTCGAATGATTTCTTAGTTTTATGTTAAAATAAATGGCATCTTATCGTTTTAAAGGGTCAGAGTAGAAAAATAAGGGTTAGTAACATAAAATCTCGAAATGGTTTTGGAATTGGCGTAGGTTAATTTTTTTTTGCATACCGAATTGGACTTACTCACGAACCGGAACGCATTTCCCTTCAAACCTTGCGAACTTTTAACCGACTGTCCAAGAGGAGGGTAATGTTTTTGGGTTGTATGTAAGCATGTATGGTTCTATGTTCCTGTAGTACCTCTTGTAGCCTAAACGGGTTGACCGATTTTGACGAGAAAGGTGTCGTTGGATTCTTTTACGAAACGGAACGGTGATTTCACGAACCGGAACGGCGTTTCGGTGCGTTCCGGTCCATTTCGAGCACTGGGTAAAGCCCCTGCAACCCCTAGCACGGGCAGTAGAAGTTGTCTCTTCACCGTTTTCATCCGCGCAAAGACATGACAAAGCTGGAATATGAATAGGATACGTTTCTTTTTCTCGCAGGATAAAAACAGTGTAAAGGCAATCGTCCAAGGCTTGTGCTAGGCCTGAAGACCTAGTGTTGGAATGGAAAATGCAACCAACCCATCAGGGATGTACCATTTGATAATATTCGGCGAATTCCTCAGTAGGACTTAGTGTTGTAATGGAAAATGCAATGGTAGCATTTCTACCTTGAACGGGAACTGCCAACCCATCAGGGATGTACTATTTGATGATATTCGGCGAATTCCTCAGTAGGACTAGAATAAGGAACCGACCGAACCGGCATTCGACCATGTTTCGCGGACGCATCGAAAACTGAATTTTGTTGAAACACAGAACCTATATAGTACCTAGAGATCTTTCATTCTAAATGTACACGGTGAAGGGGCATCATCATCATTTCAGCCATAGGACGTCCACTGCTGGACATAGGCCTCCCCATCGATCATCAAAAGGACCGGTTGGAAGCGGCCTGCATCCAGTGTTTCCCTGCGGTCTCTTTTAGGTCGTCTCTCCATCTTGTGGACGTCCTACGCTGCGCTTACCGATACGTGGTCTCCATTCGAGAAGTTTTCGGCCTCATCGGCCATCTGTTCTGCGTGATATGTGCACTACCCACTGCCACTTCTCCACTTTAACTTGCTAATTCGGTGGGGCGTGCACATTCAGAATAAAAGATCTCCACCTCAGATTAGGTGATTAAACACGGAAATGTACCTTCGTACGTAAGAACTGATTACCTCATTAAGTCAAATTTAACACTATTTCAGGTACAATCGCCGCCAAACTAAATGGCCACTCTGATCACAATGTAGGTAGGTTTCTATACCTACACCCTACACCTACAGAACGCGTCGCGAGTCGCAAGGCCGACAATGACAAAACATCAGCTTTTCCATACATTTTCGTTGTGAATCCCATTTTTCTATGGATCAGCTTTTTCCCCCGATTTCAGGGTAAAATAGTAATTTTGCCTTTGTGTCCTAGCGCTGCATAAGGCGACAACCCTAGAGGCAAGCTTTTTCACAGTTCAGAGCGATCATAAATTTCGGCGTGAACTTTATATACCTAACCAGAAGCGCAAGATCGAATCTCGTCAGATGTTTAATTACCAGTAGATATATAGGTATATCGGTAATTGTGAGTAATTAGGTTCCCGTGGCTAGCATTGTTCGAGACAATACCAAGTTTACAACGTTTTTTGTACATTGTTAGAGGTGGTTTACCTACAGCCGGTGGTTATGGAGACTGGTGGGACCGAGTGCGCTTAATTGTTATGTACTTATTTATTTAATAGAAAAAACTTCCGGTTCTAATTTAAGTATAGCAACATTACCGCACTGCATTTATGAATGAACGTGAACATTTTGGATATCGTGGGGATTGTGGCCAGTGACGTAGCTAGGTAACCAAAGGCCCTGGTGCAAAAAAGATTTGGGGCCCTATCTGAACAGCAGTGCTAGTACCGTTCTTTATCGATCGTCGAATTCGCTAAAATGCCATAGAATCGATCACAGCGAGTACTGAACAAAAAAATTGCATTTTATCGAATTTGATGACCTCAACTGTCAAAATTGATGATTGATGGCGGGTTAGGTTAAATCATACTAATATTATAAATGCGAAAGTGTGTCTGTTTGTTCCTATTTCACGCTGCAACGGAACAACGAATCGACCTGATTTTTTGCATGAGTATAATTCAAGAGCCAGTGAGTGACATAGGCTACTTTTCATCATCATCATCACCTTCACCATTTTTCATCACTACGCGGGTGAAACTGCGGGGCGCAGCTAGTAAAATATAAATATAAATTTATAGTGCAAAGCTGGTGCAAAGCTACTTATTAGGTACGCGTATGTGTGAGAGGTATATTCTGAAGGTGGGAGAAATTTTCGCAAGTTCTGTTTGAGGTTTACTGGTCAGGGTCCGAGGGCCCCCTGACCTTGAGGGCCCCGGTGCGCGGCACCACCTAGCCCTCCGATAGCTACGCCACTGATTATGGCCACACCCCTCTCTAAGAGAGAGACCTTTGTTCAGCAGTGGACCTTTACCTACTACCTATGTGATGTGTGAAAATTTGGGCTGGAAATAGCCGAGGCCGCATACGTGAGCCCATAAATGCTCAGCTGCCGCCAAAGCTTGTATAGTATTTTTCTCAAACATTGCGTGGATATTTACGTTAAAATATAAATACATAAATATGTTGGGGTGATTCAAACATTTCCTGAAAACGTTGCTTAGCAACCAAACTGCAAAAACACATTTCCAGGTGGCTATACATATAAAATACTTGCAATGCACCTCGGCTTCGCACGGGTGCAAGTCTCATTTTTTTACACCTTGGGTTACATTATTGGAGTTTTAGTTAGGAACCTATTTAAAAAAAAATTGCCTATGACACCCGAGGATATTGTAGCTTCCCAACAGTGAAATAATTTTTCAAATCGGTTCAGTAGTTTCGGAGCCTATTCAATGCAAACAAACAAACAAGCAAATCTTTCCTCTTTATAATATTAGTATAGATATATGACTTGTATTATACCTAAGCCACGTACAGGACAACACCTGGAAATTTTAATAATTTTTTCACTAAATTCCTTAGAATAACTAAGTATATGTGTAGTTAATCTAAGCTAAATTCTAATATAATAATTATAGTCTGCGCATTCGCCTATTTTAAACCGACTTCGAAAAAGGAGAAAGGTTCTTAATTCGGCCGTAACTCTACATTCCACTTTAGCAAAGGTTGAGACCTCAGAACAGACAAACAAGAGAGATATGGTAAGGTGGAAACGCATCGGCCCTAAAGCATGCTTGATGCTTTTAATCGAACTCACCCTGCAATTCAGACTCTACCTTGCCGCCCGTTTGTGGCCTATTAGTTAGTTCATTGATGTCGCTACAATAACTCCTCGAAGTTAGTGTGTTCTTTAAAAAATGCGGCCACATTAAAGACCATGTTTGAGAAAATTAGGTCAGACAGCATTCGCTGTGGGAGCATTACCGGAGTATTAGAGAACTTAAAGTAAGTATGAAGGGAAGGCACTTTTTAATATTTTTTAAAAGGATTTAAAAGGGCTTTTATAGTAGGACCACTTGTACGAATAGAAAATGATGAGCTTCAAAATTTAAATAGGTATTTATATATATATACCGAGCAAGCTACCCGAGTACCTAATATTAATGCACTGTTCCCAATAATGTATTATACTAAAATTGTAGAGCCTTTCAATACCCTAGGATTACCGCGCACTTGCTAAAGCTTATTTTTAAACCAATACAATTTCCATGTTGCTCACCGGTCACCTCAAAAAAAAAAAAACACATTTATGACATCGATTCATAAGACAGCTCAGCCAAAAATGTACGAAAACAAATTTTCTTTTTAATTTCACTAATCGATCAGAAACTTGTCACACATCCACTCAGCCGTGAACTTGAACTCGCGGTATAAAAGTTAAAAAATGCGCACTAACCGGTACATGGTTGAAGATGTCTGCCCTCACGCGCTTCTTCCGAGACAGTCGCCAGGGTTGCTTGCCGACCACTTATAAACAACCTATTTATACAAAACGACACTAAAAACTACTGGCCGGTACGACACACGCAGAGTTAACGGTATTTTAATCGTTCTAATACAATGCTAACATTTATTAAATAATTTATACCATAAATAGAATGAATGTTTATAAGTTCCTAAGCCAAAAAAATCTTTAAAGAAAATTTATATTTTTTTTGAGGTTGTATTCGGCCAGTGCCGATTCGGACGTATATTTTTTCGCGCCAAACGGTAATGAACTGAAAGCGGCACGCGCGTATAGCCTCCCGCTAAAATGGAGGGGCGTGGGATTTTCATTGTCATGTTGTCTTACAAGTTTACTATTTTTCGGTGAACTTGGGTACGATTTCCCATCAGTAATGTGTAATGAATGAATAACGGCAGGAAATATGGTGGTTGTTTGTGGTCGACGAGACAGAAATACCTACCTGCCGAGTACGAATGTTGCAACCGTAATACATTAATGATATTGTTAATTAGTATTAGTGAGAATTCGCTAATTGCTGCATTATTGACTACATCATTTTACAAAATACTTAGGTAAGTAGGTACCTACTGAGCCTATCAGCAGTATCAGCCTATAAACCACAGAGTCGCAGAGCGCTATATTTTCTATTTAGTTTTGGCTCTAGTATTTTCTCTGTTTAGCCATGGTCAAGTATTATAGAAGTACTTAGATAGATAGATAGAAACTCTTTATTGTGAACACCGGAAATAAAAATTACAACACGATAGAAAACACTTACGAGCTAGTGCCACAAGTGGCGGCCTTATCGCTAAAAGCGATCTCTTCCAGGCAACCATTGGATAGACAGAATTTACGTAACAGAATCGACGGGGGATGCTAAAACACTTTTAATGATACCATTAAATAGATACTACTAAATGATACATAGTATAATAAATATATATATATATATATATATATCTATATTCTATACATATATAAACACTCATAAGTTTAGGTGATAGTTTCAAGTATTAGAATATTATATTTTTAACAGTCAAAGTCAAGCAAAGTGCAGTCCGGCCGCTGAGGTAATGCGTCTGACAGCTGTAATAACATTGTAAGAAGTCTGAACGAAATCATTTTCTATTGGCTACCAGCTAGAATCTTACGATTAAAAATGATCAAGAAATACAAGTGATCAGAATTCACAGGTTTCGTGTGGTTTCGTTGAGCTTTTTACAATGTTATGGCAACTGTCAGACGCATTATTTCAGCGGTTGCACTTTAAATCATGGTAAGTCCAAGGTATGTCCGGTGTCCTAAGTCACGACCCAGTAGGTATGGGTATAGGGGTGAAAACTTTACCAGAGGCTTCTAACGAGTTTTGGAAACATCACGAAAAGTTTCATAGAACCTATATCATATGCTAGTTGGATACGATATATGATACTCGGGTACGATATCTATCACACAATGATATAATTATAATGTACCATTATCACACAGTTAGTTTTGGAAAATAATACAATGCCGAACATTACATTCAGTGTTGCCAGATGTTTTTGACGAGCGATCGTACGCTGGTATGGAAAAAAATCGTATTTCTTAAGGAGAGGTGAATAAAAAAATCGTACAAATGTTTAGGTAAGAAAGTTTATTACTATAATTAGCTACGTCTTATACAAATTTTTACTGGTCATCAAATTGAGCGTTTCAGGTGCTGGTTCATAATTTTCACAGCACCCGAAACGCTTAACATGCTGTTTTGATAGTAATAGACCATTTAAAGTTTCGCTATTTAGTTTGTTGCGGCTCTTGGTTTTTATTAAATTGACTGAGCTAAAACAGCGCTCACAATCCGCCTTTGAATGTGGTAAACACAGCAATTCAATAGCAAACTGTGCAATATTTTTAAAATCATTAAAATTTGCTATCTGTCCCCAAAACACATCTGGTGGTAAGGTCATATCAAAATTTTCTTTCATGAGACTGGGCAAATGTCTCCATTCGTCGTCCACCTTTTGCATCAAATCTACATCAATTATCCGAGGCACCACTTTCATTAAAGGCAACAAAGTCCCGACTTCGTTTCTGTATCCATCTGACAAAGCATTAACTGGATGTAAAACTGACAATTTAGACAAAACTGGATCATCAAAGTTGTACCTCTTTTTTATTTCTCTAGCGCTTGTGACCAAAAATGCGCGGCAACGGGTATAGAATTCTATGCATTTATCAGGCTTGTTTGTGAATTCTTCACTAGTGATGTCAGTCATTACTTGGATACCCATGTACATTTGCTGGTCTTTCAAATATTTTTCTTTACAATTGATATCAACAAGTGACAGTTCTGTTCTATTTACGTATTCTCTTTCCATGAAGCACAGCAGTATGTCGCGATACATTTCTCTTATTTTATCATTAAGGCTGATTATAACTGCACTATCAGATTGAAATAATTTATTAAATAACGTAATTAGGCATAGAATCGGACATTCAAAATCTTTAAAAAAATCGTACAAATCGTGTACGATTTCGATGATTCGATCGTACATTGGTAGAACGGGCAAAAAATCGTATGAATACGATTTAAATCGTACATCTGGCAGCACTGATTACATTATTCATGCACGTTTGTTGGCGCGCTTTATTTTGTCTTTTCGTTTGCAGTTGGCGTCGCGCAGTTTGTGTATTATGCCAGGTTCTGTTACCGCTCTTACCACAGAAAAGAGAAGGTTTTTTTTCTGTGGCTCTTACCGTTTTCTTACCAAGTCTAGGTGTAGGAGTCTGTAGGACCCAGAGTGACAAGTACTAGACGTACCTGTGGCTCTTGTATCTGCAAATGGAGTAAATTAACAAGGCTATGGTACAAAAATTCGTAATTAAGTTAACATTGTAGTACATACTCGTAGGTACTTAAGTTGTGAAATAGTTCAGGCATTTTATAGTAATCACACGCCCGCAATATTTCCTGGGTCATTAAGTGGTGATGCATTTTTATTTCTTTTATAATCAAAATGAGTAGGAATGTTTAGATGTTTGTTGGTTAGTCACTCTATGGCGGCTGAACTAGTACGAATGAAATTCAATTTGTAGATAGATTGTAAGATTTTCACCTGATGGTAGGAAGTCGTAGCGATGGTAGCGGAATAGCTAGCGTTCAACTTCAATGCTAACTTCGTTCAAATTCTATATATAGGTATATATAGAGACTTTAACAGAGTTTTGGAAACAATATAAAAATACATGTTTCACCTTAAACACTTAATAAATAATACCTAATCCAAAATTATAAAATTTTTACACTAGATTAGGAAAATAGTAGTAGGTACACGTTCCATGGGTGCGATTTTTTTTTCGCATTGACTTCATAACTCAATTCGGTAAATAAAACAGGTTCTCAATTCGGTCCGTTTTTTTTATTGCGTAAGTTTTCCAAGTGTAACCACGTGGTGCCGCTAGTACTCAATATTTTGACATTAATATTTTATTATTCTTTAGACTCGGTAATAACGAAGAGTTAAAGTACTTCTGCATGTTAATTCAAGAGATTAGTGAGCTCAAGTTACGTGTAAGGTTTTTTTTTCTATTACGCATGCATGTTACTTATTACTTACCGTAAATATTAACTAGGCAGACATGGGGTTCTGTGGCTGTATTGATCTACTTTGATTAGGTCGTCATCATCATTTCAGTCATAGGACGTCCACTGCTGGATATATAGGTCTCCGAAGGGCCGGTTGCAAGCGGCCTGCATCTAGAGTTTCACTGTGGTCTTTTTTAGGTTGTCGTGGTCTCCATTCAAGAACCTTTCGCCCTTCGGTCCCATCGGCCATCTGTTCTGCGTGCTATGTGCCCTGCACACTGCCACTTCAACATGCTAATCCGGTGGGTTATGTCGGTACATTCGTTCTTCTTGATTCGGTAACTTTTTATAAATCAGACTAACTACATAATGAACAAAAAATAAATTCTTCTCCTATTAACAGTAGGTATATAACTAGTACAGACACTGTACTAGGTACAATCATTTTCATAAGTAGGGCAGCATGTGTAACAGTTGTTACTGACCGCTATTTGGATATCAGCCAGTAACGGGCAGATAGGTTTAATGTTAGGACTCGTCACTACCTACCACACTACCACACTACCAACTAAATATTGCCAGGACTATAACGGCTCACCGATATAACTTCAATAAAAAAAACTGTTTTTTTTTTAAATCTAATAATAGGCTTGCGTTTGACCGCCAACTTGCCTGATGTATAGTGACGATGCGGTCTACGATGGAGCACGCTTGCCTAGAAGAAACCGATTCACTCGTGACATTACAGATAAAAAAATCTATGGTGTCATATTTTATTCTTATTAACACAAGGTACCTACATCAACTTAAACTAAAATGCGGTGAAATCAAGTTAATATAAAGGAATGCACTTTACTAAATACATAGGTAGTTACTTAACAAAGTTAGGTAATGCAATCAAGTTTAGTATGATAATTAAATACAAATTAAAGGGACAATATAGGAATTTGCGATTGTTCTAATGGTTGAAAGTTTCACAAACAAAAAAAAAGTTAAATTATGTAATAACATAATTAGGTATCTAAATAAATTACTTACAAACTAGTACCTTCTAATAGTTCTAATGTATTCTGTGCTAGTACCTACCTACTAATATTTGTATGCTACGAACTGATCTAAAGGATTATTACCGTCTGCCCCTACGAACGGACCCCCATGTGATGGCAGACGGTAACAACTATGGATATCGGCCCCGCGGAATTACTGGTACCTTCCCATTGTCTAGGCTACTAAATTTGGGTTTGTCTACACAATTCCCGGGAGATGAGACAGCACTATAGGATATCAACGCAAGTAACGTTCTATACTAAATGCCGCCCCATCTTCCAAGGAATCAAGGTCATGCCTTCCGGTCTTTTACCATCGTTACGTACGAGGACGCTCGGATCGCGAACAACAATGGTAAATAAAAAAAATATAAATAATTATAGATTATTACATGCATCAAGTTCACAATACAGGATGCTGAATCGTAGGACTTGAACACAGCACTGACAGGTGGCTTTCTAAAATGCCAAAAGTCTAGAACGTAGCGAGTTGGTTACCTCTTTTTTTTTTTTTTTTTTTGTTTATTTTGATTCTCCACGGACTCCTGGGTCCGTGCCCTTTGTCAACTTTTACAATTTATTTTTTTAACCACCTCTGAAGCCAAAGACCTGCCTGCGCGGCATGCCTTGGGAGAAGGCTAGGCTGTTTCCAGTCGAGGACCTAAGGTAGGCTGATTATGATGGTGATGAGAGTACCAAGCGCGCAGTACGGACTCGGGCGGGCATGGAAATAATGAATCAAACATGATGAATGCATTTTATACCTTCATAAAAAACTGGGGACGAATCGGGAGTAGGAAACGGTACGAAACGAGTTTTTAATTCGAAAATTAGTGAAAATGTTTTTAGGGTCGAATCGAGCATAACATGAGGGCCGAAACCAGTTTTTTTTTATGCGGGACAAAACTTTGGGGGACTGATGGGGCATAAAACATCAACCCTCACTTGTTTTTTTTTCTCCTAGCTATAGGCTAATAACGTCTAAGCCACTTTTGTCATCTTTACCGCTCTATGCATATACCGCGGTATATAATCTCATAAACTCCGTATAGCTCATGTAATTCGCGACCGTTGACCACAAACAACGTCGTCCCAGCCTTCGGAATAAAGTAAAACAACAACATTTATGAGTTCCATACGGGTGCTCTCGAAATAGGCGAGCTTTTATTTTTATGGCCCTCGGTGATTCGACGAGACCAATGTTCTGAAGGACTAACCAGCTAACAAGTCGAAATGTACACTAT
Organism: Agriopis aurantiaria; assembly: GCA_914767915.1. Lineage (NCBI taxonomy): Eukaryota > Metazoa > Arthropoda > Insecta > Lepidoptera > Geometridae > Agriopis > Agriopis aurantiaria. The sequence goes on along the minus strand of OU612002.1, from coordinate 927,340 downwards.
CTCTGAATATAACATTTTGCTTTATACAACGTGCTTTTGAATCTCGTAAACAACTCCCCATCATACCTAACATTTTAATTTTTTTTCACCTGGGCAAGTACCTTTATTAACTAAACAAAATACAAGTTAACACTAACACGGCAAATACAGTTAGACTGCCCATAGATCGAAATGCTCAAGCCCACTACCAGTTGGCAGCGTACCCAGCATGCTGGCGGCATTACCACGTTGAATGGCAATGCTTATGCGTTGAGCCAGAAACACGCCAGCGTTTTGGTCAACTTTAGTGTAGTTTTAAATTAAACATTTTTCTTCAAATTAAAAACAAAAAAATGGGTTCTAACTGGTAATGATTTTACGCGGTTTGGAATAAGCAGGAACGCGGGGACCGTCCGAAGATTAGGAGTCCACTCCTGCCATAAGAATATAGCTACCGGGTTGCATGAGGCATCAGTGCCTTTTTCATCCACGTCACCACAAGCAGTCTAGCTCAAAAAGGCAACGATTATGAATATGATGGCAATGATGATTTTTATTTTATTTTATTTATTTAACAAAATCCATGAAAAGTTCGAAGTTACTTACCACAGTAAAAAATGTGCGCAAATGCTAGTAAATCTCCAGTCGGCGGCCTTCGAGGCAGCCATCGAGCCCAGTTCCGACACACATCCACCTTTATTCTTCATAATTACATATTCAACCGACGTTTCACCAAATAGAGTAAACTGACGCCTTGAGTCCAACGACTTATTGACCCTAGAGATTCAAAATTATCGTTTAAAAGATTAATTTCTCATCTGCTTATGGGAAGTGTTATTATATCGGAACCAAAAAACATTTATATTATGTACAATTTATCGATAAAACTATTACAGCTACTACTAAAAATATAATATATACAGAGAAAGCAAGTAAATAAAAAGTTTTTTTTTTAACTATATGTGCTTGAACAAATTGCCACCATGCCCATGCGCAGGGTCCCCAGAATGCTGCCAGCATTGCCCCGCTGGATTTCTGTTTCTCATCTCATTCAAGATCATGTTAAAATACATTTCATTTTATAGGTAGCATTATGACAAAGTAGAAGGTGACAAATTTCTGTTCACCGAAGTAGGGCGCGCTCGATACTTGGATGGGTGACCGCCTGGGCGTGATGTTGTCTTTTTGCACTACTTTTTGTATTTCGTGGTGGTACGGAACCGTCAATGCGCGACTCACACTTGGCTTTTTATCATCAAAAACGTTGAAATGTAGTAATGTAGCCGGTGCGCCTTTTGCTGCCCCATAAGTGAGTGTGGTCAAAGGAATATACAGATTCCTTGGGTCAAAGATGGTGATCGACTTGCTAGAATGGGAAGCACACAAGGAAGCTGTCATGTCTAAGCTAAAATAATCGATATCTAGTACATGTTTGGCGAACGCTGTTAGTTTTAAGAAGTCTCTAGGGTCTCTGACTATAATAAACAATTTAAATTATTTGTATTTTTTTTTTAAATTTAATTATTGGCTTGCGTTTGACCGCCAACTCAGCGATGGTGCGGTCTACGGTGGAGCACGCTTGCACGGTTATCAATTCAGCACGTAGTTTTTTAAATTTATTACTATAGACTTTTAAATTTTAACAAAACTTTTTACTTTCAATTCTCTTCGTTTTATTTATTTATTCTAATATGTATCTAACACCATATTCTGTGTTTATTCAATAAAATTGACAAGTAAAATAAAATTTACATCTAAATCTAAAACTTCGTTTTATGTGTCAATGATGTTTATTTATAATTATTTTATATGCTGTCTTCACCTGTAATTGTATTTATCGATAAAACTATTACAGCTACTACTAAAAATATAATATATACAGAGAAAGCAAGTAAATAAAAAGTTTTTTTTTTAACTATATGTGCTTGAACAAATTGCCACCATGCCCATGCGCAGGGTCCCCAGAATGCTGCCAGCATTGCCCCGCTGGATTTCTGTTTCTCATCTCATTCAAGATCATGTTAAAATACATTTCATATTATAGGTAGCATTATGACAAAGTAGAAGGTGACAAATTTCTGTTCACCGAAGTAGGGCGCGCTCGATACTTGGATGGGTGACCGCCTGGGCGTGATGTTGTCTTTTTGCACTACTTTTTGTATTTCGTGGTGGTACGGAACCGTCAATGCGCGACTCACACTTGGCTTTTTATCATCAAAAACGTTGAAATGTAGTAATGTAGCCGGTGCGCCTTTTGCTGCCCCATAAGTGAGTGTGGTCAAAGGAATATACAGATTCCTTGGGTCAAAGATGGTGATCGACTTGCTAGAATGGGAAGCACACAAGGAAGCTGTCATGTCTAAGCTAAAATAATCGATATCTAGTACATGTTTGGCGAACGCTGTTAGTTTTAAGAAGTCTCTAGGGTCTCTGACTATAATAAACAATTTAAATTATTTGTATTTTTTTTTTAAATTTAATTATTGGCTTGCGTTTGACCGCCAACTCAGCGATGGTGCGGTCTACGGTGGAGCACGCTTGCACGGTTATCAATTCAGCACGTAGTTTTTTAAATTTATTACTATAGACTTTTAAATTTTAACAAAACTTTTTACTTTCAATTCTCTTCGTTTTATTTATTTATTCTAATATGTATCTAACACCATATTCTGTGTTTATTCAATAAAATTGACAAGTAAAATAAAATTTACATCTAAATCTAAAACTTCGTTTTATGTGTCAATGATGTTTATTTATAATTATTTTATATGCTGTCTTCACCTGTAATTATTATTTTTGTTTGTGTTTAACGTTTTGATAATTGTATTGATGTACACAATGTAATAGGTAGTCATAAATAAATAAAATAAATAAATAAATATCATATTAGACGCTTCACGACCGATTTTGTCCGGTCGATTTTGTTTGGTTCTTGAGTGGAGACCACGAACCGGAAGACGCAGCGTTGGTAGCCCTCCCACTAGATGGACCGACGACAACTCCAGTGGATGAAAAAGGCAGGCTGTCGTTCAGTGTGGAGGTTAAAGGGGAGGCCTATGTTTACCAGTGGACGTCTTCTGGCTGATGATGATGATAATGACGATGATTTTGTTTGAGCAATCCGGAGCAAGTTAGCGAAATTAAAACTAATTTATTCGGTAGAGCAGCACAGGCGGCACGAATATGCTAACCTCGGCATCTAGGCTCAATATAGGAGGCTGGTTGCAGTAATCCGCGTCCCTTCTTGTGTTGCAAACTGTAGACAAACTCAGTCATTTGTTGCCCTTCGCTAGGCAGCTGGCATATACAACACAGCAAACTGCCATACGATGAGCCGCAACTGACAAGAGTCTTCTTCCATCTTCTTTCTTCCTTGCTCTTCTTATTCAGGTGCTTCTTTCACGTTCGTAATTAATCATCATCATCATCATAATCAGCCTTTTTAAGAGTCCACTGCTAGACTTTTAGCCTACCCCCGGAAGGGTGATTGGGCCATTTATTTTATTTATTTATTCAATTAGTACGGCTTGCGCCAATTCCACCAATGAGACAATGTTACACAATATTATGATACTTGATATTAAAATTAGAAAAATACTCAATTGATAATAAATATCCACCACGCTGGCCCAGTGCGGGTTGGTGGATTAAATTTATGTTGGTGGATTAAATTATTGTTGTTAATGGCGTAATTAATGTTGGTCCGTATTCTTTAGTGAAGTACTTATGTTAGTTTTTTTTAATAAATAATAGTCTTGCGTTTGACCACCATAGTTGGTTAATTTGTTCGTCCCGTGACAAGTGCTTTTAGATTTGACAAGAGATTTTGTCAGGTTTCCTACCCGTGGTACACCTAGCTATATAATACACCTGGGTGAACTACGGACTAACATAATGATCCGTAGTTCAGTTTTATCCAGATTTAGTCAGAGATCGGTGATATTCAACCACCCGTGAGGCGACCGGCGGCTGGAGCCTTGTATAGACAAAAATTACGATGTCTAGCCGAAAAAAGTCTATACGTCTACGATATAAGGTCTAAAACCAGCCTTAGAACATAATCGGGGGTTAAAAGGCCCAGAGCAATGGGGGCGTATATAAACCCGCATCATTGCAGGTTCGATTTTCTTAAATTATCTATCACTACCAAGTATAAAAGAGACCTAAAAGAGACCGCAGGGAAACGCTGGATGCAGGCCGCTTCCAACCGGCCCTTTTGGAGATCATCATGTCCAGCAATGGACGTCCTACGGCTGAGATGATGATGATGATGATGATAACCAAGTATAAAAATATAATTCTCTACTTTCCTAAATTTTATAACAAAAATATGCGTTTCCAAACGATTCTTTAGGGTTAAACTTAGGCACAACGACCAAATGACCTTTCTAAATAAGTTCTAGTAAAAATTCGTTAATTAAAATACAAAATAAAACATATAAAGTAGTTGACATACCACGTTCCTGTGTTTGCGCTTGTCCACAAGTTACTACCATCACGTAGTCCCGACCAGCGTTAATAAATACCGATATTATCTACAAGGAAAGCCGCGAGTTTATTCCATGGGCTAATTAGTCTCCAACTGACTGACGCTGACGTGGACAAAATATAACTAATACGGTCCGAATGATACAACACGTAGGGATGGGGTGCAATTACAAAAAAAAAATACATAAATCTTTCAGGTTCGACGCGTGACCAAAATGCTGGCTCAATGTATATCTTTCAGGTTCGGCGAATGACCAAAAGTCTGGCTCAATGTATATCTTTCAGGTTCGGCGAATGACCAAAATGCTGGCTCAATGTATATATATCTTTCAGGTTTGACGCGTGATGAAAATGCTGGCTCAATGTATATCTTTCAGGTTCGGCGAATGACCAAAAGTCTGGCTCAATGTATATATCTTTCAGGTTTGACGCGTGACTAAAATGCTGGCTCAATGTATATCTTTCAGGTTCGATTCGACGCGTGATCAAAAAGTTGGCTCAATGTATATCTTTTAGGTTTGACGCATGACCAAAATGCTGGTCAATGTATTATACATTGAGTGAATATTTTTGATACTAGTTTTGGCGGCACCGCGCTGTATGGCAATGCTTACAAGCAAGTAAGTTAATTAGTAACTTTTTATACTAGAAAATTAGAACAATAAGCAGTTACTTCAATGCTTCTGGATTCAAATATTTATTTTTAATTCATAAAAAGAGAAATCCATAAGTTACTAATCCATAGAGTTACGCGGAAAGGGTGTACTAAGACGAAAGGGGTCCATATTCCATAATAGCTTAGCATTATGGACAACTTTTACTATGGGAACAACCCTGAAATCGCGAAAAACAGCTGTTGTGAATTTGTGAATGGCTGTTTTCTATGGAACAGCTGGTTTTTTTCCCGCGATTTTAGATTTGCTCCCACAGTAAATTCGTTCATAATGATGGGTACTATGGAACCGTTTCAGCTTAGTACACCCTTCCCGCGTAACCCAGTAGAAGAAAAGTTCCAAATTACAAAATGTATCCCATCACTAGCCATACAAAATAACAGACCGTTATCGTGTGCAGGAAACCGGACAGGATGCTCACAGGAGTCTCCGATATCGTCACATTGTACAATGCTTATTAATTTACAACAATATAATACTTCATTTGGCTATTATATACATAGGTGCTTAATCGCGCTATAAAATTTTGTGGTCAAATCGTACGGCATTATTTTCATACCTATACTATGACGGATTGGTGCCGGCTGTTTTTTTACATCATACTAGGCTAACGTTTGACCGTGGTCTCGCCTGATGGAAAGCGATGATGCAACCTGTTTGCAGACTTAAACACTCCTAGGTTGTAATGCTGCGGAAACACAGACAGAGGCAAGGCGTTCCGAAGAGGAGGTAAAACGCCTGGTGATGTTTGTAAGCAAGTGTGAGTAGGTATCTCGACCATGTAAGGATGACGCCTTGCCGTTCGTCTGGACGTCCGGTAATGAAAAGGTGACGGGGGAACAAGTTCGTGAAGTTCCGTTGCACACTCTCCGTGGAAAATCCTATAAAATACCGACAAACTGGGACTTTACGCCGATCGATGGTTCAGGTTCCGAAGCTTCAGTCATGTCAAATGAATACCAACTGAATAAATTTAGAAAAGTTAGATATTTTCTTTTTGGATACTTCTCAAAGTCGCACAATGAGCTATGGAGAGGGCTATGCTTGGGGTTTCTCTGAGAGATCGAATCTCGAACCGTCTCTCTGTCTTATCTGCTATATTTTTTGAATCGTAATAGACAGCTAGTTGAAATTTTAACAGAATATGTAATGTTACGGCGGATTACCTAGGAAATAATAAAAAAGTCAAAAGTAAAATCAAACGTATTTTTGTATTAGCTCTAATGTAAAAACGGTAGTACGTACAAGCGCCAAGATTTGTATAGTACACACTAAAAGAACTAAAGTATAACAACAAATAATAAATAATGGCCAAGTGTGAGTCGGTGTCAAATTTACTTCATTACCAAGTTATAACTGGTAATTGCTTACCTGGATGACCTCTTTCTCATTTCACCGGATCGAAATGCTATACTGTGGCTATATCTCATTAATTTTGAAGTCGGTTTTTTAAATTGATAATTATTGTATTTTGTGGTGGTACGGAACCATCAGTGCGCGAGCCCGAATCGCACTTGGCCGGTTTTTTTCTTGAATCATAGCTAAGAATACATTTCCATGCATATTGTCGAGTGTGAATAACCGTTTTATTTGTCAATTCGATATATTTTAATTTGACACAGTAAAATGGTAACAAGTGATTTTTATTTCTCGTGTCATGTTATTCCGTCAAATTACAAGATATCGAAACAAACATTTCTATGTTTGTAATGTTACGATAGACACCAACACATGATTTTGTTTCTTTTTGGAAATTCACACTGATTGATTTTATATTTTCAATAGTGTGAAAATGTGCGAGCGAGTGAGCTGCAGACGGTATACAGGCCCCTTAACGGACCCCATTCGACTTAAACCCACACCATTTCCGCGTAACCCTGTATAGCCAGTAATTTAATTTCCCTTCAATCCGAAACAGCAGTAGGTAATATTTGCATACTACTGTTAAAAGTTGAATAACTGGCAAAGTACTTTCCCAGACGGACATTGCAAAAGTCCCTATATAGATGGTAGGTACTACATGACCTAGGAAGGTATGTTAGGTCTGTTTTAGGTAAACACACCATATGGCATTGTGTTAATTAAAATACCAAAATTATCCTTCAGGAAAACCGCACGGTGACTTCAGCTGGCGCTGTTTATCCTGCACGTGCCGTTACGAAACAAAAATACGAACCATGTTGTATACTATAATTTCATGGTGTAGCGATTTTAATACTGAATGCTAATTATTAGTAAGTTTTTCCTTAATTTGGTACTTATTAAAATAATAATATTATTTACAGCTGTATACCTATATATATGTATATAAACACTTTTTTAGGCTTTAATCATTATCAGCCAGAAGCTGTCCACTGCTGAAGATAGGATTAAAGCGCCACACTAAACGACAGCATCTGCATCCACTGGATGCCCGAGACTCTGTCATGGGTTCGTCTAGTGGCCTGCCGGTGGCTTTGATTATAATGGGTTTTATAATTTTATTTGGGTATAATGGGTTAATTAATAACAACTCTCACTATAAGAGCTGTAATCGCGTAAAAATTTCAGCAGTTCCATAGAAAACGGTCATTCACACTCGATAAAATGTATGAAACAGCTGTTTTTTTCCCCGCGATTTCTGTTTTGGTCCCATAGTACCTATTATTTATGATGGGTAGGTACTATATGGACCTCTTTCGGCTTTAGTACACCCGCTCCGCGTAATCCTGTGTACTATGTGTGTCCGTGGCGTAGTAGCTTCCAAACGGCTGAACCGTTTTTTGTTTTGTTTGTAAGTTGACGTGATCGCGAGTGTTCTTAGCTATGAGTCAAAAAAAACCTAATCAGCCGTTTAATGATTATTAACACTTTTATCGGGGATTAAAAAAAACAGTTGTAGGTAGAGTCTGGCTAATGAAAGTAGAGACTGAAAACGCCCGCCAAATTTAAAAAAATCCGCATTGCAACCCCAAAATTAATATGAAATGCAAACATTACTGTGTTCTGACTGTGTTACATTAAAAATTTATAACTTACAAGTATCAAGTGAGATGATTTCAGGCATTTCATACTAATTTTTGGGGTTTCAATGCTGATATTTTTAAATTTGCCGCGCTTTTTCAGTCCCTACTTTCATTAGCGAGACCTTAGGTACTTACATGACTTTCCAATAGGCCTCGTTCCGACGTTCTTCAAGGACACCACGATGCGTTATATAATTGTTTATCTACTTTTACTTAGCCATAATCACAAAATAGAATCAACGATTTAAACCTCAGCACGAATCTTTTTTTCCACAGGCTTAGGTAAGACACCAGTCTTACGTGATTAGGTATAATAAATCCCGGAAACAAGCAGGATCGATCTCCGGGCTAGCTGGCGTGTGTGTGTTTGGGGGTCACGGGGCCGGGTGCCAATGTCAAGTGCTGGGTCAAGGACAACGTTCGACCCTGCGCCCTGGGATCCAGGGTTGAGGCTGGCTTGCCAAGCTGAGGGCTCGTTTATCGTATTATGTAACCTTCACTTCATAATTCGGGAATTTTCCCGCGAAAATTATTTACGTAGAAAGTTCCTCAGACTGAAATTTCAAATTCAGATAAGAAAGTATTCATCAATTTAAAACACCGACTTATAAAAAAGGAAAATACTCCATGTCGTTTACTTGAATGACAATTAATATTATGTAAAGCAAGTTAACAAATTTTCTGTTTTACCCCTCAAATGTGTTACGCACCGCATGTCGGCGTAAGGAAAAACTGCTCCGATGCGCGTATTGTGTGTAAGAAGACCAATACCAATACCAATGGTATATAATATTATGCACGTATTTTATACTTCTTTGAACTTTTTTTTTTTAAATTATCTGAAATGTAAGTGAAATCCCCCATTTTAGCCATAAAAAAACTCCTTCGCTCGCATTCGACGTGTTAATTTATTTTAAAATGTAAACTATTGAACAGATTTTGATGTCATTTTTATGAGACTCATCTGAAAGTATATTCTTTCAAATAAAAAATAAACGGAGTTCTGAGATAACGTACATTTTTGAGGGCTATGGTAATGAAATAGACTTTAGAATAATATTTTTTATTCAAAATGTAGCAAGTAAAATAAACTTCTGTGCCGGTAAAATTAATCAAGTTGAATTTCCCTCATGAGCGATATTTTTTTCAAGTCGCTACGATTTGTAGTTTGTCCTATATCTTAGGTAAAAAATACCGATTTGGCAAATCTTAAGCCGTTAAAAGTATTTTCTATTCTATATACAACGCAATGGAACTAATGGGACCAAGCGTGAAAACTGATAATTCTATGTTCGCACATAGAGTAAAAATATAACATTCACTAACATAACATGCACTGGGCCAGCATGGTGGATTAAAAGTGGGCATGAAACAATGTATGAAAAACGAGAGGTCGATCTCATCGACTAGTTTTTTTTAATGCCACGGGGGCAAACTAGCAGACGGTAGTATAGTGTCGTCAAAAACATTTGTTATCTGTTTTTTCAAAACTATACTTGGTTTTGAAATATTCGAGTTCAAGTGGTCGGTTTTATTTTAACTAGGCCAGTCAAAGCTGGAAAAATACTAGCATTTGGAACTAAAGTTACTTTTAAAAACAAATCGTGATTCTTAATTTCTTTCTTGATTAATAAAACACAGCAGTTTCATAAATATACAATGTATAATGCTATTTATTATTTATCAAATTAAAATAACATACCAATAAAATCAATAGTACATACAATGGGTGGTCATAAAAACAATTAAACTAAACCAAAACTATTTTACACAATCATTAGTTACCGTCTTACCACAAAAGATTTAAGAACGCTTTAGACATGTGTTTTGCAATTGTTTCACTGCGAAAAATATGCTAAACACATGTCTAAAGCGTTCTTAAATCTTTTGTGGTAAGACGGTTAATGTTTACTGCTTTTATTAAATAACTAGAGTAATTAACTAAATATAGACCTTTCACAAGAAAACGAGGGTCCCTTATACTCAAAGATAATATAACCACTTGATCGCGCATGAAGTATCCCTTTTGATGTAAAATGATGCCACGTCGGTCGCGGGGGGCAGCTTGTGATTGGAGACTCGACGCGACTCGACGCTTGTGATTAGAGAATCAAAAGTCATTCATTCAATCCGCGCCTAGGATTGGCTTGCTCAAAATAGTTTAGGTTGACATGTTGAACCATTGGCTTATGCGGGGTAAAGGATGAGCAGTCAAATGGTTATAGGAATTGTCATTGAATGGTTACTCATCATTGTGAACAACTTTTACTATGGAAGCAACTCTAAAATAGCGAAAAAAAACTAGCTGTTTCATGTTTTATTTAAGTTTGACAAAATGTAAGGAACACCGACTATAGTTTCAACCGCATTAGGCAGTCTTTTTCAAGGTGAATGCGCGCGCGCGGCTGCGTCTCGCTTGTATAGTCGCTATAGTCGGAGTGACCGGCTTAATCTTACGTGAGTAATTCCCGTGTAATATAAATAAAATGTAAGGAACAGTTAATAATATTTTCACGACTTTTTTTTAACCGCATATAATTCCGTGTTTGACCATCAACTCGCCTGTTGGTAAGCGACGATGTGGTCGAAGATGAAGCACGCAGACTGGGAAAATACCTATTCACTCTGGCCTTGAATATATCTCTCAGGGAACAAGGAAGCTGGCAGGTTGTTCCAATCTTTGGCCATACGGATTAGAAACGTAGTATTGAAACGTTTGGTACGTATCCAAGGAAGATCCACAATGTATGGGTGGTAGTGGGCCGTTTTCCTATTTGTCCAGGGGCCTTACGGACAATAGGTATTGCGGCACCAATCTAACGTTAGATCCGCTCAGTTGAAAATCACACGACCGCAAACCGTATCTGGGCGCGTTAAGGTTCACGTTCGCGTGATTTTCCAACTGAGCGGATCTAACGTTAATTTGGTGCCGCAATAGCTGTTGTCTGTAAGGCCCCTGAAGTAGAAAGGGGATGGTAGGATGGGGTCATGTAGCTCTGATGCACATTCTCCGAAATGAATCCTGTACAAAATTGACAGACTCGCTACTTTACGGCGGTGTTCTAGACTGAGAAGTGCGTCACTTCAGGGTTGGTCCCGTACTAAAAGTTGTTCACAATGATGCGTATAATGGACCCCTTTCAGATTAGTACACATTTTCCTTGCTGTGTTATAGATTCAACATCAACGAGCCAAAAACGGCAACAAAGTGCAGCGCTTACAGACAGGAAGCGCATAATTACACACAGTCGTGCATCAGGGGCGGATCCAGGATTTAATATTGGGGGGGGGGGGGCATTCTGACAAGGTTCGTAGGAATCAAATCGAAAAAAAATTGAGTCGAATGTATGGAATTGCTAGGTGTTTGGGATCCGCTGGATCCGCCAATGTCGTGCATTTGGGAAATTATTCGTTCCATACGAAATAGTAAGTTTTTGTGAATAGTCGTTTTTTTGATATTCAGTCCACAAGTTTAGTAAGGTTTTATAAGTATAACGTTGAATCTGAGTCGTATCGTTATAGCCAAACAAGGGAGAATAGAAACAAGAGAACTGGCCTCATTTAGGCCTGATACGTTCGCACCCGACAACAACAAATGCACGACTGATGATATGTGTAATCTACGTTAGCTATTTATGGCCATAGTTAGTTTTTGTTACATCTACAAGGTGCCTGGTGAGACAGTGGAAATACTCCCCGAATATTTTCACTGTCTCACTCACCAGTCATCCTGTATACTTTTTAACATCTAGATACAGAAACTGAACACGTTTTGATGACACATTGCATTATATATAGATAACAGGGATATGTACTTACATGAAAACATCAGTAATAGTTCCAAAAAGGGCAGAGCTGCCTGTGTTACAACTAAATAATATCTATACCTTAACGTAGTAGGCCTTCATAGCGCGGGAGGAGACCGGGTGTCACAATCAACGGTTCGCGCAAGAAACTTATACGTACGCTGGAATACGTACATAAAATTGAATTTCGGTCCGACGATCGGAGAGCCGTCTGTCTCTTTCTTTCGGAAAATCGCAATAAGCAACATCAAAATACGTCAAAATGTATAAGCCACGGCTGCCAGAAAAAGACAAATCTCCCAGATTTACTGTCTACAAAGGATCGGTTTTCGATCTAATATATTTTGGTCTTTATCGCCATTAAAATATGGTTGATTATAAAATTCAGTTTTATGTGCGCAATCCAATTTAAATACAAAGTCCGTGGGTTAGCATCAAAACAGTATAACAGTGCGACTCTTATAATGACGTTAAAAGAGGAACTACAGTGTCATCTTATTTACTCTTCTAGTGTTAAAGAGAGACAACCGCAGTAGCAGCGACTCATCAGCAACTTTTTTTAATAAAGTAGTGACGCAGTGCAAGTTTCAACGGAGGTTCCAACTTGACTGTAACCAGAGATTGTGCTCGGGCTTTGGATCCACACTTACCAAAGTTACAAAAAATAATTTTGGTGGACAATTTATGAGCGTGGTCCGAAATACGCCAACAACGACTAACAGCGCTAATGATATTAAAAAATATAAGTATCACTTTTTTGAGCACGCTTACGGTTGGCGTTCTATCAATTCAAATACCACTTGATAGCTAGTTCCCTCCCCCCTCCATCCATCCATTCCATCACCCCGCGATGAAATAATTCAAATTTTCCAGCATATTTTTTTTGAGCGGGCCTATCCTAGGCGCAAATTGTATAAATGATTTTTGAGTCTCTAATCACAAGCGCCGTTCGATATCCCTCCCCCCCCTCCTCCCCCCTGTACGATCAAGTGTTATCTTTGATCAATTCGGACCACTCATGTGATTATCAACTGTGCCAATACATAGGACCGTGAGCATTGACATCAACGATGACGTCATACATTTATTGGCGCCAACGTTGCCGTGATTCGGAATAGCCGTTACCGCCGACTCTGCTGTTTGCTTAATTCGGACTTCGCCCTTAACTTCCGATTATTATTATGTATAAAGTTGTCGATTTAGAAGACTTTATCTAACTAAAAATAAAGCTGTCTCCATGCAGTCCATTAGATAGAGGGCGAAAGCGTTACTTTTAGTTAGTTAAGTTCATCTAAAACCTTTAAAAGCGACATAAATGCCTTATTTAATATACCTTCAACATGTCTGCAGTAAAATTTGGTGACAAGAGATAGTTCAGCTCATGAGCCAAGAAAACAAGGTCTAGCCCTCTGGGAGTTGTACCGCAATGACGTCACTGTCCAGTTGCCACTTTATTGTAACAAACACAGATACTGGGAAACAACTTTTTAAATAAAATACAAAAAGCATTTCAATTGTCATTTGGTTTGTCCGCTCAAGCAAGTTACGCACGAATTGAATATATTAAACACAATGTTATCAAAACCACATTGATTTATTGGATTCCCACAGGTAATATACGGATATTGGGGAGTTATAATTTCACGCTACTGTTAACACAGAAAATCATAGAGAGTCCGCCATTGTTTCGTGTATCGTCATCTCTCTCGAACTTGTTGTAAATTAGATATTCTGCTCTTGCTTATGCACGTGTACGTGTATCCATGACATTGATGACATCATTGCGGTACGCCCACGTCACATTATTTCTCGGAGTGCCTGGCGGAGTATATTATTATACCATGGTTCAACTCAGCCTAATCTCTACGAATAGCACATTTCATTGCATTAGATGTCACGGGATACATTTACCCTGCTCCCTCCCCCCCCTCGCGCACTCAACATTAAAAACATCACCCTCTTCGCGTAGCGGCTAAAATGCCTTATAGTTGATATAGCAATTTTTTTACATTTCTAACAACTTTTACAGTTCATTTATAATAATAAATTATCAATTTAAAAAACCAACCTCAAAATCAGTAAAATACGCAATATGGTTTACTTGGATGATAATATTATGTCATCTAAAAGTAAACGACATTCTAAGAGTAATTTTTCCTTAAATACCTTGGTTGTAGGATTAATCTTCGACCAAAATGTAATGAATGAACGGGCCATGACCATTGAACTTGCTCAGTAAAAACGAGGCAAAACCGTCGGACATATACTTCAACACCTAATTAATAACCATGTACAGTACATTTGTTACAAAAATAGATAGCGATTTTTTGTTGTGTATTTACACTTCGGGAAAGTACACGAAGGCATAATAAGATCAGATGTTTCGTTATCATGTAACAATAGACGCGTGTCGCACTCCCTACGGCTAGAGACCGACTGAAACGAAGTGAGCGCCGGCGCTCATTTTGTAATCTTCAATAATGCGCTTCTTCTGGGCCCGTCCATTCATTTTATTTCGGTCGAAGGGATTAATGGGCATTGTATTTAGCTATGCTTGTTTTTTTTACTTTTTCTGGTATAAAAAACTCTTTGTAGTCATAATTATAAACAGCTTTTACTACGGAACCAACTCTGAAATTTAACCACATATTAGCTGTTCCATTCATTTCATTGAGCGAATGACAGTTTTATCTATACTAATATTATAAAGAGGAAAGATTTGATTGTTTGTTTGTTGCATTGAATATGCTCCGAAACTACTGAACCGATTTGAAAAATTCTTTCACTGTTGGGAAGCTACACTATCCCCGGGTGACATAGGCTATATTATATATATTTTTTAAATAGGGTCCTTACTAAATCTCCAATAATGTAATCCAAGGTGTAAAAACAATAAGATTTACACCCGTGCGAAGCCGGGGTGCGTTGCTAGTATGAAATAAGTGTGTTTTTTTTGGCAATTTTAGGGTTGGTTCCATAGTAAACGTTGTCCATAATGAGCTCCTTTCGGCGTAGGTTCCTCTTTCCGTGTAGCCCCGTATAACATTTCACTGATCATCATAACTAGATCAATCATCAAGAAAAATACCCAATAACTGATTCGGTTACGAGTGATGCAATTTTTTTTATCTCGTCCTTGGTATATAAAAATTTCATAAGCTATATATTTCTGAACATCGATTCAAATTTTCATATTAAAACGCAGTGCAAAAAAATGTAATGCCCACTGTACACTCTCGCTGAGACATCCCGAGACAGGCAACGAGCTATAGTATACTCGGTCTAAGTTTTTTTACAAACTCGTCATCACTTATGCCGAAATAGGCGTTACTTTAAGGTTTCCTTTGAAGATATCGCTTGTGGCGATAAGGCCAATTGTTTCACTAGTTTTAAGTTGTTTTTGTCTCATGTTATTAATGGTGTGAACAGTAAAGAGTTATCTATCTATCTACTTTAGTTCATTTTCAAAAATGTTTCTTTATCAAATCTCCAGTGTATTTTGCTTGAATGTCATAAAGTACAATAAGAAATAAGAGACCAATTATTTATGTTCACTTGATAAAAATTTGGTAATATACTAGACTAGAGATTCATCTAAGAATCACTTTTACTTGTATCAGTGTTTTATATGTGTGTATTATATCAGTGAAATCTAAAATGTATTTTTCTATGCAGCTTCTTTTTTACATTGTATTTGTAGCTAGGGCAAAAAAATCTTTGACCTAGTATGCCTCGTTGTCTCTTTCGATCACGCCTCGTGCGGTCTCGACCGAGAGTGTACTGCCGGCATAACAGTTGGATCGTGATAGGTCGTGGGTTCGACTACATTTATCACTAAGCAACATTAACGTGACACCGAGCAACTAAGTGGAGTTTAGACTAGCAACAAAAGCTGCAGAAGTCGACTGGCGCAAGCTGTTCTTAATACAATATTCTTCTCAATACATCCTTTACAAATGGTGGGACGCGTTTGAACCTAATCAGCCCTGGCGCACTCCGCACTTTAGGTATGAAGCTACAAGTAGTCGACTTGTCGGACCTGCCGCGCGATACACAGACATAACGTGATAAGAGTTACGCGATAGACTGAGAGGCAACTGCTAGGTTAATATAGCTGTAGTTAGTTAGCGCTCGCACGTCCTGAATTGCACTTTATTGTGTAGTAGCAAAAGTCGCTACTTATTTAAATGTATTTTTTTTAAACGAATGTCTTCTGTGACCTAGTCTTCTAAACGAGGAGCCCCACGGAATTAGTCACACTTATCTCCACAGTTAATGGCGTGGATTCTGTTGTGATTTCCTAAACTAAACTTGACAGTTATTTAAAATATTTTTTTACAAAAATAAACACCGATTTCAAAGCTTCGCTTTAAGTACAAACTAAAGTTAATAATTGTCAATTTAAAAAACCGTCTGTAAAATTAGTAAAATACGCAATTTCGTTTACTTCGATCACAATATTATGTCACAGCCTCTAAGTGGCTTAGAACTACATTGACTGGACTATCAAACCGTCTAATATACCAAACAGAATTTTCAAATCGTCCAGTCCCAAAATAAACGAATTTTCCAGCTGTTTTGATCTAAAATTCTACAACTACAACTCAATCGACGCCACTGTGTTTTAGTGTTTTATAGAATTCTAACTTCGCTGCAATTTTCACTAAGTTCTAATTGGCCATCGGTCGTACGAACTCACGATGCGATTACGTCGTGCGAATACATACAAATATTTTGTGAACTGATCGCGCAAACATAATTTTTTAACCGAAATCCAATTTCAAACGCGTCGCACCATGTATGAGCTCAGAGAACTTCCTGCACACATGCATCAATTTCTTGCTAACCCAACCCCGCTCAAACCTTCCCAGGTCATCTATCCGACTTGCCAGCATTACTCAAATGATTGGGCGCATCGGCGAACGCAAACTTTAACCTGTACGCCTCAGCGACCAACACACTTATATTAGAGTCGCTCCAATTTTGCGTCGGGACGTTTTGAAGCAATATCATTAATCCTTGGAAATCTCGCTCTCGCATGAGCCTTTCCCTCCAATGGAGTAAAAATGCTGCGCAAACATATAGCTGGAAGGTAGCAAACCCGTCTGATTCCGCGAGGTAGGTGTCCCAAAGGCGAATGGTGCAGGGTAGAGGTATCTCCCGAGTCAGGAGGTTATTCATCCATCGGAAGGAAAACTGGAGGTAGTCGACTCCGTGTGACTGCAGATGTTCGTGGAGGGGCAGGTCGATTCGACGGATCAACTCTTTTAGTTGGTTTACCTGGAAAGAAGGAGCAGTTGACGAAATCTGATGATTTACACCTTCGACTAAAATAAAATTAATGGACCGGCCCTAACCATTGAAATTGCTCAGTAAAAACGAGTCAAAACCGTCGGACATATACTTCAACACCTAATTATAAAAATGTACAGTATATTTGTTACAAAAAATAGATCCCAGTTTTATTTGTGTATTTACACTTCAGGAAAGCATATGAATGCATAATTTTGTCAGATGGTTCGTTATCACGTAACAGTAGACACGTGTTGCACTTCCTACGGCTAGAGACCGACTGAAACGAAATGAGAGCCGGCGCTCATTTTGTTATCTTCAAAAATGCGCTTCTACTGGGCCTGTCCATTCATTTAATTTTGGTCGAAGTTTTACACTAGTAAAGGGTTAAGGTGAAAGTTGTGTGAGGTGAGGAGGGGGGGGGGGGGGGGGGGGTCTTACGCGCCTTCTTAACGCGCGTTGAAACAGCCGTAAGCCGTAAGGCCCCAGCACTTTATCAACATTTTCGTTTTGAAAGCAGGCCATTTTGGTAATAGCAAGCGTCATGTCTGTTTAAGTGCATTGATATCTATAATATTATTTATAGAATTGTAAGTAACATTGAGCTTAATATAAATTAGTTTTAAGAACGTGAGACCCAAATACCTACAGATTACAACAAACAATATAAAGTTATTTATTCGAATAATTTCCTGTTATTGTTTCATTTCTATATTTGTACGTTAATTAAATGAATATTTCATATTTTCCCTGTAATCATACAAATTGCGTGGAAAATTTATAAACCAGTTAGGTAGTTATCATTATTAGGTAAATAAATACAAATTAATTGTTTTTTTTTTTTCATGCGGTTATGTGTATTATATTATATCATACTAGCTGACCTGACAGACGTTGTTTGCATTGAATAGGCTCCAAAACTACTCAACCGATTTGAAAAATTCTTTCACTGTTGGGAAGCTACACTATCCCCGGGTGACATAGGCTACATTATATTTTAAAAAAAAATAGGGATCCTTACTAAAACTCCAATAATGTAACCCAAGGTGTAAAATCAATAAGATTTACAATGTTGACTTTGCGTGTTTGACAGTTCTAAGACAGGACAACGTCTGTCAGGTCAGCTAGTAATTTATAAAAATCAATTGCTGTTTGTTAGTCTCGCTGTACTGTGTTGTCTTCTGTGGTTTAGCTATTACTCTCTTTTTTTTTTTACTCGTGTTCGGTTAGTTGGTACGGGGGTAGTTTAAAAAAAAGTTCTCCGGAAAATTTGCAAAAAACTTGAAAAGTTAATTTTTCTATGGAATTTAGACAGGACAACGTCCTTGTAGAGTCAACTAGTTAAAAATTTAATCAAAATCGGCCTAGTGCCTCTCTCTCTCTCTCTCTCCCTAGGCACGTCACCCCGAAGGCTAGCTTTCGGCAACTATTCGCTTCCAAAGTCAAAGTCATTTATTCCATATCGAAAGCCCGTTGGTCCAGTTGGTAGTGAACCTGCCTTCTGAGCTTGGGGGCGTGGGTTCGATTCCCACCTAGGACAAACATTTATGTGATGAAAATTTGTGTTTGTTCTATATCTGGTTGTTAATATCTATTTAAGTTGGCTTGTAATTTAAAAATAAATTTACTGTAGTAGTTTAAAAACTATATATGTATGTATATCAGTCTCTGGCAGCCATATCACAAGCTTTGTATAGTTTGGGGTCAGATGACCGTGTGTGCAATAATGTCCCGAATATTTATTTATTTATTCATAAATATATATTTACACGTCAATTCAAAAGAATAATTATTATAATAAATGGTATACAAAAATTATATACATTTCGGTAAGTAACAACCGCCGCATATCTTCAGTCCATCATGCCGCAGGGCGCCCCACGCTACGTTTGCCGATTTGTAATACCCACTGTAGAACACGTCTACGGTAATCAGTTCTGAGGCAGATATCACCACCTACTGCCACTTCTCAACAATGAGCTTCAGCTAAAGGAAGACATCGTGAGGAAACCAAACCATAATAGCACTTTCTAATGCTTTTGAAGGTGGTAGCTACCACCCTCAAGTTCAAAATATGTCGCCAAGTACTTAACATCAGTGTGTTCCGGCAGCTCAACTTGAGAGCCAGTTTCCCATTCCAAGCGAGTCATGTTTAACGTCTTCGACCACACCGACACTTGACATCAGGTGAGCGGTGATCAGGGCCGGATTTAGAGGTCCAGAGGCCTCGGGGCAACAAATATAGATCAATGATTTCTGTTATTTAAGATTAATATAATCAAATAATCATGTATGTATAAAGTACTGTAGGCTGTTGGTAAAGGTGAAAGAGCAAAAAAAAAACAAATATCAAAGGAAAAGATGCTTACTAGTGTTAACTAGTTGGAATTTGAAAGATTTTTTTTCCGAAGTCTCTATTGTGGGGGCCCTCCTTTTGTGGAGGCCCCGGGGCTTTCGCCCCGGTTGCCCTCCCCTAAATCCGGCCCTGGCGGTGATCAAACGCCTAACCTATCAACCATTAAAAAAAAACTTTAACTCGCTAAGGTCGTTATCGGTCGCCTGGTTCTCTGGCCTTTACATCCTACGGTACGCGAGCTATGGGAATTCCATAACCCGCGTAGCGGCATCAAATTTTGAACATAATTACCTAGCAATTTAAATTTTTAAGACTTCCTAAAATATTGGGTAAAACCCGCGGGTGGCAAGTTACGATACCTTATCTGGACCTTGGGCCTTACGGACAACTGCTATTGTGGCACCAAACTACTCAATAATCAATATGTTTATTGCTTTACTAACGGATAACGAACTAATTACTTTACTGAGCGGATTTAATGTTAAATCTGCTCAGTTGGAAAATCACGCGACCGCAAACCGTATCTGGGCGCGTTAAGGTTCACGTTCGCGTGATTTGCCAACTGAGCGGATTTAACGTTAGTTTGGTGCCGCAATACTCCGCAATAGCAGTTGTCCGTAAGGCCCCTTGTGCTATTATAACTATTATGTATTCTGTGCAGTGTCTGTACGCAAACGCAACATTCATATCCATCAAGTAAATGGATTTTACGATTGATATTATGTTTTAACCTTATCTGTGTCTTAAAACGATAAAAGTGTGTTGTGTGAGACCATTGGGACAGGGGCAAAAATGCCGATACACTATGATGTAAATTTACCAATTTTACAATATTTTTTTACCAATTTTGTCTATACTAATATTATAAAGAGGAAAGATTTGATTGTTTGTTTGTTTGTTTGTTTGCATTGAATAGGCTCCGAAACTACTGAACCGATTTGAAAAATTCCTTCACTGTTGGGAAGCTACTCTATCCCCGGTTAACATAGGCTATATTATATTTTCAAAAAAAATTGCGATCCTTACTAAAACTCCAATAATGTAACCCAAGGTGTAAAAAAATAAGATTTACAATTTTGACTTTGCGTGTTTGACAGTTCTAAGACAGGACAACGTCTGTCAGGTCAGCTAGTATTGAATATTTTTACAGCAAATTTTAGTTTTTTTAATTATTTTCCTATTTTTATTACGAAATAAATTCTAGTTTTAACAGTTTGTGATATAAATGTCAGTGCAATCATCATTAATTCTCAATAAATAAAATTTATAATTTAAATTTGAATATACCTAGTTTTTATAGCTCCTTCAAATCTTGTATCTGGAAACATGAATTGTTCCTCCCCCGAAGTGCCTTATGCTCTAATCTGAACTTAAGCAAAACAGGCTAATTTTAGACCTTAATTCGTAGACGTTTAGACAATTTTTTTTATGCCATAGGTGTCAAACAAGCAGACGGGCTGCCTGATGGTAAGCAGTCACCGTCTCCTATGGATACTTGTAACACCAGAGGCATCACAAATACGTTGCCGACCCTTTAGAACTCTATTCTTCAGGCGGTGGCAGCTAGTGCGATGGTAAAACCGCGACGCCGGCGTCAGATCGAACTTATGTCGGCTAGAGAATAAATTTTTGGCTTTACATGACCCAACCAAGACGCCTCACGGGTTAAAGTAGTGGGTGAAACGGAAAGGGGCAGCTATCCATACCTTGTGCTGTATGCCGAGCTGCGCGAATATGTAGTTGTCCTGTATACTGTCCAGGAACTTGGAGAGGCACCAGAAGGAGTCAGCCTCGATCACGTCACGCTGCGTCTCCGACAGCTTGTCCAGCGGGAAGTTGTCCAGCTCCTGGCCCGGGGCCGCCTCCTGCGGATCACAGGTTAAGAATAGAAAAAATTTAAAAATTGGGGCTGGAAGACGTTTGTATGGAAACTAATATAAGATAGTTCTGGCCGTGAACTGTTTTATCTCTTTCGCACATATACAATATTAACGTGTGGATCTGTTTATCTGTAGCATTGTAGCTCCCAAACGGCTGAACCGAATTCGATTCAGTTTCGGTTCTTCTTAGCTATGACACAAGAAAATTTATTCAGCCGTTTGAAGAATATCAGCCCATATATTGGAGGTTAAAAAAAAAAAAAAAACTATAGGTGTAGAAATATTGTATTGATATTTCAGAATCCCTCATACAACCTGACTATTCTGATATAAATGACCACTTATGACCACTACTCATGGTGTCATTAAATGAGCTATGGTGGCCGAGTGGTAGCATGTGCGCTTTACAATCTGACGACACCCGGTTCGATGCTCGGCCGTGCACCAATCACTTATTTAGTCATCATCATCATCATTTCAGCCGTAGGACGTCCACTGCTGGACATAGGCCTCCCCCATCGATCTCCAAAAGGGCCGGTTGGAAGCGGCCTGCATCCAGCGTTTCCCTGCGGTCTCTTTTAGGTCGTCTGTCCATCTTGTGGGTGGACGTCCTACGCTGCGCTTACCAGTCCGTGGTCTCGTGGCAGTTTAGATGCCATCGCTCAAAATACGGTGAAGGTAAACAAAACATCGTGACGAAAACGGTATTTCCAAGAACTTTAAAAATTCAAAGACATATGACATTCACCAACATGCACTGGGCCAGCATGGTAGAATAGGGCCCATCCTCTCTGAGAGAAAGCCTGTGTCCCAGCAGTGAGAACGTGATAGGCGGACAATGAGGATGATGAAGCTATGGCCGCACCTGTAGGAAGACCATGAAGAACGGTGTGACCAGGTCGTTGATTCCCTGCACGTAGCCGGAAGCGGGGTGCCGGATCGCCCAGATGTACAGGATGCGCTCGAACATAACCTGCAATGCAACACAAAACATCAGTTATGCACGGTTTATAAAGAGACTAGCTGCGCTGTGCCTCCCTGAAGCAACCTCCTTGGTAGCGACAGCAACCCCCTTTGACTTAGATCTTAGATGACAATTTCTTTTTTGTCTATGATGTAATATGTCAATGTTATAAATTTAAATTCTTGCCGTTCCTTATAAAATATATGGGAAAATAAATTTTCAACATCAATTTTTTTCTTCGATTTCTTCCAATATTTTAATATTTATTATGCTATTTGGGGCGGAGAGAAGTCCAACAAATCAAAGATCATGGAAATCGGTTCAACCATTCTTGAGTTATAAATGGTGTAACTAATACGACTTTGTTTTATATAGATATAGATAGAAGATATAGCTTGGATTATATATTATATCGTGGCAACATACTCCATTGCCCAAGAATCAAGTCAGGTGATGGAAAACATCATGAGGGAAATAGTAGCTTAGTGGTGGCACTTAGATATTTTGTGGTCTACCCATTATTTGACAATCCGTCATGCGCGTAACTACAAAATAACAATGGCATCGATTCTGATGTACTCTAAACTAAACTAAATTTGACAGCTCTAAAATTGTTGCCATCCTTCTCTCACATATTAAAATGAAAAGAGGGACAGATAATTTTAGTCCTGTCAGATTGGTTTAGTTTAGTGAGACGAACGACAGTTTAGTATGACAGAATCGACGCCAATAGCCTATTGGTGTCTTTTGAAAGTTCTTATACCAGACAAGGTACGAGTATATCACACCGTCTGCCTCACCACAGCCTTATCACGGTAAATATCCTGTTAATAATCATATAACTATAGTGAACAACCGTGATAGTTTAAAACAGTGTTTTATCTACTTTAATCGACTGTTCTATAAACAATTGAGCGTCACCTGCACAGTGAGCTGCTGGAACAACGCGACCAGCGGACTCATCCGTGGTATATCTATGTGTATCTGCCTGTAAGTGTCGTCGTCTCTCTCCGCGTCGTAGTACTGTCGCACAAGGTGTTTGTAGTCAGCCCGCTTGCGTTCGAGCGTTTCTGTGCGCCGCTCCGTGTTGGCAGGAAGGTAGCCCGCCAGGAGCCGCCAGGTTATGGCACGCGCCTGCAATAAAGTAGTGATACTTATAGATGTGGATTATGGATGCAACTGGCAAGGGATTTTAATTTTTTGGTGCAAATGTGCTCGGTTGTGTAGTGGGATAGGCAGACTGCAGTAGTTCTCGACACGGGTCATCCTAGTAAGAATTGCTTCGCAAAGCTTAGTATTTTAGGCTCTCTTCTTTCTTACGCTAATTTACCACGATAGTTAAGGTATTGTATTTTTTTATTGTATTAAGTGTGTATATAAAAATAAAAAAAAATATCGAGGAAAATGTCAAGATTTAAAAAAAGTTTAAACATTAAACCAATCTTAAATAAAGCAACAAGGAAACAGAGAGCAGGTGGCCTTTGAATACTTAAGGCCAGCATTCATAGACGGCGTGGCGCGGGACAGCGCGGCACGGCACTTTTCCGCATGCCGAAGAATGTCGATGGATGCTGAAGGATCCTGTGGCATCCCACGTGACGAAAGGTAGATTCAACCTTGTTTCAATTAGTTAGCCTTAGCACACACATTTCTTTAACGACATGAAATTACCTATGCGTCTCACATGACGCAGCGGCGAGCCGCGGCATGCCTGGAATGTCGCCACGTGCCTAAGCATCCCAAGGAATGACGCGACATGCCTAAGCATCCCTGGAAATGACGCGACGTGCCGCGGCATTCCGCGGCATCACGTGAGACGTTTCGGCCTATTTGTGTTGAAATAGGGAAATTTCAGTGCTTAACCAATTGAAATAAGGTTGAAAACCAGTTGTCAACGATAAAGATCCTTAGCCTCGCCGTACCGTGCCTCGTCGTTTGTTACCGCCGGCCCTAATAGGTACTCTGGAAATGTTGGATTAAATAGAAAATCACAATTAAAGGTCTCAGCCCACAACAGCGGTCCATACTATGGCTAACCATATCAGCACATCAAAAAAATACGGTTAAATGGAAGCGAATGAATGCCCACTAGACGACCTCAGTCAACCAACACTGTAGTGTGTGACATTGTTGGTACATGTTTTAAAAATTACTATTGTTGATACAGCTTTACTCGACCTACCTATATACGTGTTTCTATATTCTTTTTCGGGTATGTTCCATAGCTGGTTATATACATATATGAGTATAATAAATACTAATATTACTAATATTCCTAAAAATATCAGAGATTTAACTTAAAAAACCAAAGTATCTTTATTTAAATTTTAAATTGTTAAAATAAAAGTAACCCTGCTGGTTTCCTTACTAGACAGAACCTTGTATCAAGGCAACCTGGGCCCCGATTCTACTAAACAAATTGTGTTTAAATTGTAATTGTTTCAATTTTAATTTGTAAATAATTGCCTCAAAATTGACCTTTTGAAAAAATTCTTACCCCCTTATTAATAAACGTGGAGTAGTCATGGAATAGTTACGCCGTGTTTTGTCTTCTTCTCTCTTTCACATTTTGAACTCGATCGAAAAAGACAAAAGACGGAGTAACTATTCCAAGCCTACTCCACGTTTATTAATAAGGGTATTAGAGATTAAAATGTTCTGATCAGTAATGTAGACTAAATAACTGACACTCAGAACTGACATAAGACTCACATAATCGAGACAAGGAACTAGAAAAAATAAAATTATAATAAACTAGCGACCCGCCCGCCCGGCTTCGCACGGGTGTAATTTACGTGCGAAGCCGGGGCGGATCGCTTGTTTTATATATATAAACCTTCCGTGAAAAATTATCTAACTGATGGTGAAAACCGCATCAAAATCTGTTGCGTGGTTTAAGAGGAGTTAGCGGCCATACAGACAGACAGACGCGGAAAGTGACTTAAATTTATACTATGTAGAGAGAAGAGATAGAGACAATATAGGTAATATGTTTGAAAATTGAGTTCATGTACTAAATGTTTTTAACAAAGTAAAAACAATATTACAAGTGGCTCATGGTTGTCACTCACTTGAATATATAATGAGTCAAATGCTCCAATGTCAAGTGAGTCTAATAATAGAAACCTTTTGTGTACGGAGGCATTGGTATCAGCGCATGAAGTTTTATTACTGGTTTCACAGACACTTTTGTATTCTTTGCATATTCTCATCAGTTGTTATACTCGAACCAAGTTTTTTTACGTTTGACAACTGCAATAACAAATACAGAGCTCATTGGAAGCATTTTATTTCAATATTTCACTATATAGTATATCGGCTACCAGCTACAATCTTGCTTTCAAAAACTTGGCAATTTTATTTCAATATTTCACTATATAGTATATCGGCTACCAGCTACAATCTTACTTTCAAAAACTTGGCAATTTTATTTCAATATTTCACTATATAGTATATCGGCTAATAGCTACAATCTTACTTTCAAAAACTTGGCAATTTTATTTCAATATTTCACTATATAGTATATCGGCTAACAGCTACAATCTTACTTTCAAAAACTTGGCAATTTTATTTCATTATTTCACTATATAGTATATCGGCTAACAGCTACAATCTTACTTTCAAAAACTTGGCAATTTTATTTCAATATTTCACTATATAGTATATCGGCTAATAGCTACAATCTTACTTTCAAAAACTTGGCAATTTTATTTCAATATTTTACTATATAGTATATCGGCTAACAGCTACAATCTTACTTTCAAAAACTTGGCAATTTTATTTCAATATTTCACAACTGGCAGCGAGCGAGGCAATTACATCAGATTGTTAAAAAGTAGGGTTTTAATTTTGTTTTAATATTATATGGAGTAATGTTTTTACATAAATCTGAAGAGATTATTAATTAAACGAGGAACTAAATACGAAGCGGTCCGTTCCCCGTAGGTATTGAGTACAATGACCTTTTGGCTTACTTGATGGATTCTTGCATATTTTCATTTTGATTTGTGCACTGCTGGATGCAGGTCACTGGTCCCCTGGACACAGGTTGCATGATTTTCAGCATCCAGTTTTTGGCTACTTTGGCACACATCGGCCTAGTTGTAGGGTGCCCTGGGGCTCTATCTGTTTTAAGCAATTCTGTTTAGGTAATTGAAAGAAGTAGGGCGACTGTAAACCATATCTCGGCGCGTTAAGGTTCATGTTTGCATGATTTTCCGCACTGCGCTGTTTCGAGCCTGCGTTAAGAGGTAGCCGTAAGGACCCTGTACCATGTTTGCCTACCACGACCACTAGGTCTCCATTTTAGAAGTCATGTACCTCAGCGGTTGTTGGTACTTCGACTAATAAATTATGGCCATACCATTGCTACTTCATCTAATTCTTACAGCTATGATGGTGACTTTAGTTCTCTGTTGAATTACTTTGTTATGTTGTCATGTCGAGATGACAAGTCAATTAAAAAGTGATTTAGTATGGTATAATTGTAGTAAGTGTACTCAAACTCACCTTGACTGGAATGCCAGACCAGCTCAACTGTTTAAGCTCATCCAAATCTATAACAGCGTTATCGTGAAGCTGCTGAAACCTCTCCAACTTTGATTCACTGCTTTCTTCCCTTGAAGCTAAAGCAGAGAGCCTCACAGGCCGCGGGCGCCCCGGGTAGTGCCTGATGGGGACCGCGCCACCACCCGGATCACCCACTACCTTCTTCCTTTCACTCTTCTTCTCTTCATCTTGTTTTTTCACAGTCTCATTCTTTACGTCACTTTTGTTTACAGTTCTGTTACTATTCCTGTGTGAATTTATGACATTTAAAGCTGCGGTTTGTGATATAGCCTTCGATATTCTGGTCTCTGCGATTCCTGAGATGATGTCGTCGTCGCCGAGGTCCCAGGCGTCATTCACAGACGCCTGGAACTGCTGATACGAAGACCCGGACATAACCTCGTCTGTGCCAACTCTTTGGAGAGGTCTGCCCGGGAGTGCGCGCTTCGTGGTCCTCCAAAACGTGTCAGACAACAGGACGCCCTTGTCATGTTCGGGCTGATAACTTTCCATAATAAAATACAGCCAGGAACATTCTAAATAACTTTGTTGGACAACAAAATAATACAGGAAAATTGATATGACATATCACCAATCAAAGACTATATTCTTTGACAGTTAGCTTTTTTTTACAGTTATTACGTTCCTTTACGCATAAGATAATTAAACCTTAGAGAAATCCAGCTTTATAAAAATCCGAGAAAAAAAAGTAATGCGTAGAACTAAACGTTTAACGTGGACATGGCAAGAAATCATACCTACGGTTATTAAAAGCTAAAAGCATCTAGATACACTATAAAACCAAAATCTTGTGTAGATAAATTATGGGATTGACATAGTCAAATAATACCCTAAGATAAAAACAGAAAAAAGGGGTCAGTGCCGTCAGGCCATCCCTTTGTGAGCCTTTCGAGCTGTATCTCTAATCAGCTGGAACCATGTTACGTAAAAGGTTGACTCAACTCACACCTCAGACTGAAGCGGACATCGGTTTGAATGACAGACATTGCAGACAACACATTTTGTTGACAATGAACGTCACTAAACAAAACATTTTCAAGATTTTTAAACAATAATAAAATATTCCAATATATTTTTGTCCATATTTCGAAATAAATAACTTTATTGCTGAATTCGCGTTGGCTCAAAACTAGAGTCAAATCCATAGGCATTCGGTCTATGTATGTTAACGAAGCTTACACTTGGCTACTTTTGTATCTAGGTGGCTTATTAGATCAATAATGCAAGTAAAATTCATGTAACGCAGAATATACTTATCTAACAAAATGGCAAGCCCTAACCCGGAGGTGGACCCCTCATCTATGTTTATGCAAAAAAGCGATGCGAAGAGCATGAGAAGTCCTGTAAAGTCGGAAAGAAGAAACTCTATCGTGAAGACCAATGCTCCTGCTGAAGTAATCACCGTCAAAGACTTTTTTGACTTCATGAAGACTGCTTATCAAGTTTACGAACATCTTGAAGGCGACGAAGACGAAGGGATGAAGATAAACTGGGAAGAGTTGACCAAACTTACAGTTATAAACCACGTGATCGAACAGCAGGAGAGAAATCTTTTACAACAATCTGCGTATACAGACCCAAAACCCGTGTCCAGCAAAAGTGATACCACATTAGAAAAGAAGAAATCAGAAGAGAATATCATGAAGAGATACAGTTGCAGTGAATTAGAAGGTAGGGTAGGTTAATTTAAAAAAATATATATTTTAGCGCCATCTGTGGTATATGCTGTGAATTATGTTTGTTACAGGTAAGGGTCGAAGAAAATCATTGCCACCTGAAGCACGAGTAGAAATGCTTGGAGTATGGACTGAAGCAAATCTAAATTGCAAGTTAAATGATGTAAGTAAAATCATGTAAAATACACGAAGTTATAAAAACAAATAACAATTTATATTATTTATTTGGATATATATTACATAGTATAACGCTAAAACACGTACAAATGTGATGTAGGCAAAAAAAAACAAGAGATTAAAGATAGCGCTTTCACCAAGTTTACATTTTAGGTAATAAACGAAGGAATATTGGATTCTATCCTTCCTTACCTCGTTGGGTACAAGAAACCTAGTAAAACTACAAGCGTCTATACACCAATCATCAAAAAAGTGTCCTCGACAAGTTCTACTGACGTTAAGAAGCTTGCTAGTTTTGGAGGTAAGATTTGCATAATCTACCCAATTAGCTAGACTAGATTTTTGCAAGACTATTGGCCTGCCTTTGGTAATTAATCGTTTTTTTAGGGTTCATGAATGAAAAAGAGTCTCGAGACAGACTAGGAAGACGCAAGTCTTCGGTAATTGCAGCGCAAGAAAAGAATAACCAAAAACAAGAGTAAGTTTTATTTAGTATTCCTAGTCTAGATAATTATACAGTATCAAAGATTATATACTAGTACAGTATTAAGAGAAGTGACCTCTATAATTATTATGTGAAACTAAATATTTGGTAAAATTACACAAAACTGTAGTTTTAGTTCAACAATTTTCGACCCAGTTGTAACATCCGATATGGTCTAGTGGCTAGGATACCTGGCTCTCACCCAGGAGGCTCGGGTTCGATTCCCGGTATCGGAATTACATTTTTACTCATTTTTCCAGTGGTGATGTAGAAATTCACGTGTGTGATGAAGTGAAAGGGCTGAAAAAAGACTTCAGGTGTGCTCAAAAACTGCTGGTGTCTAAGATGGGGTACTTCGCTGACGTCACTGCGGGCCAACGGTTGGAGGACATGGATATATCGGTGCATTGCGATATACAGGTGAAAATCTGATTTTTGTTGATGTTTTTTTGTGTCAACAGGAAATGAGTGATTTAGAGTGCTTCTCATGAAAGAAGTCCCCCAGACGCGGCGCTGTCATCGCGTATCATCACTATCAGTGTAATAATTCTGAGGCCCTTACGGCTAACTTTTCTTTTGCGACTTTAGTCATGCGTCCAACAATAGTACAACATAGTAACAACACCTGACGAATACAACATGGACATTTAGTTCCGCTGTTTGCCGTCAGACTTCAAATATGAATCACAATATTATATCATTTAGCGTGTCACCGATATAACTCTAATGACGCAATGAGCACTGAGGAATCAAGGAAAATAGGCGTAATGTTGCTGCCCTAGCATTCTGAGACTCCACAAACTTCATCATCATCATCATCATCAGCCGGAAGACGTCCACTGCTGAACATAGGCCTCCCCCTTTAACCTCCACACTGAACGACAGCTCGCCTTTTGCATCCACTGGATACCCGCGACTGGGGTTTTTAAGACTCAATTTTGATTGAAATTGCTAATATAAATTAAACAGGCATTTTGTTCTTAGAAGTTAGAAGCACAAGTTACAAAGCCAGGGTCAATGTTTTATGCCATTCAAGGCAAACAAGCGTTCGAGCTGCCTGATGGTAATTAATCTCTTGTTTGACTGTTGGCTAAGTCGTTTTTGATTCAGCTCGTATGTTGTGTAGATATTCGACTGGCTGATGCGGTGGGTGAAGCGGGACAGCATCCTGGTGGCGGAGTGGCCGCTCCTAGACCCTCACAACGTGGTGCCTATCCTTGTCTCCGCGTCCTTCTTGCAGGTAGACCAACAAGCCGAGGCCTTAGGGCTTTGCCTAATTATATGGCATAAATGATTATTAATTAGTGTGCTCCATCGTTGACCGCATTATCGCATATGCCTATTACCATGTAAAATAAATAAATAAAAATCGTTTAATTCAGGCAACCTGACCCATAGAAATCGTACAAAAAAATGGATATCAAATTACTAACTTAATTTAGGTATAATTTTAGGTGTTTAAATTTTTTTTTCTTTTCTGTCTTTCCACCCTTAAGTTAAGCATACATAACACGGCCTATATTCCTTGTTGTATATTAAGGAAAGAGGTATCTTTCCTTGAACTATTTACTGTATAGACTATATTTAGCAATATGTATTTTAAATATTCATAATTAAAATTATCTATAGTTTTAATAAAGAGTTGGAGTATCCACACACACATAAATACCTACCATACGTTGTGAATTTACCTTGGATAAAAACGTTTCGATATAGGTACGTACATAAGTCTTTTCAAGGTCAGAATGAATAGTAGGTATGTATATCTTCTAAATCTGCGTGCTTCATCTTCGACCACATTGTCGCTTATATATATACAGTTGAGTTTGTGGTCAAACGCGGACTTATACCTACGTGATAAAATAGTGGTTAAAATTTTCAGAGCACAAGAAAGATGGAAACAAGATCGATCACAAGCTGGTGGTTGGAAAGTCGTGGTGGTATTGGCATTCCAGTCCCTTCCTGTTCCCAATATGAAAACAACTAAACTATGAAACTTAACAAAATATGAAACTTAGTGTCACATTTTATTCAACTTCAAAACGGTCGATTAAAGACTGAGATTTCGATATTTCTAACTGAGAAATGTTAATATTTTTCTTTGCAGATGGAACCCCTGCTACACGACTGCCTGATCTATTGCCACGCGCACATGAGCGACATCGTGAAGACGTCCACCAACCTGGCCTGCCTCAGCGACGCGCTACTCACCAGGCAAGTGGAACAACGTCAGAATCCTCGAAAACACTGAGTAGTTTAGTTTGATGGTTGTATGGAAATCGATAAGTATATTTTACGTATCGAATATTCGTACTTCGGACTCAGTACCGTGCGGTTGACGCGGCCACACAGCTTGAGAAGTGAAGCAGTCGTGCACATCTATTTTATCATCTTAATTAGTCTATAATGTGTGTTGCCAGTGATGACATAGGTGCTGAGACGTGGTCCCTTAACTGCTAGCCTTTTTGAATAACTCACAGTATACATAAAGATGTAACTAATTGTCACCACTTAGTTATAAGAAATATTGTATGTTCGTGGTGGACAAAACTGTTGATACTTTTACTTACCTACTTTACCATCCATGTACACAGTTTATACAATAAAGATTTTCTGATTCTGATTCTGACACACAGCGGGCAATGGAGAAAGCTATGCTCGGAGTTTCTTTACGCGATAGAATCCGGAACGAGGATATTAGCCAAAGAACCAGAGTCTCTCACATAGCTAAGTTGAAGTGGCAATGAGCAGGCCACATCGCTCGAAGAACCACTAACCGATGGTGAAGAAAAGTTCTTGAGTGGAGACCACGAACTGGAAGACGCAGCGTAGGTGGACCTCTGCTCAACTAGGTGGACCGACGACATTGTGAGTCGCGGCCATCCAGTAGATGCAGATGGCAGGCTGTCGTTCAGTTTGTAGTTAGGACGTATGTTCAGCAGTGGACGTCTTCAGGCTGAAGATGATGATGATGATCTTAGTCCACTGAAAGAAAGGAACATAAAAATACATTACATAAACTCGAAACTACTACAAATACTTATGTCCAAAGGACACAATCAGTATTGAATCGCTCCGCCCTATACGACATTGATGCTGATACTCAAGGACTATCAGCCCCGGTTTTCAGACAAACCCTTCGGCCTCTCCCAGCAAGGCACTCGGCTTGATCTTCGGGTTTTCGCTTCCAGCTACTGCCTTATGTATATCGTGACTCAATCGAGCCTACGAGCGTCCTACGCTACGCTTGACGAACGGACGCACAGACAGACATCGTAGGCTTAGTAATAGGGTCCCGTTTTTACCCTTTGGGTACGGAACCCTTAAAACGATGAATGAAGCTTTGTAATGTAGGTATAATATAAACAGTAGGTAGTTCTGTTGTTCAGATTGGCCGCGATGTATACGAA
Organism: Agriopis aurantiaria; assembly: GCA_914767915.1. NCBI lineage: Eukaryota > Metazoa > Arthropoda > Insecta > Lepidoptera > Geometridae > Agriopis > Agriopis aurantiaria. Next base: position 894,580 of record OU612002.1, on the reverse strand, counting down.
CGCAGAGCTGGAGACCGTGAAGGACCGCAAGGACAAGATCCAGTCTCGTCTCTATTGCAAGATGATTCTGTCGCTCGCGGAGCCCGTGCCGGAGACCCTGCGCGGTCACTACTCCACGCTCGCGACCCTCTTCAAGTGTAGCAAGTAACACACATCACTAGCATCTAAAACTCAGATCAGTCGAACATGGGTGAAATGTCTTAGTACAATGTTAATAGTTTTTTTTTTTTATAATAATCGTTAGTTTTTTGTTTGATAGCCCGTTGGTCCAGTTGGTAGTGAACCATACCTTCTGAGCTTGGGGGCGTGGGTTCGATTCCCACCTAGGACAAACATTTATGTGATGAACATTTGTTTTTGTTTTATATCTGGTTGTTAATATCTATTTAAGTATGTATTTAAAAACTATATATGTATTGTAGCTTCTCGGAAACACCACGTTATGTAGCTCATTCCACATTTTGCAAGTGTGAGGCAAGAAAGATCGTGTGAATCGATTCAGTGGAAATCACAAACTCTGGAAATCTCACAAGAAACTTGTGCGCCACCAATAGTCCACATGCAAAAAGGGCGGCAAGATCGTCTGCTGGGTGAGTTCGACTACCTATATCAAGCCTGTTTTAGACCAGATGCACCGCACCCTTACGTCACCTTACTATTTCTCCCTTGTTTGTCTGATTAGCCAAAACTATTACAATAATGTTCATATCAAAACCATGCATTCCACCGAATTCCTACCGCTTCCTTGCAGATGTAACAAACTCCTGGGCAGGCACATAGCGGAGCAGGTCCCCTGCCAGCCGGCCTGCATGCGCATTGACAGACGGGGAAACGTTATATCCACGCACACCAAGTAAATTTCACTTTACCTCACGCTTACAAAAAGCTATTTAAAATTTTTCAAGCTCTGGCGTTTGGAAATTAAACAGTTAATGTGACTCGTTAAAAAACGAGCCCAACTCGAGGGGTCATTACTGTTGGTAATGAGAGTCTGATGGTGGAGGGAGGAGGTTAGTATAGAACTCTTGGTATGGCACTCATTAAAACACCAAATGACCCCAAGCTCGCAGGTAGTAGGGCTACTAATAGCCATTGAAGAGTGTTACTATTCACCTTTAGGTTCCATCATCAGATCAGTACGATGACTTCCGAGATTTGTTTTAGTTAGTTTGTAAAGTTACAAGAAAAGCTAATACAAAGCTGATAAATTACTCAGAAACCTTCATTAACTCTTTGTTTGGCACTTTGGTTATAGCAAGTCCAGAGAGTTTCCATACAGTGTAAAAGGCCAGTGTTGTAAGCAGCTGTTCCTTGCAGGGACGCGACGTGGAGCCTGAACGAATACATCACGTGGCTGTACGGGGAGCTCCGCTCCTGGCGGCGCGTTTACTGGCGGCTGTGGGCCGACTGCCACTTCTTGCGGTGCCAGCTGTGCGACACATACTTCCCTGCCTACCAGGTGCATGAGCAAATCTCTTTTCTATTTTTTTGCGTCAACGAGGAAATGAATGAATGATGAATGAGGGAGCTGCATAGGCGATAATAAAACATCAAGGTCACGGGGCGTTTTGAGACGATTCTTAAAGCTACCGTCCTGGAATTTATCTCCACCAAGGACGACCGTGGTGGAATGCATACCTAATCGATTCGTAATATAATCGCTTTATCTCCACAGATGGAATGGTGTTCGCACCACGAGCAGCCTCCGCACATGATCTGCGTGGAAGGTCGGGCTCCGCTGGCGGCCGGCCGGTACCCGTGCTGCGGCGAGAGGGCCTACCGCTTCGAGACCATCACCAGAAATACTGTGAGTCTTTCAGGAGACGTCACTGCAGTCTCAGGGAGGACTTCGTTAGCAAGCATGTTAAGGTTTTCCACCTAGTCAGAAGACTTATGACACAAAGTGGAAGACAAGATATTTTTCCAAACAAAATTGTCGATATCATACTTCTGAAATAAAATCGATCAATATCTTCATTTCACACAGAAGCTCTAAAAAGTATTGATCCGATATCGAGAGACTCCATTTGTTCCGTTCTGTTGTGTGCATTTGAAATTCACACAGATCCACAATTCCTCTCCGCTTGTCTGTTACGTCAAACTGACCGTCGAACTATGCACCACAAAACAAAAGCTAAAAACGGCCTTTCCCTCTTCCCCAGGGTTGCCAGTTTCGCGAGCACGTGCCCGACGAGCGGCTTTCTAATGATGCAGCAGTGCTAGAAGTTTACACGAAATACCGCGACATCATCGCCATGCGCCCCCCACAGCTCATGTTCCCCGAGAGAGTCACTAGGCTTGTACAGCGCGGTGGGTGCTACCATTACCCAACATCACATGAACTGCTCTGGTAGCTGGTCAAAAGCCTTTTCAATCAACTCTTCGTAACATACCACAATGACTGACTGAATTATATTTCCTGTACCCCCATTAGAGACTGGTGAAGAGTCGAGTCGTCTTCAATGCAAGGAGGTGTTCTGGTGGGAGGGCATCCTGCTTGCGCCACCGCGCCCTCCACTGGGCTTACTGGGCAAGCTCTACACCAGCAATAACAAGTTCAACCGTGAGTAAGACTACTGCCATTAGGGCTACCTTTAGGGAGTGTGGTGTGATGATATGGGCAACTAATTATTCTAATCCTTCTTCACAAACAGTAAAAAAGTCAGTTTATTGAACCGACCTACCGAACCTACCTAGCAATTTTCTCAAGAGTAATAAACTAATAATGATCAGCCTTCAAAATGATTCAGTCTACGATTGGCTGCATGTTAGAGTAGGTAGCTATCACCCTTAGCGCGACGAAATACAGCGCCAGACTGACGTGTCTAGAGGCCTTACGAAAAACTGCTATTGCGGTACCAAATTAAGGTTAAATCCGCTCAGTTGGAAAATCACGCGACCACAAACCGTATCTGGGCGCGTTAAGGTTCACGTTCGTGTGATTTTCCAACTGAACGGATTTAACATTAGTTTGGTGCCGCAATAGCAGTTGTCCGTAAGACCCCTGGGTGGAAGTATACAAGACAGAAGTTTTAATTGATCCAACAAGACTTACATGACTAAAATTGCTTAGATTATCAAATCGAGAAAGTTTAAAACTAACATATTATTAATACTAGACAACAATTATAAAAACGACTGTCAATATGATTTATTCTTTTGTAACATACTTTGGAAATTTCTGTGACAATTAACGGATCCATTCCAGAAGATACTATGTATTAGCAATTTTATCGCAGAACTGTATCAGGACAGACCCCGCAAGTTCAACTACTTCGCATGTCTGTGGCTTGTCTTGAGGTGAACGCTCCAACTAACACGTCGCATAATTTAGGTCGAGCTCCCTCGCCTTGGCAGTTGCTTTGCTCGGCAGACGTCAATACAAAAATGACAAATTGCACCATAGTAAACTCTTCAAAAGCTGCCCGTGTGAATAGATCGCAAACATAAACTACCACTAAACAACTCTCGTGATAAGACCGCCTTTTGTATGTCTATAAAGTGTTGCGGTATTGTGACGTACCTACATAGTACAAAACATTATGCGGTACGCTGGGTTTTCATACAAGTTGACGTGGTCGCGGTGTCTATCCTGCTACAAGTCTGTGACTAGTATCTCGAAGACTTATATATCATCACGTCACACATAATAGAATATGGGTCAAACCCTAGCAGCTGTACATAATGCTACATACTGGCAATACATGTAGCAGCCATGTCATATGACGCTTGCAAATTAGACCTGCAATTGGCATTAACAATAGTGTAAATACACAAAATTTTAGGGAAACCAGTAAGTTTATGCACAAAATGTGTATATAAAGTGATATTGGAGAAGACTAACCTGTATACTTATTACCCATCCATTCTCCTCTTTCCTCTTTTTACTAGGAAAAGGCCTCCACCTTTTCTATCAGCCGGATGATGAAGGCAAGTGACTAACACACTACTGCCAGATTTTACTAATGCCATAGGGCCACATTGATTGGTGTGAAACATTGCACGGATCCGTACGAAACAGCAAATCCACTTGAGTCACCACATCACAGACAACAGATACTAAATTCAATAGCACTCGAGGCTTGAAAACCGTAAACTATGGTAAACAAACACTGCAAAAGACCACAGGGCAAACCAAAATATTCAAATCAACTATGTTTGAAAACCTACAACCAGACCAAATTTCTTCGAATCTTTTCAATAGACTCATTGATTTGAATGAATGCTTTGAAAATTCTGTAATTAGGCAATCTCAGTGCTACCAGCCAATCATCGAACTATAGCGCAGCGCTTCCCTAAAGCCTGACGCCTATCAAAAAGCTTGGTGACTCCCTGAAAGGCCTGGTACCTCCCCGAGGCCAGTGCCTCTAAAGCCTGGCACTTCTCTGGCGCCTGGCGCCTCCTATCACAACATGACACGTACACAGCGTCCATCCGTCCCGGGTCGCCCGCGGTGGGCGCCTCGAACGCCTCCGCGCAGTCGCTCTCCACCTTGAGCACCGTCACACCCGCCAGCGCCGCGTCCGATATCGACAAGAAAAAGGACACAAAGGAAGAACCGCCTAAGTTCAAGGTGTTCAAGGTAAGGACTTAATTCAAGGTACGAGTGTGTGGAGAATAAGCAAATTGTCTTCGCCGATCTTTTCTGCGCGTCAGAAATGAGATGGAACGGTGCTTGTGGAATGTGCGTCGCAGATTTCCATAGGCCAAGGGTGATCGCGTGACATCCCGCTTGCACGATGCACGCGATCATCCTAGCAGGGATGTTACGGAGCTTCGACTCCGGTTCCGTTAAGTCGGAACTTTCGATTATTATTACACCTTCGGTTTCGACTTCGGCTCCGACACTTTTAAATCGGAGGTCGAAGCATAACATAGCGGCGGCGGTGGCCTGTGTTCAACAGGTTCATACATGTCGCGCGGGGAATCCCCCCAACTCCCACTACGTGCACTCTATCGTCAATTATTTTTTCACTTGTTACGCACACGACACGTTCACCTCCACCACACGTTGCCTCCGACTCCGATAAAGCAAATTTAAAATCTCCGACTCCGCCTACGGTTCCGATAAAACTACCTCCGTTACATCCCTGCATCCTAGCTACTAGACTTACGCAATAAGGCCTTTGATTATTATATTGACACTTATCGGCAATGTGATAGGTATACCTACGACACAATCGTACAAAAGTGTAGTAGAAATAGACACACTGGCGAAGAAAAATTTACAAATTTGTAACGTTTTTTCATTTGGGCTCTTTATGATGGACTTTAGCATCCCATGCATCAAACGGTCTACACACTTTGCAATTGAAAACTGCACATATCGCCGCTAACTAAACTGCGAGCGACCGCACTGCAGTCAATACTCGACTGCACTTTTGCGAGCTCAGTTTGATGCAGACGGTACGGTCCGTCTGAAACAGTCCCATAAGAATATAATTTGGCAATACACTGTGATTGTTGATTTGTCTAGTTTATGTTGGAAGCAGGTAGCTTATGTAGAAATTGGGGGCAATTTATAGGCTCGATGAATAAATTATGATAAATGAATTTACAACACATTTGCTCAAAAAGTGCACTTACGAAGCCTGTATACATCGTTCGAAAGTTAAACATTACGGATCATACAACGGAGCGTGCGGTAATGAATTTTACCGCACGCTCCGTTGTATAGCACCGTGCGTGTACTTAACGGTATTTTTTTAATTTGCATTTTTTGTTTTTTTCTCGCAAATGTGTTGTAAAACGTTGTATGGCACACGTGCGGATATGTTATTACAAACTCGTGACTATGGTAAGCCCTCGACTTCGTCTCGGGCTTACATTCATCTACTCGTTTGTAATAACCAACTTTCCGCACTTGTATCATAAATAACTATTATAGTACTTATAGTTATCACCAATTTACTGGCATGTATCTTGCTTTTAATAGTTATGTATTGAAATCAATTGAAATACAGCAATATGCAATGTAGCTTAGATTGTAGAATAACTTTTTTTGTAGATGGACGCAAATTAAGTATAGTATAACCTAGGATATGTTGTACAGCACTTTTGGTATCTTTTTAATCAATCTTTTAGCGGCATTTTTAATCTGGGCATATGGGACTTGTCTATTTATTTTCATCGCATCTTACCGGAGCGGTATGTCTACGTCTGAGGTATCCAAGGCACTGAGATTTGAGCTTGAAGTTCTCGTAACTCGTAAAAATATAACTAACTCTTATTTGTTGCTTCGAGCTGCCGTATCTCACTACATGACTACAGCGGAGAGAAGCACTCTTGCTGCACCCGGAACGACACGCCACGTTCTATGACTTCAACGAGTTCACGAGGAGTGATGGCCAAATACAATAATATGTCTACTTATGTGCAATTTAAATTAATTACAATTGACACTATTATTTAATAATATCTTATTTTGTGTTGTAAATAATTGTTATTCACACGTCAATTCAGATCCTCATAAGTTGTATATTTATGAGGATCTGAATTGACGTGTAAATTTAAATTCATGATTTTGGCTTCACCCAGCGACAAATTTACGGAGATCTTAGCGGTAAGCTGAGACGGTGACAGTATTTCGATTGATAGTGAGGAACTCATAATAAAAAAAAAAAAAAACAATGTTATTAGTTGTAATCACACGTTGTGATGTACAAAGAAAGGCGCGGGTGGAGGCGGCGCGGGCGGCGACTCGGCGGATGACTGCGGAGAGCAGTCCAGCTCGTCCGATAGCGAGCGCAGCTCCGCGAGTGCGAAGAGCGACGAGGACACCGCGCCCAGGAGGAAGGTGCATCGGGCTGTGCGACCGCGCAACCAGGGGAACAAGTAAGTTAGGCTTACGACTTTATTACCCTGTCCAATTCATCATCAATAATAACAATCACTAATGTTTGCCAGGAAGATGTCGCCACTTGAGGCACTAGCTCTTGGGTTTCTTTATCTGTAACTTTTATTTCTGGTATTTATCTGACTAACACCACACTAACACGCAAAAAAAGTTACGCGCTAACCCCCCGTTTGTTAAGTGCTAACCCCGGTCACAACAGGCTTAATCGAAAAACTAACGTATAAAAAAAATTTCTTTACATTGAAATTTAATCACTTGTCGCGTATATTTAACGACAAATATAATTACAGATGAATTTTATTTAGGATAACAAATGGATTTTGCGATCTACCCACAAATAGGTTTGTTTAGGGTAGGCCTGCCATGCATACGAGATTCTCCGATTTTGTCCTAGTTTAGAGGGCGTCCGGAAGGGAATTTTGTGTCAGGGGTAATCCCGATTGATTGAAAGATAAGCGATAAATTAAAACTTTAGTTAAAATATAATTCGTAAATTTAAGATGCCTACAAATTAATTTCAACGCTGTAAATCAATGACGTCACGTTGTCAGGGGTGTACCGAAAAAAAATACCTCAATTTCACCCAAATGTCTGGGGTTTTGAAAGTTTTGTCCGGCGTCGGTGATTTAGGTGATGATTTTGGTAATATTTAAACATGTAAGCCACATTGTAGGCGCCCCCGCGTGGTGGGCCGGCAGTGGGCATCGTGCGTGTCAGCTCGCAGCAACCAGGACCAGCAGCGACGGTTCGAGGAGCGCGCCGCTAGACAGATGCGAGTGGCGTTGGCGCGCCGAGTCAACATACACCAGGGGAAGGCGAAGCAACCCGCAGGTAACTTCAAACCCATGATTCAATTTGTATGGTGTTCTCTTTTAAGAGAGTCCGTTATGAGAAGTAGGTATGGTTCACGCTAAAAGAATTAGGTATGGTCATCGCTCGGAGAACCGATAACCGATGGGGAAGAAAGGTTCTTGAGTGGAGACCACGAACCGGAACACGCAGCGTAGGTAGGCCTCCCACTAGATTGACCGACGACATAGTAAGAGTCGCTGGCATCCAGTGGATGCAAAAGGCAGGCTGTCGTTCAGTGTGGGGGTTAAAGCGGGAGGCCTATGTTCAGCAGTGGACGTCTTCTGGCTGATGATGATTCTTACATCCTGTGAACCCAAATTTAACTTAACTTAACCTTTTCCTATTAAAGAATTGGCACTCCTCATATGAGTGACAAGACTCATTCCTAAACTTTCCCAACTCCAATTCCTAAAATCTGAATCCTTTCCTCACGCTAGGCACAGGTCGCGACTCTCCGAGCAGCGTGGTGGGCATGAAATACGGCTCGCCAGTGCCCCACAAGGACTCTGCGTCGGGACACGCCTCCGAGAAAGGTTGGCCAGGACTGTTTGAAACTTTTGGTCTTATGAGTTTGTCCCGAAATGCTGCAACAATTGGAAAATCGCAAAACGTAGCTCACTATGCGCAGAAGTTTACGAATAACTAACAAACTACTCAAATTAACGAGGTCGGATTTCTGTCTAATGATAGGTATCATCAGGTCACTGTGAACTAAACAAACACTTTACAGGAGAACGAGACTGTGGAGCATGTACTACTGCACTGCAAACCCACAGACGGCCCTCTGTGCCGAGGCGGTCTACAGGAGAACGAGACCGTGGAACATGTACTACTGCACTGCAAACCCACAGACGGCCCTCGGTGCCGAGGCGGTCTACAGGAGAACGAGACCGTGGAACATGTACTACTGCACTGCAAACCCACAGACGGCCCTCGGTGCCGAGGCGGTCTACAGGAGAACGAGACCGTGGAGCATGTACTACTGCACTGCAAACCCACAGACGGCCCTCTGTGCCGAGGCGGTCTACAGGAGAACGAGACCGTGGAGCATGTACTACTGCACTGCAAACCCACAGACGGCCCTCTGTGCCGAGGCGGTCTAAAGGAGAACGAGACCGTGGAGCATGTACTACTGCACTGCAAACCCACAGACGGCCCTCTGTGCCGAGGCGGTCTACAGGAGAACGAGACCGTGGAGCATGTACTACTGCACTGCAAACCCACAGACGGCCCTCTGTGCCGAGGCGGTCTACAGGAGAACGAGACCGTGGAACATGTACTACTGCACTGCAAACCCACAGACGGCCCTCGGTGCCGAGGCGGTCTACAGGAGAACGAGACCGTGGAACATGTACTACTGCACTGCAAACCCACAGACGGCCCTCGGTGCCGAGGCGGTCTACAGGAGAACGAGACCGTGGAACATGTACTACTGCACAGCAAACCCACAGAAGACATATGATTAAGGTCGGGACTCCTTGAATAAACTTCACAACAAGTGTCCAATACCACAACACCTATAGGGTGGTATAGGGCTAGAACAGGTTATTTAAAGCTCGGCTGGTTTGTGTAGGCTGGCGGGCAAATGCACAATACATCATAAGCGGGATATCAGTGCCAGGCTTGAATTAGCGCTGAAACAGTGCAGTTTAGAAAATCAAGCGAACGTGAACCTAAACGCGCTGAGATACGATTTGCAGTCGCGCGACTTTTCTCATCACCTGAACAGGTAGCCGAAAGGCCGCAGGGCTGTCATTCTCAAAATTAGTAAACTGTTTTTGACATTTATGCCATACTAAAGCTTTAGGGCCACTTGCAAACACTGGTTGGACAATAAGATGATGCTTCAAAGGGCAGAAGGCGCATAGAAACAGTCGCTGCGGATCGTACGACTGACGCCAGTAGGATATCCTTAGACTGGATCGGAAGGGCCCCTACAAGCCCGGAGCCCGAGACTGCAGACCCCCTATTCTACCTACTGCTGGTTTGCGGCAAGTCCCGCAAGCCAGGCCCATGGAGGGCCCGCCCAGGCTGGGGCCCGGCTGGCAAACGCCACCTCGACTATATGGCCAGTCCGACTCTGTCCTTAGCACAGAATAGTAATTATTTATGATACAAGTGCGGTAAGTTGGTTATTACAAACGAGTAGACGAATGTAAGCCCGAGACGAAGTCGAGGGCTTACCATAGTCACGAGTTTGTAATAACCAATCCGCACGTGTGCCATACAACGTTTTACAACACATTTGCGAGAAAAAAAACAAAAAATGGAAATTAAAAAAATACCGTAAAGTACACGCACGGTGCTATACAACGGAGCGTGCGGTAAAATTCATTACCGCACGCTCCGTTGTATCAAAGATAATTTACTAGAGTTGTATGATCCGTAATGTTTAACTTTCGAACGATGTATACAGGCTTCGAAAGTGCACTTTTTGAGCAAATGTGTTGTAAAAGATATTTTTTTGTTTAAATTAGAACGGCTGTCAAGGCATTTTTGTAAGAAATTTGTTGTAGCCCGGTACCCATATATTATGTGTCATTCGAAATCAGGTAGCAACTGTGATGCGGACAGAGACCTAACCCAAAAAGGTAAGGTCCAAGTTCTTTGGATGCGGAGTTCGACGCGTTGACATAAATAAGAATGTTCAAGCCAGTTTGTCATAATGCTTTACGACAGTTTTAATTTATTTTAAATATAATAAGTGGCAAACAAGCTGCGGACCACCTGATGGTAAGTGGTCACCGCCGCCTATAGACACCTACAATGCCCGGGGCATTGTCAGTGCGTTGCCTACCTTTGAGGACTCTATTCACAGGTACGTACGTGGCAGAAACAATCGGTCAAATCGAACAGTGCGAGACTTCCACGCATCTATAATTTTCCTTCTCATTTCCGTTCTATTTACTTCTCTTTTCTGTGGTCCTTAGAGTACTGATTAGTACGGTTATGTTCCGCAGGCGGTGTATACGCGCGGCTGGAAGCAGAGTGGCGCGAGCGGCACGGAGCGGTGCGCGCGCGCTCCGCCGTTGCGCCGCGCGCTCGCTCGCAGCCGCAACAAAAGTACAAGTGACGGAATACAACACCAATAACTATAACCTTGTTTTATTTGCCCTATCATACAACTGGACTGACGACATCAAAAATACTGACGGGAACGAGTGGATGCGAATAGCGAGAGACCGGGGAGAGTGGCATAAACAAAGGGAGGCCTACACCCAGCAGTGGGTCACTCAGGGCTGATGATGATGATGATCCTACAACTAAGAAATTTCCCACCACCTGCAAACATACGACGACCTACAACGACGTAAAGTTGCTAGTCTATAGGTTTTTTATCGGATACATTTTCGAGTGTGCATCGGATTTGCACTCGACGATCTAATTTCCCTCCTGCCCATTTTTCTATCGGATTGCCAGAGCGGGCATGAAAAATCGTCACCGCTTTATGGTTGATATTCCGAAAACCCGTACGAAACGCTTTGATTCCACATTTATTGTGCAAACTGCTAGTCTGTGGAATGCGCTGCCTGAATGGGTGTTCCCCGATAGTTATAATCTCGGTGTCTTCAAATCACGAGTGAATCGGTTTCTTCTATGCAAGCGTGCTCCAACGTAGACCGCATCATCGCTTAACATCAGGCGTGATGGTGGTCAAACGCAAGCCTATTTATTTATTTTAAAAACTTCAAACTTACTTCTAGTCACTCCTATGGAAATGACATGTTTGATGATGTGGTTGATGCCCCTCCTAGCTAAACCATGCCTCTTGTCCTTGTGGAAATAGGTTGGCATCTTCGACAAAATAAAATGAATGGACAGGCCCAGTAGAAGCGCATTTTTGAAGATAACAAAATGAGCGCCGGCTCTCATTTCGTTTCAGTCTCTAGCCGTAGGAAGTGCAACACGTGCCTATTGATACGTGATAACGAAACATCTGACAAAATTATGTATTCATATGCTTTCCCGAAGTGTAAATACACAAATAAAACCGGGATCTAAATATACTGTACATTTATATAATTAGGTGTTGAAGTATATGTCCGTCGATTTTGACTCGTTTTTACTGAGCAATTTTAATGGTTAGGGCCGGTCCATTCATTTTATTTTAGTCGAAGGTTGGAATAGAAAATCTAATACCTATACACCCTCAGATCAGACAAACAAGGGAGATATGATTTACTAACAATTATCGTTTATGTTCTAATTTCTTAGTGTTTCACTCGTATACAGTACAGGGTTACGCATATAGACTGTAGTAAGCCGAAAGGTCATTGTACTCAACATTATAATCAACTTTCATCAGTTTAGTGTCTAACTACGTATCTATAATCACACGTACATATATTATCATTTTTATTTATATGTATAATATTAATTATAATTTGTGTAATAATAAATAATAATAATGTAGTAAAATCATGTACTTATATAATTTAGGTTAGATTTATATTTGTTGTATATAATAGGGTATTTGACTACTTTTGGGAAACTATTGCACATTATTGTCTGATATAAAATAATGTATACTGCATTTATATTTTCTGGATATCAGTCGTATTTGCGATATAAATCGATGTTAAAGTTTGAATAAAAAAAGATCGCGCCAAAACGCAGACCTGCGTCATAGCTCCGATCACGTGACTAATTGACGTCACACAAAACAAAACAACTGCAGCCAGGCTGCAAAAGTTTGATGATTAATTAATTTCTAATAGAAGTAATGGTTTATAAATATTGTGTAGTGCCAAAATGTACAAATACTTCCATAAAGACACCCGAAAAAAGATTTGTTCCTGTTCCAATGGACCCAAAACTCCCCATAACTCGAAAAAAGTGGTTGGAATCAATCTAAGGTTGGAACTAAGTAGCTCGTAGAGAACCCAAAAGTATTGGAGCTAATTCAAGTGTTTCTATGTGCGAAGATCATTTTGAGGTACATATTTGAGTCTATATATTTCTATTATAATTTGTGTTTTTATTGCATTACTATTTTATGTACTGTTACTTTCTTTTTAAACATTGTAAAGCTCGACATAACCTAACAAAATAGTGATATCCACTTACTACAACATACTTTTTGTACAACTTGATTGAATGTTTTGCTTGGAGAACAATTAAAAATTAATACTGACATTGTAGTTTTTACGTTTTGAGTTCTGCAGCGTAGAAACAATGACGTGGATTATTATTAAAGAAATATGCAACCATAAAAACATTAATTTTGGGTAAGTTACTGCTGTCTGCTTGCACAAAATGTTTCTCCATTCTTCTCACATTTAACCTCCGGACTGTTTTTGGTGAAAATTTCTGGATAAATCGCTCTCAAAATAGCTTTACAACATTAAATTCGCAAATATCAATACAAAATCTGTTTGTTTAGATTTGTGTGACGTCACTAGGGATGAAGCCAGTTACAGACCGTTTTCGATCACGTGATCAAATGTCGAAAATACAGTTATTTTAATCGCGTTTTTTACAAAAAATAAGCATATTTTTATAAAAAAATCAATGAAATATGCTTTATCATTATGTCATGTTTATGGATGGCGTCAATTGGCATGATATTTTTAATACAGTCAAGTACCCTATTATCTATTTCTTGTGAAAATTTAGTCCTTATGTTTATTTTCTTTTTGTCTTCTTTTAATATAAGTTGTTTTTGATGCACGCCTACATTCCATTAGTTCCAACCTGGTGGACGACTGGTAGAAAATGTTTAGCATTAAGTCCTCCATTTGTACATTTCTACATAATTTGTAAGTGTGCAATAAAGTATTAAATAAAATAAACTTTTACGATGGGACCAATACTGAAATCATGAGAAAAATATCAACTGTTTCATAGAAAACTGTCATAGACACAACAAAATGTATGGAACAGCTGATTTTGCGATTTCAGGGTTGGTCCCATAGTAAAAGTTCTATATAAACTGCTAAACCGCTAAACGCAAAAACTGTAAGTACGGGACTAATTTTCTTGCCATGACTCGTGAACAATTTGTCTCCTGTCCTATCCCTTCCACCCTCGAGTTTTAGACTGCTTGCCTCATTATCAATTGCATTAAAATAAATAATGAAAAACCTCATTAGTTAAAGTTGTTTATTGCTTAGAAGACCATCCTGTGCGGGAACTGGCTGGAGCGCAGGCCGAAGGCAGACTTAAGGTACCCACGGAGGACCTTCTTGTCCGCTCGCTTGCCGATCGCCTTCACCACTGCCTCGTCCACCAACTTCTGGTCAGACTTGCGCTGCTCCGACGGCACATATTTCTACAAAATAACATTATGGTCAAGTCACAATTTATGGCACTGGACAGTACGTTTTATGACCTTCAAGGTTTCATCAAGACAAAACCAAAATGCATGAACTAAAACAATCATCATTATCCACAGCCTTGCTTATGCTTCTTGCTGCCACCTGCATCAGTCCTATGCTGATTGACTCCAGGTTTAACCCGAGATGGTAACAACAAAACTAAACCAAACATGATACAATGTGGCAAGAAAGTAATTCATATCCCAGAACAATTGGAAACTGTTGAGCCTAGCTGACCTGTCTTGTTTACACAAAACTGCTGAATAAATCTCTTGAAGGTAGACAAAAAACTTTTACCTCATATGAATACAAGAATACTGAAAAATCATGGGGCACCTTAGAACCGCAGAAAAAACCCACCTCTTTCTTAGTAGCGAAGATGTCTTCACCCTGTTTCCTCTTGACGCTGCGCTTGGTGCTCTTCTTGTTCTTCTTGAAGTAGGTGTCATCGAGGTGCGCGGGCAGCTTGAAGTCTCCGAGGTCCACCTTGGTGGAGGTGCCGATCACATAGCGCTGCGGGATACGTCTCAGTGGGCACGAGTTGAACTGGAAAGATGGAGACAAGTGTTAATGGTACTTTGGTTAAAGTCTGCACACAGAGTTTCCAAAATCCTTTATAATATGAAACTACCAAGGTATGGAATGCGCTCTCTGTGTGGATGTTCTCTATAGAGTACAACCTGGGTCTCTTCAAGACAAGAGTGATTAGGCACCTCATGGGCAAACGTGCTTCTTAGACCACAGAAACCTGAACAGTTTTATTTTATTATATTCGGATAACTAACAGCTACTTAAAAAACATTATATTTGATTATATGTATAACTTAAGGCTAATTACAAGTTTTCACATATAGGTAGGTTATGTAGCTGGTAGCCAATACTATTACAATCAACCTGTGTTGCGCCAGAAACTGGAGCTCTTGTATAGCAAGAAAATATGTCTTTCCGAATAAACGGCTACGAATTAAGGTCTAAAATTAGCCTGTTTTGCTTAAGTTCAGATAGAACTTGAGGCACCTCACGGGTTAAATATTCAAAGAAAATGTTTTTAAAATCCCCCTGGGGTCATTGATATTTTTGTATTATTAGGGCACTTTTGCAGTCAATACTACACATTTACAAGTTGTTCAACCACCAAGAAGTAGTACAAACATTACTGTTTCGGATTGAAAAGCAATGTTTCCAGTGAAATTATTTATACATCTAAACTATATCTTGGGGTGACGAGCGCAGTGCATTGTAGCGCAGGGTTTTGAAGACATTTGGGTCAAATTTTAATGATTGATGATGATGACTAAAGTCAATGAAATAAAATTATATTGCACAAACAGAGAACAACCAGTGACAATGCGCAAATGCAATGATTTTAAACTAGCAACAAAGAGCGCGCGCAAGCTGGTCACTGCGTGGTTCACTCGGTCTGGATTAAAGGGAGTCGGGCCTAGAGCATGGTTTAAACACCTTTTTATTGACTTTTATGTGAATACTTTACCAAAAAGTTTATAAAAAATGGGTTATGGTAAATGGGAATATATACTCAGGAATAAAACTTTTTTCAAAAATAGCCAATTTTTCTCAGACTTCTCGACTGACTGGACTTTTCCCCTGACCACCTTTTGCTTCCCTGGCTTTCAATTGGAAACCCTGTCAAAAGTCGCTCACGGTGTCTAGAGAGGTCTTGCAGTTCTGTGCTGGTCTGTCTCTCGTATGTTAAGGAGGTTGAAAATTAATTTTAATTCAATTCCTATGGGCCTTTCTTACTTTTTCGGTTCGTTCATTTAGAAGTAAATAATGAAGTAAAACTCACGGCGAAGGGTCCAGTGAAGAGGAGCAAGCCACTGGGCAGCACTCCGACGAGCACCACACGCTTGCCTGCATGTCGGCCGGCCAGCAGGATGCACACTGTGCCTACCGTCAGGTTAGGCCTAGTTCTGCGCACGTGAGAGCTGAAGGTCTTGTGGTGAGACACTTTCTGGATCCTGGAATCACGGGGAAGCTAGTTATAGTCTAAAGAGACTGTGCAAGCAAGTAATCTACCTAGTAGAGTGCCAGAAGTTATGGCATGATCACAACTAATAGGTACAATGGTGAGACGATAAAACTATACTAGGCTGATAGTGGCTTATATGTGGAACATCATAAACGTATACCCACTTACTAATAAACGTAGAGTAGCCTTGAAATAGTTATTCCATCAGTTGTCTTTTTCGTTCGAGTTCAAAATTTGATAGAGAAAAAGACAAAACTCAGCGTATGATATTGGGTGCCAGAATGGTTTACGGCGAAGCAGGTCATCTGCTTGATAGAAATTACAAAAGTAGATATGCAAGCAGTTTGCTTGCCTGGTATTGAGTGCCAAAAGTACCTGCATGCGGGTCATAGCTAAATACGAAAAGTCAAAGAATAGGCTGAGTAAAGTGCCTAAGGAGAGGCCTATTATCTAGTGGCCACCTTTGAGACCATTCTGACTATTTTCATCATGTTGTGGTTTTATCGTTTAGGTTAATATGCATTATATAACCCTTAATAACTTCTAATTTTTTACAAATTTTGGAAACTGTGAATAACACAACTTTTCAAAATAGTGCTGGTTTGCCCTCTATGAGGAATTTCCTTGCAGAAGGAAGCATATGATAGACCTGTTCTAGACATCAGAATGCAAATATCTACCAAGAGAACTATCGATTCTTGAAACATGTAACTCACTTGTCTTGTGTGGGGTAGAAAGACTTTCTGCTTCTAAGCAACACCTTACGGGTTCCTCCGTTCTTCTCACCTCCGATTTGCTTCACAACTACTGTGGGCTTCTTGGGCTTTTCTGCCTTAGGGTTCTTTTTGCCCACAAACTTGTATTTGGCCTGGAATATTACACATATATTATAAAATATGTTAAAGTTTGAATGGCTACTGAGTTATAACTGGTTCTTGCTGAAATAGCTGATTATAAAACTAAAACTAGGAGTGAAAATTTTATTTATGTAGAACTCTTATTACACAAAAAATTGTGACAGTGGCAAACACATTAGAGCCAAGTGCAACAAAGTAGGTCCACGTTATACAACCACTCGGGAGAAATTACTCAAAATCCGCTCACCATCATTCAATGTGCTAGATCAAAAAAATTACTAATGTGCATGTTTAGAAGTTGGCTGATCACTGTAAAGTCTGAGATGCTTTGACGTAATATGGCGAACATGGGACTCAAAACATAAGCTTATTTGTGAAGTTAATCTTAATTCATGCATTTGTTTACTTTGAATAGTTTAACAAATATCTTCTAATTTCGCAACTCAAGGACTAATCTCGGAAGTATAAAAACAACTACTCACAGTTTTGTGGAACATCCTAGTCTTGGAGAAACGGACGACACCATTTCCCAAATCATAATTCCTTGGTTTGCCTACTTTGGGCTTCTTGACTCCGCCGGCGGGTGCCGCGGCAGGCTTGGCTGCCGCCTTGGGTTGTGGAGGAGCCATCACGATCTGCACAAACAACGTACCACCTCATAAACACATACACCACCTGATGAAGAGGTTAGGTTAGAATTGTTTTGAAATGCAACCCCTTCCAACAAGTGATTCAACCCACTCTCACAACGTTACACTGATAACACAATAGTCTATTCGTACATCTAAAACATAGTTATCTCAGTAGATTTATTGAAAATACACTATCACTGGCCCAAATGTCAAACTTTTAGCCCGTTAAAACAATATTTTTTCCAAGGGATTGAATTGAAATATGGCACAGAATCACTTGTTCGAAGCTCGGAGGACGTTATTCATACGTGATATTAAGAAAACTTTGGGAAAACACTGCAATGAAATAGGATTTATTTCCAACAAAAACATCAGCAACTCACATTCCTACCGGGATCAAGAAAAAGAAATTGATGAAGGATTTTTTGTCTATGGTTTGTTTCTATAGTGATGTAACTGACAGTTACTAAAAACCGGTAAAAACCGTGAGAGTGTATTTTTAGCTCAAATACCTCATAAAATTAAAATTAATTGTTGAAATTAGCTGTGAAATTAGCAGGCAACTAATCAAAAAGTATTTTTTTTTCAGTTTTCAATGTTACAACTCTAATATCTCGGTCATAGACAACTTTCATGAACGATGAACGCGATTGAAAAATCCGCTCAACTGTCAAGATGACATATTTTCAGCAAAGCCAAACGTCAAATAGATCAGTATTGAAAAATGGCTTCTTTGAGGAGCCCGTCTTCGCCTACCGACGGTTATAAAAGGTTCAGTGATGATTTCGCAAACACCAGCATCAACAATTACGGCTCAAACGTCACAAGTAAACGAGAAGCTATGATTTTTCTATGCACAGTAGCCGCAAAAATCTATGTACGCTTTTGTTGTAATAACAATACATATATTCCATTTAACAAATTATTCTTTTAATTTTACAGCTGTTCTATTCCTTTAACCTGGTTCTAATCTGTCTAACGTACAGTTAGATGGTTTCTTTGCCGTTATTTGTTTTAATTTGGCGAAATGACGCAGCCTATGAGTCATGGGCCGTCGTAAACCGACCTACATGTATAATCAGAACAAAATGCTTTCAAGGCGGTCGAAGCTCTTTAAATTTACGTAGGCAGCTAAAAAGCTTTTAGAGCTCCAGTAAAAAATGTGCCATAATCTTCAGCATGTATTTAGCAGCTTGTTTTGCATGTTAACATACTGAGACACTAGTTACAAAATGCACTGTAGAATTAGATTTATTTTTAAGATTTCTTGTATTAAATTTACGCTCGCATCATATACATTGTGCTTTGATAGTATGGCTGAAGGAAGCGTTACTATCAATATCTGCTAGTAAATAGTAAAAAAATAATTTCCTAATATTTATTGAAAATTCAACAGACAAAGAAAATATCATGTTTAAATAAGTGTGATTTAGTTTGAGTAGGTACTCACTATTTACTAAGGCTGGCTTTACTATCTAGCTAAAGTCTTCTGACCTGAGGACCTACCTAGTCTAGTTCTTTTATTTTTAAATTCTACTATTAAATTTAAATTTCTGTATGTACGGCCTTACTTAGAAACAATACATAATTATGCATGTATATTAACATAAATTTACTTTGTCTCGTTATCGCTAATAACAATTTCCATCTGTCAAAAGTCGATAGATCAGTTTTAAACATAGAATACCTAGCAGATGTTCTTAAGGGTAATCTTTTATCTCATAAATCAGTGAGTGTTACATGGATCTGTATATGAGCATCTCAGCATCCATTACCATTTCAACAAGAGCTGTTTACTGGCTTCTAACCCAGATCAAACTGGTATCTATCTAGCAGCCCATATTGGTTTGAACTTGAATGCTCTAGCATTGATATTGTGAACAGAGTTGATAGTAAAAGGTTATTGTTAAGTAAACTGGTCATTAGTAATGTACATGATTAGAAACAATTGTATTAAAATGTAATGTTAAATTATAGATCCTATAAGAACAACCAACCGACAAGCCAACTCAAAGGCCTTTAATTCAAAAAAGTCTGACACTAGGACTAGTCACTCAGCCTATACAAACTTGCTTAGAAAATATATACATATTTGTTGTGTGGTTTGCAGTGCATCTGCTACTTCCACTTACAAATAGCCCTAACAATTTTTTCTGCACTTTACAAGCTTCTTCTGTTTTGGTACATTTACCCCAGAACATTATACCATTTATACCATACATTACCCATAACTTATTGTGCATTTATATTATTTAGGTGAACATGTGTTCAAATCCTGTGAAGTTAATAACTTCGCCCGTTTGACAGTTTGCGCGTCTGATGAATGTGAATTTACCAGACAGCAGTTTTATTATTATTTTTGAACATTCATAGCTAAGACAGGACAACGTCTGTCGGGTCAGCTAGTGCATAATACATTTTAAAATATCTAGATTTTTGGGCTAAAACGAAAAAATCAAGATGAATGTAAAAGTAGTAATCCATGACATGACAAATTGTTTATTAACGAAATCCTCTCTCAAACTTTATGCTAGAGTTTTATGAGAAACGACTACTTACTGTAAGGTCAATAAGATGATATTATGTTGAATATATTATTAATATAAATATATTATTATTTTTATATTATTATTTATATATTATTATTCAATAATTTTTTTTTTTTTATATTTGGTAGTATGTATTAGTTTTAGATTTTAAATATCTGTATTTAAAATATTTTTCGTGTAAATTTAACGAACTATTATTTTGATGTAGGTTTAGTAAAACTAGTACTGACCTCGTTACGGGAATGTTGAATTATTCCAAAATTTTAAGCCATTATTTTCAATAAACAATATAGGTCTATTTATAAAGATTTTTTTAGATTTTCCTTTTTGATAGAAGTAGAACGCAAAAAAATCAGTTTACGTTGCTTTTTTCGTCATAAAATGTTAGAAGGCTCTTTAAACTCAAATCTTTGTAGAAGTATGTTCTTCAATAAATACTACGCCACAAATTGTTGAAGATGTTTGTTCACTACAACACTATATTGTTTGAGTACTAAGTTTTACTATCTAGTTAAGTGCTAAAATAATTGATACAATGAATTTCTGTAAATAGTTACAAGTACATTAGAATCTACTATAGTTAAGAGATTAGGTATTAGATAAATGCACTGGCTTTGTCTCACATATTCACTATCAGTCTTATCACATGACATGGTTCCTATCAGCCAGGGGTTCTCAACATTTTAATAAAAATATAAACGAAATAAAGTAGCTATGGAAGATATATCAAAATATTTATTTGCTCTGATGGTTGCAATGACATTGTGAAAACATGTTTTTTTTTAAAGTCACTGAAGTAAACCGTGTACCTGCTACAGTTTTACATTAAAAAACCTAGCGAAAGTGAAATGGAATGAAATTTGTGGTTTTCATTTGCTGTTTTACAAAGCTACTGTTACTGTTTTGTTTTACTGTTTTTTGCAGCTGTCAGAGCAAATAATTACTTGAACCGAGAATAATGTAGTATGTGTAGTTACATAGAAAATTACATACAAAGAATAGAAATGCTTAAAACTAGCGTGTAAGTGCAGCTTAGTGATATTGTACCTTAGGTTTATTAGAAAACTAGCTGCGCCCCGCGGTTTCATTCGCGTGGACAATTCTTCAGGAACTGTAGTATATCTGTCGGGATAAAAAGTATTCCATGACACTCTCCGACCAAAATCACGTTGTTTCGTTATCTCTTGCTGCGTGAAAGATAAACAAACAGTTTCGCATTAATACCTAATAATTTATAAAGTACTAGTAGGCCGCCCCGGCTTCGCATGTGTATAGATATATAGCCTATGTCAACCGGGGATAGTGTAGCTTCCCAACAGCGAAAGAATTTTTCAAATCGGTTCAGTAGTTTCTGAGCCTATTTAATGCAAACAAACATACAATCAAATCTTTCCTCTTTATAATATTAGTATAGACTATGATGGCACAGATTATAAACAACAAATCTCATTTAAAAATAAACTTTTTTAACAGTCAACCAATTAGAAAGAAATATGCGTAAGGTTTGCGATCTGTTTGTCTCTCTCTCTCTCTCTCTCTCTTTTTATTTATGCCTTTTGGCCTAAATTAATGTGCATTCAAATTGGAAAAGCATACTAGGTGCCCCCTGGATAAGTTGTTTATTCACTTACCAGATTACCAAGGTCCTTATTGCGTAAGCCTGTTTAGCGATAGTGTTTGGGTGCTATCCCGCTCGTACGATGGTGCAAGCAAGTTGGCGCGAGTGAGATAGCACGCTATCACTATTGCCACCAGACTTGCATAACAAGGCCTCAGTTTCTATGTTGTTAGAATTTAATCAGGTCGAATAAAATGTTGTCGATTTCTGAAACGTCTGTTCAACGCGCTCTTTCATACATTGTATGATTCAACGGTAAAATGTGACGAATAACTTTTACTAAACATAATATTTGTAGTCAAGAATTTGTGTAAAATGTCTAATATAGTGAATATGAGTGACAAAGTGTACTACTCTATCCGGGATCAATGGTACAGGCTGAAATCATGTGAGTGATGCATTCTCGGCCCAAGTTTCATTAGCCCTGACAGCTGTAATTTTAACTTTAAAATTTTAACATTTCACTGTAGTTTATCGCCTACCAGCGATACCGCTTACCAGCTACAATTATACGTTCAAAACCCTAGAATAATATAGAATACAAAAAGTAATTAGAATTAACGATTTTCATTTAGCTTTTTACAATGTCATATTTATTTTTATTTTACCTAAGTATTTAAGGATATACAACAAAATTTAAAACTAAAAATGTATACAGAAAAATAGCTAGTTGAAATACCAGCATCGTTGACCACGGATTACGTCCTAAACTGTGACCTCGTGACCCAGCGACGGTTACTATTTTTGTCGTGACCCCTATATGTTCGCAACCCCTGACTTCCTGGAGAACGGATCAACGGTACGCCAGTTAGGTATAGTCGAAAAAAATTACGTACAGAAAAACGCTGATTTGTTTCAGTAGAGTAAGTAAGTCGTTTAGTTAATAATGTAGTAGCAGGCAAAGTCGTTGGTTACGTTTCTATATCTGGTTGTTAATATCTATTTAAGTATGTATTTAAAACTATATATGTATGTATATCAGTCTCTGGCAGCCATATCACAAGCTTTGCTTAGTTTGGGGTCAGATGACCGTGTGTGCAAAAATGTCCCGAATATTTATTTATTTATTATTTATTTTACGTACCTACCGCTATACTATAATGCTAGGTACCTAGGTGGAACTGATAATGCGGCTAATCAATATGCCAAAGACATCGTGACATACCCTCAAACCTATATTTACCTGGATTTCTATTTCATGCTCTAGTTTAAAACACATTGTATGTAAGTACCAACTTAGCCTAGTACCTATTTCGCTCACGCTTTTACGGTTTCTATTAATGATAATAAATAATAATAATAAATATTTTATTAACCAAAAGTTTTTAAAATTAGACAGTAACAATAATATTGTATAGCTAGGCATAGGACATACAATGAGATGATTGTTATTTTGAACTGTGGAAGTGGCTGGCACGCATACTAGTTATTAAACTGTGCTACAAGTGCCAGTGAAAATTCCCGGAAAATAATAATATTCTGAAAATTATTTAATGGAATTCCCGGAGAAGTCGCCAAATAAAAACAACAAAGTATTATACGAGTACCAAATAGTATATGGTGCCAAAGGGCAGCCCTGGATCTAAGGGGGCAAACAGGGGCACGGGTTGGCAGCATAAGAAGGCGCCAAATTAGTGTTTGGGAATTGGGAATTTTGGAATGGGAACGAGCCATTCAGAGCGCGTCACATCACATGTCATGATCACCCCCCTGTCGACACTAAAACTTGGCTCCGCCCATGGTGAGGGGCGCCAATGTCAAGTTTTTGCTTCTACTCGGAAAAATCGCAGTTCCGTGACTGCCAAATGGTATAAATACTTGGTTGTTGATAAATAACCTTCAATAATTTCGCATTTCTTTTGTAAGATCGTGCGTGTCCGAATCTCTACTACAGAATAAATAATAGTTACTATGCGTCTCTCCTTCGAAAGATTTTATCTTAGTCGTCGGAGAATACCAAACAGGCATTGTGAAACGTCAGCGTTGCAAAACGTAACTGCAACGAAAGCACGACATTGCAAGGTGGCAACACCGCGAAAGTTAGGTACTCGGAATTACAAGTAAGATGACTCGCAAAAGGCAGACCAATAACCACCATATAATATATAATAGAACATATAATATAATATAATAGAAACCATAATAAAAAATATAGTCTGTTTTTCTCACAAGTGTCCAAATATAATTTAGGTCTCTTTAATGTAACATTTTAAATACATTACATATAATCATCTTTAATGTAACATATACATTACATTACTGAATAGGCGTCTAAAATTAATTGAAAAGAATGAAAAAAAGAAGTTCTAGCTTGTAATTTTAAATACCTGTTTTAAAAATATAATATCCACAGATACATGATTAGGGCATCATATTGTCTGGATGAAACCGCTTTTTGTCATAAGACCGCCCTACGATCTATTACTTCGTATCTAAGAGACCGCCTATTGTGATTCGTTTTTATTGTATTCTTCTCGTAATGTCTTTTCGATGATGTCGTGTTTTGTTGTATTTTAATACATCATCATCATCAGCCAGAAGACGTCCACTGCTGAACATAGGGCTCCCCAATTAACCTCCACACTGAACCAACGCCATCTACATCCACTGGATGCCCGCAACTCTTACGATGTCTGTTTTAAACGTTTATCGGGACTTATCACGTATTATTTAATTTAGGTAAAAAATATGTACCTTTCTTATTATGTCTTACGATGTCGTCTGTCCATCTAGTGGGAGGCCTACTTACGCTGCGTCTTCTGGTTCGTGGTCCACTCAACCTTTCTTTCCCATCAGCTAAGAATTCTTATGGATGACATTTGTTTATGTACTTCGTTACGTCCTACCTTTTACCATAAAATATCACCTACAGAAAATACATACTTAGTTATCTAAAGTATGTACACTGATATGTAAACAATAGGTATATTGCCGATGGTCTCGCCTTCCAATAATCCGCTCGACCTCGCTCTTCCCCCTTTCCAAATACAATGGCGTCAACGGAATGCCATTAATTCGCTACGCCATGTGGACTGAATACGTATATCTGTATAGTATCACACTGTGACTAATTTGTAAATCAATGGGGACTATTTTGCTCCCGCGTAGACGATCCCTACATAAATAAAATAAACATATAACAATAAATGTACGGGTTCCTGTAGAATTGTCCACGCGACCGCAAGGCGCAGCAAAGAATCACCTCTTGCCAGAGCGGACACAAAAAATCGACACCGCTTTATGGTTGATATTCCGAAAACCCGTGCGAAGCGCTTTGATTCTATTTTATTATGCGAACTGCTAGTCTGGAATGCGCTGCCTGAATGGGTGTTCCCCGGTAGTTAAAATCTAGGTGTCTTCAAATCACGAGTGAATCGGATTCTTCTAGGCAAGCGTGCTCTATCGTAGACCGCATCGTCGCTTTACATCTGGCGAGTTGGCGGTCAAACGCAAGCCTATTTTTAAATATAAATAAAAGTTTTTTTCACCTTAGTTAAGGTGAATTGGCTTTTCACGAGCAGCACGTTGAACAATTGCAATGTAAACCAGGAGAAAAGCACAGAATCTTATTACTATTACAGAGACAAATTATGTCTCTACCGAAAGGATATGACGCGTTTGAAACTGTCTAGCGGCTAACCTTCCTTGTCCACATATTGGCAGAGGCTATCTCTTTGTATCTTTTACCGCATTTACAACGGGGAATGTTCTGAAGAACTGTTCGATCTGATGCCAGCATCGCGGTTTTATCCTCGCACTAGCTTTCTATCATCATCATCATCATCAGCCAGAAGACGTCCACTGCTGAACATAGGCCTCCCCCTTTAACCTCCACACTGAACGACAGCCTGCCTTTTGCATCCACTGGATGCCAGCGACTCTTGCTATGTCGTCGGTCCATCTAGTGGGAGGCCTACCTACGCTGCGTCTTCCGGTTCGTGGTCTCCACTCAAGAACCTTTCTTCCCCATCGGTTATCGGTTCTCCGAGCGATGTGGCCTGCCCATTGGCAATGGGGTAGCTTTCTATAGATCTGTGGAAATAGCACACTGTGCTTACGCGAACTTTTTGTCTCACACTTCCAATGTGTGGAATAAGCTTCCTCCTGCTGCATTTCCGAGTAACTATAACATGGGGTTCTTCAAAAGGACTGTTAATAGAGTCTTTAAAGATCGGCAACGTATCTATGAAGCCTCTGGTGTGACGGTGATCGCTTACCATCAGGCGGCCCGTTAGCTTGTTTGCCATGCACATAAAAAATAAGCATAATAAAATTGCTTTACTGTCTCTTCAGTATACTGTCTCCGCGAGGTGTGAAACGGACTGCCTTGAAAGGTGAAGTGCAAGGCCGTCACATGTCGGGGAAGCCTGCGTAGGAACCGGCTTACTTGCTAATATAAAAGAAACTAGATTAAAACGTTAACCGTCTTACCACAAAAGATTTAAGCACGCTTTAGGCAACTGTTTAGCATATTTTTCGCAGTGAAACAACTGCTAAACACATGTCTAAAGCGTTCTTAAATCTTTTGTAGTAAGACGGTAAGAATGTAAGAAAAGTAAAATAATTACGCAATTCACAACACACGTGCTCATACTTATCACGTACTTACTTATCACGTACTTACTTATCACGTCTTAAATATCCTCACTGGATTTCCATGTATTTGGGATTCCATGGAAACCACACAAATAAAACTCAGACCTAGAACAGATATTGAAATTCACTATTAATTTATATATTTATACGAGTGAATCTTTCTTCTAGGCTAGCAAGCTCCTCCGTAGACCGCATCATCGCTTTACATCAGACGAGTTGGCGGTCAAACGGAACCCCCGCAAACCGTATCTGAGCGCGATAAGGTTCACGTTCGCGTGATTTTCCAACTGAGCGGATTAGGTGCCGCAATTAGCTGTTGTCCGTAAGGCCCCTGTTTATAATTAATAAATAAATCTCCGGTGGGAATCGAACTCGGAGTATTCCACGCAGAAGACAGGCGTGCTACCAACTAAACGACTCTGACGTCAAGTTATGCAACATTGCACCACATCACACACCCCTCCCTGACGTACGTACTTGCAGTGCTATTCCTCGATACCTGGCTGGCCCGGAAGATGCATAATCTATCTAATTATAAATAAATAAAATATTCGGAACATTTTTGCACACACGGTCATCTGACCCCAAACTAAGCAAAACTTGTAATATGGCTGCCAGAGACTGATATACATTAATATTATATATTTTAAATACATACTTAAATAGAACACAGCCACCCCGATATAGAACAAACACAAATGTTCATCACATGAATGTTTGCCCTAGGTGGGAATCGAACCTACGCCCCTAAAGCGCAGAAGGCAGGTTCATTACCAACTGGCAGGTTCACTACCAACTGGACCAACGCTTTCAATTCCTTCCACTGGTCTCATGCACCGCATGCACGTATTAGCTAACTTGGATCGCGCTATATAGGAATTCCAACAAGCAAACACGAAAATCAGCTATTCCCACCGAAATAATTCGCTGGCTATTCCATAGAAAAAAAAACATCCAAGTGTTTGAAACAGCTGACGTTTTTTTTCACGAATTCAGGGTTGGTTCCATAGCACAATACATAATAGTACAACCCATAGTAGGTAAGGTTGTTCATATTAATGAGTATAATGTCCTCCTTTCGGTTCAATACCACCGTTCCGTAGAACCCTTTCGATTAAATTAAGAAATATAGAGCGATTCTGCCCCAAATAGTAAAGTTATCTTACATACATAATGACGGTTATCTCGACAGAAGCAAACATTGTTTACAGTACAAATATTAGTTTAGACGCTTCTTTTTCATTTCGCAACCTGAAGGCTTATTAAAAACACCTTTTAAACCGTATGATGCGTTGTTTTAGTGCCAAAGTGACGCATTCAAGGGGCGTGCTTTGAAGTGGTTGTAAAAATGTTACAGTTGGGAAAGTGGTGGAATTCAGTAAAAAATGTGAGAGGAAAAGTTCGTGCCGCCATAAGTTTCATAGGTATTTATATTCTTATGATACACACATATTTACTATGTAAAATACAAGCTAACACTACACTACAAAAACATTTGGGACTGCCCATAGACCAGCGATGCCATTTTTTTTTTTGCCAAGTCGGGATTTTGGCACTTTTTGAGTGAAAAAAGCGGGATTCTGTCGTCGAAAGCGGGACTTAGTAAAATAAACCGGCCAAGTGCGAGTCGGGCTCGCGCACTGAGGATTCCGTACCACCACAAAATTAAATAACGAAATTACCAGTTATAACTTGGTAATGAACATAAACTTGTCACCGACTCGCACTTTCCGGGGGAGTGCCTTTCGTTTTTATTTTTTTACTTTTTTATAATATGTCAATGCGCTGTAACATTACATATTATGTGAAAATTTCAACTGGCTTGATCTATTACGGGTCGAAATATACAGCCGTAGGTTGGACAGACAGACAGACATCGTAGGCTTAGTAATAGGGTCCCGTTTTTACCCTTTGGGTACGGAACCCTAAAAACGTATATAATCAGAAGTTTTAAAATATTTATCTTTTTATTTGAGTTCAAATTATGTTTACGTAACAATAGATAACAAAAATAGCCATAGACAATGTATTTTAATAAAAATATGATAGGTATTTTAAATCAGATTTACCCTATGAGTCTAGCGCCTATCGCCCTATCTTCATTACGGGCCGGGCGGGCGGCCAGTCTGTGCCACCCACCCGCGCTTCCTCAGCACGCTGCACGCACGGTCGATTTATCCCAGAAAAGCGGGACTGAGCCTGTCCCGCGCGAAAAATCGGGACGTCTGGCAACGCTGCCATAGACCGTTGGAGGTCTAAAGACAATCCAAATGCTCAAGCCCATTACCAGTTGACAGCATACCCAGCATGCTGGTGGCATTACCACGCTGAATGGCAACCCAAGGGCCCAATATCTCGACCCCAAGATTTGTTTATATTATTAGTTATTTACACATGAGGTACAAAAAAGCGTGCATAAAAAAGCGCATTTGAACACTACCGGCTACTTGGTAACGGCAAATTGGTGGGACTGGCCTCAGCCAAATACAATAAATACAATATCACTTTGTTATACACCAAGTAACTTAAAACCAATACAAAAACCGGCAGTATAATAGGCGTCCTTATCGTCTTAAACGATTTCTTCTAGACAACCTTTGGATGGACATAACTGTAAGAGGATAAGAGTCGGTGGTGTAGATAATACATATAAAAAAATGCTGCTTTGATTCAGCTAAATGCTCCGCGGTTTCCCAACGGTCTATCAGATCAGATCTTAGGTTCCTATTTATCATTTACTCCATTCTGTCCGACTAGTACTTCGATGATTTAACTGTTTGATACCTTAGTCTAGGCAAGCAGTAAGGACATCTGAAATACTAATCATCATCATCATAATCAGCCTTTTAACAGTCTACTGCTGGACTTTTAGCATAGCCCCGAAAGGGTGATTGGGTCATATCCATCATGCTGGCCCAGTTGCGGGTTGGTGGATTCACATACGCCATTGAATTTCTCGAAATACTATTTTTTTATATTTTTTTTTATAATTAATAGGCTTGCGTTTGACCACCATCACGCCTGATGTTAAGCGATGATGCGGTCTACGTTGGAGCACGCTTGCCTAGAAGGAACCGATTCACTCGTGATTTGAAGACACCCAGATGTAACCATCGGGGAACACCCATTCAGGCAGCGCATTCCACAGACTAGCAGTTCGCACAATAAATGTGGAATCAAAGCGCTTTGTACGGGTTTGCGGAATATCAACCATAAAGCGGTGACGATTTTTAGTGCCCGCTCTGGCAGTCCGATAGAAAAATGGGCAGGAGGGAATTACGGTACGGAATCACGGTACTAATAGTTACGGTAATATCATATGTAGATAACGAATGTTTATTCATTAGTAACAAGTTGAATTATTAATGACTCATTTCCTTTCCGAGGAAACGAAGGAAATTCACCTGAAAGTTAGAGGCCGCGCATATTGTGTCTGCTACCGGAAATGTATTAAGTTCAGTTTTATACACGATGTCTAGGTATTGTGTCCGATGCCAAAATGGCCAGATGATGGACAACTCGGAAACCCTTCTGGTGACAGAACCGAGTCGGACCGATGACCCAGATTCTTGCGCAATTCCCTATCCACCACTGAGATAATCATCTATTACCTTGAAGAGTTAAATAAGAATAGAATAGAATAGAATATTTATTTATTGCCAGAAGTAATATACCAAAACCTTAATTATACTAAGAAATAGCAAACACTAGATATTTATTGTCTAGATAGATAAATAAATAAATATTCGGGACATTTTTGCACACACGGTCATCTGACCCCAAACTAAGCAAAGCGTGTTATATGGCTGCCAGAGACTGATATACATACATATATATTTTTAAATACATGTAAATATATATTAACACCCAGATATAGAACAAACACAAATGTTCATCACATAAATATTTGTCATAGGTGGGAATCGAACCCACGCCCCCAAGCGCATAAGGCAGGTTCAGTACCACCTGGACCAACGGGCTATCAGTTAGTGCTCAAGCCTCACATTCATACGTCAAGATCGATCTGATAACAGTCTTGTATATATGCGAATCTTGGTTTTCCTACGCAGTAGGTAACTTGACACGAAGCACCTTGTGGAGAGCCGCACTACAACGTGTGCGGATCTGGACGTCAATATCCTCTTCCCTTGTGTGTGTGTCCGTAATAGTGCAACCTAGATATTTAAATTTTGCAGCCCCTTTAAACTTGACATCTCCCATGGGCAAATCTTCGCGCTTTTGTCTAGTGGTTTTGTAGCGTTTCATGTGGAGATATTCTGTCTTATCTTGGTTAATTTGGAGTCCAACCCTAGAGGCTTTGGTCGTTAGAGTTCGCACGATTGCTCAACCTCTTTTTTGAATTAATTACCCATCCTAGCTACAAAGACAAAAAAAAACTGTTTGAAATTTTAATTTCCCGCCTTAGGTGAAACGTACCACCTTAATACCTAGGCATTACGTATAATACCATCATTTAACACATTTCCGGTAACATATGTATGAGTTGTATGAAGTATGTATGCGGGTGGTAGAGCCAGTGTGATTTGTGTTGTTGTGAAGCGTTGTTCTCATGACGAAGATTTGCTTGGAAGGTGAGTGGATGACATTAACCTACTTACATATTATATGCGTCGATGAAACAAAGCTTTAAGTATATATTCTAGTAATTTTCTTATGAGGTCTTCGACGGAACGAATCTGTAGGTTTGTCCCGTATTTTTTAGGATAATTAGGTATAGCAAATGGCTAATCTAAACCGTAGCGGAATGCTATACTACGTTATTTTAAAATTGCATTAAATCACACAAAAATTATCAAGTAAATAGAGGGACTTTTTTTACCGCAACGGAAAAATGTTCGTAAAGCCTGAATTTACGGTAAAAATCCCGTTAATAATCATATAACTGTAAATTTTATAGCTCTAGAATAAATTGCCATCCTATTCTCACACATTAAATAGAAGAGACGCAGATACGCGTCTAACAAAAATAATTAAAATAAAATAAAAATAAATATTTGGGACATTTTTTCACACACGGTCATCTGACCCCAAACTAAGCAAAGCTTGTGATATGGCTGCCAGAGACTGATATACATACATATATAGTTAACTATAACTATATATATATTTACTTATAACTCATTGGGAAGATTAATTGATTTTTAAATTTATACCAAACTTACAAAAAGCAGACAAGAATGCGAGTTACTAAAACTGTGGCAAACAGAGATTCTTCCATCGACCATAAAAAGTCTCCCAAAAGAAATAATTGCATTCAGAGCAGACAGTTTTTATTTAGTGCGTCATGTCAGGTCCTCATTCATTTCAGACACGAGGACGGGTTCGGAGGGTGGAGGCGATGGCACCCTCGACATGGGCAGTCGATCCTCGCTGCACGCCGGTTTACACATGTCCGAGGATGAGCACTGGGAGATGAACTACCACGAGGCCGCCATTTATTTAGAGGTAAGTACTTTCTTTCCGTAGCTAGCGTACTTAG
The DNA here is from genome assembly GCA_914767915.1 of Agriopis aurantiaria. Lineage (NCBI taxonomy): Eukaryota > Metazoa > Arthropoda > Insecta > Lepidoptera > Geometridae > Agriopis > Agriopis aurantiaria. The sequence goes on along the minus strand of OU612002.1, from coordinate 862,813 downwards.
TATTTAGATCGAACGAGGAAGGTAAGGATGGTACCTTCGATGGGCAGCTGATTCTATCTGCACGTCGGCTTACATGGCACTTGTCTGAGGATGAACATTGGAAAGATGAACTACCACGAGGTCGCCATTTATTTAAAGGTAAAATCATAGCATGGTATAGAAACTGGCTGTAAGTAAGGCTACTGGGAAATTTGTTTGTCATGGCCAAATATTTTCAACTTGTAGTAGCTTTATAGCTAGGCGTTCATTAACCAAAGTGTCACAGCCATGCTATGGATTCATCATTCAGGCGTTTTCCTATAGTAAATGGGGGATTTGAGTCCCACACCCTTTAGTGTAGATTCAAATCCACCATTTGCGAAGTGCGCTCTCCGTGTTTACGAAAATAACATTCTGTAAATATTTTGTCGGTTAATGCCAAGTTTAGTCGCATAACTAAGGGATTAATTGTTTCCAGGAAGGCTTGAACAATGAGAAGTTTGACTCGCATCCTTCCAGTCCCGAAGAGCTGCCAGCATACCTCAGGGTTCACAACCCCTGGTACCACGGACTCGACTTGCTGGCCTCGCTCGTTCTCATACTGCTGGCTTTCTCTGAGGACCCAGCTGTACCCACTTTTGAGGTTTGTGGTTTTGACGGCATATTTTTTGTGAAACTGGGGGTATACTAAAGGCACCTATACTATATATTTTGGCAGGGCTAGTCAATGAACAAGGGCAAGTATTATCTTTATGTTCCAATCTATTTTGAATACAGTTAGTTCTTATTTTTAAAGTGGTATCGATTTTCAAGGCACGCACTCGTATTAGCACATACGTGCTTCTAAAAAAATCAAGTGCAATTGGATTCTGTTTATAATGGGTTGTTGCCTGTATTGGTGTTCCCTGATAGTTCTGGCTGGGCGTCTTTAAGTTGCAAGTGAATCAGTTTCTTCTAGACAAGCGTTCTCCATCGTAGAAAGCACCAGCGCTTAAGATCAGACGAGATGCCTGTCAAGCGCAAACCTATTTTGCAATAATGAAAAATTTGCTTCTTTCCAGCTCCCAGTATGGGCGCACGGCACGATAGAGCTGCTGGCTCTGGCCGTGATCGGAGTCGAGTTGCACTTGAAGCTCAAGTGGATAGGATGGAGCACGATACTCAAACACAAGCGGACCATGCTCAAGGTAATGGAAAAATAGTCATTACTACGTAAAAAGCGACACTCGCCTTCCTCCGCGAGATCGAGTCGCAATCATACCTACTACGTAAACAGTTTGTTGATCTGAATTCTTATTCATAAAAAAAGTTTATTTAGTTTAGTACGACATGATTGTAGAATAGACCGCATCACGGAAATGAAATGTCGCCGCGCTGACTAATCAAGGGATTCAGCTCGAATAGGCTCCGTTTTGCAATGCAATGTCGCCGCGCTGACTAATCAAGGGATTCAGCTCGAATAGGCTCCGTTTTGCAATGCAATGTCGCCGCGCTGACTAATCAAGGGATTCAGCTCGAATAGGCTCCGTTTTGCAATGCAATGTCGCCGCGCTGACTAATCAAGGGATTCAGCTCGAATAGGCTCCGTTTTGCAATGCAATGTCGCCGCGCTGACTAATCAAGGGATTCAGCTCGAATAGGCTCCGTTTTGCAATGCAATGTCGCCGCGCTGACTAATCAAGGGATTCAGCTCGAATAGGCTCCGTTTTGCAATGCAATGTCGCCGCGCTGACTAATCAAGGGATTCAGCTCGAATAGGCTCCGTTTTGCAATGCAATGTCGCCGCGCTGACTAATCAAGGGATTCAGCTCGAATAGGCTCCGTTTTGCAATGCAATGTCGCCGCGCTGACTAATCAAGGGATTCAGCTCGAATAGGCTCCGTTTTGCAATGCAATGTCGCCGCGCTGACTAATCAAGGGATTCAGCTCGAATAGGCTCCGTTTTGCAATGCAATGTCGCCGCGCTGACTAATCAAGGGATTCAGCTCGAATAGGCTCCGTTTTGCAATGCAATGTCGCCGCGCTGACTAATCAAGGGATTCAGCTCGAATAGGCTCCGTTTTGCAATGCAATGTCGCCGCGCTGACTAATCAAGGGATTCAGCTCGAATAGGCTCCGTTTTGCAATGCAATGTCGCCGCGCTGACTAATCAAGGGATTCAGCTCGAATAGGCTCCGTTTTGCAATGCAATGTCGCCGCGCTGACTAATCAAGGGATTCAGCTCGAATAGGCTCCGTTTTGCAATGCAATGTCGCCGCGCTGACTAATCAAGGGATTCAGCTCGAATAGGCTCCGTTTTGCAATTCAATGTTGCCGCGCTGACTAATCAAGGGATTCAGCTCGAATAGGCTCCGTTTTGCAATGCAATGTTGCCGCGCTGACTAATCAAGGGATTCAGCTCGAATAGGCTCCGTTTTGCAATGCAATGTCGCCGCGCTGACTAATCAAGGGATTCAGCTCGAATAGGCTCCGTTTTGCAATGCAATGTTGCAATTCTTAAATAAAAAGTAAAGTATTTATTCTGTTAAGATTTCTTACAGTCCGTCGTTAAATATGAAGATAATGCAGAACGAGTACCTGTATGTATATCATGCCCTTTTTTATAATTTTCCAGGGTATAACTCTCCTGATAATGGTGCTCGAAGCGGTGGTGGTTCTCTGCCGGCAGTCGAGCCACTTCCGCGTCACCCGGGCGCTCCGGCCCATCTTCCTAGTTGACACGCGCCACTGCGGCGGCGTTCGGCGGTTTATACGGCAGATACTGCAGAGTCTGCCACCTATAATCGACATGTTAGGTGAGATTTGTTTCTTCTAATTTGTTAACAGTAGTGATTTTAGCTGTTCATTGCAGCTGGACTCGATAACAGAATACCTGGCATCATCAATTCTATACACATACAAGCCACCCTGTTTCACAATAAATTATGCCATGTCAGAGACCTTCGGTTGGCCGAAAACTTCTGATACTAGCGTTTACTCTGTCTATACAACAAGCAACCACGCTTTAAACAAGACTAAGTGTGTTGAACAGATGTAAAAATCTTTCTACTATGAATCTCTGTTCACCACTCCTGTACAACATCCTCTAGAAATGCCACTTATGAACTGCGTCTTAACACGTATACCGTAGTGACTATTCTTTATTATGTACTTATTATATGTGTGTAATATCACTAATATCATTACTATTATGCCAAAACAGAACAAAATATGTATGATGTCACATATTGTTTGTAATCGTTTATTTTAATGTCATTTGCTAAAAAGCTTAATCCAGATCTAACCTACCGAACTTTTGTTCGTGTTACAGGTTTGCTGATGTTCTTCGTGGCGACGTATTCCTTGTTGGGGTACTACCTGTTCTCTGAGCATGTTGATAACGGCCACTTCAGGACGATCAGCGACTCGTTCGTCAGTATGTTCGTTCTGCTCACCACTGCTAAGTGAGTCTTCTTCTTCAGCAATAGCTTTAATGATAGTGTATTCAAAATAACTTTGCGAGTAGCTAAAATCGGAATCGGAACGAATTAAGAATTAAAAAATATCTACGCAGATAAAATTTGCCATAAATTTAAAGTTAGCCGTCACTGACCGAGTAAAAGTTACCAGTGCAAATATTTCGCTAACGAAATTGTTTGTCTCATTCTAGTTTCCCTGACGTGATGATGCCGTCGTATGCCAAGTCCAAATGGTACGCAGTGTTCTTCATACTTTACATCATCACTGTACTGTACGTTCTCATGAATTTGGTAAGTCATATTTGATTGAAAAAATATTTTTTTGGACAAATTTTTGGCAATTATGTGACAGCCCAATCTAGATAATTGTAAGTAAAACTGCCGGCCTAGTTTAGAGATGCAATAATTAACCTTTTCAAGTGATATATTCCGTGGAATAGATTTAAAAAAAACGATCCAAACCTAAAAATTATAATTCGAATACTTTCCTTTATACCTTAGTATTTGTATTTAATAGGTCCACGTTTGACCTGTATCTCGCCACATCGTCGCTTATCGCTAACCATCGATGATGTGGCTGAAGACGAAGCACGTACACCTAGAAGAGACTTACTTATTCACTCTAGCCTCGAAATGCATAATTTTGCTTCAATGTTTATTTTCCAGATGTTAGCTGTAGTATACGAAACGTTCACGCGGATAGAGCGTGAAAAGTGCCGCGCGTTGCTGCTCCACAGACGTCACGCGACGCGCCACGCGTTCAGACTGCTCGTGTCACGTCGAGCGCCGCTAGCCGTCAAACTACGGCACTTCTCTGGCCTGATGAGGCATTACGCACCGCATTATAGTACGTATAGTCGTATAGATACCATATTTGGTACGTATAGATACATCAATGCACTCCTTTCCACCTACACTGATTTTGATATTATGTGTGACAATTGGAAAACAGTAACGAAAGAGTTTTTGACTTATTGTGACTTAACTGGTCAATGGGACGGGCAAAAAAACCGATGTCTGTGATGACAATTTTTATGACATACAAATTTAATGTTGACATATTTTTACAGCAATTTGTTGTATTTTTTTATATTAGTCTTTATTTAATCCACAGATATACACAACCAGATCGGCAATATATTTTAGTGAAAGAGACAACTTGATATGGCTCAGCACAAGTACGAAAAGGACATAAATAGATTTTGTTGTCCTTATCGGCGTGACCTGTTTTTGGTACCTCAAGTGTCAAAATCTGTAATAATCAGTGACAAACAAAACGGGTCTGAATTATATTTATTGCCTTTTTTTGGTGATTTAATGTGATAAATGCGTGTTTCCTCTGAGAAATAATTGTAAAAGATATTTTACAATGGTTGGTTGTAGCATTTTGGGCTGCAAGAAGCGCAGTGAGCGAAAATACGATGATGAGCGAGAGGCACTGAGCTAGCCACGCTCATTGAAAATCTATAGGTAGTAGATCTGTGATTTAATCCTATTTTTACTAGGAAATTATTTTAGTTTAACGGTTTGTGAGATAAATGTTAGTGGAGTTTGTCCTTTTTTTTTTCTCAATAAATAATTTGCTACATGTATATGATGTGTCTTGTCACTTCAGTGGTAAATTGTCAGCGTCATGCTGCACATCTCGGTCCATGTAAGATGTAACTACTATCGTCATGCCATTTATCTTTGAGCCATTTAGCTTAGCTGTTGAACTCATGTACTTATGATTATTTACGGGATATTTACCGTGGTAAGGTTGTGGAATGAGCTCCCGATATCCCGATGTCTTCCCGTGAACATGGTGCGTGTAACTGCGCCGAAATATCGGGAGCTCATTCCACAACCTTACCACGGTAAATATCCCGTTAATAATCATATAACTTTAGTGAACAACCGTGATAGTTTAAAACAGTGTCCTGTACTTATATTCTACAGGCCGATACCTAATCAGGTATGTAACGCTATATATGTGTGTGTAACGTATAGATGTGGTTTAATTTTGTCAGAATAGAAGTCCAACCATTATTATTTAATGCATTTTGGTTTGCGATTAATTATTATTATTTGTAAATATTGCAGGTGGTCTGGACGTGTACCTAATGTTCAAGCAGCTGAACCAGTCCGCCACCGGAGGCCTATCGCGGGCCGAGTTCGTAAACTTATACGAAGTGTTCGCTTTGCGCTGGGTGCCGCAACAAGCCCGCGCTCCGTGGTACTCCCGCTCAGTGCTGGAGCCGGTCGGCCGCGCCGCCGCCGCCGCCGTGCGCTGGCCTTACTTCGAGTACCTTATATGTGAGTACATAGGGAGTCCGCAACAAGTCGAAGCTCAAGAGAAGACAAGAAGCAACTTATGGAAAAGTTTGGTTTTTAGGGTTCCGTACCCAAAAACGGGACCCTATTACTCAGCCTACGATGTCTGTCTGTCTGTCCTACATATTAACGGCTGTATCTTTCGAACCGTATAGATAGCCAGTTGAAATTTTCACAGAATATGTAATGTTACGGCGGATTGACTAACAAATAATGAAAAAGTAAAAACGAAAGGCGTATTTTTTTAACTTATTTTTGTATTAGCTCTAATGTAAAAACGGTAATACATACAAGCGTCAAACTTAACATGATTACAGGATATAGTCTAAAGTATAACAAAAATTATAAAAAATGGCCAAGTGCAAGTCGGTGACAAGTTTATGTTCATTACCAAGTTATAACTGGTAATTTCGTTATTGAATTTTGTGGTGGTACGGAACCCTCAGTGCGCGAGCCCGACTCGCACTTGGCCGGTTTTTATTTTCATTTCTGATTTTTCTAGATGCCTTGATCGTCGGTAACGGAGTGGCGATGGTGGTGCGGGTGTGCGAGGCAGCCGGCGACTTGCAAGACAGCGCGCGGATGCTTTGTGCCTCGTGGGACACCTGGCTGTTCCTCTCACGTTAGTACTCTCCACTCTGTCAGGTGCCTCTGAGCGGCTTAAGGAGGCTAGGAGCCTTACTGCTACCTCTTAATGCAGGCTCGAAACAGCGCAGTGCGGGAAATCGCGCGAACGTGAACCTTAACGCGCCGAGATACGGCTTGCGGTTGCGCAACTTTTCGCAATAACGTAAACAGAATCGCTTAAAACAGGTAGCCGTAAGGCCCACGGACTAGCCACTTGGCTTATACAAACCTACTTACTTTTTTCACCATTTTCTATGTAATAAAATCTTGGAAGTCGATTTTAACGTACTTCTAATTTGTATTGATTTGAAACTTTGTAAGTATGAGATTCGGATCATCGTCACCATCATTTCAGCCGTAGGACGTCCACTGCTGGACATAGGCATCCCCAATCGATTCTATCATTGAAGGGGGATTGCCAATACTCGCCACGCTTGGCAGGCGGGTTGGCGAGTGCAGTCGGTGTTTTTATACTCAGAAGCCGCTGCAGCCCGTCTTCTGGTTGATCCCTTAGCCGACTTCTACGGCACCCACGGGAAGAGAAGGGGGAGGTTTATTCTTAGGCTGGACCTCCACGGCAACGAGATTCGGATGGCAATACAATAATTTAGGTACCATCAAACCGATCTAATAGTGCTAACAGACGAGACACTTGGTTGACGAACCGCCGTTTTTCTCTTTCTATGGTGGAGTCAGATGATCCACATCACACTGACAGAGCCATCTAGCGGGGAAGACGTCAACCATCATGCTCATCGCGGTGACGAGAAATCGATGATCAAGCTTTCACAGCGCTTGGCGCCCGAGTCGCATTTGCGGCACCTCTCTCCAGTCTCTTCTCTCCCCCCCTGCGCGTGCGCGGCACCAACCATAAAAAAACTAGTATTACTAATCTGTGTTGACTGGCAGAACCCTGATGAGAGATGTGTTCGTGTGTGTGTCGCAGTGTTCCTGGTGGAAGCCGCGCTCCGCATGATGTCGGCCGGTCTGGCGGCGTACCTGGAGAGCGGCTGGAACGTGTTCGACCTGAGCGTCACGCTGCTGGCGCTGATGGGGGCTGTGCTGCTCACCATCGCGCCCACACTCTTCATCGTTGTTATATTCAGACCGCTCAGGTACACACAGTGCTCCTGGTGGAAACAGCACTGCTTATGATTGAGCCGGGATTTGAAAGAAAGTAAAAAGTAATAATTCACCTGCCAAAAAGAGCGGTAAGGTTATATGCAGGGTGAGTTCGGATAAAGTAATCAAACCAGATTTAGGTCCGATGCTTTCGCCACCTTACAATATGTCTGAGTTTGTCTTTCGGAGGCGTTAATGTTGTGAAATGAGTCAAATTTTCAGTTTGTTACGTATATCTGTCGTCTCCCTCCAGGCTGATGCGTCTGTACAAGCTGAAGAAGCGTTACCGCGACGTGTTCGGCACGCTGGTGCTGCTGACGCCGCTCATGTCCTCCGCCGGGTGCGTGATGCTCGTCATGTACTACTTCTTCGCGATCCTCGGCATGGAGCTGTTCGCCGGGTATGAGCTTCGGAACTGCTGCGTGTAAGTTATAGTTTTCCTATTTAATAGTTATTTTGTTTGTTGTTGTTGGCTACAAACTATTTAGTTTACTCGTTGTTGTATGCTACAAAGTCGTTAATTTACTTGTTGTTGTATGCTACAAAGTAGTTAATTTACTTGTTGTTGTATGCTACAAAGTTGTTAATTTACTTGTTGTTGTATGCTATATAGTAGTTAATTTACTTGTTGTTGTATGCTATATAGTAGTTAATTTACTTGTTGTTGTATGCTATATAGTAGTTAATTTACTTGTTGTTTTATGCCACAAAGTAGTTAATTTACTTGTTGATGTAGGCTACAAAGTAACTAATTTATTTGTTGATGTAGGCTACAAATTTGTGAATTTACTTGTTGTTGTAGGCAATTTTTAAAAAAAAATTATTTGTTGTTTTAGGCTAGAAAGTTTTTTATTTACGTATTCTTATAGGCTACAAAGTTGTTAAATTATTTATTGATGTAGGCAAAGCTAATATAACCACTTGATCGCGCATGTAGTCAAAATTCCCTTTTGCAAAATGATGCCACGATAAATATATATCCCTACATACACACATACGTACACACAAAATACATACATACTTACCAATTTTCTTTTTCTTTTTATTGTTTAATTTGCTTCTCCACGGACTCCTGGGTCCGTGCCCGTTGTCAACTTTTACAAATTAATTTATTATTTCCAATTAATTTAAAAAAAATACTTGACTCGATTGACGACTTTTTTTAAAGTGAAAGAAAATGTTATCTAAATAACTATGGACGCATTGTAACATTATTATATGAAAATATGTAATTATGAACTAATTTACTAATTGGAATATTGTTAATTATTACTTTTACATGAAATACGCTGACTTATAATTAATCAAAATCAAAATCAAAATATATTTATTGCAGTTTGTTGGTAAACCTAGATGTAATACAGACATAATCTGTTCTTAAGAGCTCCGAAAACAAACTTGTCTCTAAATGGACGTGCAATATTAGTACTGGCATTCATAACTCACTAATTATAAGTTATTAGTATTGTTAGTTTACAAAGGAAATGTCTTAGTATAGTAGTTATGTCAAGTTAAATAGGTACGATGTCTACAATATTATAATGTCATTATTAGTTAGTCAATGTTAGTATTCCAATTTAATCTCTTATCATTAATAAATTCTTTTACGGTGTAATAGCACTTAGTCAGTAGAATTTTTTTCAATTTTAATTTGAACAGATTAATATTTAGATCTTTAAGGTTTCTAGGCATCTTATTATAGATTAACGGTCCCATACAGAAAATGCTATCATTTAATAATTTCTTGTTGCGGTGTTCTATGAGAAGCTTGTGCTTGTCACGTCTATTACGTTTAGATTTATCATTTGTAAGGGGAAAATAGTTCGGGTTACTTTTAACAAAACATGCTACTTCAAAGATGTAAAGTGACGGAAGTGTCAGAATTTTATATTCATTAAATTTTGGTCTACAGCTATCAGTGCTGTTAAGTCCAAACATTACTCTAATGCATCGTTTCTGTGCCTTAAATACGCGTTCCACCTCTGTTGAATTGCCCCAGAAAATCAAGCCATATCTCAATAGTGATGCCACCAAACCATGATAAGATGTTAATTATTAATCTGTTATCAATAAAAAAAAAAACTGTTTATCTGTTACACGCACTTATATTTTAACCGTAAATAAACTGTTTCCATGTACCAGAAACACAACAGTGGAGGACTTCTACAAGTACTCGTCGAACGGGTCCACAGCCCTCGGGTACTACTACCTGAACAGCTTCGAGAACCTGCTCACCAGCGGAGTGACGCTGTTCGAGCTGACGGTCGTCAACAACTGGTTCATACTGATGAACGCGTACGCCAGCGTCGCGGGACAGTTCACCAGGATATACTTTATGGTGAGCCACCTACATCTATTGTTAGGGTATACTTTATGGTAAGCTAATACAGTTATTGTTAGGGTATACTTTATGGAAAGCTAATACAGCTATTGTTATTAAGGTATACTTTATGGTAAGTTAATATAGTTATTATTAAGGTATACTTTATGGTAAGTTAATATAGTTATTATTAAGGTATACTTTATGGTAAGCTAATACAGTTATTGTTAGGGTATACTTTATGGAAAGCTAATACTGCTATTGTTATTAAGGTATACTTTATGGTATGTTAATATAGTTATTGTTAAGGTATACTTTATGTGATGTGAATACAGCTATTGTTAGAGTATACTTTATGGAAAGCTAATACAGCTATTGTTAGGATGTACTTTATGGTAAGCTAATACAGTTATTGTTAGAGTATACTTTATGGTTTGCTAATACAGTTATTGTTAGGGTATACTTTATGGTTTGCTAATACAGTTATTGTTAGAGTATACTTTATGGGATGTTAATACAGCTATTGTTAGAGTATACTTTATGGAAAGCTAATACAGCTATTGTTAGGGTGTACTTTATGGTAAGCTAATACAGTTATTGTTAGGGTATACTTTATGGTAAGCTAATACAGTTATTTTTAGGGTATACTTTATGGGATGTGAATACAGCTATTGTAAGAGTATACTTTATGAGATGTGAATACAGCTATTGTTAGGGTATACTTTATGGTAAGCTAATACACCTATTGTTAGGGTATACTTTGTGGTAAGCTAATACAGCTATTGTTAGGGTATACTTTATGGTAAGCTAATACACCTATTGTTAGGGTATACTTTGTGGTAAGCTAATACAGTTATTGTTAGGGTATACTTTAGTTAGTTTATTGTTAGGGTTATACTGAACATGAATTATAATTTTTTATTCCCCTCCAAAAAATCGACGGGTCCTGTAGGATGCGACTATTTGGATGTTGATAGTTATTGACTATAAGAAGAAATGATGTAACCTGGTTCTTAAATAAATGAATGTGTAATAAAGTAATGATTGGATAGCCCGTTGGTCCAGTTGGTAGTGAACCTAACTTCTGAGCTTGGGGGCGTGGGTTCGATTCCCACCTAAGACAAACATTCATGTGATGAACATTTGTGTTTGTTCTATATCTGGTTGTTAATATCTATTTAAGTATGTATTTAAAACTATATATGTATGTATATCAGTCTCTGGCAGCCATATCACAAGCTTTGCTTAGTTTGGAGTCAGATGACCGTGTGTGCAAAAATGTCCCGAATATTAATTTATTTAATGTTTCAGGTGTTCTACCTGTTCACGATGGTGGTGCTGACGATCGTGGTGGCGAGCGTGCTGGAGGCCTTCCGCTTCCGGATACAGTACAAGCGGAGCACCACCAAGAGAGACGGTACACACATAGAAGGCCCCACAGACCTTTATCCAAGTAGACGCCACAAGTCGACCTACCTTCCCCGATGGTTACAATCTGGGTGTCTTCAAATCACGAGTGAATCGGTTTCTTCTAGGCAAGCGTGCTCCAACGTAGACCGCATCATCGCTTAACATCAGGTGTGACGGTAGACAAACGCAAGCCTATTAATTATAAAAAAAATAAAAATAAAAAACCTATTGGAATGATTAATCGTCATAATTGAGTCCGGCTAAAATCAGTCTGCTCAATCGGTGCCGCGACAACACGTGTCAGTTTGAAACGAAAATGGATAATTTTGCAATACTGAGTTGTAAGAATACTGCAAATAGATTTAGCCGACAGAATAAAGGAAGGTATTTCATTTCACTTTTAGGTACGAAATATTTTACTCGCTTAGTTTTCATACAGGTTGAAACGCTTGTGAATTCAAATTCAAATTCAAATTATTTATTGAGAATAAAAACGGACAAATTCCACTAACATTTATCTCACATACTGTTAAAACTAAAATAGATTTCCTAGTAAAAATAGGAATAATATTATAAAATTACTAATATAATAAATACAACAAATTGCTGTAAAAATATGTCAACATAAAATTAGTATGTCATACAAATTGTCATTATAGTCATCGGCCTTTTTGCCCCTGTCCCATTGATCAGTTAAATTTTCACAATAAGTTAAAAACACTTTCGTTACTGTTTTCCAATTGTCACAAATAATATCACAATCAGTTTTGGCGGAAAGGAGTGCATTGAAGTGGCGGCGGGCGCGAATCAGCGGAGACATGGAGCGCGCCACGGTGCGGCTGTGATCCACGTGGAAAAACTTGGGCAATTTTCCACGCCTATTAGCCGGAACCCCGGGTTTATCTGGCACAAACAAAGTGCACAATAAATTGAAGTCTATTTAGATATAGGTCTGTGGAAGGCCCGGATAGATGGAACCTCAGATCAGACAAAAATGGGATATAATATTGTCTTATCAAATCAAATAATTTTTATCAAAAATTTTACAAAATTATGTATAAAAAATAAATTTTATTAAATTTTTTATTTTAATTATTTTACATTTACATTGTTTATTGTTGTTAAAATGTCTCCATTACAAGCTTTTATTAAACTGTATTGTATGTATGTATGTTTGTATGTTTGTTCGAGTGGAATCTTGCAACTCAATTTTGAAGCAGATATCCTCAACCGATTGAGCTGAAAATGTAAGTTCGGTGACAATACAATGTTATGGTACCATCGAGCTGGTCTGATGATAGAGACAGAAGGTGGCCATAGGAACTCCTAAACGAAACGACGTAACCCCGTCGAGTTTGGGTTCGTTGGATATGTCTTCCTAAGTACTAAGGTCCTAGATGATAAATTCAATATGGTGGACGCCTCAAGATGGCGGACAAAATGTGGTCATCGAATGTAATTGATCACGGTGTTTGCGACAAGTACGTAATGATTATTGTTTTCAGAGGAGAAGTTACTCCATGAAGAGGTGCACACCAGCTGGGAGGAGGCACAGCGACTCGGCGCCTCCGGGGACCTCGCCGACGAGCTCCGACCTTTCCTGCCACCCGGGGTACATACACTACTCATAAATTTGCATGTCAAGCAGTACTGCGCAGACACTCATCATCATCATCATCATCAGCCAGAAGACGTCCACTGCTGAACATAGGCCTCCCCCTTTAACGTCCACACTGAACGACAGCCTGCCTTTTGCATCCACTGGATGCCCGCGACTCTCACTATGTCGTCGGTCTATCTAGTGGGAGGCTTACCTACGCTGCGTCTTCCGGTTCGTGGTCTCCACTCCAGAACCTTTCTTCCCCATCGGTTATCGGTTCTCCGAGCGATGTGGCCTGCCCATTGCCACTTCAACATGTAAATTTTCCATGGCGATGGCCAAGAGATATAGTTAAAAACCCCCACATTTATGCACGACCGCCCGAAGCACGACAGCGCTGACTGGTAGGTGATCTGTGTTGCAGGTGGAGGTGACGTTCATCGGGTCGCGGCCGCGCACGAAGGAGGTGCTGCAGCGGCGGATGTACAACACGGAGATACACAAGTGGCTCGCTGAAGAAGACGAGAATGAAGGTATGCCTGCATCATCATCATCATCATCATCAGCGTATTTTACTTCAACTGCTGGACATAGTAGCTCTCTCGCAAGGCCCGCCACTCAGTTGCTGGCTACGAAGTCGCGGTTGTGAATAATTTCCAATTCCAGTCTGATATCCAGAAGTATATAATTCTAGATGGCAGAAGTTTACTCGTCGATATTTAAAACTATGGATACCAGCGCTCAAAATGTCCGAACAAAAATTAAACTTTTTGTTCGGACATAGGATTTATATATTATTTTGTTGGTATTTCTAAAATGTATCTAAATGTAAACTTCGGACGCCTTTTCGAGAACTTTGTGTAGAAACAACATCTATGTTTCTGTAAATCAATGGTTTTTACCCAAATGTCATTACCATCACCGTTATGTCGATCTATGATAGATTATACGCCACTACGTCTTCTCTCGGAGAGGGGGAGAGAGAGAGAGAGAGAGAGAGAGAGGATGGATGGGTCCTAAACATCCCTGCTAGCCAAATTTACACCTTAAAAATTAAGTGTCAAGTATATATGAACTGTTGTTTTTATTTATTAATTTTTTATTTAATGTTATAATAATTAAGTAACCCGGTTATGTCCTAAAACTGCGACCAGGACCACCGGAGGATGGGCAGCAGCTTCCTATTAGTACACGGTGAACGTACTGTGATCCACAAGCCGCCTGCTAAGCGTGGGCGTGGGGCCTTTGTTCAGCAGTGGACGTTTAATGGGATGTATGTATGATGAACTGTTTGTTGCCCTCAGGACTACCCCCATCAACGACGCTAACCTCCAGCGAGGACCCGCTAGCCCCGCCCCTCATCACGCAGCCAGAGGCAGAGACGCGCCCCCGCCCGCCCTACCAGCTGTAGAACATGCTGGCCGTGGAGCTCCGAGCCCGCCTGCTGCTCGTCTGGGACGCCGTCGCTAGCGTCTGACGCGGGGCGGGCGGGGACTGCCTCTGAACCTGAACTGAGTGACGAAATACAGTAAAAACTGCCTGTCTCAAAACTGGTGAAAATAGGTCGTCTCAAATTTGGAATTATTAATAGTCTCAAAACTGCAATGCAAGTGCCGTCCTTATCGATCGACAAATTTGTCAGTTGAAGTAGACAAAACATTCCAAAAAAATGCCGAAAAATTCGATAAATAGAATCGATCATAACGAGTACGTATCAAATGGAATTTTATCGAATTTGTCGATTTTAACTGTCAAATTCGTCGATCGATAAAGAACGGTACTTGCACTGTTGGTGAGACGAAAGAGCTTGTAGATGGACATACCTAGCTGAAGGTCAAACCTAAACTATTCTTTATAGGTAGTATTTAATATCTGAACAAATTATTTAAAAAAAAGTGATACATCTCAGCAGTGACATCAATAACAAATTATCTTGAACTAGACGAAAACTGGTGTTACCATAACGTGACGTAATATTGAATCTACATGTGAAAGATGGCTCAGAAAACCACAACGAAGCCTAATTTCATTTCCGAGCTTTTTGTGACTTTTGTTTGCATTATTTTTTTGAATGCTTAATTCATCTTTATTCATAACGAATATACAAGGTAACGCACGGTTACGGTTGAGGAAAGGGTGTACTAAGTCATTACGAACAACTTTTACTATGGGACCAACCCTGAATACGCGAAAAATAATTATATAGAAAACGGTCATTTGCACTTGACAAAATGTATGCTGTTATTTTTTTCTATTCAGCTGCCTTATTATGGTTCTTTGATCGGGATCGAGATTGCATGCCGTCCCGTTCGTATCTATTTACTCGCACCACGTGCGTAAGTGAGATGGCACGCGATCGCGATCACGATCCGAATCATCCATAATAAGGGGCCTGGTTGGTCCCATAACAATGACAATATAACAACTTGACTGCTCATCCTTTACCCCGCATGAGGCAAAGGTTCTAACATGTCAACCTAAACTATTTCGAGCGGGGCCAATCCTAGGCGCGAATTGAATGAATAGCTTATGATTCTCCAATCACAAGCGTTGAGTCACGTCGAGTCTCCAATCATAAGCTGCACCCCGCGACCGACGTGGCATCATTTTGCAAAAGGGAATTTTGACTACATGCGCGATCAAGTGGTTATATTAATTTTTGTCTCATAATCATGAGAATAACGGACCCCCCCCCCCCCCCTGATGAAATTGGCTAGCGGTTGACCACAATTCACCTGATGGTAAGTGACGATGCAGTCTAAGATGGGCACGCTTGTCCATGAGGTGCCTTCACTCTTGTCATGAAGAGATCCAGGTTGTACCTTGTAGGGAACACCGAGACAGGGAGCGCATTCCATATCTTTCTGTTTAGTGCACACCATTTCCACGTAACCATGTATTTATTTTATTTATGACATTGCAGCTAACAAATTATTCCATTTGATATTCCTAAATAGGTACTAGCTAGCAAAAGTACTGAATCATGAAATTATAATAATTATTGCACTCACGAATATGCGTCATAATAGTATTACATTACCAAATGGCGTAGATTTTATTAAAAATGGTAGATAGTTATAACATCTGTGATAGAAGTGCTTGGTAGCGTTAAATTTATAATAATGAAATAATAACTATTATGAATGAGATCCTTATGAATTATTTTCCTAACATTTTATGCCTTTTCCTCGGAGATAGTGCAATAACGCGTAACTAGGCAACGCACCGCTCAAAGGTAGGCAACGTACCGCCAATGCCCCGGGTATTGTAGGTGTCCATAGGCGACGGTGACCACTTACCATCAGGTGGTCCGTCGCTTGTTTGTCGACTATTATATTTAAAAAAAAAGTTGCGTCAGTCAATACCGCGTAACTACGTATGTAGCCAAATCTATTTTTTGTATCAACGCACACAACGATTTCGTTGGCTGTAGATACGCGTTATTTACCTGTGTTACGCGGTATTGCACTATCCTCGACGTTTTGTTTTAATTAAAGGTTGGCGCACACTTAGTGTTCGCTATATAATTATTTTTACATTAATTAATAACTTATTTTTTTATTTAATTGTCTATTCGTTTATTATACCAAAGTGTAATCGAAATATCGCATTAACAAATAAAGTACAGTTAGGCATATTAATTTACATCGTATTTATGTTAAATGATATTGAAATTTATAGAGCCGCTTTTATTTTTCATAGTAATTGAAATTAACTCCACTATTAGTCATTATTTTATAATTTATTTGATACTCGACGCTGTTAAATGTAAGTGTAAGTACATAAGATTTAAGTATTAATTGTGTTTTTTTTTAAATATTTGGCTTGCTTAATAATCAACCAAAAAATTTATTACAATAATAATTATGGGGTTAGTTTTAACGTCCACGTGTTGTGCAGTGTGTCATTTTCAACAATGAAAATTGTATATTATTATGTATGTTGTATTTACGTAAGTATATAGAATAGGGCACCTATTCTGGCCCGGTCAATATTATTCCGTTCAGTCTCTCTCATTCGACGTGTAATATATGTGAAATTCATCGAGATAATCTCGACTGCGCCAGAATAGTGGTTTTGTTTATTAATTATTTTTATTAAATGACGATTTTCATGAACTCATTATTGACTCCAAAACAATAAAATGTAGATTAAATTTGACAGTATTTTAAATTAAATATAAATGCCTTCATACGTATAAGATGGCGATCCTCGAAGACGCTTTATTAGAGATTTGACATTTCATTACAAAGTAACGTAGTTTAATGACACCCATATCGTGCCTATTTGTTTAAATTGTGTATATTTCCCTACTATACTCGGGCCTTGCATTTATTTGCTCTGACAACTGCATAAACATTGTCAAAAGCGAATGAAAAACCACAAATTCTGGCTCAGATCAGACAAGCAAGGGAGATATGCCTTTATACAATTATCGTTCGTGTCAGAGCAAATAGGTTGGACCGAGTGTAAAGGTTATTATTAGTAACAATTTGCATTGTGTCTAGTTCTTAAGGAAAATTGATGATGTTATAAATTTATAATTGTGGAACAACTGAGGGCGAACATTAAAATTGTAAAGAACATTTTGTAGATCAAACTTTGTGCTTAAAAATAGTCAAAATAAATAACTAATCGGCAACTTTGCAGATCTTGTCTTATCCTAATGGTGCTTTGCTACAATTTGGGACTCGAAAGAACAATAATTATTTAAAAACAGACAAACATAATTAGCATTAGAGGACACCAATATAGTTTTTTTTTTTTTTGTTGTCACCATATATGAACAAAGTAGATTATAATTTGAATACATATTATAATACATAGGTACAATACACTGTAAATTATTCGGATGTTATAGATAATATTATTCTTGTTTAATTAGTAAAATTATTTTTATAAAAACGTTAATAATTTAATTTTTAAGTCACTAGTGTTATTTTCTCAGTGTGCAACCACCCTATAGGTCATAGCTAAACAACACAATCGAAGCAAATTATGTAAATAACCCTGTAAACGCTATTGATTAAGATTAAATTAATTAATTTTGATAGCTTGTGTTGTCTAAATACATAATGAATTCGAATTTAGGATAGCCAGGGTGTGTAATTGTTGTGTGCTTGCATACATTAAATAATTGTGAGAAATATTGTTTATACAGGGTTACTGGTAATAAGTTAGCATCCTCTAATAAAGAGCGGCCTCAGTACATCACAACTTTTGTTCTACTACTTTCAAGCAATTCAAATTGCAAAAAATAAACAGCCTAGTTAAGAGTGTGCTAACCACAGTTTTTTTTTAATTTATTTTGTTAATATAGAACGACCAGACGAGCTGAACAGCACTGCAAGTAGCTGTTTGTAGCTGTTGCGCCCATATAAACGAAACGTCAGTCATTCGAAATCAGTTAGCAACTGTGTTGCGGACAAAGAACTTTGAGACCTAATCCCAAAAAGGTAAGGTCCAAGTTCTTTGGATGCGGAGTTTGACGCGTTGACATAAATAAGAATGTTCAATCAAGTTACTGTCATAATGCCTGGCGACAGATTTTCCTTCTCATTTCCGTTCTGTTTACTTCTCTTTTCTGTGGTGCTAACAGATTCTCAGTAACTCTGAATATTCTGAGTTTTATCATGTTTTTGCTTCTTTTTATAACTGATAACTAAATCTCTGGTTTTTATTCGAAATACAGTGTGGTTTTAGATAACTGCCAACCAGAAAAGGGGTAGTTATAAAACTGTAGATTGAGCATCAACTAGGGTTTGCTAACGTTTAGAACAACAAGAAATGAAGGTACAATATGCTGGTATAAAGAAAATGAACAGTATTTTGGAAAAATAAACAGTATTAATTATTTTTTAACGATTACACTTTGTTTTAGAGTTCGGAAACAATGTTTTGTTTGATGATGAAATAAACAGTATTTTGCAAACTTTTTTTGTTGTTGACTGTAAACAGTATTGTATGGAGGTAAAAATAGTATAAAACAGTTTTCAACAACAAGGTTGGCAACCCTAACATCAACGCGTCAAAAATGGCAATAAAATGCATATTATGATAAATAAATAAATAAATAAATATTTCGGACATTTTCGCACACACGGTCATCTGACCCCAAACTAAGCAAAGCTTGTGATATGGCTGCCAGAGACTGATATACATACATATATAGTTTAAATACATACTTAAATAGATATTAACAACCAGATATAGAACAAACACAAATGTTCATCACACAAATGTTTGTCCTACGTGGGAATCGAACCCACGCCCTCAGGCTCAGAAGGTAGGTTCACTACCAACTGGACCAACGGGCTATCGACAGGAAGCACACTATTGTGCAGGAAGCACACTATTACATTGTGGTTTGCTAAATGAGTCGTAACGGTATACAGAGGTTTTTGTGAAATGTCATTTATTTGAAAGTCACTTAAATTTCAGTACAATTTTATTAGAAATGTTAAATCTTAGATATTTTTATTTCGTTTTTTGCTATGGCACAAACAACCCTGATATGGCCAAAAGCTGTTACATTGAATTTGTAGTTATCCGATAATCACACTGTATAAGGAAGGAGCCTTTATCCTAAGTATATAGTTATATAATTTTAAATACATGTATAGGGAATTTTTTAAAACGATCTTTTAATTGAGCTTGTTTTTGGCCAGTTTATTATTACAATGTACCTTAGCTGTATTCCATTTTAAACGTCATTCCATGATTAGATTTATATATTTTAAATCCTGACATAAAAAAAATGATCATGTAATTTGCATCGTTAAATTAAACCCTATGGGCTTCCACGTTACTATTACAACTTGGACAACTATAATGTTTTCCTGTCGTTACTAGAGTAGGTACCTAACTCTAAAGGTGTAAATTCCGCAGCCGACGGCATAACTTTACAGTATTAATTTGTATTAGACCTTCAACCAATATAAAACTAATGGACGGGCCATAATAACCAGGCCATAACCATTGAAATTGCTCAGTAAAAACTAGTCAAAACCGTCGGACATTTATACTTATAACACCTGACACCTAATTATAACTATGTACCTACAGTACATTTGTTACAAAAATAGATAGCGGTTTTGTTGTTTACACTCCGGGAAAGCACACGAAGGCATAATTTTGTAGTTTCGTGTCGCACTTCCTACGGCTAGAGATCGACTGAAATAAAATGAGCGCCGGCGCTCATTTTGTAATCTTCAAAAATGCGCTCCTTCTGGGCCCGTCCAACGTCCATTCATTTTATTTTTGTCGGAGTATTAGACCGATTGCGACATACGACACAACTGCCGTCGCGGGCGCATGCCGTCTGCCGTCTGCCGTCGCCTGCGGTATTCCACCTTTACACCGACTACTTGCAGTGACTCTAATGATATGATCGTACTTTTGTTATTATCTTATATATTTACATTCGAAACTATGTGATGATTATTTAACAGTATTACTTGGGTTGCTAATTATGCTTTAACACATTGTTGACATGCAAACTTATAAAATGTTAATTTAAGAATAAATGCACTTTTAAATACAAACTATGGATGTGTTTTACTCTACTAACGCTATGAATTCCTGTTTATAAGGTTTACGTGAGATAAAAAAAATACGATTAATGTTATTTTTTGAGATTCAAACTGTTGTAGAACGAGATGGCATCGGCCGCGCAAAGTTACTCTTCCAGCTTTATTTTCAGTTCAAAACTGTTTCGGTACGCGTCGTGCCTCGACTGTTCAGGGTTACGGTTACCTGTTTTAAGCGATTATGTTTAGGTGATTGCGAAAAGTTGCGCGACCGCAAATTGTATCTCGGCGCGTAAGGATCACGTACGCGTTTTCCGCACTGCGCTGTTTTGAGCCCGTGTTAAGAGGTATAAGGCCCCTAAACCAAAAGTAAATAAAGTACAAAATCATTTCAAAAGGATCTCTACTCCCCATAAGGAATCTACATGACAAATTTCAGTTCTATAATATCGTCATTTTCTTGACTTAGTCAGTCAGTGCTATTTCGCTATCATACTATATTATAAATGCGAAACGTTTGTTGGTTTGTTTGTTCCTCTTTCACGCAGCAACGAATCGACCTGTTTTTTTTTGCATGGGTATAGTTGAAGAGCTGGAGAGTAGGCTACTTTTCATGATCATCATCACCATGTTTCATCAATACGCGGGTGAAACCGCGAGACGCAGCGTTATATAAGTTTTTGCAAACAAATAAAATACAGTGTTATTAAATAATTCAAACATTTATTCCATTGAAATAAATCTATAATTCACTAACAATTTACAATACATTCCGTTTAGCACCGATTTACTCTATTGAGCGCGTTTAGCACGAACCTAACAACAATTAAATATAAACTCTTTACATTATTTCGATTTACGAGGAATGTCCTTAAATACAATGCATAATTTTAATTATGTTTTTAAGGCGCGTACCACAATCTCAATAACATTCTTACTTTAATGTAAGAATAAGAATGCTTTTGAGATTGAGTAACGCCACAGGGCATGCCTACATGTAATAAAGAATCGGCAGACCTACAATGTAAAATATTTAATAGCCAGTTCTATTGACTCTTGACTCTATATGTGTTGTATCCAGGGGGGGATCCAGGATTTCATTTTGGGGGGGTGGGGGGCATTCAGACAAGGTGCACCTGAATCAAATCGAAAAGTTCCCCCATGCCCCTCACCCCCTGGATCCGCCAATGATTGTATCTCGATGGGCTAAACTCATGAAAATCGTAACAAATGTAACACTCTCCCACCCCTCGCCCCTAATTCGTTATGTAGACATGCCCGTCTTATAGTCCCGCACACAAAGGAAAATTGGAATTACTATACATAATCAGACAGCCAGTTTGAGGGTCAATTCTGAACTAAACATCTATTCAACTCTGTAAAACCAGATATCAATCATTTCAACACACACACACCCTCGCCAGAACGACCCGGAAATCAGATTATACACACACACACCCTCGCCAGAACGACCCGGAAATCAGATTATACAATATAATATTTGACTGGTGTTTCATTAATTACAAATAACAGGCTTAGCTAAGGATATAGTTAAACACATTACACATACTGAAAAAATAATTTAAATTGGCTGATACATTTCTCTGATATAAGCGTTTAAAGTTTGATTGGGATTGAGAGAGGATTCTCTGTCCCTTTCGCGCAAAGCGTGTGTTAGTATAGCATTATTTTATATAGCAAATTGGAGATTGCCACAATATTATTTTTACTTCAAAACCTGCCTAAAAACCGACGATTTTTTTTTTGGCGTTTTAAACGCGACAAAAAAAATTACTCGTCCATCTTTCGAGCTACGAGGCCGTATACGATGCCACGTGGCCCACGGTTTACGCAGCCTCTGCCGTAACGTATCCATTGTTTACTATTATACGCACTGAATTTTGACTATTTTTGGCTTTTCAGTAAATACATTTTTATTAAATATGTTTTATTGTTTGTCTAAGCTCCATTTGACTTGATAGTGATAGATACAAGAGTTGTCTTACAACTTCATCTCGTCCCAGGACAGCGCTACAGTCGCATTTTTTTAAATAACCGATCTATAAAAGTGCGTTAGTGTCTTCAAATTCCTCAGGACCAGACGAGCTGAACAGCACTGCAAGTACCGTTCATTATGGATCGTCAAATTCGATAAAATTGCATAGTATACTATGCAATATTTTTTTTTTAAATAAAACGACCAGACGAGCTGAACAGCACTGCAAGTACCGTTCTTTATGGATCGTCAAATTCGATAAAATGTCATAGCATAGATCATAGCGAGGACTACAGTTTTTTTTTATTTGTTTAAAATAGAACGGCTGTCAAGGCATTTTTGTAAGAAATTTGTTGTAGCCCGGTACCCATATAAACGAAACCTCAGTCATTCGAAATCAGTTAGCAACTGTGATGCGGACAATGAACTTCTATGGATGCGTAGTTCGACGCGTTGACATAAATAAGAATGTTCAATCAAGGTTCTGTCATAATGCCTGGCGACAGATTTTCCTTATAATTTCCGTTCTATTTACTTCTCTTTTCTGTGGAGAGTACTGATCAAATTGCATTTTTATCGAATTTGACGACCTCAACTGTCAAATTTGACGATCGATAAAGAACGGTACTTGCACTGCAGACTTGGTAAAATACACGTTGTATGAGGTAGTATCTACACTGACTGTCTAATTTAACATATTTAATACTATATGAGGGCACACACACTGGAATAATAACGAAAAGCATGTCGGTCGATTTGCTATGAAACAAGCCGTTTTGGAAGACACCACATACCAAAGTCTTATACCCAATTTGGATTGCGTACATAAAAAAACAACTTTTTTAATGAATTTTTCAATGAAGTGAAATATCAAAATAGTATACAGAAAAGTCGGAAGCAAGTTTTTTTTTAATCCCCCGATTTTCTTGAATCGTAGCTAAGAACACTCGATCAAGTCACCTTTACAAACAAAAACTAAATCAAAATAGGTTCAGCCGTTTGGATACACAGATATAAATTTTAAACTTATAACGCCCTTCTTTTTGCGTCGGGGGTTAAAAACCGGTCCAATGTGACTTTCTGGCAGGCAAGGCCTACACAATTAAACACATATTTTAAAATTTACACTGCGGAGGTACCGCCTGTAGAAAGCGGCAGACGTACGCGGCAATGGAGCCACAGCATAATTTTGTACCGATTGCCGTGAAAACTATGGGCAGTTGGAGCGCTGACGCCAAGAGCTTGGTCTCAGAAGTTGGCCGCAGTATACTAGACAACGGTGGCGACTCCCGCTCTGGCTCGTTCCTGGTCCAAAGATTGGCCAGTGCCATTCAGCGTGGCAATGCTGCCAGTGTTATGGGGACTTGACTATGGACTTTGACAGTGCGGGGCGGGTTATTTGATTTGACGTAAATTTATATAGTTTGTGATACGTTTATTATTGATATGGCCAATGAATCTTTACTAATATTATAAAGAGGAAAGATTTGTATGTAAGTATGTTTGTAACGAATTGGCCCAAAATATACTGGACCGATTTAAAAAATTCTTTCACTGTTGGGAAGCTACACTATCCCCAGACATAAGCTATAATCTATACCCGTGCGAAGCTGGGGCGGACCGCTAGTGATTGATAAAATATCATATATGTAAAAGAAAAAACTCCCTGATCGTCGGACCGAAATTCGATGTCTCTTACGCATTCCAGCTTAGGTATAAGTTACTCGCTACATACATAATAGCAAAATATTTGATACATTTGTTTAGCTGACAGTTTATCTAGGTACTACTCTACAGAAGCACACAGTGATTTTCCTAGTATACAAATATATGGAACTAAATAATATACACATGTTTTTAATGTAATTTAGGTCGCAGGATGAGAAATTCAACCAAATCACTGGCATCGAACCCGTTCAAGTATTATTATGTGGAAATTGTTAGCCCCCCGTTACTACCGCTGTAATAATAATTAAACCCCCCCCCCCCCCGTGATGCTTAAGTAATACTTGAAAGACAACCATCTTGCAAATAAATTACCTCATTCAATTTCATCTGCGTTTAAGAATTTCAGCTTACAAGACTTCAGCTTAATTTTCTATACAATGTTGGGTAATGGCTCCAACGTTGCCCCCTACGCATTTCTCGTAGACAATTTTGCCACAATTTAAGTAGTAAGTAACCGCGTTCACAAACAAAAAAATCACATACAATAATTATCAATTCAAAAACCGACTTCACAAAATTAGTAACAATTTCAATGCAATGCAATTTCGATGATTCCTCAATATTGCAATCAAAGTAATAAAAAATCCAGTTATTTTGATTTAAAAGCCAAATTACTGAACCGATATTGATGTAATTTCTATTGAACCAATCTGATTTCAATTAGAAATGGTTCCAAAACCAAATCGGTTCATTAATGAGTACAGGGGGCCTTACGGACAACTGCTATTGCGGCACCAAACTAACGTTAAATCCGCTCAGTTGGAAAATCACGCGAACGTGAACCGCTCAGATACGGTTTGCGGTCGCGTGATTTTCCAACTGAGCGGATTTAACGTTAGTTTGGTGCCACAATAACAGTTGTTCGTAAGGCCCCTGAAGTAACAAACATTTAAAAATCCCCTCTTTTTGTTAAGTCGGTTAAATATGAATTCGCAACACCTTAACAATAATCAGCTGCGAAGTTCAGTGGTACTGGTACTAATTACAATAAATATTAAACTAATACAACAAGAAAATTTAACTACGGCAGCCCGACTCAAAGGTGCATTACGAAGGGGACCACTGATAACCTCAAAGATGGAGGACACGTACGCAGTTCCGCGCGTGACATAATAAAAACAAGTTTTGATTAATTTTCAAAATCTGTTTTTAAGCCGATATTATACTATAAAAAAAAAAAACCTGCCGAATATACGTGTTGAAAAGAATCATCAAAAACAATTCTAAATTGGCGGAGTAATCGCGTAACAAGCATAAAAAAAAAAAAAACATACAGTCGAATTGATAACCTCCTTCTTTTTGAAGTCGGTTAAAAAGCAAAATTTATCTTCTTTAACTAATTCGCGCCAAAAAAGCAGGCTATGGGCTCTGCTTGACGTCACAATAACAATCTATGTCAACTGTATTTTCTGCGAACTTGCAATCAAAATGGTGTTTACTTTCATAGTTGTGACGTCATTAGCTCTGATTGGTTGGGGTTTACTTATCATGGCGGATTGCTGACATTGCGGATTGGATACCGTATCTCGGCGCGTGAAGGTTCAAGTTCGCGTGATTTTCCGCACTGTGCTGTATTTTATATTGTTATTTGAACAAAACATAGTTTTTAAAATAAAACTAAATACAGCTATTAAAATCTTTCTGAACTATTCCATTAGTTAAGGTCATATAAAACATATCAAACAATACAAATACACAATTATACATTATTATTTGTTATATTTTAGACAAAACAGACCTATTAGGCATGTGGTAAATACCGGTGGTATACAATAAACAATGATTAGACCATTATAAATCATGTCAGGTAAGACACATCTGAATCGGGCTGAAATTAATATAAAAATAACAAAATAAATTATAACTAATAAATTGAAATAATATCCGTTAAGACCCGTAAACTAATTGAAGGAAGAAGGTGGGTGCACTAACTAATGTACCTATTAAACTAATTCAATAAATTAATATAATATTTATTACATAATGTATAAGTACGTATATAATTTATCAGAAAATATCATAAATATGAAGCCATTTTCAGTTCAACATGATTTTGATAATTCATGATGATATTTAATGTTTCCAATTTTTACTTTATATAAAAATTCATGATATTTAATTAAAATATACAATATAAATTTTAATATCAATAAAGATAATTACTTTCGTAAAGTATTACGATTTTTTATTTTATATGTAACAGATATTTATTTATCTATTATTGTATTTTATTTGACTTTATTTCAATTATTTTATGCTTCAGTGATGAATTGTTGTTATTCAAATTATTATTGTAAATTTACCCCCCTTAAGTAACAATATTAATTCGAAACCAGGCGCACGCTGTTATCATGATTAGAATTATAATATATTCATAAAAGCTCCATAAATTCTATTCTATAAAAAAAAAATTGTCTCACTTCCACTCGTGGCACTTTTCGTCCGTCAAAAGTAGACGGAACATTTTATATCATAGCTTGAGGAGCGTTTATGAATACGAGGGTAAATTTATGACAACAGTGTAGTCCGAAGCCTTCAGGGGCCTTACGGCTACCGGTTTTAAGCGATTCAGCAGTGCAAGTACCGTTCTTTATCGAACGACAAATTCGATAAAAAACCATAGAATCGATCATAGCGTGTACTGATCGAATGGCATGTTATCGAATTTGACGATTTCAACTGTCAAATTTGACGATTGGAAAAGAACGAAGAACGGTACTTGCACGGTTGTTTAGGTGATGCGAAAAGTTACGCGACCGCAAACCGTATCTCGGCGCGTTAAGGTTCACGTTCGCGTGATTTTACGCACTGCGCTGTTTCGAGCCCGCGTTAACAGGTAGCCGTAAGCCAGATGCTTTTAACTTTTTATGATTATTTTAATCGGTTTTTATTGTACCTACAATACAGGAGTTTATTTTACGTCTCATTAATAAACTAATTAGCCTTTAGGATACATCCTGCCCCATACAAATATATATGGTAATGTGTGTACGTCATGTATGTTTGTACATCGAGTTTGGGAAGCCATTAGCGACCCACTCGGTTAGGGCTATGTCTACACATGTATGGACAACATAATTTATGTACTGTGTACATAACGTGACGTAAGCGGTTGTGTAAGAATAACAAACTAATTTGTGTACAGTCTTGTACTATTCATTATTCTCTAGTACAGTAGAGATTTAGTATAATTTTAGGGCTTTGACCAAAATAAAATGAATGGACAGGACCCAGGATGAGCTCATTTATGAAGATTACAAAATGAGAGCCGGCGCTCACTTCGTCTCAGTCGGTCTCTAGCCGTAGGAAGTGCAACACGCGTCTATTGTTACATGATAACGAAACATCTGACAAAATTATGCCTTCGTGTGCTTTCCCGAAGTGAAAATACACAACAAAAAAAACCGCTATCTATGTTTTGTAACAAATTTCATGTATATGGTTATAATTAGGTGTTGAAGTATAATATGTCCGACGGTTTTGACTTGTTTTTACTGAGCAAGTTCAATGGTTATGGCCCGTCCATTCATTTTTTTTTGGGTATATCCTTACGGAGCGATGTGACATCGATTCGACTGTCGGTCCGCACAAACGAAACTGCTCTTGTAAATTCTAGAATAATTTTTCATACAATCTACTATTTAAAAAAATAATGTTTGTAATAAAATTCGGTGTAAAGTTTGAATTTGTCATTATTCTTACACATCCCTTATTAAATCTAGATTTTTAATGTCGATTAAAGGTTTTAGAAAACACAACTGAAATGTTATTATCACATCTTATAGTGTTAACACACGTATGGATTTGGTTGACCTCAACCGCCGTCCAACCAACGGGAGAGAAAGAGTGAGAATATCATATTTCCCTCTCTTTCTATCCCGTTGGTCAAACGGCGGTTGAGGTCAACCAAATCCATACGTGTGTTAACACTATTACTGCAATACTTTTGATTACTTCAGTTCTGTCGACTAAAACCTCCAAAACGAACATCGGTAGGTCCCGTTTCACGCTCGGTTTGTGTATAGTATATCCTTATTAGGTGTAAAGTAAGCCACATAATTATTATTGACCCGGGCATACTTTGTCACTGTCATTTTAAACCTAAGTATAGTTTAACTGTTTTTTACTCCTTTCAAGTCTCGCTAGGTCACTCTCCTTTGTTAAATCTAGATACACACTTGTAAGTCCCAGTTGACCATCTCTTATTAAATCTATTTAGACACTGTACAAGTACCGATTGGTCACACAATCTCTTGCTAAATCTAAGTAGACACTTGTGGAGCAAGTTCCAACTGCTCGCCCTCGTTAACCCTAGTATGACAATGAGCCTCGTTTGGTCACAATCCCTTGTGAACCCTAGTGTGACAGCGGGTCCCGTGTTGTCACAATCCCTTGTGAACCCTAGTGTGACAGCGGGTCCCGTGTTGTCACAATCCCTTGTGAACCCTCGTGTGACAGCGGGTCCCGTGTTGTCACAATAACTTGTGAACCCTAGTGTGACAGCGGGTCCCGTGTTGTCACAATCCCTTGTGAACCCTAGTGTGACAGCAGGTCCCGTGTTGTCACAATCCCTTGTGAACCCTAGTGTGACAACGAGTACCGTGTCACAGTCCCTTGTTAACCTTAGTGCTGGTGATTCGTCACATGCCGACGGCGACACCCTCGCCGCCGAGCTTCGTCTCCTTCACTCGGAAGCCGTTCTCCATCAGGTTGCTGCTCAACGAGTCGATGATGCTGCGAGGAGTGGACGGCGGGATCAGGACCATGGCGTAACTGGAATTAACAAATGGCTCTGTTTAATGCAACTCTTACGAGCTATCATTAGGTGTATTGTGTGTTAAATAACCCCATAAACATTGCCCTTTAATCCAGAACATAGTGTGATGCAGTTGAATAACTGGTAAAGGTGTGGTACTTCCTCAGATGGACTCTGCAAAAGAGCCCGTAGACTGATTGACATGGTATCGTAAATTCCTAAGAGAAATGGCGCTTTTTGTTATCGGAGGCCAGGTTTATGACCGTATAGACACACTCCGACCCTTAACCTCTTGTATACTACCAGTACAGATACCAGTACAGCGAAATATAGAAAGTCAAAATAAATATCCCAAAACCCTAAAACGACATATTCCTAGCAAAATGTTACTATAGCATAAACGAGTATTTAGAAGACAAATCAATTATGGAATTAATTGATTCGCTCCGCACTTTGTTGCCTTACCCAATTAGAGTCATTAGGTGATACCTACCTTAAACATGCTACCTAACATCTCTATGAGAATTTCATAATGTGCAATAAATTATTGAGTATATCCTTTCCATACTAAGGTTACCTGGAAAAGGTCGCTTATAAAGGTCGTGCGATAAGGCCGCCAGTGTCAGTTGTTACTCTAGTTTTAAGTCTGTTTTGTTCTTTAAATGCGATTTCTGGTGTGAACAAAAAAGAGTTTTACACAGGGTTACGCGGAAAGGGTGTACTTAGCCGAAAGGGATCCATAGTACTCACCATTATGAACAACTTTTACTATGGGAGCAACTCTGAAATTGGGAAAAAAATATCAACTGTTCCATAGAAAACGGTCATTCACACTCAACAAAATGTATGGAATAGTTGATAATTTTTTCGCGATTTCAGGATTAGTCCCGTAGTAAAAGTTGTTCATGATTTTGAGTATAACGAACCCCTTTCAGCTTTGTACACCCTTACTGCGTAACCCTGTATAGCTATTCTATTGTATAGGTACAATAAAGGTTTTGTATAGGGCCAGGCCTGGAGCACTCCGCACTGTAGGTATGAAGCTGCAACCAACAAGTCGGACCTACCGCGCTACAGAGATAACGCGACAAAAGTTATACGATAGACAGAGGTTCAACAACAACTTCTAGGTTAATATAGCTGTAGATAGTAAGCGCTCTTCATCATCATCATCATCATCATTTCAGCCATAGGACGTCCACTGCTGGACATAGGCCTACCCCATCGATCTCCAAAAGGGCCGGTTGGAAGCGGCCTGCATCCAGCGTTTCCCTGCGGTCGCTTTTAGGTCGTCTGTCCATCTTGTGGGTGGACGTCCTACGCTACGCTTACCGGTCCGCAGTTAGCGCTCGCACGTCCTGAATTGCACTTTATTGTGTAGTAGCAAGAGTCGCTACTTATTTAAACGATCTTGCGGAGTTTATCTTCTGTACTTGTATTAATGTCTTCTGTGATTGATTAACTCTTTATTGTTTACACCATAAAATTTGATACAGAGGACAAAAAACTCTTAAAAACCAGTGTAACAACTGGCGGCCTTACCGCTAAAAGTGATCTCTTCCAGGCAACCTTAGGATGGAAAGCATTTATAGAAGACTATTTATAGGATTTATAGATGTGATAGGGCTAAGTTGCCAGATCGATTGTTAGAGTTTTTCATAGAATCATCAGAGAATGGCTGTTTGTAAGATGTAGATAAGGTAGTAGTCTCACCCGCCGCCGCCCGCTCCGGTGAGCTTGCACGCAAGTCCTTTCGCCTTGGCCGCGTGCCGGATGATCTCCAGCGCTGGATGCGACACGCCGAGCGCCGACAGCAGGCAGTGGTTCATGTCCCACAGCTCCTGTTACAACATAACACTACATTACTGACACATCATTTGTTACGAGGTGTGTTTAGGACAGAATAATCCGAAATATAATTCATCATCATCATCATCAACCATTTTCCACCCACTGCTGGGTATAGGTCTCCTCTTCAGCGCGCCATCTTTTCCGGTCCAGTGCTAGCCTTGTCCATTGCTTTCCTTACATAATTATCAATAAAAAATTTACTTCACATTTTTTTTTATATAATACGCAATTTCGGTAATTTTGATTTAAAAGCCTTACTACTAAACCGATTTTGATGAAATTTCTATGGGACCAATTTGAAAGTATATTATCCTTTCATTTTTTTTCGAAATATGTTTAAACAAACAAATATTATTTTTAAAAAAACCGAATTGAGAATTCCCTCCTTTTTTGAAGTCGGTTGCTGACAGGCTACATTTTGAGGCTGCGTGTCCTCCAGAGATTTGCGAAGATGAACGGATCACGAGGAAAAAATCGACCAATAGGATCGCTTTGTTCCAACTCACCTCGCCTCCTATTGGTTGATATTTCCTCGCACACCGCTATCGCACACATCAAAAACATACCGTGCCGCATTCATTACATCACAGTGTATTTTCCACCGACTTCAAACATAGTAGATTGTACAACGAGTGCATAAAACAAGCCATTTTAAACCCCGAAGCAAAAAAAGGTTTTAAGTTTAAAGTTTCGATTAGTGTATCTGTGTACCTATGTGTTTGTCTATGGCATCGTAGCTCCCAAACGGTTAAACCGATATTTTTTTTTTGTTTCAAAGTGACTTGATCGAAAATGTACTTAGCTATGATTCAAGATAATATTTTCAACCGTTTGAAGATAAGCAGCTCTTTTATCGTTTAATTTTAAATGTTCAATTCATACTTGTAGTAGAAACGTTTATCAGTCCGAGCCGAAAGCGAGGGCGGGTATTTATGACGAGGATAAAATGGGTTTTATTCACGAGTTATATACCTACTTGGCTTTTTACTCTTATTACTAGGAAATGAAACAGTGATATTCTCAGAAAAGCAGTCAAAGGTTATACTGTAACTTGTAAGTATAATCTCTTTAGTTAAAATTAAAACTGAAATTTGAACAATGTTCTATATTTATTCGACAAAAGTTGTCTGGGCATTTATTAATAATACCCTGATTTATGGGTATTATTAAAGACCCAGATTCCACCTCTAAGTGTGGGAAATCAGAGCATGAATCCTGTTTATTGAATTTCAGCCAGTACTCGTAAAATAGGTTTTTATTATTTTGTCATCAACATCATCATCATTTCAGCCATTGCATAGGACGTCCACTGCTGAACATAGGCCTGCCACATTGATCTCCGAAAGGGCCGGTTGGAAGCGGTTAGTTAATATTATTTTGTAAAAAAAAGTATGTTCGGCTTTGTTTACAGACACGAAGCGTGCGAGCGGCGCGTCATACAGCGAGAGAAGTGTATGACTATGTATGAGAGCGTTCACGCTGGCGTTGTCTGTCCCGCCCGACTCCCCGCGTCTCCTATACTATACACAAGGCCTTACTACAAAGCCATCCTCATATTATAGATGCGTGGAAGTCTCGCACTGTTCGATTTGATCGATTGTTTCTGCCACGCACCTGTAAGTTGTGGAATGGCTTACCACCTTCGGTTTTTCCTCCAAAATATAATCTCAATTGTTTCAAGCGAGGGGTGAATAGAGTCCTCAAAGGCAGGCAACGCACCGCCAATGCCCCGGGTATTGTAGGTGTCCATAGGCGACGGTGACTACTTACCATCAGGTGGCACGTCGCTTGTTTGTCTACTAGTACTTATTTTTTTTTTAATGGCAAGCTTGATATAATCTGGTGTTACTTACTGATAAATGTTGATAGTCGGTTTCTGTGTCCGATTCACACTTGCCACTGGAGAGTTTTTCCAATACCTGCGAAACAAAAAGTAATATTGTATTAATGGTATGAAATATTTATTGTCACGCCTTGGCAGTAATACCGACACGTATGCCGTGACGGGCGTGATGTCATATGCCGTCATGTGTTTACATCTACCGGGCGTACGGTGAAGGCCAACTTTGTTTTCTTAATTTACAAGGAGCCCAACAAATATGTAAAAAGTATTAACGTTATTTATATGGTATAGGTGGCAAACAAGCAGACGAACTGCCTGATGGTAAGAAGTTAATGTCGCCAATTATCATCATCATCTCATCAGGCAGAAGACGTCCACTGCTGAACAAGCCCTCCCCCTTAGACCTCCACACTGACCGACAGCCGGCCATCTGCATCCACTGGATGCCCGCGACTCTCACGATGTCGTTCGTCCATCTAGTGGGAGGCCTACATTCGTGATCTCCACTCAAGAACCTTTCTTCCCCATCGTTTACCAGTTCTTCGAGCAATGTGGCCAGCCCATTGCCACTTCTACTTGCAATGGTTCTTTGGAGAATATTTTCGTTCCGGATTCTATCGCGCAAAGAAATCTGACTTACTGTCGCCAATGGCTACCCTGTAATACCAGAGACATCACAAATATATTACCAACCTTTCACGACTAACTCGTCTTTTAAATCACCCAATGTTGTAGCGTCTTTTTTGCAGTATCGTAATTTGCATGCAAAATGACTAACAAATAGGTAGAACTGGATTTCTATCAGAAGCGGAACTATTCAACAAACAGACGAGACGTACTCATTTGCATTATTTATGTACGCATCATGAGCGGCATAATGCCGGGTCATGCGAGCTGAATAGCAGTGGACATGACGTCTACACAACACAAGTATGGTTAAATATTCGAGACATTTTTGCACACACGGTCACCTGACTCCAAAATAAGCAAAGCTATCTATTTAAGTATGTAGTGTGTGTGTGTGTGTAGTGTGTGTGTGTGTGTGTATATGTGTGTTTGTGTATGTAGTGTGTGTGTGTATGTAGTGTGTGTGTGTGTGTGTGTGTGTATGTATGTATGTGTTTTGTATGTTTTTTTTTGCGATAAGGCCGCCTGTTAAAAGCCTAGATAATATTTTTGTTGTAATTTTTATGTTATCCTTGTTTTGTGGTGTTTTAATAAAGAGTTTTTGTATTTGTATTTAAAAATATACAGGGTGTGGCGTAAAGAGTAGACTACCCGTTGCCTATTGTTGAGGGGCATCATCATCATCATCATCAGCCAGAAGACGTCCACTGCTGAACATAGGCCTCCCCCTTTAACCTCCACACTGTGTCCACCATCACCCTTTCGTTATTACTTTTTGACTTTTTTATTGTTTTTTAGTTAATCCGCTGTAACATTACATATTCTGTGAAAATTTCAACTGACTATCTATTACGTTTCGAAAGATATAACCATTAATAGGAAGGACAGACAGACAGACAGACATCGTAGGCTTAGTAATAGGGTCCCATTTTTACCCTTGGGTAATGAACCCTAAAAAGGAATAAAAACATAGATAACAGCCATATTATGATTATAAAACTTCATACAAAGACACAGTTTTTTTTGCTTTTCTATTTTTAGTATTATTAAATTTCACTTTTGTTGCCAGATTTAGGCCAGTTGCGTTCGTACCGGCACGCTACCTTATCACATCTCCCTTGGTTTTGTCTGATGATTATGATTTAAGAAATTCTGTTCTGCCGTTTTAAGATTATCAGCTCTTTTATAATATACTAGCTGACCTGACAGACGTTGTCCTGTCTTAGAACTGTCAAACACGCAAAGTCAAAATAGTAAATCTTATTTTTTTACACCTTGGGTTACATTATTGGAGTTTTAGTAAGGATCCCTATTTTTTTTGAAAATATAATATAGCCTATGTTAACCGGAGATAGTGTAGCTTCCCAACAGTGAAGGAATTTTTCAAGTCGGTTCAGTAGTTTCGGAGCCTATTCAATGCAAACAAACAAACAAACAAACAATCAAATCTTTCCTCTTTATAATATTAGTATAGATGTATACTTGTTTTTTTTTCATTGTTATTTTTCTACTAGTTTTGTACCGCAACTGTTTGCAATCTAAATATCTTAGTAAAGGAAAACCAAGTTTTTTTTTTTTTTTTTTTTCATTTTATATTGTTGAATGGTGTAAGCCTACCAAACAAGTCTGGCAGCTTTCCACACTTGGGAAAACCTTGTTGTGAGTTTTAATTTAATTTTATGATATTCACCAAAATGTACTGATCGTGAATTAGGTATGTTCGACGAAAGGTATGTTTAATTTTAGCTTAATAATATTTTATTTTATTTCCCTCCACTAATGGTCTTTTAGTTTAAGTTTTTATTTGAATTTTTCTTTAATTTTCTGTTTTTTAAGTTGTGCATAATAAAACTTCATTTTATCTTTGTAATTTTGTGACATTTCGTAAGTGTATCCTTGTGTACCTATTTGAAATAAAGATATATGAACTGAACTTAATTCTGTATGTGTAATGTGTGGTGGAAACAATAAAGAATTCAGGGATCTTCGTTTTTAATAAAAAGAGCGGCAAACTACCTTGCGGTAAGCAGAAACCACCGCCTATGGACACCTGCAACACTAGCGGTGTTGGCGGTGCTTTGCCAGCCCGGAGAAGTAGTTGTAGACACCCTTCTTGGAACGCTTCATGTTGAAGCTCGGCGGGAAGACCTTTGGGGGAAGGATATTCCACACCCGCGGAAGAAAAGAGCGGAAGATCGTACGGTGTGGGATTTCCAGCTTTGCAAGATGTGGGGGTGATCTGTTTGACGGTGTCAGGATGTGCGGTAGTGGAAGTCCGACGCAGGATGAGATCAAAAATCCCTTCAGAGTATTACCCGAAAAACAAGCGGTAGAAAATACAGACGTCAATGTCTGATTACCTCTTGTAAAGGAACATAGACTAGCGTTTGGCGCTAGTCTACGTGTTCTTTACTGCCCAAAGTTGATATAATCATCGCTTACCAACTGGCGAATTGGTGTTCAAATGTTGACTTATCCGCGATAACAATAGTAAAGCAGTAGTTACACTTGATGGTGTGCAGCGTACCCTACAACCTGCGCTCTGGACGACCTGAATGAGGCCACGGAGAGTGCCATTGGGGTGGCCGAATGTTGCTTTAACAACGGAATTTAAATCGATTGGTCGATGATATTATAAACACAAGGTGAGTAAAAATTCGGCGCACTCGAGCCCGCGTACTTTGACGCACCGAACCGCACAAAAAGAACGTTGGGATTCCATGAAAGGAGAGATCGTGAAATACTCTCTATGTTATAGAGCGATGGTGACCGACCGGTAATAGTAGAGTAGTAAGAGTCGCTGGCATCCAGTGGATGCAAAAGGCAGGCTGTCGTTCAGTGTGGAGGTTAAAGGGGGAGGCCTATGTTCAGCAGTGGACGTCTTCTGGCTGATGATGATGACCGACCGGTAGCATGTGCGCTATATAATAAAACCGGTATGTCTAAGAACTTCAAAGTTCAAAGATATATGACATACACCAACATGCACTGGGCTAGCATGGTGGATTAGGGCCCATATGTTCTATCTGAGAGAAGGCTTGAATCCCAGCAGTGGGAACACGATAGGCTGAAATGGTGATGATATGTTATAACCCCATCTCAGCTCCAGCGGTTAGTTTGAAGTGTCATGCTGGCTGGCGTGGTGACGGCGACTAACCTGCGTGGCCGTCTGCGCGATGTGCTCGCACGCCTCCATGATGTGGTCGACGGCGAGTGCGTTGCGCCGGCGCAGCGCCGCCACGCGACATATGAGCTCGCGCGTTTCCCGCGTCACGCGCGAGTCTACCAGCAGCACGCGCAGCTCCATCCGGATGTCGAGGTGGCGCGGCTTGTTGCCCTTCTTGAAAGACACTAGGGCGCCAAATGTGCACGTCGCGTTGTCTATTCCTGGTGGTACGGAAACATTGTTTTAGACAGGGTTTTCACCGATACTCCGAGTGGCAAATATTCTGCCATAAGACTAGAACTTATATTTTTCATCACACTAATAATATACATATGTGAAAGTTTGTACGTTTGTAACGTCAACTCCGTAACGGATGAACGGATTTAGATGAAATTATACACATTTGTATCTCGGCAACTTTATTACTTTGTTACTTGATCGCTTTTATAGCATTTTAACCGAATTCAAAAAGGAGACTCTCAATAAGATTCGATTTTTTAATGAAACTAAATACGCAGATAATTCCGATTTAAAAAAAAATCTTTATCTAAAGCTTGTCCTTGCTATTTTTTCAAAAATAAGAGGGGATTTAATTTAGTTCCAATAAATACTTACGCTACCTACAAATTCTAAAGAAGAATAATACTGAAATGTGGCAACTAAGAAACCAACAGCACAAAGAATTTTCTTCGTACTATGGTAGTTCTAATTAACATCGTTGACGTTGTTAGCGTGAAAGGACGCGTCCTAAAATTATAGTCAGTAAAAGAAAAACAAATAAACTTAAGAACTCATGCCGATACGAGAATCGTTAAAAAGGTTAAAAACGACACTTCAAATAACTAAATGTTCAATTATGGCTTGGCGTTCTCTAGGCCCGTGACGTAAAATATCTGACATTAGGGCAACCCACTTAGACTAAACAATAAGCAAGCGTGATCACGCACTGATGAGAGAAAGAATTAGAACAAAGAGACCGTAGAGCATAACTTTATGTATAAAGTACTGGAAAGTATCTGACAACAAAAAAGCCGTCTGTTTATCGAACCAAGCAAAATCGAGTTTCAATATAAACGCACTCGAGACAAGCTCGACCGGTCATTTGTTTCACCTTCACTCAAGCCAGCTCGCCCCAATCACTCGAGTGATATAACAAACTCGACCTTACATCACCCCAAAGTAAAGTTATCCAATAAACATTTGATGTGTAATTCCACACATCCGCTCATGGGAGTGTAAGATCACTAATAACACCACTGTCCGCCAGTAGCATTGGTGTGGCATTGATGTCAAGGTTCGGTCTTTCAATCAAAGGTCAATGACTATGGATTGGGAATTGCCAATTGCCGTTGTCCGAAGCTATTTGCTTAGGTGGTTCCGGACTCCGGAATCTCAATCGGATATCAATGTAGTGGACGCCCGGTACCCAGAGTTATTGACGATGATCACATTCGAGCATCTACGTTGGACTACGCGGAAAAATCTGGCGTTGACACTCAGTTTGCTGTCTCGGTCCCTACGTAGGCTATTCTGTTTTTTTATGCCATAGGTGGGAAACAAGCCATCGAGCCGCCTGATGGTAAGCGATCACCGTTGCCTATGGATTGCCCTGTAACACCAGGGGCATCACAGATACGTCTTTACGTTTGTTTTGGTTCTTGAGCGAATTATGGCATTGGGAACTCAGTCGATTTTTTTTGATGCCGCGAGTATACTGCGCTCCTTTGCCTTCTGGCAGACCATGACTGGGCACCATAGGTTAGGATGGACAGGATACAAATGTTGAGGAATCTTCGATTTAGTGAAAGTGGAAGGTCACCTTTCATCAGCTCCTTTATAGACTAATAAATTATCTTTTTAATGTAAACTGTGTGGTCAGCCAGCTACTTTCGAATTATCGAAGGCCTCAAGAGATTAAATAAACACAACGTTAAATCATGATCTTTAGCACTTTACAAAAGTTCAATGAGTTTTAGTGATATTCACGGGTGTATAGGCCATGGTCAGACATATTTATGTAAGATTTGTATATAATTATATAGAAGGTCAAGTCGGTGTTAGCCATTACAACTATTAGCCAGTTGCCGGATGACAAATACAGTAAGGAGGTTTGCAAATATTTGCAGAAGAGTTAAAACTACGAGATTAAACCGACAACGCTTTGTGGTTGATATTCCGAAAACCCGTACGAAGCGCTTTGATTCCACTTTTATTGTGCGAACTGCTAGTCTGTAGAATGCAACGATACGCAAGGTATCGTCAAACAAATATATATATATATATATAATATAGAAACGCCGACTTGTCCCATTAGAATCGGAGACCTCTCTTCACTAGGTCAAACATACAATACTTGTTTTGTCCTGAGCAAATATTGGTGTGCGTTAGTCCTAAATACACAAAGTAGAGGCCCTTGAATTTGAGACCACACAAATACTGTTTGTATATCATTATCGTTAAGACAAAATTGGAAAATTGATTACTTAAGGATAAGGATTCTAAAAAAATATTTTTTTAAACTATTGGGGTGAAATACGAGGCAAAATTTACCAAAAACATTTTTCCGTCACTATAAGCCTATCCTACATAGATTGAAAATATATTGTGTCCGGAATCGCAATATCAATTTAGGGTCATATATTGTCATTGCAAACATCAATCGATTCAAAAATACATTGCTCTGTTTCCCTAGATATCCTAGTTTGAGGTCAGGATTTATATGTGTGTGATCGTTAACCTATAATTATTTTATCGAATTCAACTCACCCGATGGAGTCCCGTGCATTATCTTCTCACAGTTGAACGCCCACTCCGATATAATATCCTTCTCCGTCATCGTGAACTCCTCGCTGCCGTGGTCGTAGTACGCATCGAAGTTACCAGAAGAACTCTTCAGTTTCAACAGCTGTATCAAGGCGCCAGCGAGACAGACGGCAAACGACGCAGAACTACCCGTCCCAGCTCCAATAGTCAACTCCGAACCCATCGAAATCTCCATAGCCCTCACAGGCAAGCTCGTACTCCCAAATATACCGGAGAAGACGTACAAGAAACTCCGTAAAGAGTTCTGTTGGTTGGTAGGTAGATTTTTGAAATTTGGCTTCGTGATTTCTAGGAACTCATTGACGCGTCTCAAATGGAACTCGTGGTCTATCTTATCGGGCATTCTCCAGTTGAATTTGCCAGTGATTCCGGGAGCTAGTTTTGGGTGGAACAGCGCTTTGAGGATGGGCTCTAGCAGTATAGTGTCTTGTAAGTCGACGCATGGAAGATGGATCCGCACGGTCGGCTCTGCCGTTGTGTGGATTTCCTGGAAGTACAGATTGGTTGGGTGTAATTGCTCACGCGAATGCTGCGATTTCTTTACCCCTGTTCTAAATATAGTGAGTTGATGATATACTGTTTGATAGAGCAGTAGCATGTTGTTTTACCAGTGTCCCTAAAACATTCATATTTAGCACAATGACAAACACATTTTTACTTCAACCAAATTAATTTTTATTTATAAATATAATACTATATTTACGCCAATAAGATCAAATCTCGTTGTGGGTATTACAGGAAGCAATGACGCGCACACCATGCTTTCAATGATTCATTGCTAAATATACAGAAATGTTGTCACTTACTTTGTGCAATTAGTTAATTTTAACTCTTCTTCCAATAACTTGTTTTGGTCACTACAATTTTGTTCATACATATTTTGACTCATTTTCAAGAATATGTATTTGTAAACTTCTCAACGTTAAACTATTATTGAGTCGTTTATTTTTAGAAGTTGTTGAAAGTGACTCCAGGAAATTTGCCGATAAGCTTTGTTCTTAAAAATCTTTGGAATCTTATGTAACCTACATCACTTTTATTGTTATGAGAAGTGCTATTCACAAATTATTTGTTCGTAGTAGTGTTGTGTTTGTAAAGAAATCTTTGACATTAAGTTTGTATTATTAAAGATTATATACTAGGTATTATGCACCGACAATGCAAAGTACCTCAATCCGTCACTGTAATGTAGTACCTACTTTCTATTGCACATAATTGAATAAATGCATGAAATGAGATTTCGTATTCCATTCTATTAAGTGAGTATTTACAATGTCGAATGGTTTTCGATGAGAAAAGAGTTTTGAGATATATAAAAAAATAAATTTAAAAAAACATACAGTCGAATTGATAACCGCCTTTTTTTGGAAGTCGGTTAAAAAAAATCAAGAAGAGAACAAGGTAGGACGTAATTCAGCTGATATATAAATCCAACTGTCACAGACACATTTTGAACGGGGAAAACAATAAGTAGAATAATTATAAATTTCAGAAGTGGGACGAAACATGCCTATGTTCCGTCCCACTTCTGTTGGACGTGATTTTTATGAACAGTTACATAAAAATCTATCGAAAAACGACAAACTACTTAGCCTAAGTTCAAAAGAAAGAAGAAAAAACTAGACTAGAGAACACAGTTAAGAAAAATTACAGACAACTTTGCCAAGAAGTAAAACTGAGAACACTAGTGAAACAGTTAGAAACCCGACCCAATGAGTTAGTTATCTAAAAACTCAAATTACCTTAATAACAATTGAGCTTCTAAGTCCCAGACTGCATGCTATGGCCGTCTTCCCGTACACCACCGAGTGCTCTCCGTGTAAAATAACCTTCCCCGGAGCCGACACACTCACTGTGTACAAATTATCCATCGTCAACATTTTGAAGGAGAAATCAAACTAGATGAGCTAAGAATTTAAATCTTCATGATATATTCAGAACATTATTGGGACTTCCACTGTTCCACTGTCAGCGTCTTCTGTGTGAACGCGTGGATTGTCTTCAGCTCCTCTTGTAGGATTGAGTTCACCAGTCTGAAAGGGATTAATATATACTGATTTAGGTCTTTGTTATGCTAATTGTGTTTACATTTTATACGGATTTACGTCGACTTGTGTAGGTAGAAAGCTGAATGAAAACGTTTTATTTTAATATATCACTGTAGTATATCGGCTACCAGCTACAATCTCAAGTTCAAAATCAAAATTTGCAGGTTTCATTCCGTTTTCTTCAATCTACAGTATAACACTTGGAATGGGCCCTTAAATGTTGGAAAGAGAAATAGACGCGGTTGGATATGATGTTTGTATTTTAATGTTATTGTATACAACGGATTGTCCATAGATTAAAATAATAGTAAAAAATACAAACGGCACAGGCGATTCAATAGAAATGCCGGTGGAAAGTCATGAATGGTGTTTATGTAATCAAAAATATAATATAAATATAATGTTTGAATATTTATATGTCTAGATCCCGCGTTTTAGAACAATCGCAGTAACAACAAAAGGCCAAGTTTAAAACTCTTGTGTGCGTATACGCATGTGCCACGCTTCACTGACATTGTTTTAGATGTCGAACAATGTCAGTGAAGCGTGGCGCATGCGTACGATCACCGAAGTTAAGCAACGTCGGGCGCGGTGATAGGTAACTTTTTTTGTTAATTTAGTGCAACCTTTTTAATTTCGGCGTAATTTGATAACCCAACGCATTTTATAAAATTATAATTTTCCACGATTTTGATGTCAACCGTTTTACACCACAACTGACAATGAGCAATGCGAAAAGCCTTATGACCCTATGGATCTAGTAACAAATTATTTTTTTGGTCTATGCTTATGCCAACAGTTGGCTGCAATTTTATTCTACGCGTGCCCAGTTCCTGACGGGATCTACACATATCTAAAAATGTCTCTAATTTATTTTTAATTGAATGTACTTATTAATTTTCATTGTAAGTATATTGTTTTTTTTTTTTTGCCACGAATAAATTATGTCTATACATTATCAAAACGGGCTGTAAACTCGCGTGAGGAAACATTATAAGTTATTACAAACGGCATACACTCATGATTAAGTTTATAGGTCGAGACGATTCAAACGGACGGTCTAATGGCTCCGAAACCGGTCGATCGTCTCGACCGATAAACATAATCGTGAGTGTAAGCCGTTTGTAATAACTTATGTCTATACACAAATAATCAAAGAATCAGTTATGTTGCACCATAGATTTAGTCGCAATATTTTTTTTAGGTCTGTTGTTATACATAAATCTGGCACTCGAACAGAAGCAATCCTACTGATTAATTAATATCTGATTTATTTTTATTTGTTTCTATCTTTTAACCTTTTTAATTAATAGTTTTTATGTACTATTAATAATTACTGACTTTTATATAAACGTATTATATTACCATGTTTTTATTAACTCTTTTTTTTTTCGAAATCTCAAAAACTAGTTGACCTACAAAGCTAAAATTGGTAGGTAGATTCCTTTTGGGGTGTACAGTTCCAATGAGAACCGATTTTGCGAAAGAATCAAATAACGAGGGGCAAATGAGAGTTTACAACCCTCATATGGCCCATTATATGAACGCCTTCGCGTACGAAGTCACGAGCAATAGCTAGTATATATTTATAAAAGCGAAATACACATTTTCTCACATACGGACCGACTACCAATCACGAAATCTCGAAAACTCCTTGTCTTTACTGCAGGTAGATTCGTTATGGGGAGTAGAGTACTGTAGAGGTCCGCTAAGGAAGATAAAATCTATGCATACAAAGTCGCGGGCAAAAGCTATATAGC
This sequence comes from Agriopis aurantiaria, assembly GCA_914767915.1. Taxonomy (NCBI): domain Eukaryota; kingdom Metazoa; phylum Arthropoda; class Insecta; order Lepidoptera; family Geometridae; genus Agriopis; species Agriopis aurantiaria. The sequence continues at coordinate 819,857 of OU612002.1, read as the reverse complement.
TCACTGTGCAGGTGACGCTCAATTGCTTATAGAACAGTCGATTAAAGTAGATAAAACACTGTTTTAAACTATCACGGTTGTCACTAAAGATATATGATTATTTACGGGATATTTACCGTGGTCAGGTTGTGGAATGAGCTCCCTCCCATAATCATATATCTTTATTGTATGGAGTGACATAAATAGAGATGACAATGAATGAGCACAATAAAATTACCTATAATTTATCAGAGATGTGCTGGTTCCGCGTTGACAAAATTAAATATAGATTTCTTCCAAAGATAACATATACAGTGAGTATTAAAAATAAGTGAGATAACATTCAGTTAAAAAAGTATTGTGTTCTTTTATCTTCGGATCCTAAATACATGACACTAGACCCTGTTTTCAATATCCTTTATTAGAGAAACATAAAAGAATCTTCGTAACAGGAAGTAACTACCCATGTATAGAAAATACGCGACAAAGTAAGTCATCATCATCATTATCAGCCTATCATGTTTCCACTGCCACAGGCCTTCTCTCAGAGATAGAGGATGGGCCATATTCCACCATGCTGGCCCAGTGCATGTTAGTGAATGTTATTATGTCTTTGAACTTTTGAGGTTCTTGGACATACCGGTTTCCACACGATGTTTTCCTTCACCGTCAAATGAAGTAGAGATAAATAACATTTAAACAATGACTGTTTACAAAGGGGGAAGACGCGTGACATCCGAATATTGTACCCAATAAATATGGCTGTTTCGGCTCGAGTCAGCGGCGACGTTGACCTCTACACTGTAAACTTAAACTTCACCGCTCCATTAGACACTACAATAGACCATAGAATTGACATTTAAAGAAAATAAAGTTAATTGTTTTTAAGTATTTACGAGTGCAAAGTAATGCCGTGAAACTTGTTTTTTGTCTTCGAACTGTTGGTGCACCTTGTGAAAACGCAGGAAGTAATTTTCGCTGCTTTATTTCACACAATTTTGACAAGTAATTCACGTGCTATTAAAACGCCAGTTCGATTGTGGCTGAAGTGGATTGTGCCCCGGAGCCTATATTGTGCGGTCCACGTCAAGAAGTTCGTCCCGTATCTTCCCCCTATTTACTTACATCAATGCATTTCAACACTGTTTTTTTATATACTTAATTTTTAATAGGGGCGGACATCTGTGTTTGCCCTAAATATAATAATACGTATTAAGTCCCGATAAACATTTAAAACATTTGTGGAATGAGCTACCTTTCGCGGTGTCACCGAGAAACTACAATAGGTATGGGGTTCTTCAAAAGGCGCGTTAATAGAGTCAACGTATTAGTGATGCCACTGCTGTTACAAGTCTCCATAGGCAAACGGTGACTGCTTACCATCAGGCAGTTCGTTTGCTTGTTAGGCAGTGAAGGCACCTATGGGATAAACAATTATGTCCTCTTTTTTATCCATTCTTAGTGCTTCCGTCCTATCTAAACCAGCAACGATAATAATTTCACTGCGAAATTTGAGAACTTGGCAACAATATCTTGTTTAGTTTTTATTCTAACGTAATGACTTCTTGACATTGACTGCAAATAAAACTATGAATTCAGTGTCAGCACAAAAAGAAGAAGCGCATTTTTAAAGATTACAAAATGAGCGCCAGCCCTTACTTCGTTTCAGTCGGTGTCTAGCCGTAGGAAGTGCAACACGCGACTATTGTTACATGATAACGAAACATCTGACAAAATTATGCCTTCGTGTGCTTTCCCGAAGTGTAAATACACAACAAAAAACCGCAATCTATTTTTTGGAATAAATGTATTGTACATGGTTATAATTAGGCATTGAAGTATATGTCCGACGGTTTTGACTCATTTTCACTGAGCAAGTTTAATGGTTTAATGGCCCGTCCATTCATTTTATTTTGGCCGAAGCAAGAAGTATCATCCAAAAGGCCAACACAAGAAGTGTTGGCCTTTTGGAAAAGCTCAGTCACACAGCGGGCAATGGAGAGAGCTATGCTCGGAGTTTCTTTGCGCGATAAGATCCGAAACGTGGATATTCGCCAAAGAACCAGAGTCACCGACATAGCTGTTAAAATTTGCAAGTTGAAGTGGCAATGGGCAGGCCACATCGCTCGAAGAACCGATAACCGATGGGGAAGAAAGGTTCTGGAGTGGAGACCACGAACCGGAAGACGCAGCGTAGGGAGGCCTCCCACTAGATAGACCGACGACATTGTGAGAGTCGCGGGTATCCAGTGGATGCAAAAGGCAGGGTGTCGTTCAGCAGTGGATGTCTTCCGGCTGATGATGATGATGATGATGATGATGATGAAGAAGTATCACATTTCTCTTTCATAGTATCTCTACCACTATCTGTCTATGAATGACAAAGACTAAAACATGTGTTGTTATTCATATCGACAGCATGCCTGAGTGGCTGCGTACAGAATTCAAACAAGCCTAAAGCGAACTGCTTAAGAATTTTAACTAACCGATGCCGATTTTAATCATCCCCAGCGCAGAATATGAGGTAAATCATTTACATGTATATGTGTCTGACAAATACAATAGGCTCATCATCATCATCAATATCAGATATCATGTTCTCACTGCTGGGACTCAGGCCTTCTCTCAGAGAGGATGGGCTCTAATGTACCATGGTGGCCCAGTGCATGTTGGTGAATGTCATTTATGTCTTTGAACCTTTAAAGACTCTTGGACATACCCCCTCCCTCCTGCCTATTTTTCTATCGGAGTGCCAGAGCGGGCACGAAAAATCGTCACCGCTTTATGCTTGATATTCCGAAAACCCGTACGAAGCGTGATTCCACACGAACTGCTAGTCTGTGGAATGCACTGCCTGAATGGGTGTTCACCGATGGTTACAATCTGGGTGTCTTCAAATCACGTGTGAATCGGTTTCTTCTAGGCAAGCGTGCTCCAACGTAGACCGCATCATCGCTTAACATCAGGCGAGATGGTGGTCAAACGGAAGCCTATTAATTATAAAAAAACACAGGTTTCCTCGAGTTGTTTTTTGGGAATAAGCATTTCCTTCACCGTTGTTGAGTGATAGCATTGAAACTGCACATAATTTATTCAAGTACTAAACAATTCATTGGTGCAGGATCGAACCTAGTGCCGCCCGATTATAAAGGGCACATACTAGCGCCCGGCACCATTGCTCCCCATCATAATGTACGGGACTCGTTAAACAAACCAAATGAGTCCAAACTCTACAGGTTTACTGGTGGCTATTAAAGGAATTCCACTATCCACCTCCTGGCCCATATTAATTCGATAACTTCGATGGTGAAAAAGGTTAGTTTGTACCAAATTATTGTCCATCTAGCGACCCACCCCGGCTTCGCACGGGTGTAATTTACAATATTAATATTATAAAGAGGAAAGATTTGTTAGTTTGTTTGTTTGTTTGCATTGAATAGGCAGCGAAACTACTGAACCGATTTGAAAAATTATTTCACTGTAAAGAAGCTACACTATCCCCGGATGACATAGGCTATATTATTTTTTTATTTTTTTATTGGGATCCTTAATAAATCTCCATTAATACCCGTGCGAAGCCGGGGCGGACCGCTAGTCTATACTAATATTATAAAGAGGAAAGATTTGATTGTTTGTTTGTTTGCATTGAATAGGCTTCGAAACTACTGAACTAATTTGAAAAATTCTTTCACTGTTGGGAAGCTACACTATCCCCGGGTGACATATGCTATAATGTATACCCGTGCGAAGCTGGGGCGGACCGCTAGTTTATAATATGTAGAGATATGATGTTGGGATGTTGTGATTTTGTGCGCAAAATAAATGTTTTCTTTCTAGATAATAGACAATTTGAGATGGCCTCGTATAAATAGTCAAATACGTTATTAGCGGTAGCGGTCACTTTTAGCAAATTCATTGTGATATCAGTATGAAACTAGAAAGTCAGATGCAAGAAATTTAAAATTGCCGACCGAATATTGAAATTGCGCGTATAACATAGAAAGTAGAAGGTTTATACTGAGATGTTATTGATAGAAAGTTGTTAGGACTAATTGGAATCTTCATATCTGGTACAAGTGAAAACCGATTTCGTGCCTATTAAATTATCTTTTAAATACATGTATCTATCGGTTCAAATACTGGTATTGCGAGGGGCAATAAACAGTAAAGGCTCTTACAGACGATGCGTAGTACAAGTAGCAAGTAGCACTTGCACTAAGCAAAACGACGCAGACGATGCATAGTAGCTACTTGCATCTTTTTGCTTAGTGCTAGTGGCAGTGGAAGTGGTTAGTAGTACTTCCAGAGCCACTTGCGCTAAGCAAAACGATGCAGACGTTGCGTAGTAGCAACTTGAACTTGCTACTTATACTACAAATCTTCTGCAAGCGCCTTAAGTATATACTTTTCAAAAAAAGGAGTTACGCCTTAGTACAATTATCGTTGGTGTTGGTCAAATGTCTCCATTTTTCACCCACTTTTTCCGCTCTACCGCTAAACCGTCAAACGCAATAACTGTCGGCCTTACTTAAAAAAAAAATACTTATAAGTTAAGCAATGCTTAAAATTGATGTCAACTTCGCGTTGACGGAAATTGTCACTGGTGAAAACAAGACAGAGCAATTTTAAAGTTTGCTTAACTTAAGTAACGTTTAAAAGTAAGGCCGTGTAAGAACGGTCTCAATTGTCAGGCACACTATGAAACTTGCACCAACACTTGTGAACTAAGGCCGCTTGCAGATCATGCGTACTACAAGTAGCAAGTAACTACTACGCATCGTCTGCAACGTTCAAGTGACAGTGGAAGTGCTACTAATCACTTCCACTGCCACTTGCTATAAGCAAAACGTTTCAGACGATCCGTAGGCGGTACTTGCTACTTGTAGTACGCATGATCTGCAAGCGGCCTAACTAATAGCCTACGTGCAAAAAAATTAACGACAAGGTCGTATGCAGGGTTAATTCGACTATAAAGGCATGATGCCTGACTTAAGCCTGATGCGTTCGCACCCGCCACGCCACTCTTACCATATCTCCATAGTTTGTCTGATATGAGATCAATTCCAAAGATATTTACAATTATGGATAGTGAGTGAAACAGTACTAACTATTATAGATGTATATTATATTAGTTGGAGAAAGACCACACAGACGTTTACATTTTATTGTTTAAATATAATTTCCTTACCTATGTCTAGCCAACAGAGGTTTCCCTTGAAACTTGTCAGAGACCACGATAACAGAGAACTTGGCGCCGCATCCGTCGCTGTCGTCTTTTACATCCTGTGGACGAAAGAAAACAACCTTTAAACTCTATTAAATCCTTAAAACACTTATAGTAGAAAATATAGTTATTTGCCTTCGAGCAGTTTTAACTGGCTTCAAGTAATTTTTTTTAAACCCCTGTCAAAACAGCTGGTAATCTTCAAAGGGGTGAACAGATTTTCTTGAATCATAGCTAAGAAAACTTTCATACAACAACAAAACTAAATCAAAATCGGTTCTGCCGTTTGGGAGCTATATTCCACAGACAGACACACAGATTATAACACCCCTCTGTTTGCGTCGGGAGTTAAAAAAGATGTGAACAGTTCAGTAGTATATTTTTATGTATTTAGTTATTAGGTATATATGCGATCGTGTCAGTCGTAAGTTTTCGATGGTTATTTTTATTGAAACGGCCACAAACCAAACTATAACATAATATCGATCGAATCAATAGATCGAATAAAAAAAAACTTTCCATGGATTGAGATGTGCCAATGCCGTGTGAAATACCGTTCACCCCTCTGTCTTTGTTCAGCAGTGGACGTTTACTGACTGTTGATAATGATGATTCACTCAACACATATCTCAAAAACTACATGACCTACGATAGAAATCGATTCACTCGTGACTTGGTTAAAATTTTCGGTAATCATACCTACCCCAGCAGTTTATATAACAACCATAACATGTATATAATCAGAGTCGGCAAGAAATATGTCATGAATACAATACAAAGTGCATCTTTCCTCAATAGACTAGGACGGGTCACGTTCCAATCATAACTGCCAATAACACTAGATCAAGTTTACACGGTGACACAGTTTGAGCTCGGCTGTGCACTCGCCTGGAGAGTTAGGCCCGGTACAAAATCTTTATCAAAAAGGTTAAAAAAAAACTTGTATACTAAAAAGTTTGAAATATTACAGTTAAAACAGTGATTGAAAGTCCTCATCAAAACTTTTGCTGAAGAGAAACAGAAAACAAAAAGTCACCTGTTTTATTTATTTTTAAAGAGCTGAATCACTGAATGTCGTTTTTTTTTTTTTTTTTTTTTTTTTATGCCATAGGTGGCAAACAAGCAGACGGGCTGCCTGATGGTAAGCAGTCACCGTCGCCTATGGATACTTGTAACACCAGAGGCATCACAAATACGTTGCCGACCCTTTAGAACTCTATTATATCTAATAGATATGGAGCTATCTCTGAAGCTTTTGCTGAAGGGAAACACAAACCAAAACGTCACCTGTTTTGTTTTTTTCCAAAAAGCGCTGCATCAATTTCGATAAAAGTTATATGGAACTACCTCTAAAGCATGAAAAAATATCATCAAAATCAGTTCATAATTGGCGGAGTAATCTCGTAACAAACATACAAAAAAGCCTCCTCCTTTCGCCGGTTTAACATAAACAAAAGATATTACGAGATGATGAAGATGTTGGTGATGGTATGTATGGTTGGTGGTGGTGGTGGTGGTGACAACCTTCAAAACCTTTACTATTAACCATTCGTTTCAGGCCTATACGTAGTAGTAAGCTAAAGAAGGCTGTGGATGTTTCTAATGAACTATAATTTTGTAAGGAAACCAAAATATATATTTTTTATTTTAATAAATGCTGACAATTTAGAAAATTTAAATAACGTAGGAAATGATTACTCGCGACATGTTAATCGTAGTGACAATGAGATTTTTTTTCTTTATAAACATGCGTTACAAAATTAAACTACCCAACAAATGTGCATCTAACAAAGTAACCTATTTATAAATACCACGAGTTGATTACTGCGTAAAATGTAGTGCGTGAATACACGTCCGGCGATAGATAATTAGGTAGGTATTTATATGCGTATCAAACCAATGAGCAGCAAACCAAGAACATCAAGCACTTGCATTCAAATAAAATCCGAAGAAAAATCACAAGCTTGACGGTCAGCCATTTTGTGAAGCACGTCTATGAGTAGAAAAGAACGTGTAGGTAGTATTTAGGACCTATCAACGTGGTAAAAGATGGGAGCGGGCTGATAAAATTGAGATTGAAATATCTATGTAAATCCTATTTTACTTAAAAAATACAAATTACAAGTGGTCAGGTAAAACATGACAAACAGAATCTATTGTTACATCTAACTAAACTACACTAGTCATGTTGCAAATAAAACTTCTTTGTTTTTCAAAAATCGCATCCTCTATAGCCAGCCTTACGACAGCATCCTTGAGAAAAAGGCGAGTGTAAATTGACATCAATTTATAACAATTTCACCGGTGGCAACCCTGGCAATAGTGGCAATCAATGTCAACCGACGAGTGCCGGGAAGTGTACAGTGTTCACGTTCAAAGAACATAATTATTAAAAAAATGTAGGCTTACGTTTGACCGCCAACTCGTCTGTGTTTTGTATGAAAGAATTGTAGATTATACAAGTGAAAAAGGAGAATTTAATGCGAGGGACTAAGTTGGATCCCGAGAGCAGCGAAGGGTTTTAGAGGAGAATCCTGAGCGGAGCGAGAGATACAAAGAAAAAAATGTTTTTTTTAAATCACGAGTTATAATTATATACTCTTTTTACTATTGACTGTGGGGAAATAAATAGTATATTTATATTTCCAACGACATAAAAAAGGTAAGGTCCAACTTCTTTGCATAAAACAACCACGATAACAGAAAATAAATTATAATGGCGGGTTTTTTTCTTAATTTAAATTTGATAGCTCAATGGAATAGCTCCATTCAGCCAGACTTTTTACACTTGTAATTCGTGCTTGTTCCAGATTCTAAATGTATTTTTTTTTTCACTCAGTGACTAAATGAGAGTTTATTCATTGTTATCGATGGATCAAATGCCTTTTTTGTGACAATGGCAAAACGAATATTGTGGTCTGGGAATTTTGTAATTATATCAAAAACTAGGTGAAGGAATCGAGCTATCGAGCCTCAGGGTTCAGCAGTTTACAATAAAAAAAAATCGTATTAATGTTATAATTTATTATAATACGTCATTTATGAAACGATTTTTTTTATTGACATGATATACTCTCTGATTGTTCCCAAAGAAATTTCATCAAAATCTATTTTTGATAAACGGAAAATTCGGTGTCATCAAAGTAACCGAATTTTCCGGTTATTTTGATCCGAAATTGAGTATATTACAAATATTGTGAAACCGGTTTTTTTATTGATAATTATCACAAAACTAAATTTTAAAGTTACTAATATCTAATATAAATGTAAATTCGATATTTTTTCATACTCATTTCCACCTTGGCATCGACACACCTCGTTTTAATGTGCATAATTATGCCGAGAATATCTCAGCACTAAACTGAGCTTAGTGTAGACTTGTAGAGGTCTTGACCTAATTATAAAACCATCATGCTATATCGAAATTGTTAAATTCGAGATTTATGTTAAACTAACTGTTACAACGGAATTAAATACAAACACTTCACTCCATCAGCCATTAAACGTCCACTGCTGATTAAAGGGGGGTGTTGCCATAAGGCCCACGCTTGGCAGGCGGCTTGGGGATCGCAGTACGTTCACCGTGTACTAATAGGACGCTGCTGTCCATCTTCCGGTGGTTCTAGTCGCAGTTTTAGGATATACCCGGGTCCGACAAACAAACAAACTTACTAATTAAATAATATCATGATTAAATTCAAGTATTATAAATTGTATTTTTTTTTCAATCCCCCGATATAAATTATATAATTAAAATTAAATTGAATTTTATTTATTGAGATTTAACACGGTCAAGCCAATTTCATTAGTATTTCACAAATTAATAATTATGCATATCAATAAAAAATAATAAAGGAATGAAATAAATTACAAAAACAAGCTCACAAAAAATAAAGAATAAAAATACAAAAATGTCATGAATTTTACAAATTACAAATGTCAGAGAAACAAAAACACACTAAAAGTCCAAATAATCATCAAAGTCAGAGTTAGTCTTATTGCATCTATCCCACTGGTCATTTAAACTTTTAGAATATGTTTAAGAGATGAATCTTCAAAAGGGTCAACAGATTTTCACGAATCATAGCTACGAACACTCGATCAAGTCACCTTTCAAACATCAATAAAACTAAATCAAAATCGGTTTAGCCGTTTGGGAGCTACGATGCACAGACAGACACGTTAAACTTATAAAACCCCACTTTTTGCATCGGGAGTAGAAAAATCATTTAATAAATCAAACATGCATTATAAATACAACACAATATATATTAACAAATTAAATAATATAATTATTATATAATTTAATAACATTTATTATTATTGGCGATAAAGCCACCAGCTCGTAAGTGTTTTCTATCTGTTTGTAATTTTTATTTCTGGTGTTCACAATAAAGAGTTTATATCTATCTATCTCAATGGTTGTCTGGAAGAGATCGCTTTTAGCGATAAGGCCGCCACTTGTGGCACTAGCTCGTAAGTGTTTTCTATCGTGTTGTAATTTTTATTTCTGGTGTTCACAATAAAGAGTTTCTATCTATATATCTATATTATTAAATCACGATGCAAGAATTATTGTTATGCTTAAAAATCAGGTTGTTGATAATAACCAATGTTAGATAAACAAACTAGATATTGCATTGAATTAAGCACATTTGAATGCACAAGATCTGTTTTAGCAAAAAGCCTTGACACAGTACGTGATTTTAAGATGAATAAAATACTACTGAATTAGGTTAATTTCCATTTTTTTTCCATAGATCAGCAATAAGGTACACGAAACGTTTGAATTCGATCTTATATTGAGCAGGATTCTAAAATTGATGTTCAGCATTGATTTAATTTTCTATGCTTTGCTCAAACTTGTTGACGTAACTTGCATATATTTAAGAAGGTATTTTATTTTTATATCCGTTTATATTATACAAATGTCTGAGCATAATATTTTAAACTGCTATGATATCAACAATATTTTTCATATATATATATAACTAGCTGACCCGACAGACGTTGTCCTGTCTGTCTTAGAACTGTCAAACGAGCAAAGTTAAAATTGTCGTTCTGAAATTTCCCAATTTTTTGCGCAATTACCTTATTTTTTCTTTCCGTAAGAACCTACTACAAAGTATTAGCAAACTTAAAAAAAAAGATGAATGAAATCGATAAAGTCGTTCTCAAGTTACCAGTCAAGTTGGCGTGACCAAGGTAAATAGGGAATCATTTTTATATGTGTATATACCGACCAAATAAATAAATAAATATTTTTTAGCTCTAGCTAAAGGCGGAGAAATTAGTGTAGTAATCTATAAGCGAAATAGCCCTCACTCATTTACTGACTGACTCATTGAGAAAACTCCTAAAACTACTTGGTTTTCGATTTGGCAGCTAGATTAATTATGGGGTGTAGAGATCCGCTAAGAAATTATTTGCGAAAGGGCCCAATTAAAGGGGGCAAAAAAGGTTGAAAGTTTATACGAAAGTATACGCGTACGAAGTCGCGGGCTAGCTAGTATATTATATACTAAATATTGCAGGTAACGCTTTAACTGATTAATTAGTAGATAATTAGCTTGGTGAGGTTGGATGCACATTAGACACAGCGGTTACTTAGTTACGCGCCTTACTTCAGCTAGAAATGCTCTAAATGGCAATATAAATAGTATATGTCCGTAATATATCAAATTAATTGTTATCTGCCGCACAAATATTTATGTCGGAGATTTCTCCGAGAAGCCGTGAAGATAAATTTTGACAAAGCGATGTTATAGTACCTAAGTATATATTTTATAGTTATATGTTAGGCACTTATTGATATACAATACAATTTTCATTGACACCACAGAAAGGATACATTACAAGAAGAATATAAATAAACAGAGTCACATGAAGCGGTCTTATCGCTAAAAGCGATTTCTACCAGACAACCTTCGGATAAGTAGATATATATTTGTTTAATAGACGGTTGTGTAGAATACGTAAAAGGAAGTTAATTTATTTAAAGAATTCAAAGTTCTATTATGTGACGTTGGTCTAGAAAACCGTGAAATATTTATATGGTAAAATGTTTTATATACTATATATATCTAGTATATTATATTATATTATTATTATTATTGTTTATTATATTAGCGGTTCTCTTTGGGATCTCACCCCATAAGGAATGGTACCTGCCTAATTTCAGCTTCGTATTTTTGAGATGAGTCAGTCAGTGTGCAAGTGGTATTTCTCTTTTATATTAATGTAATATTTATACATGATGTAATGGCATCGATTCTGATGTACACTAAACTAAATTTGACAGCTCTAAAATTGTTGCCATCCTTCTCTCACATATTAAAATGAAAAGAGAGGCAGATAATGTTAGTTCTGATAGATTGGTTTAGTTTAGTGAGTGGTATGACAGAATCGAAGCCATTAGCCAGTGTTTTACTAGTAGGTATATTTGTTAGGAAAGATATCAAATTGATGAATGAATGAATAATAATTACTGGTAATGAGTGAAGCGCACGCAACACATGTACAGTCCGACAATGCAGCAGAAGGAATTCAGTAATTTCTTTTAAAACACGATTATTGACTAAACAAATCGTTTAATGCATTGTCGGCCAATTGTGAAGGTTCTTGGAGGACGATACTGTACGTGTTCGATAATTGCAGTGAAATAAAGCTACTTTCAATGATTTTTCGTATTTTCATACGCATTTAAAAAGTGCACCGCTTGTATGTTTTCCATGACATGCCAAAAAGCACAAGGATAATTAGGCTATATAGTTACATTTGATATAGGTACATATATATAGTAATGTTATAAGATTATTTACGGGATATTTACCGTGGCAAATATCCCGGTCCGGTCGGTTCCGCAACCTTACCACGGTAAATATCCCATGATAATCATATAACTTTAGTGAACAACCGTGATAGTTTGAAACAGTGTATATACGAAGTGTATATATATATATAGTAATGTTGTAACAGGATAATATCAAATACTAACTATATTTAACACAGATTAAATTAAGATAATCAATAGTTAAAACGAACGCGAAATACAACCAGGTCACGGGCAAAAAGTCTGACATTCACCTACCTTTAGCAAAACTAGTCACTTGTTCAAACACACTGAACACTGAAACTGCAGACTGGCCAAAAAAGAGTAAAAAACTTCTCAACAAAAAAGCGCGCGAAAACAAACGACCGGCAAGCGCGTCGTTTTTTTTTAAATTAATTTTTTGGCGTAGAATGGAACGGCCGGCTCGCGCCAAAATGCTTCCCGCGCAAAGGCGAGTGCGAGCTCGCGGACGCGGCTAAATGAATACTGGCCGGAGTGGGCAGTTTTTTCATGGCATCGTATGCTGCCCATCTGCGTGCGATAATGTACACTGAACGTATTATAGATGTAGAATGTAGATGTAAGGTTCGGACTTCCCGACGCCCGTTTCCGAGACATTTTTCACGGTAACTCGTAAATTTTCGCGATGCGTGTTCGTTGTTGGAACTATCTCAAGCATCGTGAGTGTAATGTTTAATTTAATGTGTAATGTGTATATATAGGGATTATTATGAAGATATTTTTTTAGATTTGCGCGCGCTATTGAGATCTAGAAACAACGCGGCCACCGGCTGATATAGGCCTAAATTGCATTTTTTTTATCGGTTAATGCGTGATTGACCACCTTTTGGTATGCGACGATGTGGTCGAAGACTATTTGATTATATTATCTTTATGAACTGGGATCAGTTATCAATTAAGTACTCATGTTCTACTCCACATAAATTTAACAATAATTATTTTAGCAGCTTATTTTAAAATGTTCACATTATATTTTTGAACTCAAATTTCTAAAACATAAATTATTGATCGATCGAGGCATGCCTAGGCAAGCGTGCTCCAACGTAGACCGCATCATCGCGGCGAGATGGTGGTCAACCGCAAGCCTATTAATTATTTTAAAAAAAGGCAAAAAAATCAAAAATTCCTACAGCGTCAAAGCGGAAATACGCTAGAGATTCGTCATTATACCTATTTCCTCATATTATACATACATACAGTCACGCCTCTTTCCCATTGCGGTAGGCAGAAACCACATCTCTGTTTTCATACAAGCTCTCCGGTTATGGGTACTTTTGACGAGAAGTTTTTTCAATATGTCTTCAATAAACTCGCCACATAAATTGCTTTCGTCGATCTTCTTTTTTTTACTGGGCAAGTGCCTTTAATAACTAAACAAAATACAAGCTAAAACTAACACTACAAATACAGTTAGACTGCCCATAGACCGTTGAAGGTCTAAAGACAATCCAAATGCTCAAGCCCAGTACCAGTTGGCAGCGTACCCAACATGCTGGTGGCATTACCCCGTTGAATGGCAATGCTAATGCGTTGAGCCAGAAACACGCCAGCATTTTGGTCACGCGTCGCATTAACCAGGCGCTCTGAAAGATTTTTGAAAATGAGGTGAGCTCCCGTTCCCCAAGGGCCCAATGTCTCGACCCTAAACGTCGTAGTTGGAATGTATGGAAGAACCTTATAGTCAACTACAAAGTTAAGTTTGTCTTTCAATATTTCAACTTTAGTTAGTTTTGTTTTTTTTGGACTCGCGTTTTGAGGGTTCCGTTGGACGGAACCCTCAGAGCACGAGTCCTACTCGTACTAGTCCGGTTTAAAAAAAAAACTAAATTTAATGAAAAATAAAACTAAAAGCTAGTCTTGGAGTTGGTTTGCTTTTGGAGTCATTAGGAACATGGTTCAAGTTCAGTTCAGTTCAGTTCATTTATTTATCAAATATGGGTACATTAGTGTACACTTATGAACGTCAAAATATACAATATACAGTGAAATTGTAATTGTAATAATTCTTAATTGTAAATACTTTATAATATTCTGTAACAGTTTGACAACAACTTGTTTTGTATAACTGCACTCGAGCTTCAAGATACCTCGTGCTTAGTTTGAGGCTCGCCGACATAAGTGACTACTGTTTGCTATTTCTAAGTAAAAATTAAGGTTATGTTTTACTTCTGGCAATAAATAAATATTCTATTCTAAGTTTAACGTTATAATATTTTGAATGCATGTGATATGAATTTAATTACATAATTAGAATGCTGGCTTTTCCTTCGCACATAAATTGAGCTTTACCATTTATTTATTTTTTTGTTAAAATTTTCATGACCGTGGATTCTATGTCCTTTAGTCGTAATCTTAAACAGTTTACATGGTCTTAATAGCGTCAAACAAGTCATAGTTACAGTCAGAGTCAAGCTAAGTAAGTCACGGTCAAGTCAAACTCATGCCCCTGTAAAGTGGTGGAGACTTTACAAGAGGCTCCTATGGCGTTTTGGAAACAACACGAAAAGACACGTTTTACCTCGTTATGTCACTTGCCCACACACGAGCACGTTTACGAGCACTTAATGAATAATAGTACACATTAACACTCAAAAATACACAAGTTTAGGAAAATAATTCAACGAGCCCACATATTTTTTCCACGTTGGCGCCAAAAACCCAGCTTTAACATTCAACGTGGCAATGCCGCCAGTATTCTGGGGACCTTTACCTCAACTAAATCTTTTATTACCTGTTGTTTAAATTTTTATTATGTTATTTTAAGTTTTAGTTTTTGGTTAGTAAGTTTAAGTTATCGTTAGTTTTCTGTTTTTTAAGTTGTGCCTTGTGAATAATAAAATATTCACCACTAATCAGGTAAGTAAGAATTAAATTAAATATTTAACTTTACTTAATAAATAATAAATAATGTTTATTTTTAAGCATAATTTACATGGACATTAACACAGAATACAAACAGAAGTAGAAAGTTACACAGTATTAAAAATACAGATAAAAATGAGGGTTAATAAAATATATTACTAAATCAGATATTCTGTACGGTACCAATGGGCCCCAAACTAGGCAAAGCCTGTATCTTGGTGGCCCAGTCTCATCGGGTTACAAAATGAAATATGCGCGTGCCTACGTGATTTATTATATAAAACATTTTTATTTTTATTTTTATAATACTAAGCGCTGGAAGAGCTAGCGTGTCTAAATTTATTTGTGTGATTGTGCATATTTGGATGGTGTATGATGGTGGTGGTGGATGGTATGATGGTGGTGGTGGTGGAATAATATTTTTTATTATTAATAATTCCTATCAATATTTGTCGACTACATAACTCTAATGAAGGTCTTCCATTGACAAATATCAGTTCGAAGGTTATATGTCAATTGACAAATGTATTATGTGCTTTATTCATTAAGAAATTTAAATTATTGGAGGTCGCACCAGTCAGGTACCCAAAAAAAACAGACAAACATATTTACGTACAGAGCTAGATGCTATATTCCTGGGTTGTTGGGTTGGACCCGGGTATGTTCTAAAACTGCGACCAGAACCACCGGAGGATGGGCAGCAGCGTCTTATTAGTACACGGTGAACGTACTGCGATTCCCAAGTCGCCTGCCGAGCGTGGGGATTATGGCAACACCCCTCTCTATGACTTACTTAGCTTGACCCTGACTGTGACTATGACTTGTTTGACGCTATTAAGACTATGTAAACTGTTTAAGATTACGACTAAAGGACATTGAATCCACGGTCATGAAAATTTTAACAAGAAAAAAAAAAGAGGGAAGCCTCTTTTTAACAGTGGACGTTTAATGGCTGACGATGTGCTATATTCCCGCTATTTTATGCAACGGAGACGAGCAAGTCACTCGCCTGATAGTAAGCGTCACGCTTGCCTTCACAGTTCGGTGCTAACCAAATTTTTGAGCATCATCAGTTCAAAACCCTGCGCGGCTGCACTGCACTCGTCATCCTGAGATAATATTAGATGTTCAATCTCTGCGATTATTTCACTGGAAACATTGCCTTCCAGTCCGAACAGTTAGCTTCATTAATTTTACTGGAAACATTGCCCTTCCACTCCGAACAGTTAGCTTCTAAATAACTCAATTTTAAAGTTATATGATTATTTACGGGATAATTACCGTGGTAAGGTTGTGGAATGAGCTCCCGAAACGGCGCAGTTACATGCACCATGTTCACGGGAAGACTGAAGAATGCCGGTGGTTGGTCGAACAGTTAAAAAGTTAGGTTAGGTCAGACATAACGATCTAACCCTCTTTCTTAGTCTTTTGCTACGGTTATCACTGGAACTCGAACCCACTCCTCATATAACTTTAGTGAACAACCGTGATAGTTAGTTATACAAAACAGTGTAACATAATTTAACCTGTAACTATTAGGTTTATTACGCAAGCGTCACTGAAACAATATAAAATTATTGTGAAATATTCCTAAACAAACAAACAGTAATACTGTAGCTGGCACTAAAATAAAGGCCGCGTCACAAGCCACTGTGAAAAAAATTGGCATTGAACTGGACTCTTTTGAAACGATAGAGTTCAAAATAACGGTTAAGTCAAGGTCTGATGTTATGGTTATGATGAAAGATCGCGACATCTTCGGAGTTGTGACTTGTGATGTGACACAAGGTGAATGTGCTGATCACTGTTTTAAACCTATTCTGTCCCACTGCTGGGCATAGGTTTCCCCATTTCCTTCCATACGTCCCAGTACTCAATCACCCCTGCCAACCTCTCCGGAATGAGTTGAGATCACCACGCAAGCGTTTCTTAGGCCTTTCTTGACTGCGTCGTCCACCATGAACCCACTGTTTCCTGTTTCTTAGCCCATCGGTCCAAGAAAAATATTAGACGCCTTCATCATTAAGACCTTCCAAAGCCTTCCTACATTTACAATATTGATGGCCGGCTGCACTGGACTCACTGCAATAGGATATTTATGACCAAATGTGACATTTTTACCAGCCACAGCAGTTTCATCTGAAGAACCAAGATGAGCGTCACGCCAGACAGGAGAAATAATTATCTATTTAAAAACCCGACTTCAAAATGAGCAGGCGTTCGAAGAACATTGTTCATACTATTGGAATTGGTTAAAAACTACTGAGCTAATGTTAATGACATCTTTGGGACACCTCATGTAGATTAATCGACGTACAACCAAAAAAAACGGATCGAATTGAAAATTTCCCAAAATCTAGAAAGTTTTTCCTAGTCGGTTAAAAAATAGCTTTTGGAACCCTTTGATACGTGTTCATCGTCAAAGGTGGACGGTGAAAGGAGGAGGTCAGCGTCACGCCTCTGCATCTCCCATTGTTATTGCAACTACAGACGCTTCTACGATTTAGCTCTTAAATGGCAGTGGAATATGGAATAGTTCAGCTTACTATGAAGAAAAACCCCATGCATTTTATACAGGTTTAACTGCAAACGTTCGAACCATTTATCAGTTCCCAATAACAGTAGATGTGCAACAATTTTGGAAATGTAAATGATTTTTCCCACGCCAATAATTTCTCAATATAAAGTGCTTTTAGAGAAAGCCTGTTTGAGAGAAAGCGAAGAGTTGACATTCTGATTAGTGAATGAGGGAAAATGATCACTTTCGTAAGAATCTTTTGAGTCACAATAATTTGCAACGCCAAGCTATCGGCACAGGCCCGGCAAGTACCCAACTAGCACTCAGCAGTAGATGGAGTCAGATTGAATAGGTTGATAAAAGACAGAAGCTTAAAGGCAGGCCAACGCCACGAATAAAGGACTTTCCAGTATCAGGAAGATTAACAGCATTTTTAACGTTGGACTTGTTTTTGTTGGCCGTGGATATGAGAAACTGATATTTGCCACGAACCCTTAAAAATTACAGAATTACGGAGAGATGACTGATTCTACGTCATTTTAAAGGTTCGTGGCGACTAAATGACTATTTTTTTTTTTTAAGTTAAAACACAATTTTTTTCCGTCATGAGTTTGGATTATGCAAAATCTCCTCGTAAAAAATAGGCACCAGAAATCACCCACCCAAGCAGGCAGTATTTCTAAAGCCTCGTTGAGCTCACAGTGCATACGAACACAAACGTAATCACGCAGTTGTTAGCACGCGACTAGACTCGCAATACACTTGAATTAAGCCTATCCAATGACAAAGTTGGACAGGCGACCCAAAAAGAGACCGCAGGCAAACGCTGGATGCAGGCCGCCTCCAACCGGCCCTTTTGGAGATCGATGGGGGAGGCCTATGTTCAGCAGTGGACGTCGACGGCTGAAATGATGATGATGATGAATGACAAAGTTTGAATGCTCGCCGGGTTTTCTTCTGTTTTCCACGGACGTGCGACACCGTACTCCTAGTTGACCATTAAAAATTCTATGATAAGCACACAAAAATCTCACAAAGTGTGGACCGTCCAGGCCCGGACGGGGCTCTGAGTAATTGGTCCAAGCTTAACTGGGTCTTTGAACAATACCGATACTAGTTTGCGGTTCGATTCAGATTCGGTTTATGCAATCAGTCGTCAAGCAGGCTCTGTCGTTGGCATGTGACCAAGAGACTGGTTTTTGGAGGTACGAAGGACGAATTCACAATGAGACATGAGACACAGGTTGGTAACCGATATCACACATTGACTGACACGTTGTGTGTCAGAGGTAGGCAACTGACACATTGTCTTTATGTCTTGCTTTGCTTCTTCCCATCTTGCTCTATCTACAGTAGAGAGAGTTAAAAAAAATCTAAGATTGAAATAAGAATCCTTGAGCAGTTAGGTGTTGCTTGTGGTAAGCCCCTAGAAGTTACAATTTTAGGACCCCTTTGCCTGCTACTTGCTTTACCCTTGTAACATAAAAAGCGCAAATCAGGCGCTAGTAAAGCATAAGAATAATTTCACTGTTTAACTGGTTTAACCTAGAGATTCAGAGAGCCCTGGCTGGATACCTAGCATAGGTATATCAAGTTCTAGGTGCTCTCATTGAATATATCCCTAAATCTACATACCAAATTATGTTGTCGATTAAATATCTTTGTGTAATGCTAAATGACAAAGACGATGAAGGTTTAAAGAAGTACATGCCGCAAACTGCATTTGATCGATCAACAGTCACGTTCTAAAGCATGCCTTGGGAGTCGCGTTCTACGTCTATGAACTCTGAAGTGAGACATGAATAGATTTCATCAACAAAGTCAACAAGTCTTCCTGCCGTGCTTCAACGTGGAGCGTTTCAAAAAGAGGTGTCTACAACCGTCTCTCCGGGCTGGTAAAGCAACGACAACACTGCTAGTGTTGCAGGTATCCATAGGCGGCGGTGTCTCTTTTCTTCATCTATCTCTACATAGTATAAAATAAAGTAGCTTTCCGCGTCTGTCTGTATATCCGCTAACAACTCCTAAACCACGCAAAGGATTTTGAAGCGGTTTTTACCATCAGTTAGATAATTTTTCACAAAAGGCTTGTAAAGTCCTGTTGGTCCAGTTGGTATTGAAACTGCCTTCTGCGCTTGGGGGCGTGGGTTCGATTCCCACCTAGGACAAACATTCATGTGATGAACATTTGTGTTTGTACTATATCTGGGTTATTATCTATTTAAGTGTGTATTTTAAAATATATATGTAAGTATATCAGTCTCTGGCAGCCATATTACAAGCTTTGCTTAGTTTGGAGTCAGATGACCGTGTGTGCAAAAATGACCCGAATATTTATTTATTTATTATTATATATAATAAAACTTACACCCGTGCGAAGCCGGGCCGGGTCTCTAGTTTTTATATAAATACCCACGAATCACGGTTCTAGCTGTCTATCAGTCCGAAAACAGGTAAATGAGACAGGTGTGCGTTACTAGCTTTCTTCACGTATGCACACACGTGCCCGAACACGTAACGTTCACGTAACCAACACGTTTGTTTAACTGTTTTATTTTCACATTCATCACTTCGTTCTGACTCATGGACGAGGCAAATTAATATTAGATGACATTAGAAATTGTACAAGTGTTAAACTCTGATTTGTGGTAAAAGAACACCGTATCCACCAGGGCACGTACAGGACGGACATAATTACTTACCATAACTTATTTTATACAGACTTAAAAAAACAGCGGAGGTTCTCAATTCACATACGAGTAGAATATATATTCGCTAACAATAAATTACCCATTAGCAGCAGCTCGCGGTTTCACCCACTATATTCTATAGGAACCGTATTTTCGTATTAAGTAGAGTACTACATACTAAATTTCATCCAAATCCATTCATCTGTTACAGAGTTAAGTGGCAAACAAACATTCCGCGGTCACATTGCGAGTAAAGCCAAGCTCGCATCTAAGAAACTTGGTGTGCTCATCAAGGCGAAGCGGTACTTCACGTCGAGACAAAGACTCTTGCTTTACAAAGCGCAAGTCTGACCTCACATGGAGTTCTGCTCCCATCTTTGGAACGGAGCACCCAAGTATCAGCTTGAGCCTTAATGCATTACAGCGTAGAGCTGTCAGAATTTTCGACGATCCCAAGCTCACTGAACACCTAGAGCCGCTCAGCATGCGCAGAGACGTTGGCTCTCTTTGTATCTTTTATCGCATTTACAACGGCGTCTGTTTTGAAGAACTGTTCGATCTATAAGATAGGAAGTTCCGTCTTCTCAGGAAGCTTTTAGGGCGTTTTTAGTGTCCTGCGGATTCATTTATGCGCGCGGGGTCGGTCAACATGCGAGAGCAAACCCACACGCCACAAAAACGCCCTTAGGTAGGATCTAAACACCTCATACGCGCCGGATGGATGGACTAAGGTCAATTACCACAAGGCAGGCCCAAACAACAAGTTCCACACAGAACAGTTCACTCGCCCATTACATAAAACGGTCTGCGTCACCGGCCGCTCAAGGTCGGTGGTGATGATAAGCGCTGATAACGTGCCAAGTTCACCGCGTACTGTGAGACCGATAAACGGTACTGGGCTATACAGACATCGATTTTGGAGAAAAACTTCTTTATACAATAATTCATCCTCACACACGAGTAAAGTAGCTTGTCTGTCTATTTTCTATCGGATACATTTCGGCGAGTGTGCGCAAGAGCTTCGTGACCAAATATAATTTATATTGTCATTGTTCGTGACCTTATTCCACCCTCCCCCTTTTACTACAGGACAAGTAAAAGGACTGCACACTACCTTGGTCGTGGAAACTCCAGAGATTGGTACTCAACAGTGGACGAATATTGCGAGTATAGCAGTGTTTTTAAATGCCACAGCTGGCAAATGAGCAGATGGGCAGCCTGATGGTAAGCAGTCACCGTGGCCTATGGATACTTGTAACACCAGAGGCATCACAACTACGTTGCCGAACCTTTAAGACTATCCACCTTTTGAAGAACCCCGTGTTGTAGCGTCTCAGAAACACCGCGTCCATTCGAATTTTGCAGATGTGACGCATGAGAGATTGTGTGAATCGCACAGTGTGTGATATCCACTATCTTATACACATCAACACATATCTGCCTAAAGAATAATCACGGTAACAACGCGAGGAACAACTATATCTAATCTAAACAAAATGTAATACCTAATTGGTAAAAAAAAAAAAAAACTTTGACTTTGTTGTTTTGTTGTTGTTTTTGTGGTTTAGAATGATGCAACCGTACAACTTCAAAAAATCAAAGACATATTATGACATTTACCATGTACTCGGCCAGCATGGGGTCCATCCTCTCTCTCCGAGACAAATAAGGCCTGTGTCCTAACAGTGGAAACATCATAGGCTGATATCTTCTTATATATAACGGGCGATGTGTGTATGTATGAAGTCCCTATGAACTACAAAACGAGACGATTTTGACGGGACTTTCACTGGCAGATAACTGATGTTAGAAGGTGTAATCCACATAGGTGAAACTGCGAGACAAAGCTAGTAAAAAAATATATTTTAAAAAATGTGCATTTAAATGACACCACAAACAAGCGTAACGAGGAGCGAGTTTAGTATTAGATAGCATACGCATATTTGTGAATTATTTATCGACACGTGCAAAAATTATTTAAGTATATCGATAAAATGTCATATCCTCTATCAGTACTACCTAGTATATTTATCTATGGTACTACTTAAGCTCTCAGCTGACTCAAAATCAGGGACACTATTCTTGCACGCTCGATTATCTCATCACTACCTATCTGAATAGACAGATACGTCATGAGAGTGATCGAGATAACCTCGAGCGCACGATAATATAAGTATGTACTCATCTTTCACTATATTAGTTTCCGAGAGTTCTGGACTCTTCAATAGAAATTATATAGACAAAAAACATTGCGAACACTAGAAAAAAAAAAAAAAAGTTTATTGTGTATATGTGTGTCTGTCTGTGGCATCATAGCTCTCAACAAGGGCGGATCCAGGATTTCATTTGGGGGGGGGGGGGGGGGGCATTCTGGATTTAATTTTGGGGGGGCCCATTCTGACAAGGTTCGAAGGAATCAAATCGAAAAATTGAGTCGAATGTATGGAATTGCTAGGTATTGGGGGGGGGGTGTGGATCCGCCAATGGCTCTCAAACGGCTTAACCGATTTTGATTTAGTTTTGTTGGTTGAAAGGGGACTCGATCGCGAGTGTTCTTGGCTATGATTCGATTGGCTTTGCCACATTAGACCTCACCACGACATCTATTGAATTCTCAAGGTGTGACAACAAATAGAATGTCCAAATAGTCCAGAACCGGTTCGTAATGATGATCATTCAAGTTCAAAAACTTTAAATGGCCGGTCACTCGTGGCCGCGACCCGCTAAGCTGACAACAGTTATTGCCACTCGGATTACGATGAGCATGGTCAAAAATGGAACTACAGTGGTATGATAAAGACACAATATTTTATCTCTGACAGAATTTCGGGTTGTTTTTGTCACGTTTTTGCCGGGCTCAGCTGCAGTAGAGCCAAGCAAACGTTTTCAGGTTTTCGCTGCCTTTGTACAACGACTCTTTATTGTATACTAGCTGTTGCCCGCTGCTTCACTCACGTAGTTTTGAAATCTACTTTACTACCTCCCGTCTTTTTAGTTTCAGTTTCGCATCCATCCTGTAATCCACTCTACTCCTGTACCACCCTTTCCGCTCCAGTTCTGCATTCACCCTTAAATCCACTCTACTCCCGTTCCGCTCTTTCCGCTCCAGGCCCGAATTATTGGATATGTCAAGGCTGTCCCTTACGAGCTCCGATAAAATGTATATTTGTTTAAACCTTAAAACATGCAAACATCAGATCCACGGTACTCAACATCCTAATTATACTGTGTCAGTAAAGCCCGTTGCAGACCATGCGCAGTAGCTCACGCAAGTACTCGCGCCGGCGTTCAAACGTAAATAGCCACTCGCGTGGCGACGCGCACATCTCGCATGCGAGTAAGTACTCGCGCGCGTGTTTGAACGAGACGAACGACGTGCAGTGGGCGTCGCACGAGTAGGGCGGGGAAACGAACCTTCACTTGCGCAAGGATCAGCGCGAGTGGTAATAAGCACTTCCACTGCCACTTGCACTAAGAAGCTAAAAATTGTTGTAGCTCGTTGCAGATGATGCGTAGTAGGATCTCGCGCATGTACTTGCGCAAACTATAAAAGACTAGCAGGCGCAGACAATAGACAAGTGCGAAGCGTGCAGGCTTCGAAGGTCGTCCGAGTTAACACCTAACACTGACTTACACGACTATCGTAACATAACAAACAAACAATGAAAATGTGATAATACAAATACACATTCGCCTTTACCTGCAAGGCAGCTTGTTAAGGACCCGCTCCTCGCCACGCCTATCTTGCAAGCACATTTAAATTTTTGAAGATAAAAAGCCACCAATCACTTAGTATTAATTTAAAAAACCGATGCTGGCATTGTCTTTACAATAACGTTACAAACGTTCGAAGCAATTTTTATGTTGATATAATTATGTATTTTAATTTGATGGAGATCAAAGGAAACTATCATTTCAAGTTTTCGATCTTCTCCGCCATCTTATAAAATACTAGCAACGCACCCCCGCACGCACGGCTTCGCACGGGTGTAAGTCTTATTTTTTTCCACCTTGGGTTATATTATTAGTTTTAGTAAGGATCCCTATTTTTTTTTGAAAATATAATAAACCCGGGGGGGATAGTGTAGCTTCCCAACAGTGAAATAATTTTTAAATTGGTTCAGTAGTTTCGGAGCCTATTCAATGCAAACAAACAAACAATCAAATCTTTCCTCTTTATAATATTAGTATATTTTTTTTAAACCCCCGTTAAAAGAGCCGATTATCTTTAAACGGCTGAACAGATTTTGAATCATAGCTAAGAGCATTCTCGATCAAGTCACCTTACAAAACAAAAAAACTAAACCAATATCGGTTCAGCCGTTTAGTTTCATGCCACAAACAGACGCACAGATCCACACATTAAACTTATAACACCCCTCTTTTTGCGTCTCGGGTTAAAGATAGTTGAAATTCTTACACAATGAACCCTATTTTCCTAGTAGTTTCTCCGCTAAGTTCGGCTAAAACCAACTCAAAGGTGATTCCTTTGATAAATAGGTGAATTCACGGAACAGCTCTTGACTACAAAGAGAGTTGATTCAGGAAACTTACAAGTGACGAATATAGATTCGCCCTACGACAACACAGACAGTGTCTGGGTCGCCACGGTTGAGTGACATGGACGAGAATTAAGGTCTTCGGCTCGACACTTCACCCAATTATAGCTAGAAGAACAAAATAAGCTCTGTAGAGTTATTTTTAATCACGATGGAATGGAGACGGTTTATGCGTTTCAGGTATAAAGAGGTATAGTTGACTGAGACTTTTAAGTAACTTTAGAACATTTTAAAAGAAAAAAAATCGCTTATTTGGTACAAATAAACCAGCGGGCTCTCACACTGAGGGTCCTACCCAAGCGCCCAAGCGGTCACCCATCGAAGTACTGACCGCGCTCGACGTTGCATAACTTGATGGAGAAAAAACAAACGCTTCATGTTGAAGATCGGTGGGAATACCTAAGAGGAAGATCATTTCACACCTTGCAGGTCCAGGGAAGAAAGTAGCGGGAAGACCAGACGGTGTGCGACTTCCACAATACCAAGATGAGCTTTTTGACGGTAAATTATGTTTAATAATGTAAAAAAAAATACAGAAAAAATATATTATAATTTGCAAATCATTTACGACTTACCCTATAAAGTTAAATCGATTGCATGAATTGCATATTTAATGGTTGATTTGATTGATGGAATTTAGACCACGTTAATTAAATATCGAATATGATATGAAGATTGATCTTTAATTTTTATATAACTTATTTACATATTGTGCAACCGAATATAGCTATGTCCAGTTTTGTTTTTGCTTAATTCCCAAGAATTTTCTCGGTATTAGGGTCATATCCATCGCAAGGATTCTATACGGAACGCACACGTGTCCAATAGGCTTAGTCTCAGATATGATAGTTTTCGAAAACTTTTTTCGTTTACGTATTGTTCCATACATTTTAGTAAAGCGCCTCCAGCGGAAACGCGGAGGAACTAAAATCGGTGTTAATCGGCGGTATAGATTGCTTCACTCTAATACGAAAAAAGTTTTCGAATACTTATCAGCCCAGCAATGTATGGAACAATACGTAAACGAAAAATGTTTTCGAAAACTATCAAATCTGGGACTAAGCCTACAGTCTACGAATGTAAGTTAGGCCTGGCGTTCACGGGTTGATACCGAGACTGTTTTCTTTTAAATTTTTTAAATAATAGGCTTGCAAATCACCTGTTGATAAGCGATGATGCGCAAATATAGATGAAGCGATATGTGGCTTCGTCACATTTTTTTTTTAAATAAATAGTAGGCTTGCATTTGACCACCATCTCGCCTGATGTTAAGCGATGATGCGGTCTACGTTGGTCACTTTGGTTCTATGGAGTGTTGGCTACACCTAGCCGCAGTCTCTGCTACACCAGGCATTTGACAGATTACGTTTTCTAACGAAGCTTACGTGTGTATGACATCTGTGGCAAAAGAAATGAAGAAAAAAAAGACCATGCTGTTACTTTTGCTCGAGCCACGGAACAACTTGATTTTCATTCATCATCATCATCATCATTTCAGCAGTAGGACGCCGTAGGGGCCGAACAGATAGCCGACAGATGGAGCCGAAAGATTCTCGAGTGGAGACCACGGACCGGTAAGCGCAGCGTAGGACGTCCACCCACGAGATGGACAGAGGACCTAAAAGAGACCGCAGGAAAACGCTAGATGCAGACCGCTTCCAACCGACTCTTTTGGAGATCGATGGGGGAGGCCTATGTCCAGCAGTGGACGTCCTACGGTTGATTTTCATTGCTCGATATTATTACGTGTAGGTCAAGTACCGAGTAAAGAACGCTATAATCTAATCTAACTAAATATATAATTCATAAAATTAAAAGTAAAAATGAGTTTAGCGACGTCCGACCGCTAGACTCTAACATTCAAGGTTTGTTCTCAAACCAAAGAACCGTAAACTAGCGATTTTTTATTATTATTTCGCTGCCGTAAAGACAAAAATACACAAATAACAACATCCTCCGGAAAGACTAACAAGATGCTACATGCTTTATAAAGGAAACGTCATTACTAATAACTCTAATAGCTTCCTTTGGAGGATCGAGCGCTAACTTGACGATATTTGTAAATAGAAAAGACCTACAGGGAAATTATTGGAACGGCTCGGCGCGGCGGGTAGTTAGAAGGGTCGAAAATTACGCGATAACTTTGCCAATAGGCTTGTATCCTAATATATTCCTAATGTTTCATTTATTCTAATAACAGGGTTAGAGAAGGATATAGTTAAATGCGTTACACATACGGAAATAAGGTTGTATTGGCTGATCATCATCATCATCAGCCCTGAGTGACCCACTGCTGGGTATATGCCTCCCTTTGTTTATGCCACTCTCCCCGATCTCTCGCTAGTCGCATCCACTCGTTCCCGTCAGTATTTTTGATGTCGTCAGTCCACCTCATCCTCGGCCGGCCTGGGCTCCGCCAACCTAGTCTCGGCCACCCAGTATTAGCTGATATATTTATGAAATAGAAGGCTTGTTATGACCATGGCCATAACGTCTCTCGCTCACCCTAAGTACCGATAAGGTCATCATTGTGGGATGAACTGTGAATTAATATTTTCTATGCACCTCACATCCCATGTTTATTGCTTGACTGATCAGAAACATTTGTATTTATTCCAATCACGAAATGCTATATTTTATGCTGAGCTAAAAGATATGCTTATTCTAACCTATGTGACGTTGGACATGTGACTTTGAAAATCCGTGTAATCAGGAATTTATTGCTCATAAAAATAGCACGTAAGTGAATTATGCCCGACAAGTCGAGTTCTCCATACGACGAGTCTCGTTTATTTTAACCGACATCAATAAAGGAGGAAGTTCTCAATTCGACTGTATGTTTTTTTTTTTGTATGTTTGTAACGCGATTATTCTGCCAATTATGAATTAATTTTGATGATTCTTCTGTGTTTGGTAGGTGACAGAGGTGGTCCCATATACATTTTATCGAAATTGAATGAGCACTTTAAATTTTTTTTTTACAAAAACAAACAAAAAAATACACATTTTATTTATATTACACGGGAATTACTCACGTAAGATTAAGCCGGTCACTCCGAAAAAAAATAAAAAAAAAATAAAAAAATACACATATTTTGTTTTGACGTTTTGGGTTTGTGGTTCCCTCTGGGTTCCCTTGAGCGAAAGTTTTGATGAGGACTTTCAAACTCTGTTTTAACTGGCATCTCAGAAACATTAGCCAATTTTCAACTTTTTAGTTGTAAGTTTGTTCATATAGGTATAGTCTTGAAGTCGTTTATGTTAATTTACTTTGATATGTCATTGTTCAGTCGATTCTCTTATCGGTGAGGTGTGAGAAATGCATAAAATGCAATCCGAAAGATCGCGCGCTACGGGCGGCATGCACGAGCAACGCTTGATGATGGAACAGGGGAAAGTCACGCGATGGACAGCGCACTGGTGTTTCGGACGTGCTACACAAGATGTGTTAGATTAGAGAGAAGGTCGAATATAACTTGTTCGCTAATTCCGTTTGAAATTTGCGCAAAGTAATAAAAAAGCACTTACTGACAGGACATTTTAAAACCGTAGCGTAACTAGGTACCTGAAGTTTTTAAAGCGCAACTAAAGTTATTTTTGAGGAAAAAGTACAAATTAAGTAATTAAATTAAGTTCTTGGACGTAGGTTTAATTTAATCTGATCTTTCGGCAAAATAAAAATTATCTCCTTACAAAATAATTTTTTGTATTTTATTTCGCAACGTCCAGATCATGGTTTAACATCAACAGGAAAATGAGCATTACCTACTATAGTCCATCTGAAATAATAGCATGGCACTTGACAGGTAGTTTAGTACGATAGCGAATATTATACTAAATATTGAATTGACGTCACTAAACTAAATTAAAGATTTACATTTTGCGGCGAAAACGTATAGCTAAGCGCTACTATGAAAACTAGTCTGTTAGTGGTGGTAGTCAAGTGCCATGCTATTTCAAAAGGACTAGAGCCTGATGACAACAAGGTTTTATTTGCGGACCTTACAAACTTCACAGGAAAGACAAAAACAATGCGTTAGTTAAAATTGAAAGGTAGAGAGAAAATTTTGGAAACTAGACTCGTCTGCACAGCTAAGGATTTGTATACAGTTCCATCTATACACTGCCTACTGCATGCCCAACCATGTCCCAACCATCAGTGCCGTGCTGTCTCAATCATGTCTCTATGTCAAGTCAAGCCCGTTTTGGAATGTCGACTACTGCCTGGTATGTTGCAATAAAGACATCAATTAGCAGTTAAATTGATAGGAAACAGTTTGCAGAGAAGTAATTGTGAAACTGAAAGTAGGAAATTGATTTCAGCTATTTCAAATTGCTTCCATTTATACGGAAAAACATCATTTCGGGCATTCTTCGCATCATCAACGTACAACTTTAGAGACGGAAGTTATAACTAACCTAACAAGCGGACTTCCGCACTAAGCGTTCAAAAGAATTCATATAAGCTTGCAACTTCAGTTCAGACATTGTGTCAGGTCAATGTAACGCAAAGCGCGATCCCAAACCTCGTATTTGGCACGCGTCCGGCTGAGGCAACGCCTCTGCCGTCACGTCAGACGTGCCGCCCGAATCTTGTCAGACGTTTTCGATTACATTACGTAACCTGTCTTGCCAAATTGCATAAGGAAAGGGCATCCAAAGCAGCCGTAGCGTTCGTTTGAATGAGATATCGTAGTGTGATTTTACGATCCGGTAATACCAAGTTTATTCACAATTCACGAGCCAACGTGTGACACAAAGCTTTCAACAAGTGGATTCGGTAGATGTGCAGTAAATCAAAATTGCCGTGGAAGCTGACGCATTCTCGACTCCTTTTAAACATTTCAACATCTGCGTACCTATCGTAAATCCCGATGAGTCGTCTATTATCGGTCGGCGAATCGGATCGAACTCAGATTTCAGACTTTTGGATTTAAGAATTCGTCCAAAACCACAAAGCTCTGCTTGAGATGAAGCAACATTCGCCACGCCACCACATCCGACTCGTGCTATTATATCTTACGCAACGTTTTGCAGAGCAAATTACCCGAGGGACCTTGAAATTTGGACCATTTGTGCGAAAACTTGACTCCGTTTTACAATACTCGAGATGACCTTCAATACCTGTACTAGTTATCCTTGTCCCGGTCATGCAGCGCCTGCGCCTGCGCCTATCAGACATCTAGAAGGAAAATTACCTAAATCACTAATAAAACAAAATCAAGTACCTGCCACGATAAATTATAACGAGGTTTTCAAGTACTGGAGAGATCAATGCTCGCATTGAACTCTAAAGCCGAGTTCATAGCACCGAAATCCGGCGAAAAACAAAGGTTTGAAGCGTCAGAATTGCGGTAATAAACTGGGCAGGACGTTCTAGGCGCAGTGGTGACTGGTAGAGTAAGGTGCTTAGACAAGATAAGCGGAGCGTTGGTCGTCCAGCTGACGATAACGAAGATGGCCAGATGGGTCGACGATAGTGTCACAATCGCGGGTTGAACTTGGACGATTGGCACAGACCTGAGGCAGGTGGCATAGCCAGAGTCACCTGTACCAAGCAGTTGGAAAAAGAAAACTGTGGATGATAAGTGGCGAGAAATTTCCATGTTTTTTTTAACATGAATTTAAAGTTTAGTATGTTTTGGAGACTTTTGTAACTATATGAATAATAAATTTAAAAATACACAATGTTAAATAGAACTTTTTGGAGCGCACTGAGCAACCTGATGGAGGCCTCGCAAAATACTGGTCTAAACTATAATAATATAACCCAACGATGGTAATTTTTAAACTTTCGCGATTTGACCAAACCTTGGTGGTGACTTCGATATCTATTATGCACCGGAATAATCTAATGTCTTTGGATGGAAATAATGGGGGGAGGGGGAGGGGGGGTTTAGATAGGCTGCATTGAGGTGTAGCCGAGTTATGTGAGATTGCAACCACTATGACCCCTCGGTGGCTACTGACTAGCTTCTGCGCTAGACAGAGAGCATCAGACAGGGATCTCCATACGAATACGAACGCACTGGTATCGTCTATGCTCAGAATTCTGAGCGTCTATGATGGCCTAATGCGGAAATCGGATTCCGAAATGGTTTCAACATTGAAATGTAACATGAAAGTTATATATGAAACGTGTAACTCGGAATAGAAGTACAACAGGAAATTGTTAATTAGATCTTGATTGGTATGGATATTGGGACGTGGCCGCGGATGCGAGAACGGGACATACGCGTTGCTCTAATAAATAATCAGTCAGATTATAATGTGACCGAAATTAAGGAAGATCTAAGCATATTAATGTCTTGATAGACAGAGACCGCACCATACTTATGAATGAGGTCATCTGTAAGTGCACCTTAAAAACTTTATGCTGACACTCATTATGCGGGAAAGGGGCAGAGCATAACTTTCTTCTGTAAAGGCGAATTTCCGCAAAGTAACGCCTAATTCAGACAATTACTGATTCAATTCTGAAAAATCTTTTCCAGAAAGCTACACTATCCCTGAGTGACATGGGCTGTTTTGTTAACAACAGAGGCGAAACCGCCAGCAAAATTATTCAATGGCTTAGAAAACTGCGCAAAAGGAAACCGAATACACGAATTTGCCTAACAAGTCCTTGACGGCTTAATTCATGATTAAACGAAACCAGAGATTGGTCAAACAATAGCTAAATTAGCATAACTTTAGAGAAATCGTTAAACCATTAACGCCAAATTACATGATTAGTAGCAATAACGCAGAAGGTCAAAGGGGTATGAATTCAATACCTAACAAAGTAAAAAGGCAAATAGATATTTGATATAATATCAGCTCCGTATAATTTCTATCAGTGATCCTTGGTATGGCTGATAGGTAGGTAAGTAAAGTTTATTTATAGGTACTTAATAGGAACTAAGTATGTAATACTAAATTAAGCATCAGTAACTTAATTTGACTCTAGGCCAAAGCGAACCGATATTTTTTCTAATACGCTTAGGTCAAATTGTATTAGTAGGCGTTACAATGTAGATTCGTGCCTGGTCCGGTAGGTACCGGGAGATGCTTGGACGGGTGCGGCTCCGGGAGAAACACGGACTGGCGATTTCGGATATGGATACTTGTGACACCAGCATCACAGATACTACCCCCTCTTCGTTGCTGATAACACCCTGTTTGAACCCTCAGACAATGGCATCGATTCTGATGTATAATATAGTTTTGTTTAGTTTAGTGATTGGTATGACAGAATCGACGCCAATGTCACACTTGTTGAAGTGTGCAGCGTGTCCTGCACACTAGACGACCTGAATGAAGCCACGGAGCCATTGGGGTGGCTAAATTTTGGTAAAAAAATTGATAAAAAAAATAATTACATAACATCGACTCTAAAGAGAACGCCCTTCTGAAGAACCCCGTGTTGTAGTTACTCGGAAACGCCGCAGGACGGGCTCATTCCTCAAATTGCAGGTTTGAGGCAAAAAATACCACAATAAACGCACAGTGTGCGTTTTCCACTAATCTATGATATGTAGACGAGCTTTCACGCGGTGGCGGCAAGTGATATGATAAAAATTGGTAAGTTTTAGTTGATATTAGTTGGAGTTCATAAGGAACGATAACGAAAATATTTATGGCTTTCCAGATAAATACATCAGTAGAAGATAATTTTTTGCTCGACCATTCTCTGAACAAATGTAAACGCTAAAGTTGTATTGATAAACTATGCGGTCGGCACGTAACCTGCTAGTGAACTTTCTACAAAAAAGGTAGATAACAGATGGCTAGTGAAGAGTATCAACACTTAACCAGAGCAAGAAAGTTGTTTTTTTCTCCCTATTTATACAGAATAGATGGTATTTCCGAGTAACAATAAAATGGGGTTCACCAAAAAGCCTATTAATAGTATTAAAATTTCGGTATCATTCATAGTTGCAGAAATCATGATATGCTCGTCTCTGTGGCCCATGCGAAAATTTGCGTCCCAGATTTACTTTAAAAAATCAGCTTCATCCGTCCAAATTTCTACTAATTATATCGTATCGCTCTCAATTACGATTTACGACCAACGAAGCCGGCATGCAATTTCACACAGGTGCGCTGTTTGATTGAGCTCACCACTGAGGTGACCATTGGTACCATTGGAGTCCTTATAATATAAGTCAATGGCAACGTATTTGTGATGCCTCTAGTCTTACAGGCATGCATAGGCGATCAGGCGACAGCATAAGGCTTAACAACGACCCATTGATAGCCCGTTGGTCCAGTTGGTAGTGAACCTGCCTTCTGAGCTTGGGGGCGTGGGTTCGGTTCCCACCTTGGACAAACATTTATGTGATGAACATTTGTGTTTGTTCTATATCTGGTTGTTAATATCTATTTAAGTATGTATTTAAAACTATATATGTATGTATGTATATCAGTCTCTGGCAGCCATATCACAAGCTTTGCTTAGTTAGGGGTCAGATGACGCCAAACTGCAACTACTGCTGCTACTGCTGGTGTGTGCAAAAATGTCCCGAATATTTATTAATTTTATATAGAGCCATAGCCGTGCCAAGAAAATATCCGAACCAAAACTCGGCGATACCTACGAATTGCGCAGACTTTTTGGTTAGTTACAAGGTAATGATCCGACTACAACGCCGCACGATGCCAGAGCTACTATAACATAGGAGGACAACTAGCGTTGAACACTGGCGTTAGCGTTGGCTAAGTTGAATTTAATTTATTGACTTTAAGTGATAGTTTTAAATTCTTACTGCATTGTTTTATTTATTATTATTTCATTATGTACAATTTTAATTTTCGATTAACTGATGTAATTGGCGTTGTGTGCCGTTTTAGTTAGTAAACAATAAACAATAAACAATAAACTATGCAAGCGACATAACGTCTAAATTGAAGTAAATGTAGATACATAGTATATACAATGACGCTTGGACGTTTTTTGACAGTTTTCACTGAGAGATTGTGAGTCTATAAGAATTTTATCTCGATGAAAATCGTGTTTTTTTTGCCTACAGCAACAAATCACCCTGTTAGCAACAGTTGTTAGCTTCCATCTCACGTGCATGCTAAGGAAAACCAGCTCCAATTGTTTCCTAGACCTTGCACTGAACGAATCTATTAACCCAGGAACCTGATTGGCCTTGGACACAAGTTGCTACAACAAGCCTGTTTGTTTAGAAACTTGCATCTATTAAAGAAAGTCGCTCGATCCGAGTGCAGTCTATAAATATCTGGCTTTCGAGGGAGCATTAAGATTCTAGGACAGCCAGCATGCCCATTGCCACACCTTGGAATGGCGACTGGTAGACCGCACTGACGACATCTGTTGAGCAAGTGTGGATAGGAAGAGGGTCGATAACCTATCAGGATAATATGGTTTCGGAACGTTTTTAGGGTTCCGTACATCAAAAGGAAAAAACGGAACCCTTATAGGATCACTTTGTTGTCAGTCTGTCCGTCTGTCAAGACCCTTTCTATCAAGAACGCGTAAAGATTCATGTTGAAATTTATATCAAATACTCAAATCTACGGTTTCTTTCAGCTGTTAAAAAATCAAACTGAAAAGTTTTACTATTACAAACTTACATTTTGCAGTTGGAATGTATGGAATAACCTTATTGTCCACTACAAAGTTAAGTTTGTCTTTCAATATTTCAACTTTTTTTTTGTTTTTTTTTTTTTTGTTTGGACTCGCTGTCTGAGGATTCCATCTAACGGAACCCTCTGAGCGCGAGTCCTACTCGTACTTGTCCGGTTTTTTATGGCATATTCCCCTTCTATTGAACATTACTTACTTTCCTCGCGCGGGGACACGCAAGTCGTAATTGGCTTGTTCTTCGGTATACAATAACAAAACAAGTAATGCTTCCACAATAACATGCGTTTATTATCTTTAGGATGTGAACAATTAGCTGTGCAAATTGTTGTGCAAAACGCAGACAAACAGTTTTGCAACGAGTGGCCGTAGTCTCGGAGGTTGACAGATTTAATGAGCGCCAGACGGCATAGCCTTGATGGACTGTATGGGTACCAGTTACATGCGAATAGCTATATATATAGGAGTTTTGTTTCAGGTTAGGTTCGCATTATAGCCAAATTTCTGTAGAGTTACAAAAAATAATTAGTCCCAAATTCCTTATTGTACTTAATGCAACATTTTGACGTGATAACGTCTTATAAATCGATGAACGCCGGCTGCACGCACGAAAAATTGTCACGTTCTGCCAGAGCCGCGCGTGCAAGCAAGAGCGCGGAACAAGCGATAGAGAGGCACGATCGGGCTAAGCGTTATCACGTGAAATTATCGTCCGTAAACAGACTTTACAGACAACCCCTTTTTTATTTAATTAATAGGCTTGCTTCTGACCGCCAACTCGCCTGATATCAAGCGACGGCGGACGGAAGCGGTCTACGATGGAGCACGTTTGTCTAGAAAAAAAAGCGACAATACATTAGAGATTCGTCAAAGAAACAGTTTTAAAGATAAATTTACGCAAATTAACGCCTGATTCAATCAACTAACCACGTTATGTTGTTAGTGTATCTCATGTTCCTTGTTTGATTGCTTTGATAGCTCTGATAATGCTCTTTTTGCTCAACAACTCAGCTATCCTAAATAACCTTAGGAACTAAGGGATATCCAGTTCCCAATCCATGCTAGGCGTGTTTACCATCTTCGATCACATCATCTCTTACCATCAGCTGAGCTGTCAAACGTCACGGCCAAGCGCTTATAGCGAGTCATTCATAAAATATATTGAATTATTTGCTAAGCTCGAAAGACACACGGAAAGTCTGGATCATCCTAACGCAAAATATAGAACTTTGTCAATAGTTGAAGTCAGCTATTTTTGGATACGCAGCAATAGCAACCCTGCATGGACCTGAGCATGTAGGTTAGATATTTACATGCACGAATGTTCGCAAAAACTCATTTCATTGTATATGGCATCATTCGCGTGCGATTGTACAATATGTTGCTACCAGTCTTGCTTGCTAGTTACTGGCAAATCTGGCATTCTACTCATAATTGGTAGCTTTGTGCTGCCTACAGGTGCTGAATGCAGGATTAGGACACCTACTTTGCTGCCGAATTAAAAGCTTATTTAAAAGCTAAAGACACTGAGACCGTGGGAGTGAAATGAAAATAAATTTGACAAAACCCTAAAAAACATATTGCTAGCAAAATGTTATTATAGCTGAAACGAGTATTTAGAAGACAAATCAATTATGGAATAAATCGATCCGCTCCGCACTATATTGCCATACCCATGCAGGGTCATTATGTGTTACCTAATTTAAACATGCTACCTAACATCTGTATGTGAACTTCATAATAATTATGCAATAAATGATTGAGTATTGATTCGATGGCAGGATTCAGATTAGACACACGTGTGCAATACTAAGCCAGGTTTAAAGAACTTTTTACAAAAATAATATAATTATACATTAAAAAACAAATTACAACATACAACCGAATCGAGATAAGATAAGTTAAAAATAGCACAGTGAGTTTTCTTCGTAAAGTGAAGCTTCCATATCTGACAGGTTTTAGGGTAATGTAACATCGTTACCAGACAGGAAAGCATCGTTAGTCCCAAGCACAGGCAGCATTAAAGTACAATGATCTCAAGCTGTGACGTCATTCCATAGTTGGAACATTGGACCAGCCAGTCAAATGATGATAATGACGTAATTCTGGACGTAAGTGTGGATCGTAAAAAGCACGTAGAAAGCATCAGTTACGTATCTAATGACCCAGAATTATCTTTAACTAGCGACCCGGCTTCGCACGGGTGTAATTTACGTGCTAAGCCGCCGGGGAGGGTCGCTAGTTATATATATATATAAACCTTCCGTGAAAATTTATCTAACTGATGGGGAAAACCGCATCAAAACCCGTTTAGTGATTTAGGAGGAGTTAGCGGTTATACAGACAGACAGACGCGGAAAGCGACTTCGATTTATACTATGTAGAGATAGAGAAGAAGAGAAGATTAATAAAAAGTCCTTCTGATCGACAACCATATGCAAAATTGTATCTTATCTTTGATATCAGCAAATAGCAAAACCTGTTTTGGGTAAGTAATGTTTAGTGCCAAAGACTAGTATAGTGGCTTTACCTAGCCTGTGGCTAAGTGCCTTTGAATAAATTTGTTTAAGTATAATATATGTATTACTATTTCTTAATAATCTAAGAGTTACACAAATTATATTTTATGCTGGCACTATATCAAAATTTGAAATCCTTGGATAGCGCCTCCAGGTCCTAAAACGATTAAATGTGGCATTTAAAACGAGCAAGCTGGCGTCTAAACTGTATTAATATAATTATTAATTCACCATTGACATAGTTCCGAGTTCAGTTTACCACATCGACGAGCTGATAAATGATAGCGACCATCCGTTATCACGGTTCAATGAAACCATATTAAATATATAATATTTATATGTAGCATATATACATAAAATAATGTGAAACAATATGTATAAAACAGTTATAAATATAGATTTGAAAGATGACAAATATGAAGGAAAAGCTGTACCTAATACAATCGTAAATGAAATCTATGGTTCAATGAATGAGTCTCAAAACCAGGTGTTTTACAAGACCAAACGCAAGCGATAGACAACAATTTTACGCGAGTTTAAACGACAAGCTCTAACTACTAAACTAGAAGCTCGTGAAGTCAGAGAGGTTGTCTACATTGTAGGACCTGCGATATATATCCGCCTGCCTAAACACGTACGTGATGCACCTTCCACCGCGACGTTTAAAGTCAGGCTTAAAACTTGGCTCCTTGACCAACAATTCTATAATTTTGATGACTGCCTGAAATATTAATGGATTCGTCCATAAATATTTCAGGTAGCTGCATTAATAAATAATTATTGATGAATGAGTTTGACATATATATTGAAATACTGACATAATATATTGTAATACATTTTTGCTCATAATATTTTGTAATTAAATAATTTATTATTTAATTTGTCTTACATAATGATATTATTAGAATATAATTTTTATATAAGTTTATATACATCGTTGTAGAAAGTGTACTGGAGAAGTTCGACTTGTAACTATGGAGTTATTAATAAAGAATTGTATTGTATTGTAGAACTAAAAGTTGCATTTGCGCGTGGCTCTAAACTAGTCCTGCAGATAGCTTGTAGTACACATTGACATAAGATTGTTAGTAGTGTGTATCGTGCAAGAAGCGCCAGTTCCGGTCTTTACCATCAAAGTACAGAGTGAGCTCGTAATCGCCTACATTATATTGGCCTCCCTCAAGGCAGTTCTCTCGGGCACACACTATATGTGCTACGTACACAATACTAGGAAAATTGGCAACAATACACAAGCGTGGTTCTCTATAGATAATTAGATGATCAATATTTAAACAGTTTTAATTTCAGCGGTACAATTAGTCATTTGTTGATGATTAATTGTACCGCTGATGATAATGATGTTTATAATGTGATATCTGAGGTGATCTTTTCCAAGAAACCCTGAAAAACCCTGAAGGTGATGAATGCTGCACTTTTATAGATAATAATACTTAAACTCATTTTAAATATACTTTTTTTTTTTATTGTTAGTAGTGTTCTTATGGAAGTTATGTAACATCTTATATGAGAATAAATGTCTATAAACCTATATTGCGCTAATTTTATCGTATAATCTAAGCAGCCAGTCGTATCAGATTTTAAGATACCCGCAAGCATCAGACGTGATAATATTAAATGCATGCTCAATGCTACAATGAACGTAGGTATGTTTTGTTTTGCTTCCTATTTATTACATACAGTCCTGATGATTGTAGAAGACCAAATTAGTGTATTCAATTGTCTGAACAACACTGTAGAAGTCTCTCCAAGTATGGTTTGGGAAGGGTTTAACTTATTTTAAAACTGACTCAATCAATCAGCCTTCCAAAGGTTACTAATTCCCGCCACTAACCGCATGGACTTCAATACAGAAGCAACGATACAGTAGCATTTCGTTCTTGGAACGGAGACCTCGCAATGGCTTCATAACTATGAAGTCATACTTATTGGTGAATTGAATACCTAACACCGCAATGGCTGCATTAAATTTTATGTATCCATTTTTGGTCAGTTTCGTCCTGACCACACACCACATTACGTACCTAATAGATAGTTTACACACACACTCCACAATAACATTCACAAATTAGGCACCAGAGACTTCCCATTCACATTGTTAGTGTGCTATATTCTGTTGTTACGTAACATAATACAGATGAAGTGATAGTGTCTTCCCATTAATATTGGTTCACAACTTAGTATGCGAGTCGCGGGCCGGTGACAAAACTTCTAATACATTTCGTTAGGTAATTGCGAACGTAGGCATGCGGTCACTGAGTCAATATTTATTTTAAAACTGGTTTCATTTACCTATATCAATACGTATTTATTTACCTGTTGCTAGGTTGGCCAGATTCAAATATGCAGGACCGACGAAGCCGCCTTGTGGGAACCAAGGTATAGGCGAAGATTTAGAGGAAAACCACTGCCTAAGTTTGACTAAAGTCAAATCATTTTATGGTTTTATCGGGTTCTTTTTATAATGTGAGTGACAAACTAACAGGCGGTCCACCTTAAAGTGATTATTTATTTACTAATTTATTACACATATAAATGTAGTACTTAGCACAACGTTTTCTACCAGTCCAGGAGTGCATCAAAGATTGTAATCAACACGATAGTTAACAATAACAGAGCTTTTATAGCTTGACACACAAATACACTTTATTTGGGTACCAGAATGTTCTCCAAAACATTTGACTGTTCAATGGACGGCTCATGAAATTGGCATCATTAAAACGAGGGCATACATAACACCGAACATTTCCATAGGAGCTGTTCCGCCAATTTTGATCTATGCCGCTAGAATTGCAATTGACACTTGAAACCTACTTTAAACATTGTAACTGTTAATGGCCTATTTTAAATCATTCTATTTATCAACACGACCGTTATTTAAAAGGTCATTTTGGAAACTTTTTGTAACAGGAAAAGTCCTTGTGAGAATTGACTTATATGTAGTAAGGACGAGGCGAATTAAACTGTTGGTACCAACTCAGTGGTGCTTTCAAGTACCTATACATCGCACCAGTGAAGTCAGCCGCTCGCAGACTTCGGCGCGCAATCATTGCGTGTCGCAGACTTCGGCGCGCAATCATTGCGTGTCGCATCATTCTTAAGAGCAAACATAAATAGGCACACATATTAATATTGCTTATATAATTATATAAATAAATATAAATAAATAAATATTTCGGACATTTTCGCACACACGGTCATCTGACCCCAAACTAAGCAAAGCTTGTGATATGGCTGCCAGAGACTGATATACATACATATATAGTTTTAAATACATACTTAAATAGATATTAACAACCAGATATAGAACAAACACAAATGTTCATCACACAAATGTTTGTCCTACGTTGGAATCGAACCCACGCCCTCAGGCTCAGAAGGTAGGTTCACTACCAACTGGACCAACGGGCTATCAATATAAAAGCTATGTATGTACATATGTCTATGGATGGACTCCGAAACGGCTACTGATTTTGATTAAATTTTCAGGCAATCTTCAGATAAGCCCAGTGGGTTATATATAATATATATACACTGAAATATTGTTTGATTCTGAACAATACTATACATAATAATCACCACGGGGAAAAAAATCATCTAAGTCAAAAGAGGTTGCATTGTTTTCATATTTCACTGGCAGACAGTTGATGTTATAAAGAGTAACTTAGGATACTTCTATCCCGGATATACCGTGGGTAAAATCGCCGGGAGCAGTTAGTAAATTATATAAACAAACATTTTGACAGACGGCACACATTTTTCAAATACTAATCATATTGGAACGCCTTGATATTTTAGCTCTGCGCAAGAATTTCACTGAGATGTCTTATCTGATGAGATAAGATAATGTACATCGAGATTTTGTTTACAAATTAAGATTTATTCATGCATACAAATGTACATACTTATAAAAAAAACACTGATTTTGCAGATAATTATTATCAGAAATGTATTCGAGAAACAACGATGAGAGAAAGACTAACAAAGGATTTTGAAAGTTTATAAACAAGGTTTACTTTTGCAACGTAATTTACCTGAAATTGCCTCAACGTGCGCTTGCGTCATCATAATATTTTGAAAATGTTAACTGCAACAACGCTTTGACATTCTGAATAATAACGAACGTGAATTATTTCTTAATTGCACTGCTTTGTTCAGTGATTGTAAAATAAATAGTAGTAGGTATGAAGATGCTGATACTCATCACCATCATAATCAGCCTTTTAACAGTCCACTGCTGGACTTTTAGCCTACCTCCCGAAAGGGTGATTGGGTCATATCCACCACGCTGGCCCAGTGCGGGTTGGTGGATTCACATACGCCATTGAATTCCTTCTCCGTATGCAGGTTTCCTCACGAAGTTTTCCTTCACCGAAAAGCCAGTGGTATGAAAATCCGTACATAAGCTCCAAAGAGTTGAGTACGCTTTCAAGTCTAGCGGTCTCCCAAATGGGCTACCACGGCTTTGATGCTGATACTACTTTGACTTTATTTTCTATGGAGCTGAGAGGTTGGTTTATGAGGTCTGAACATCGAGATACAATTCCTAATCAAAATCTTTCAGTGAAAACAGTCAAAAAACGTCCGAGCGTCATTGTACATACATTGTATCAATTATATAGTTTACGATGCCACATTTACTCCAATTTCGACGTTATGTCGCTTGCACAGTGTTCAACTTTAGTTGTCCGCTATGTCATCGTAGCTCTGGCATCGCGCGGCGTTGTAGTCGGATCGCAGTTACCCTGTAACTAACCAAAAGTCGGCGCAATTCGTAGCGTGCGCTGAGTTTCGGCTCGGTTTTTTTTGGCACGATTGTGACTGTATGAATTGTTTGGGGTCAGATGACCGTGTGTGCAAAAATGTCCCGTATATTTATTTATTATTATTATTCATATATTTATTTTCCTTCTTAAATTTACGTTTTTTTACAATATTTCCTATAAAAACAAAATATTATAAAAAAACCTAAACCTAGAGTGCCGCCGGCAGCGGGGCAGGGCCCAAGCTACCGGTGGTTAGGGCTGCAGAGTGAGGAACCTCCTGACAATACGTGCCGTTATTATTATTATTATTAGTCGTAGTCGCGGGCAACAGCTAGTATGAGTATATACAGGTATCTATGTCTACAGGTACCTGTCTAACTTACTGATTGGGAGACGCTTCATTATCCTAATATTTTTATGGGAAAAAAGCTTTTGGGCTATACTAATTTGAATCTTTCCCAAGTAATGCAAGATTTTCGTGTCACAGTTAACATTTTAAAAAGTACCCAAGGTGACGCTGACGACCTGTCAAAGGAGTAAGAATGCTGCTAAAGGTCAGAGGCCTAGAAGTAACTTGCCTTGGGGTCCGAGTCCTATGCGGATGTCACCAAAAGGGGAAGTACCCTTTTTGATGCTAAATTGCCTGTTTACAAGATGGCATTGATGACACGCGCAATGTATGTACAGCGCCACCAACTTAGCTGTTCAGGTGGGCAAAATTGAAACTACAGTTTTTCTTGGTGAATTTCTTAGGTGGCAATACTTTGTTCTCCCCTAGCGACGCTACTGAACAGCTAAGATGGTAGGACTGTTTCTTGAACGCAACGATCAGAATATTTTCTTCAGATTGAATACGATGTAGGCAAAATACTACGTAATTTTGAGGAGTAGGTGACTGGTAGAAATGAGGCCATGTTTTTTTTTGAGATTTATTCGGCTTAGCCCGTGTCTAGGGGTTCACAAACATATACAAATATTTTTTACAACACATTTGCTCAAAAAGTGCACTTACGATAACTGAATACATCTTTCGAAAGTTAAACATTACGGATCATACAACGGAGCGTGCTATAATGAAACGCATCATACAACGGAGCGTGTGGTAATGAATTTGTCCGCACGCTCCGTTGTATAGCACCGTGCGTGTACGTTACGGTATTTTTTTAATTTCCATTTTTTGTTTTTTTCTCGCAAATGTGTTGTAAAACGTTGTATGGCACACGTGCGGATTGGTTATTACCTCGTGACTATGGTAAGCCCTCGACTTCGTCTCAGGCTTACATTCGTCTACTCGTTTGTAATAACCAACTTTCCGCACTTGTATCATAAATAACTATTAATTTATTAAAAAATCATCTGTCCGGCCTGCTAACTGCCGCAACATGTCTAAAAACACTTTTCAATCTTTTTTGGTTAGTTTTGATTGATTGATTTACTTTTCGTTTTTTTTTACTAAGTACATATATTTTATTAATTTCGGAAATCTAAATCATCTATCTACAAT
This sequence comes from Agriopis aurantiaria, assembly GCA_914767915.1. NCBI lineage: Eukaryota > Metazoa > Arthropoda > Insecta > Lepidoptera > Geometridae > Agriopis > Agriopis aurantiaria. The sequence continues at coordinate 776,773 of OU612002.1, read as the reverse complement.
TTGGGAGTTGGCAACATTAATTTGACAAGTGACATTTCGATCTGTCAATTTACTCAGATTAGCAAATTTTGCAATTCAACTTTAAAATTCAAATACCAACGTATGCGAGTCGTGTTTATTTCCATAGTAACATAATCCTCCCCAGATCAAATCTTATCATTGATAAATATAAGTACCTAATAAAAAATCATAGATGAGGAAATGCAGTCATCGCATTTAACTGATATCAGATACCGGTGAAAGTATCTAAGTAACTAAATTACGATAACAAGGAACTAACAATCTATTACTATAGGTATTACGTACGTACAAGGAACGTTGTTGTCTCATACTGATAAAGGACTCAATTTTATTTATTACTAGCTGACCTCTAGCTGACCTGACAGACGTTGTCCTGTCTAACACGCAAAGTTAAAATTGTAAATCTTATTTTTTTACTCCTTGGGTTACATTATTAGAGTTTTAGTAAGGATCCCTATTTAAAAAAAATATATAATATAGCCTATGTTACCCGAGGATACTGTAGCTTCCCAACAGTGAAAGAATTTTTCGAATCGGTTCAGTAGTTTCGGAGCCTATTCAATGCAAACAAACAAACAAACAAACAATCAAATCTTTCCTCTTTATAATATTAGTATAGATCAACACGCGTATCTATAGTAAAATCAGATAAGGTACCTCACTAATAATCTGAACTGCATTACATAGTTTACATGCCACGGGATCAAAAATGGAAGACCGCTTTTGAGTTTACTTGATTATTAGTTTTTACGGGAACTTAATTAACATATAAACCGGCCAAGTGCGAGCCGGGCTCGCGCACTGAAGGTTTCGTACCACAGCAAAATAAAATAGTTATCAGTGTAAAAAACCGACCTCAAAATTAGTAAAATATGATATTTCAATTCGATGAAATGATAAGGTCATCCAAGTAAGGAATTACCGGTTATTACTTCGTAATGAACAAAATTTGTCACCGACTCGCACTTGGCCATTATTTATTATTTTGTTGTTATACTCTAGAGCGTGTACTATAATCATGCCAAGTTTGACGCTTGTGCTTATTACCGTTTTTACATTAGAGCTAATACAAAAATAAGTAAAAATTTAAAAATACGTAAAAAAATATTGGCACAACCCCCCTTTCGTTTTTATTTTTTGACTTTTTTATTGTCTTAGTTTTTTTTTTCCGTAACATTACATATTCTATGAATATTTCAACTGGCAATCTATTACGGTTCGAAAGAAATAGACAGACAGACGGATGGACAGACAGACATCGAAGACTTAGTAATAGGGTCCCGTTTTTACCTTTTGAGTACGGAACATTAAAAACTAAATTTACCAATGAGATATCGCCACGTTTTATGGTCTTTGTAATAATAAATATCTTTGGAGCTTATGTACGGATTTTCATACCACTGGTTTTTCGTTAATGAAAACATCGTGAGGAAACCTGCATACGTACGGAGAAGGAATTCAATGGCGTATGTGAATCCACCAACCCGCACTGGGCCAGCGTGGTGGATATGGCACAATCACCCTTTCGGGGGTAGGCTTAAAGTCCAGCAGTGGAGTGTTAAAAGGCTGATTATGATGAATAATAAATATGAATGAAATAAGCCCGTCACATGGAATAAGGGCTCAAGGAAGTGGATACCTATACCCATAGCTGTAAGTCATATCACCTAGTTAATTTGATTCCGAGGTGAACAAAAGTGTTATAATTACACTTTGTGTCACGTGCACAAAGTGGAATAAACCGCTCGTTACAGACTGCCGATGATGATGATAATGCGAAAGTTTCCGTTCGAAATTTAAATATGAATGATTTGGATGAAAACAAATTGGAATAGCTTGTGAAAATGTACGTTCTGGCAAGCGTTAAGCGCGTCCTAATATTACTTTTCGTACAAATCCGGTACTCGATCAGCCAGATCAGAGCATCGGAATTCGTATTGTAAATCGGGCGTCACAACCCATATGGGGGAGCGTATTTCGGAACCGGAGCACGTGTTGCGCGTTGGCCTATGCAAATTCCTTTGTCGACCAAAAGTCTAGACGGTATTCATGCAGAAGTAGTGCGTAGTAGGCTGATACAGATCTGTATATATCTCATTCATTTCTCATTTTAGTTTTGTTTTTAGGCACTCTATGAGCAGAGTTGTTTATATGTCAAAATTTCCCATAACATGCGCAGTTTACCTATTATTGGGGTGTTACAAAAGTCTCCATAGCACATAATATTATATCATATATTATTATTTAAGCAATATTGTATCATCCTGTTGGCGAACCAATAAAAATAATTACATACACGTCGATATTGCGTCTAGTCTAGTACAAAATTCAAATGTAAAGTGTCTCGAGTTTTTCTACGAAACATTTAAAAGTTCTTCTTTGAATCCTACCGTTTGTTATATAGGTACAATGACTATGACTAGCTTATGTGGACTCATAGATTTTAACGTGATAACGTCTTATAAATCGATGAACGCTGGCTGCACGCACGAAAAAATTTCGCGTTCCGCCTGAGCCGCGCGTGCAAGCGAGAGCGCGGAACAAGCGATAGAGAGGCACGATCGGCCTAAGCGTTATCACGTAAAATTATCGCCCGTAAACCGACTTTACAGACAAACCATTTTTTGTAAGTGTGCCGTACTTACAGGCGGTTTAGCGAACAGTGAAAAAAATGGGTGAAACACGGAGACATTTCAACACGACCGATTACTGTACTAAGGCATATCTCCCTTGTCTGATCTGAGACGATGATGAAAGATTTTGGCAGAACTGTTGCACAAGTCATGTTCTGCAGAAACATTTCGAATTCATAGAATTAGGAAGCCTTGTCCATACAAAGCTCACTTTAATTGTATTCACCAGACGCTGCGGCTGAGTCAGCACTCCTGAATAGAACAACCATTGTATCGATGTCTTTCAGGGAAGTAATGAGGCATAGCCCATTTGTTTCAGTTTAGAGACGGTTCGCAGAAACTTTTGGGTTTTCCAAATGTGCAAGCGTGATGGAATTTGACAATCGTGAAATGATCTAACAGTATGGTATGTTAGATATAATGTACGTACACAGCAGTGATCTCAGACGTATCTAGGAATATGTACTATTATATATTCTGTGGTAATATTGGGATATACGCGAGTAAAGTTGGATGATTCATTTGGGAACACGTTTCTTGGGGTAGCCATCTGGTTCGCACCCATTTCGCACCAGAGCTTCAGAATCACTTTTTTTTTTTTTTTTTAATGTAGAATGGCTGTCAATGCATTTTTGTAAGAAATTTGTTGTAGCCAGTTGCACCTATATAAATGAAACGTCAGTCATTCGAAATCAGGTAGCAACTGTGATGCCGACAAAGAACTTTGAGACCTAACCCAAAAAGGTAAGGTCCGAGTTCTTTGGATGCGGAGTTCCACGCGTTGACATAAATAAGAATGTTCAAGCAAGGTTCACTCATAATGCCTGGCGACCATAGATTCAGTATAAGTACCAGATTTTCCGTCTCATTTCCGTTCTATTTACTTCTCTTTTCTGTGTTCAGAATAGATCCCGCAAGCACACCAATTTGTACAAAAACCTAGCGTGCCGCATTTTAACCGACTTCAAATAAAACCGACCAAGTGCAAGTTGGCAATGGAGACCACGGACTGGTAAGCGCAGCGTAGGACGTCCACCCACAAGATGGACAGACGACCTAAAAGAGACCGCAGGGAAACGCTGGATGCAGGCCGCTTCCAACCGGCCCTTTTGGAGATCGATGGGGGAGGCCTATGTCCAGCAGTGGACGTCCTACGGCTGAAATGATGATGATGATGATGAAGTGCAAGTTGGTCTCACGCACAGAGGGTTCCGTAGCACATAATTTGTTGGCTAAAGTACAAAAAAAGTAGTGGAAAAAGACAACATCCTATCAACGGCGGTCCATCCCAGGCGGTCACCCATCCATGTACCGGCCGCGCCCAACGTTGCTCAACTTCAGTGATCGATCGTACGAAAACAGATGGTGAACAGAAATTTGTCGCTGACTCGCATTTGGCCACTATTTGTTATTTGTTGTTATACTTTAGAGTCTGTACTATAATCATGCTAAGTTTGACGCTTGTACGTGTTACCGTTTTTACATTAGAGCTAATACAAAAATACGCAAATTACCCATCCCCATAGTTTTGACTTTATTATTATTTCCTAGGTAATCCGCCGTAACATTACATATTCTGTAAAAATTTCAACTGGCTGTCTATTACGATTCGAATAAGATACAGCCGTTAAAAAGGTAGGACGGATGAACAGACAGACAGACAATGTAGGCTTACTAATAGGGTCCCATTTACACCCTTTGGGTAACGAACCAAGCCAATTCAGCATTTAAAAAATATATATAATATATACACATTTATTATAATTGCTGACGAAAAATATTGAATACTGATTAAATCACGTGTATTTTTAATTCCTTTCTTTTTCATTCCATTTTAATTCCTGACGTTAATAGTTATTTATGATACAAGTGCGGAAAGTTGGTTATTACAAACGAGTAGACGAATGTAAGCCCGAGACGAAGTCGAGGGCTTACCATAGTCACGAGTTTGTAATAACCAATCCGCACGTGTGCCATACAACGTTTTACAACACATTTGCGAGAAAAAAAGGCTACAAATGAAACAATTTTTGTTTATAACTTAATATCAGTCACAACAATAGTTTCTATAATATAATAAGAAAATGGCGCGAACATGCAAATAGCGCCACTATCACGTGGTGAAAATTAGAACTACATCTTTCGTCTCATTTTCTCTTTAGTATTAAACTGAGACAAACGTATTGAGCAAAAGCGCTTCCAAGGAGGTTTGATCATTCAGCTTATTTATTCTCGTAATATGAAACTCTTTTGTGGAATTCTTATGTAATTATGATGGAAATTAAAAAAATACCGTAAATCACAAGCACGGTGCTATACATCTGAGCGTGCGGACAAATTCATTTCCGCACGCTCCGTTGTATGATCCGTAATGTTTAACTTTCGAACGATGTATACAGGCTTTGTAAGTGCACTTTTTGAGCAAATGTGTTGTAAAAAAATATAATGTTGGTAGGTAGTAGTACTCGTATAATTCTCAATTTAAAAAGCTACTTCCAAATTATTGACCACTTTACTGATTTAATCACGTTTATTTTACATTATTTTAAATCCTGGTGTAAAAAAATTTAATGTACTCATATCATTTATCAATTTAAAAAAACCGAATTCAAAAGTAAAAAGTTAATTCACAATTTCGTTTACTTTTATTGGATAACATATTATTCCAGTTATTTTAATTTAAAAACCAAACTACTCATTTTGATATTTCTATGGAGTCAATTTAAAAGCCATCATCATCATCAGCCGGAAGACGTCCACTGCTGAACATAGGCCTCCCCCTTTAACCTCCACACTGAACGACAGCCCGCCTTTTGCATCCACTGGATACCCGCGACTCTCACAATGTCGTCGGTCCATCTAGTGGGAGGCCTCCCTACGCTGCGTCTTCCGGTTCGTGGTCTCCACTCCAGAACCTTTCTTCCCCATCGGTTATCAGTTCTTCGAGCGATGTGGCCTGCCCATTGCCACTTCAACTTGCAAATTTTAACAGCTATGTCGGTGACTCTGGTTCTTTGGCGAATATCCACGTTTCGAATCTTATCGCGCAAAGAAACTCCGAGCATAGCTCTCTCCATTGCCCGCTGTGTGACTCTGAGCTTTTCCAAAAGGCCAACAGTTAAGGACCACGTCTCAGTACCATATATGTCATCACTGGCAACACACACTGGTCAAAGACCCTCGTCTTGAGGCACTGTGGTATCTAGGACGAGAAGATGTCACGCAATTTCCCGAACGCAATTTAAAAGTATATCCTTCGAAATAAAATAAAAAAAATCAAAATCGGTTCAAATGTAAGAGCTCTGAACAAACCTAAAAAAAGGAAACAATTCTTTTTTTTTAAGTCTGCCGAATTGAGAATTCCTTCCTTTTTTGAAAACGGTAAATAATGTACAATCGTGTTTTAGGGTTCGTTCATTTCACCGAATCGAAATGCCATAATATTTTACTAATTTTGAAGTCGGTTTTTTAAATTGATAACTATTGTATTTTGTAGTGGTACGGGACCCTCACTCGAGCGAGCCCGACTCACACTTGGCCGGTTTTTTTTTTTTTTTTTAGTACATTTTTATATTTTAATACGTAAAATATTGCAATAGATGTAGCCTGGTATACGATGAACGTATCATTACAATTTGCAGCGTATCGTTTATCAGTTGCCGATGGGTCAGCTAGGGTTGGCGCACGAGGAAGTCTTCCGGGTGAGAACGAGAAAGTGGGAATCCTTGGAGACAGGTTAAATGGTAATTGGTGAAACAAATTGCGAGTCTTTTAATTAAATTTCCTGATATGGCAAAAGTGCATGCGTTTTTAGTGTAATCTTGCCTTATTCTGCTAATTTTTTCATGACCATGGATACAAAGTCCTTCAGTCGTAATATTTACTTCTTTAATGTACTTTTTTAATGTTATTTATTGTTTGTTGTTATACCTTATTCAAAAGTTTATATAGTATTTAATAGCGTCGAGCAAGTCAGCATCAAACAAAGTACCTAACAAGTCAACTCGTCAAGGTTGATTTCCGCTGCAGCAGGCTCTCGTCAGGGAGAAATGGAAGGAGGGACGGGAGGCCTTTGCAGTGGGACAGTCATGGCTGAAATAATAAGGTAAGGCTTAAAGCCGCGAGTAGCACTCAGTGTAAGTGCAGTACACTTCTCGACACCCGGCGACAATATACGCAGTCTTTATGGAAGGCCCATTTAATGGTTGGCAAATCATCATTTCAGCCGTAGGACGTCCACTGCTGGACATAGGCCTCTTTCGAATCAGAAATGAGGAGATCCGTAGACGAACGAAGGTTACGACATAGCCCACCGGATTAGCAAGTTGAAGTGGCAGTGGGCAGGGCACATATTACGCAGAACAGATGGCCGATGGGGCCGAAAGGTTCTCGAATGGAGACCATGGACCAGTAAGCACAGCGAAGGACGTCCACCCACGAGATGGATAGACGACCGAAAAGAATCATCAACCGCCATAATATTTGACATAAGGCATAATTGACGGGTGCCGTATCTCATACCATAGACCAGCTCAACACCATTAAGAAATTCCAGAATGATTCAATCTGTACAATAGTTTCGTATTGCCATTCACACACATTCCATAATTGTATTTTGTATTCAACAGGGCCTCTTGGTGTAGGATTCGGCTCCACCAATGCCTCTAAAAAGTCCAGGTTAGACCCGAGAGTGCAAATAAATGAAATGGAATAATAATAAATTGATGTAGAATCTGTAGAAACGAATGAGTATGTTGATAGTGTGAACCCTGTACAAACGGTCGTCCGCACGCATCCTCAAGCGTTCATGCACCGAAGCCATGCGTGTAACTATGCAACGTGGTGAAAACGGCACGCGGGCCGCATGCCGCTCCTGCACGTCCCGCGGGCCCCCGGGCGAGGCGGTTTGGCTTGCTGCACCGAAAGGACAAGCTTACGGCTACGACTGCGCTTACCGGCCTCTGCCTTTCAGGTCATATCTTACAAGCTGAATCAGAACCATTTTGTTGAAATTGTATGTCCATAAAACCCTTGTTTTATGCACTAGTTGTACAATCTACTATTTTAGAGTTTAGTACACCACCACCATGTAACCCTGTACATAGCTACCTAAATCTAAATACTATTTGTATTCAGAATGCTTACTTAGAAAGAAGAATACAAAGAAAACCTTATCTTGATGGTATATAGAGGACAAAATATAAAGGCTACTTCCAAGTACTCGGCTTGTTTCAATTTATTCACATAAAGCTAAGGCTTTTATGGGTCTGAATCTATTAGGAGACTACTCGCCTATTTGCATACATTTTTGCTCGTGTTTTGGGGTCACCATCACACCACCTCCATAATATCAGTAGTAGGTATGTAGGCAGTGGCGTAGCTATCGGAGGGCTAGGTAGTGTAGTGCACAGGGGCTCTCAAACTCAGGGGGCCCTTGGGCCCTGACCAGTAAACCTCAAACTAAATATAAATAACAAGTTGCAACACGACTTTAATCGTGGCAACTCATATACATGTAATAAGTAGCTTTACACCTCTTATTCATATAATTATAATAATATTTTTACTTGATAAAACCTAACCAGTTTAGATAGGGGTCCCTATTTTGTTTTCGCCCTTTGCTTACCTAGCTACGCCACTGTATTTAGGTAGTAGCAATTAATTGAACTTTGGTATTCATAGAGCTCTAGAGTAGAGACCACGTTTAGGCAAATGTTGTGTAGGACACCCTGTTGCCAGGTGGAGCGATGACTTGCGTAAAAGGGCGGGTAAAAACTGTATGCAAAGAACTGCCGATAGAGCTCAGTTGTGTGCATTAGGAGTGACCAGAAGTGGACAGTTAAAGGCTGATGATGTTGTATTCAAAGTCATACACGTACAGGGTTACATGGAACGGTTGTTCTAAACCGAAAGGAGGTATCACACTCATCATTATGAATAATTTTTAATATGGGATAAAATGTGAAATTGAGTATGCAATTTGTTGCTTGCAAATAACATTATTCTACGGTACGTTTTTGCAATACACATTTATACACGTTTTCTTTTAGTAAAACTTGTTCATAATGTGAATACAATGACCTCCTTTTGGCTTAGTACCATCGTTCCGTACAACTCTGTATATATGTAAGTTGACTTCTCATGATGTCCAGTTTTCATAATGTCTAATTCTAGTGAGTTTTGTAAAGAAAAAAAAACATCAGAATGATCTATAAGTACACATTTATTGACTGGAATGTAATAAAAAGGTTAAAATTGATATGCTACTACACAGATACAGACACTAGGCAGTAGGTATTACCATCACTAGTGATTATTATCTATGGCATTATTTCCTCTTAATTTTAGTTTCTACCGACATCGGCATTGACAGTTGCTGATAATAAAAATACGAGAAAAAGAAGGCAAAATGTATGAACGAGAACACTGATATGAACAAGGGGAATATGTCAGGGTACTGCGCAGGCGGCTCCACAAAAATGCTTGCCAACGTCATCCAAATAACGCCAACCATAGAGAAGAAGAAGTTAATTGAAACAAGTCTTAATAACATGGAGTTCTCGGTGCAGTTAGGTTCTACGATCTTGTCTACACGGTTTGCGTTGAAGAACGACAAGTAACCTGCCTTCGGCTGAGATAATTTGATACTAAAACTGTAGACAGTTATGTAGAGAGCGTTTGTAAGAAGATACGGCATCGATAAACCGTCCTTCACAAGCAATGGGAGCATGCTGAAGTTGGAGATCAAGAGAAACCAGAAACACATGAACGGGTCATTAGGGAAATGAATTAAGACCGGAATCGACACTAAAAGTATCGTTTTCTCGTGAACTTGAAACGAAAATAGGAAAAATGCTAGTGAAACATTAATGAGAGACAGGACAAATTTCTTTTTGTTTATACGGAAGAACAAATCTAAGCAAGACGGAAGAACTGCTAGTCCAGTGATGGTTAGACACGTCCATGCCATGGTCTCATTGGTGTAAACAGATTTGAGCTTTATAAAAACGTTGACAAAGCACCAGACATTAGAAACTTTGTCTTCAAATATGCCGCGCTTTAACGGAAACAGTCTGTGGATGACTTGTTGAACATCTTGGACTGACGTCATCAGGGGATACCAAATAATTATAAAAGAAGATATAACTGCTATAGCTAGCCGGTTGAACCGTGTTACAATGTATTTGTACTTACTTTTAGGTGGTACATTTAAAAAACACTTTCTTAATAAATAAAAGAAGAATGGTAGCGCATGATACAACTCCATCTGCTTATAATTAAGAGCGAGAACAAAAAATATTGTGCAAAGTATATCATTCTCTATGGCAATTATAAAGAAAGTAGCCCAGAGAAAGAGTCCCAGTGACACACAATTGTATTGAAAATGTCCATGATCAATCAAAATGATACCAGGGTACAATAAAAATAAAGTAGTAGCTATATCCACTCTCTTAAATATATTTCTGTGGACCTTAATTCGAACTTGTCCCTTCTCTTTGATCTTCACGCGCTCTGCGTCAATGCAAATACATAAAACAGCTGTCACAAAGAAATATACATCACTGAGAAACACAGTCCATCGCATGAAAGTCTTATGGTTCTCGTTTTCGTAGCCCCGCGAAGCGAACAGACGTATCGATTCGGGATCCAGCCATTCTGCGACTAGACCCATCATGTAGCTGTGATATGCCGTCAGGGGAGGATAATCTAACCCCCAATAGTTTAAATCGTTCTGGGTCGTGTTGTGGTACCAGGATACCAGCGGAGTTTGCACGGTTATCTCTTGCCAGTGCCTCTGAGCCTCGAAATCGCCATACATCGGAGGTTTCCTGTATCCAGAATATGGATACTGGGCAACACACCACCGCACAAGTAGAGCGAAAAATACACCCGGCAATAACGCATCTTTCGTCAAAGTGAACCTTTCGGGGTCTAACTTCTTCGTCATTGTGTAAAACGTACAAATTCTAGCACCGGTTTACGCGATTTTCATTCACTAAAAGATTTATAACAACGCGGCAGGTTTGGAAGTCAATAGATATTTTGACAGATTACTTACGACGTGAACGGCGTCTAGTTCCTTGGTCAGCTTTTCCTTCAAATATCCCTCCGTAATCACCATAATTATAGGCAAAAATCCATTTAACGTAACACAAAACTCGTGCACTGTCCACAAAAATTAAACTACACCTCTCACTAGAATTTACTATACACAAACTGGTTCTACAATCTACGCAAGAATTGTTTTTTTTTTTCGAAAGTGTGAAACGACGAGAAAGCGGCTCACGAAAGTGAAATTGCGGTCGCCGAACTGACGAATTTCACACCGGACGAGTTCCACTGGCTGTCAGTAATCCAGCCAAATTACATCACCTAATTTTACCTGCAAAAGTTTAGTGAATGTGTGATCATTAGAATTTAATAGCATTGCCATGACCTTGACCTGCCAAGAACTATTGGTTCAAGATTTCAAAACGCTTTTTTCATTCGAGTTCGAGTTTTAGAGACCTTTTGGCAAATATTTATACTTGCTTTATCCTAACCAGCAGTGCAAGTACCGTTCTTTATCGATCGTCAAATTCGATAAAATGCCATAGAATCGATCATAACTACATTAATACTGAACCAAAGAGTACTTTTTGGTACTGAACAAATGGCATTTTATCGAATTTGACTACCACAACTTACTGTCAAATATAAAGATCGAAAAAAAAACTATACTCGCACTGCAGTTCAGAGGGCCCCAAGTCCCTAATTCTTTTTTTGCACAAGGGCCTTTGGTTACCTAGTTACGCCACTTGACGCCTCTGCTGCTCACTAGCTTGCTTTGCCATGCCAGACCAGACGCGCTCGATCGATAAAGAACCTACGGACTAACGAGTTTATGGGAGCAAGAACCCAATCCAGAGTTAAGGCTTATGGCACCAACGCTCAGATAAATAATAAACTAATGCACCAACGTGAAAAAAACTATTATTTTCCTAAACTTGTGTTATTTCGGGTGTTAATGTGTAATAATGGTGGTTTATAGTTTAATAAGTGTTCTTGCGAGTGTAGACAAGTTATAATAATGAGGTAAAACTATAATTTTATGGGTGAAACATGTATTTTCGTGATGCTCCCAGAACTCCACAGAAGCCTCTAATACAGTATTTACTAAGTCATAACTTGGACTTGACCCGCTTAAGCGTGATTTACTTTGCTTGTGCTTGTGACACTTGTTTGACAATATATTTTTTTACTTGAAATAATCTCAGTAATTTAAGGCAAACTGTACTGACCCAAATTCAAATATATATTCCAAAACAAAGTATGCGGAGCTTATTATTAATATCAAAGTCTTTTTAAAAGAAACGAATAAAATATTTGTGAACTATATCTTTTTTATCTCTTTCAATAAGATGGACGAGAATGACTTTCTTTTTGGCCTCTACTTAATTGTCTATGGTTCGCGTACCACTGTTTCCGTATTGGTTGATATACTTTTAATTCGAGATTATCGAGAACAACACAATTTTTTGAATGAAAACATTACTTCTTTTCGATCAAATATATTAACTAAATTAAATATTAGTCAGTAACATTTTGGCAACGCTTCAAACATATATTGAAAAATTGGATATGTTTAAATGATTTTCGCATTATTTTGAATTAAAATGGTGGCACGTCAAATTTTGCCAGCGTGTCTTTCAAAACAAAGACATATTTCGTTAGTAGCAATATGAAAATGGAAGGAGAGACACCACCGTTGAAGAGAAATTTAACAGAATGGCGATTTAGCCAGTATCCAAAGTACATTCTTCTGCCGATCGACGAAAACCATGATCAGATTCGCTCAAATATCAAGAATGTTATATTTTCTGAAGTAAGTTTTGTTCGTCTCAAGAAGGTCTCAAGTCTGATATATTTTTTCTTGAAATGTTGCAGTCAATTATTGTACCTAGTACCTACCAATAACTACGCCTTGCGGTTTTACCTGCGTTTTCCAGTCTCCCTATTTTTCTTTGCATTCAATGAATCCTATTCAGTAGATGATATAATCAACTATATAATCATCATCTTCTAAGATAGCATAATCATTTGCCAAATTTTGTCAAGATTGGTTCAGCCCTGAATGAGTTGTACTTACAGGTGTAATTTTTACTTTTCTAGGCCAGTCCTCATCCCCTAGAACGTAACGTTCGCCTGGTCTGCGCGTCCACTGACGCTTTGATTAATGTCCTCGACATGGACCCTGACATCGCGAACCGTGAGGAGTTTGCTGAATTCGTAGCTGGGAAGAAACTGCCGTATGGGGCTCTGCCTGTTGCTCATAGGTGAATTAATTTTATTATATTAAATATGTACATAAAATTTGCAGTGCATGATTTGAATACTGTAATATTATGTGGTGTAATGGGGCAGCCCTATGTATCCTGGTTTAATAATGTTGGCCAAGCTGCTTCGCAGCCAGTCCATAATGACGGCAGTAGTGGGCCTCTCAGCCAATCAGCAATACTCCAGCGCAGCCTTGTTTACGCGCCCGCTGCACGTGGGGCTAGTAGCGTAATGGTACGAGGGTGTGGCTACACACCGCGACGCTATTCATTTCTTGGATTTATAATAGTAATAGTTACTGTACAATAGTAATTTTTAAACTTTCGCGATTTGAACACATCTTTTAAATGTTTATCGGGACTTATCACGTATTATTTAATTTATGTAAAAATATGTACCTGTCACTGTACAATCTTTCCGTATATATTCCCGTATATTACAATATTTCGTAACATCTTCGTTCGTGTTTCACTGACTTCTGAAAATCGACCACGTAATGCAGACCTGAAATATCCCACGGCAAACCCGCTGGACACAGTCATATTTATGAATTTTTATTATAGGTATGGAGGGCATCAATATGGACTTTGGGTTGGACAGCTTGGTGATGGAAGGGCTCATATTCTTGGGGAATATGTCAACAGGTATCATAATATTTGTCTGATAATACCCAATCAACGAACTTATCTGTAGAGTTGAATTGAGGAACCACCAACGTATATTGAGCTAACAATTTTTCTCACACATGCCCAGATTTTAGTCTCAGCCATCGTGGTATTTTACACCTCGGTATGCTCGTAGGCATTGATGGGCTCACGTTATATGTACCTCATCTATTCCTTGGCCCACGATTTTTGCTTCCGTCCATCAAGTCTATTTTGCCTGCCACTGCAGTGATGTTTTATTACATTCAAGATGTGGTGAAAGATGGCAGCTTCAGCTGAAGGGTTCAGGTCAGACCCCGTATTCCCGTGTCCATGATGGTCGCTCCGTACTTCGTGCTGCTATTAGAGAAATGATTGGCAGCGAGGCCTGTCATTTTCTTGGAGTTCCCACTACAAGGGCGGCTGGTTTAGTTGGTAAGATAACTAGCTAATTCTCATCAGTAAGATTAGCTTCTTTGATCATACCGCCACCTGTCAACATGGGCTTCTCTTAAACTGTTCTGTTCTTAACTCTTATAGTCACATAGAGAATCAAAAGGAAAGAACTGAGGGACTTTTCGTTCTAATTTAGTATCTAGTTTGTATCCAATTTACCAGCTATACAGAACTCCAATACTTTTCCTCACCATCCTTTAATCATCTTGTGTTGAAAAACATATTTATTTTTCTTTTCAGGTATACCTTACTCGTCAGATTCAGGGAAAAAGTAGTACATAGTCACATTTTTTTTCCTATAGCTGTATCTTTATTCTCTAGACTGGAATTGTCAATGTCCTCCTATTTTTTTCTTTTGCAATTTCCTCAGTGAGTGACGAAGTAGTGATTCGCGACGTGTACTACAGCGGAAGTCCTCGCCGAGAGCACGCCGCTGCACTGCTTCGTGTATCACGCTCATGGTTTCGATTCGGATCGCTAGAAATGCCGGCGAAGGCAGGAGAACTGACACCGTTGAAACAGCTGGCCGATTTTATCATTAAGGTAGGTAATGTCGGTATTCAAATTTGACCCCTGATCTGGTACTTTGTGGTTTTAAGACGATGTAAGTACGCTAAAGTTATGAGCTGTGCTCGGTAAAAGAGATGGACAGGCTGGTTTCTAGAAAAAAAGAAGGAAATTACAGTATAATGTTTAATTTTTTCAGGAGTATTTTCCTGAAATCCATTTGTCTGATGAGAATCGATTTATCAGACTGTTTTCTGAGGTCGCTCATCGCACGCTTGATCTGGTGGCTAAATGGCAAGGTATATTTATCGTATACTGGTAACTACATTTAAACACATGTACTAAATGTTAAATTACCGAAGCAGGTAAATAATTCCACGAAAGGTAATAGAAGCATGTAAAAGCAAAATGACAGGGCTATTCTGTAAGAAACTTACCTATAATTTTTTCCTTGCCTATTTACAACCCTCTCTGATGAGTTAAAGACCCTCGTGTCTACGTATCATACTAAATCGACAAAATGTTCAATGGTCTGTAGTTGTTTTCTTGATTTTTGATTCATCTCATAAATCCTAAAATACCATTATTATGTTATCTAAATTCCTTAGGTGTAGGCTTCACCCACGGGCTTCTAAACACTGACAACATGAGCATCCTGGGCCTAACCTTAGACTTCGGTCCATTCGGTTTCGTAGACTCTTATGACGGTGGATTTGTTGCCAACTGCTCTGATGGCGAAGGACGATATGCACTTGCTAAACAACCTGACGTAAGAGTTTTATTGCATAAATATACTTTGTAGATGTGACTAGAAATTACATACAACGATTGTTTTTTCATATCTTGACATTCAGAGATCCAGTACATCCAATTTATAGATTTGAAAAGAAGACTCACAACTCACAATCATTAACCTTCCCTGCTGGAAGACTTTAGTACTTCTTCAGATGTGTCAGTTGCAATGTACAACCAATAACTTCGTAAAACTGTACTTGATGTTTTGGTCTTCCTGTGATATCATAATTATAATAGCTTTTCGTTTATATTAAACAAGCTGCGTGGTTTCACCCGCGTGGATACCCTCGATAAAAGTAGCCTTAGTTACTTCTTATAACATCAGCTATTTCCCAGTGAAAGTCCCGTCAAATTCGGTCCAGCCATTTTGGGATCCCTAAGGAACATACACAAGGAACATAGCATAGAAATTCGCACATTGATTTGAAATTTGATTGTGTCAAATACACCGATAACTTCTACCTGAGATATTTTAAGTTTCTTTAACATCAGGCAAGATGGTCAAATGCAAATTCAAATATAATATTTAATATAATCTACAGAGACTGTTACCTGCTGAATAAATTGACTTGTATTTGAAGGTGGTGGTTTGGAACATAGGGCAGCTTGCCAATGCTCTGAAGCCACTGCTCACTTCGTCGCAGCAGGTTCACATGTCGCACATTCTCAAGACATTGGACACTTATTGCAAGAATAAAATATTGTTAGTTAATTTTGTTTCTCCACAATTATAATATGACGATAATGTAGATATCTAGTAAGATTGGCAGTGACTAAAAGCAAAAAGTAGAAGATTGGGCTGAACGGCGTGTTTTGGGAGAGCACTATACTTATCTGGAATTGGGTTGATGTAGCCACCCTGCTACTAGCAGTGCACCTGAAAAACGTGTTTGTCGTAGAAGCTGAGTGCCATCCTTTGAGTTCGTCTAGAATATTTAGGCTGATAAAAGTCTCAGACATGGCTTAACAATTGTGGCCTTGGAACATGCAGGGCCTACATAAAAAAAAAAAACACGACATTGATCGTATATGAAACATATCATCACCCTTATCTCCAGGGAAACATTCCTGATGAAGATTGGCCTGAAAGAAGAGCGCTGGGGTGACGAGCAGCTCGTAGAGAAACTTCTCGACATGATGCAGCAAACGGGGGCTGATTTCACCTGCGCCTTTAGGCAACTTGCTGAGGTAATGGAACAAAATAAATAATTGAATTAATTGTACAAATCTAGAATATAATATATATATATATGTTATATGTATAAATATAGATATTTGCGATTGTAAAGTAATTAGGAGTAATTAGTTATTGGTCACAAATTGACTTTTGTTTTTATCAGTCACACTTCATATATACATTTTTGAGTCATTTTACATTTGACGGTAGTATGGTCGCAGTGTGTGAGTGATGTGGCGGGTTTTTCTTCAGTCACAATTACAAAACGATACTCAATATTCTGACTCTATATTAAATATCTGTTAAATATAAAAAGCCCCGTAACGATGATGATATTAACGGTTAACTTATTATTACCTGTTAGGGAATTAGCCGTATATTGTAATTTAATATGATAATATATTTTGAAATTTGCTATCCATCCATTATGATTGTTTCTTGATCGCCAATCGAAAGCTAAAGGCTTTAATTGTGAAATAATAGTACTTACTCCACCTTCACTGAGAATGAAATAGATTCTCACAAAATTTCAGCTAGAGCCAAACGAGATGGTGAGTGAGATCAAGCTGGCTGAGAAATGGGCGTTGAAGCGTCTCTCTTCACATGCCTCCTGGGGCTGCTGGCTCGACCAGTACCGGGAGAGATTGGACAAAGAAGCTGGTAAACACACAATGAAATATAACTTAGTCTCATACGACTTGAATACCATGAAGTTTGGTAAAAGCAATGGGAGTGTTCTTCCTAGCTCTTTATCATCACTATTTCATATTAATTTTTAATACAAGTTATGTATGTCTCCTGTTTTTCCCACTTTAATCTAGCCGTAAGCCTTTCCTTCCTGTATGACTTTCTAGTGACCTAAACGTATAACCGACCGTTTTTCAACTTTAGTCCTGTCCATCCTAAGGTTGCCTGGAAGAAATCACTTTAGACGATAAGGCCGCCCATTATACTGCCGTAAATTTGTTTTTTTATGTTAGTTTAAGTTTCATTTGTATTTTCGGTGTGTAATAAAGTAATATTGTATTGTATAGCATCAACCATAGCTATGAATGACAAAGTCCTATAGACAACGATGCTGCTAGACTGCACTACTAAAGCATCTCCTATACCATTAATTTAAGTTATACTATTTATAATCATGTTCCTCTTTCTTTACATCTTTCCACATGTAAATTAAAAAATTTTGAGAAATATTTTGTTCCATTTTAATTTCATAATTAAATTTTTTTTAATAAGTTTTATTTTATTGATGCAAAAAAAAAAAAAAATTTACGCCGATAAGTCCGCGTTAGACCACTAACTCGCATACTACCAAAATTGTCGTTTTAATTGCAGTGGACGCAAGCTCAACTGGTGTTTTCGAAGACGAACGCCGACGGCGCATGTTCGCCGTGAATCCGGTATATGTGCCTCGCAACTGGATGCTACATGATGCCATTGCTGATGCTGAAAAGGATGACTTTAGGAAGGTAATTATGACTTTAAAAAGGTTATTATGTAAGGTAAAGCCATGTATTCATTGAGCAATAAAGTTTCAGATACACAGTTTTTAAAACATCACGTAGATGTTTATCAGGATCAATGTTTCGGAAACTGTACCGTCCACATCATCAGTTGTTGTCGCCCGAAGAGGAAGGTGTACCTAATTTTCATGTTTAATAAACAAGTGAAACATGCGTTTAAATTCGTATGTATCTGTTGCGAAACTGGTTTGTTTCTGTGTTCCCCATCGCGAGCGGGGAACATAGAAAAATACCGATAAAAACGGTGTTTACCGAAACAAATAGGTGTGTTCTTCAGAAACACGTAGATTTTGTTTCTGAAACAGTGTTTATAAATAATTGTTTCTCAATGAATATACATGGCTTAATAAGGATGGGTATTATGTTCTCAGGATGACGTGACAGCAAGGTTTCATTGAGCGTTTATAAATAGGAATTAAAAATAATTTCAGGTACGGTTCCTCCTGGATGTTATCCGCACTCCGTATCAAGTTCAACCCGAAGCGGAGAAATGTGGATTTTCCTCGCAACCTCCACAATGGGCATATGCCTTGAAGATCAGTTGTTCTACTTAGTTTTAGTTATTTGTGTTTTTTTAATGTTGCTTAGCTAATTTATTATTGAAATAAAAGTTGTACACTTGTTCCGTTTAATCATTGTCATTATCTATGTTATATATATCGGCCTCCTTGACGTGTCCGTCAACGGCGAACCTGAAGTTATGAGCGCGTATATGGCTGGCAAAACCCAGGCAAAACCAAACTTAGTTTTAAAGGTCCTGTTGCAAAGTGCACAGTGCAACTGACCATCAGCATCATCATTGTCTTTAGACCTTCAACGGTCTATGGGCAGTCTAACTGTATTTGTAGTGTTAGTTTTAGCTTGTTTTTTGTTTAGTTAATAAAGGCACTTGCCCAGGAAATTAATCAGCATTGTATGTATATGTGTAGGAAGACTTCGACTATCTATGTTAGAGATCAGTGTTATAAGCATATAATTTGGAACTACCCAAAAAGATAAGGTCCAAATTCTTTAGTCATAACAGCAAAAATATTTGTGTCTGTGACTTGAGTATTTGAAAAACGCGCTATTTCTTTCAGTATGTAACCTACCCTTCAGAAGCTCTTTGGTTCTGTTCAAATCAAATAGTTCTTTTTGACTTCCTGTCAAAGACAAAGATTCGGGTTGAAAAAAAAAACGGACATTTTTGAACGGACGTATGGACGTTGATATCAACAATCCTGACAGTGACATTTTTAACAGTGACAGTCAGCTGCTTCATTTCCATAATCGTCTAATCGAGCAAATTATTGCAAAATGAACTTTATTTCTGGTGGCAAAGAAAGCTAAAGATTGTAGAGCAAAAACACTTGTTTACTTAAATTACAACTTTTATTAGAAAATAAAAAAAATCATTGTGATTTGCAATAAATATTACTTACATCACCATACTCAATTACCTCACTGTCAACAGTGAGGCAATTATTATAAAATAGTACGTAATTTGCTTCATCACGGTCCATGAGAAGAAGTATTTGTGCGTTTGCAGCACTCATGCATCAAGAAAAGCCAAGTTTTTCGAAAATGAAGTTGTACAATAACTTTAAAGAGTGGAAGTTTAAAGAGTCTCCAAACTACGCGGAGCTCCCAATTGACGAGAGTCCAGAGTACAATATACCAGTCGCTGTAAAAAATGCCGTTTTCTCCAAAGTATGTATTCAATATTTATTTCTTTACTCATAGGCACCCTCAGTACCATAACGACCTAGCTAATGATTAATTAATTTATGTATTTGATGATAGGCACATCAGCCTAGTTGCACAGTGTCAAATTTTACTTCTCGTTTCTGTGGCGTCGACCAACTCCTTAAGAGGCTCTGGATAGCTGGTTGGGTCAAGGTTCAAATGCCGAATGCAGTCATCCTGGGTACGCACATGCTAAGATGTTCCTCACTCTGCAGCCTTGACACCGGTAGCTTGAGCCTTGCTTACTATTTATATATCTTATATTATATGTTTTATATATCTTATGTAAAAATCTTTAAAACTATTAAAATAATTCATCATCATCATCATTTCAGCTGTAGGACGTCCACTGCTGGACATAGGCCTCCCCCATCGATCTCCAAAAGGGCCGGTTGGAAGCGGCCTGCATCCAGCGTTTCCCTGCGGTCTCTTTTAATAATTAAAATAATTATCTAAATAATATTAAAAATAGAATAACTCTTATAACCTTAATAAACTAATGCACAATACACCCCAAGCGGGACGTCAGTGCAGGAATTATCGCCCCCATCTCGAATAAGAATAAGAACCTTAATAAACTCCACATATTATAACATTCCAGGTGCCCACAGAGCCTCTCACCGGCAAACTCCACCTGGTCTGCGCATCAGAGGATGCCCTCCAAGACATACTAGACTTGGACCCGGCAGTAGCTGAGACAGAAGAGTTTATCGACTTCGTAGCGGGAAAGTACTTGCCTACCGGAGGAATCACTGTCTCTCATAGGTGAACTAAACTGATATCTTAAGAATCGTGGTGTCGTCAAATTTCGAGTGAATCATTTTCTTCTAAAGTGTGCTCCATCATGGACCGCATCTTTGCTTAACATCAGGCGAGGTGGCGGTCAAACGCAAGCCAAGTGTATTAAAAAAAACAACAAAGTGAGATACTAGTCTTTGTTACTAGTAGTTTGCCCCGTACTGTGACATGCGACCACATCTTCACAGTCTTTACCGATTTAACTAAAATTCAAACTTGAAAATTTTAGGTATGTATGAACTAAACAAAACTACCGACAAAATTGCATAAAAATCGTATAGTTAAATTGAAAAATAGTAACAAACTGATTTTAGCCAGACTCAATTATGACGATGAATCATAATTGTATTGGAAATATGACATGCAAGCTAGGTCTACTTGTGGCGTCTACTTGGATATAGGCAGGGCTGGGCAAAATACAAGCTTTGCTTTAATTGAAATACAAATTAAAAAATTCTGTATCGCATGTAATTAAAATACGAAATACAAAATATCTTTAAGTAAGGTATTTGATATATAAAATACAAAATACAGTATTTAAGCTATTTTAATTGAAATACTAAATACAAGTAGAGGAAAACAAGATTAATTAATCAGTAAAACCAGGGTTTCCGTACATGAACACTAGATTTTTAAATGTTGTTTTGTTGGCCAATTTTGACGTACAGTCATAGCGTACAGTATACATAACAGGAGCAGTGTTGCCAACTCTAATAGCTGCTTTACCATCATTACACTCTCGCCTCGCACTCACACTCACGATCGCTAAATGAAGGCTAAATGTATTTTAATGTTAAAATGTATTTTGAAGCCTTAAGTATTTGAAATACAAAATACCTCGGCGTCAGGTATTTGAAAACGAATTAAAAATTACATTACAATACATTTTAAGGAAGTAATTGAAATACAAATACCAAATACGTATTTGTATTTCAATTACGTATCTGTGAGAACTACTCTAGCAACCCTCTAAAAGCAATATCATTAAAGGAATTGAGCATTCCTAGTTTTCAACATAAAGTTAATCAGACCATGTCTTAGGTACAATTTTATTCTTGATATTTCAGCTAATAGTTTCATATAACATTGTATTCTTTTTAGATATGGTGGTTATCAGTTTGGATTCTGGGCAGACCAGCTCGGTGATGGCAGGGCTCATATACTGGGGGAGTATGTGAACAGGTAAGCACCTAAAATGGCAAAAATATGTATTAATATGTAACTTGATGTGTGTTGTGTTCACCGTTAAACAGCGACAAAAGTGAGGGCCTTACTTAGTAAGATATATTTTTAATTATAAATAGGCTTGCGCTTGGCCGCCAACTCGCTGATGTTAAGCGATGATACGGTCTACGATGGAGCACGCTTGCCTAGAAGAAACTGATTCACTCTCGACTTGAAGACATACAGATTGTAACTACCGCGGAACACCCACTCAGGCAGCGAATTCCACAGACTAGCAGTTTGCACTATAAATGTGGAATCATAGTTCTTATTTTTTCAAATTATAATTATTGGAATCGTTGACATCACGTGCGCGCCGCGCGGCGGTCCGTAGTGCCAAGCGAGACGTAGCCGCGCGCGCGCATTCACCTTGAAAAAGACTGCCTAATGCGGTTGAAACTATAGTCTGAGTGACCGGCTTAATCTTACGTGAGTAATTCACGTGTAATATAAATAAAATGTGAGAAAACCACGTCAGTTTCTATAATAAAAATGTCCCGAATATTTATTATTATTATTTACATATGGCATAAAAAAAACATTGGCATTTATAATATTGTGATAGTACTGTGATATTGTGTTTAGTAAAGGTGAATCCTGGCAGCCTCAGCTGAAAGGCTCGGGCGAGACGCCGTACTCTCGCTTCGGAGACGGACGCGCCGTGCTACGGTCCTCGATCAGAGAGATGATAGCCTCGGAAGCCTGCCACCACCTCGGGGTACCCACCACTAGAGCTGCTGCGCTGGTGGGTAAGATATATATATAATTGAAAGAAAACCAAAAACTGAACTGAAAAATTTAGCTTATATAACGAATCGAGTACGAGTCGTCGCTAAATCTTGCACTCCAGCCAAAATCAATCATGTAAAGCAGTTTTTGCTCCAGGCAATGTGAGAACAGACAAACAAACATACATTCAGCTAAACAAAATTCACACGATTTTCAATGCGGTTGAAAATATGGTCGGAGTAACCTTAATCATAAGTAACTCCTGTGTCATAGCCCATTGGTCCAGTTGGTAGTGAACCTACCTTCTGAGCTTGGGTTCGACTCCTACCTAGGACAAACATATATGTGATGAACATTTGTGTTTGTTCTATATCTGGTTGTTAATATCTGCTTATATAAAAATATATTATATTATATACATATTTTAATAAAAATATGTATATAAAAATATATATGTATGTATATGAGTCTCTGGCAGCCACATCACAAGGTTTGCTTAGTTTGAGGCTAGATGACCGCGTGCGTAAAAATGTCCTGAATATTTATTTATTTACACAATGGATTGAGGAAGTTGTCCTGTTTTTTTTTAAATTAACCTATACTGTCTTTTACTGTGTACTGTTCCTGGGCAAAAGTCTCCTTTCTTTCCAGACAGTGCGATCAGTTGCCCTGAAATAAATACTTAGAATTTGAACACTTAGCAGTTTTGTAAAGAGCTAACGTTGTTTCCAGTGAGCGAGGAGCATAAAGTGTACCGCGACAAGTCGTACTCGGGCGCGGCGCGACAGGAGCGGTGCGCGGTCGTGGTGCGACTGGCGCCCGCCTGGTACCGCGGCGGCTCCCTAGAAATACTGCACAAAAGGAAGGAACCGGACCTCATGAGGA
This sequence comes from Agriopis aurantiaria, assembly GCA_914767915.1. Lineage (NCBI taxonomy): Eukaryota > Metazoa > Arthropoda > Insecta > Lepidoptera > Geometridae > Agriopis > Agriopis aurantiaria. Next base: position 753,336 of record OU612002.1, on the reverse strand, counting down.
CACTGCTGGACTTCATCATCAAAGTAGGTGGCACCATTGGACCGTACATACATTTCACACCACAAGCACATCCATCTATTGGACAGTAAGGTCAAACACAATATTCTGCAAACGTAGTTGGTCACAAACAGAGTTCGTCTTAAACGCAGTCTGGTCACAAACGGAGTTAGTCTTAAACTCAGTTCGTCACAAACAGAGTTCGTCTTAAACGCAGTTCGTTACACACAGAGTGCGTCACAAACGCAGTTCGAACAGAGTTCGTCACAATCACAAACGCAGTTCGACACCAACATAGTTCGTCTCAAACGCAGTTCGTCACAAACAGAGTTAACTCTACGTTAAACTTGTAACACCCTTCTGTTTTAAGTAAGATATCAAAGTTAGGTAGAGTGACCAAGTTCATATAGGCTGGGCAACCCTGATGTCAGTTTTCTAGACCACCCCAAAACCTTTAACATCGTAAAAGGTTGTTGTTTATTTCACCAATAATTTAACGTGTCATCCTACCCACAGTAACGCGTAGTTGTCCACTCGCGGTCACCTATCTAAAAGTAACCGGGTCGTTCGTTGCATAATTTAGATCTTCAACAAGAACCTAATCACGCTACGTAACGAGCGTTACGCTGAGGTAGACTCAAATATAAAGTATCACCACTCACATATAAAAGCACAGCGTGAGAATGTCGATTACAAGAACATTACAAGAACTGTCACTTTGTTTCAGCATCACTTCCCAGAGATAGACTCGGCAGACGAAGACAGATACATCAAGTGGTTCTCTGAAGTTTGTCACAGAAATCTGGACATGGTGGCCACTTGGCAAGGTATGGTAACATAGATACTTCTGATTGTGGAACAGGTACTTCTGATTATGGAAAATAGGTACTACTAATTGTGGAACAGGTAATTCTGATTATGGAAAATAGGTACTACTAATTGTGGAACAGGTAATTCTGATTATGGAAAATAGGTACTACTAATTGTGGAACAGGTAATTCTGATTACGGAACATAGGTACTTCTGATTACAGTGCATAGGTATGTCTGATTGCGAAATTATTTTGTAAGCTTTCTAAGAAGTCTTAATTCTTCTATTACTTTTGCAGGAACCCCTAATTTTTCCAAGGAGTCCTAATTTTTATACCATATCCAGAAAATTCAAATTTTTCTTAGGTATTTCTGATTGCGTAACATAGGTATTTCTGATTACAATGCATTCATTCTGGTTGCCAAAATTATTTTGTAAGCCTTCTAAGGAGTCTTAATTCTTCTATAATTTTTGCAGTACTTAACCTCAAATTTTTCCAAGTAGTCCTAATTTTTATACCATATCCAGGGAATTGAAAATTTTCATACCACGTTTTTCCATGTTTTCTTACTATATTCCTCCTTCTCCTATTTTTCTGCACACTTATTTCCCGCTATCATTCCAGGTGTAGGCTTCGTCCACGGCGTCTTGAACACGGACAACGTCAGCGTGCTCGGTCTGACCATAGACTACGGCCCGTACGGATTCATAGACCACTACTACCACCACTATGTGCCCAACTCGTCCGATGACATGGGACGATACGCGTTCAATAAACAACCAGAAGTAAGATACTGCATCCGCCAGAGCCGGTTTTAGCACTACAAGCGCCCTGGCGTATGTGAATCCACCAATCCCCACTGGGGCAGCGTGGTGGATATGGCCATTATGGCCCAATCACCCTTTCGGGGGTAGGCTAAAAGTCAAGCTGATTATGATGATAATATAAAGGCTATAAAGGGGCGCCTGCGGCCTGCGGCGCCCCTTTATATCTGGCGGCCCTGGACGGTCGCCCTACCGCGCCCGACCCTAACGCCGGTACTGGCATCCGCTTGCCTGGCATTCCTGGCTTCCGCAATAGCCTAGCGGACTGTTTTGTTTTATTGTGATGTAAAAAGGTGACTAACAACAGGCAATCACCGAAACCAAAATTAAAATTTGTTCAAAATTAAAGATAAGAATTTTAATATCTCGCTAGACAGAGAGCGCACTATACTTATAATTGATATAATTTTATATTCAATTCATTTATTTACCAATAAGTATTTATAATTCATTAGCGTAATTTGTAGCCAGTATGTAGTTTGTATGACCTTCATCATCATCATCATTTCAGCCGTAGGACGTCCACTGCTGGACTTAGGCCTCCCCTATCAATCACCAAAAGGGCCGGTTGGAAGCGGCCTGCATTCAGCATTTCCCTGCGGTCTCTTTTAGGTCGTCTGTCTATCTTGTGGGTGGACGTCCTACGCTGCGCTTACCGGACCGTGGTGTCCACTCGAGAATCTTTCGGCCCCATCGACCAATTGACCTACTATATTAAAACAAAATTGATTATTCCTGTATGTCTTCCTGCTGTGTCCCTTTTGGGGGCAGATTAAAATACCGGTTTGTCCCCATGTTACCGCCGAGGGGACAGATCGAACTAATTATTTCCGTTCTGTCAGCCTGCCTTTTTGTTAAGGGGACCGAAATGACCCCATTGCCAACGCCAAACGTTGGCGTTTGGCGTTGCTAAACGCCAACTAAGTATATAACTCCATCGTGCGTATCTGCATGCTCCATCGTAGACCTCATCGTCGCTTTACATCAGGAGAGTTGGCGGTCAAACACAAGCCAATATATTATTAAAAAAAAAAAAAAAAACTGAATATTTATTTTAGATAATAATATGGAACATGGGCAAGCTAGCCGAAGCAATCGAGCCGATCCTGAACGAAGACCAGCGAGATAAGACCAAGGAGATCATAGCCACGTTAGAAGAGTATGTCAGAACAAAAGTGTTGTAAGTAAATTTTCTGCATGACTTAGAACAACCTCTCGCACCACAATCTGAATCACTAACGAACATACATAATAACTCTAATGTTTGCTAAACATGTTTGGTAAACATGTTGGATAAGCATGTTTGCATGGGTCATTGTCATCTGACTGTACTTTCGCTACTAGATTTTAGTAACGCTTTCAGTAATGTTGACTTTGACGTCCTGTTGGCACTGCTTCGCTCTCTTAACATATCTCCAACGGCAATTGATTGGTTTCAAAGTTACCTGTTTGGACGCCGGCAGCGCATTCGTATTGATGATACGTACTCTTTGTGGTGCAATATCTCTGCTGGTGTTCCTCAGGGCGGCGTGTTATCTCCCCTTCTTTTTGCAATTTTTATAAATTCAATATCACAACATCTTACTTCTTCCTATCACCTCTATGCAGATGACTTGCAGATATATACCCAAGCTCCATTAGGTCTATTACACGAGGCAATTGAGTCGACAAACGAAGATCTAAGGCGTATACGCGATTGGAGCAGATCATATGGCCTTACAGTGAATCCTAGCAAAACTCAGACAATTATTATAGGGAGCTCCCGTATGATCTCTAAAATTGACTGGTCCCGTCTTCCGCAAGTGATTTTTGACGGAATTCCTATCCTTATTAGCGAGACAGTTAAGAACCTGGGAATTTCTATAGATAGGCAATTTAATTGGTGTTCTCAGATTGCTGAAGTCAGTAGAAAAATCTATGGTTCTGCAGCATCACTCAGAAGGTTGCGTAATTTTCTGCCTATTTCTACTAAAACTGCGCTCGTGAAATCGCTCTTATTCCCAATATTAGACTACGCAGACGCCTGCTATCTGGATTTAACCGAAGAGCAACTCGACAAGCTCGAGCGTTTACAAAATTTCTGCATTCGGTTCATATTTGGTTTACGCAAATATGACCATGTATCTGAATTCCGCCAAAAGCTCAAATGGTTACCTATCCGCCTTCGCCGTAATTCTCATGTCCTCTCCTTTGTCTATAAAATTCTGTTTAATCCCAATATCCCTTTATACTTAAAGGAGCGCTTTGAATTTATTCAAGCTCATTCCAGTACTTTGCGATCCTGTCGTGCCCTCCAGCTAAAAATTCCTCCTTCTTCTCACGTCAATCTTTCCTACTGTAAGTCCTTCACTTTTCAAGCTGTCCTACTGTGGAATGCGCTGCCTGTTTCTATCAGGCAGGCCAAATCTCTTCCTATTTTTAAGAATCAAGTCTATACACATTATTTTTCTTCGTGTTAATTGGTACGTATATATATTATGTATTTTATTTATAATATTTATGGCATGTATTCAGCATTGCGTATTTAGTGTATATATGTATGTATATATTATTTATTTATATTTTATGTGCACCACCGACCGTTTTTCAACTTCTTTAGTCCTGTCCATCCAAAGGTTGCCTGGAAGAAATCGCTTTAGGCGATAAGGCCGCCCATTATACTGCCGTTTATTTGTTTTTATGTTACTTTAAGTTTCATTTGTATTTTCGGTGTGTAATAAAGTTGTATTGTATTGTATTGTATTGTATTGTATTGTTTGCTAAACATGTTTGCTAAGCATGTTTGGTAAACATGTTTGGTAAACATGTTGGCTAAACATGTTTTGTTAGATTTAAGGCGCAGGCAGGAGACCCACCCGGCTTTACGGCTAATAAGAACCAAAACAATAGTAATTAGTTGACAACACAGTAAAATATAATATTAATCATCATCATCATCAACCATTTTCCACCCACTGCTGGGTATAGGTCTCCTCTTTAGCGCGCCACCTGTTCCGGTCCTATGCTAGCCTTGTCCACTGCTTTCCTGCTGTCTTAGTGATGTCGTCCGACCAGCGGCTGGTGGTCGCTTTCCGTACCGCGGCCACCATTCTGTGACTGCTTTGGTCCACCGTCCATCTTCCCTTCTGACCAAGTGTCATAAAAAGAAGATCAAAAATAAAATAATAATTAAAAAAAACAGAATACAACTATTATTCTAATTAACCTAACACATTACGACATAGCCCACCGGAATAGCAAGCTGAAGTGGCAGTGGGCAGGGCACATATCACGCAGAACAGATGGCCGATGGGGCCGAAAGGCTGGATGCAAGCCGCTTCCAACCGGCCCTTTTGGAGATCGATGGGGGAGGCCTATATCCAGCAGTGGACATCAGGGGTGGATCCAGGATTTAATTTGGGGGGGCATTCTGACAATGACAATCGAAGGAATCAAATCGAAAAATTGAGTCGAATGTATGGAATTGCTAGGTGTATTGGGGGGGACCACGCCCATGCACATGCACGTTTTTGTAAAGGTGTCGAATAAAATTTATTTTCTTTTCTTTATCTTTCTTTCTAACACTCACAATATCACAAAATATATTAATAATAAAAATCACTTACAGGAAAACATACCTGCTAAAACTAGGGCTACAACAAATCCAAGATGGCGACCAGACCCTGGTAGACGGTTTGTTGGGTCTGATGCAGGACACGATGGCAGACTTCACGGCTACCTTCAGGCAGTTAGCCGAGGTAAACCATGGTATAATAAAATACTCTGTCAGGTATAGCGCTCTGAGAAATAATGTTACGTGGGCATCCCGCAATGATGTCATCAATGTCATGGATACACGTACACGTGCATAAGCAAGAGCAGAATAAGTAATTTACAACAAGTTCGAGAGAGATGACGATACACGAAACAATGGCGGAATCTCTATGATTTTATGTGTTAACAGTAGCGTGAAATTATAACTCCATATTACCTGTGGGAATCCAATAAATCAATGTGGTTTTGAAAAAATTGTGTTTAATATATTCAATTCGTGCTTAACTTGCTTGAGCGGACAAACCAAATGACAATTGAAATGCTTTTTGTATTTTATATAGTAGATTATTTAAAAAAAAAACAGTATCTGTGTTTGTTACAATAAAGTGGCAACTGGACAGTGACGTCATTGCGGGACAACTCCCAGAGCGCTAGACCTTGTTTTCTTTGATCATGATGTAAACCAGCAGTTGTACCTGTAGTTCCTACGGGGTGTTCCTAAATGGACAGACATATTTGAGGATATCATTGTACTCAACATTATGAAAGGAACGACTTTACTATGTGACTAACCCTGAAATCGTCAAATTCCCTGTAAGTCTAATCTTAAATTTCCATAAACAACCAATTCTCTGAATGTCTATTTCCACTTTCGTCCAACTCCTTGAATGTCTATTCAAAAAAAGTAACTAAAGCACCTTGAAAATTAAAGTACGCTTCATCTATTGAAAAAATTGAAAATATTAGGAACCAAAGTAGTACCTAAACAAAACCAAAAAGCGAAAATTCTACTGGAGTAAAGTTCATCAACTTTATTTAAATTTGCAGGTAGATAGAAAAGAGCTCTTAGACAAAGCAGTGTTGGAAAGTAAATGGTCGCTGGCAAAAATCGCTGCTGCGAAAGGATGGGAGAAATGGGTGGAAGCATACCTACAAAGGCTTGATAGAGAAAATGGTAAGTTGTTCAAAGTTTTTTTTTATACCTTGTGTGCGTTCCGTATCATGCCAAGAGCGCTAATGAAACCAAAACAGCACAAATAAATTTCTTAGTGCAGTGTTCTCAATCACTATGGCGTGAATCGGAACGCGCCTCTAGTGTCTAACGGTGCCCCATGGTTTCCGTTATTTTCCAGTATTTCCGGGATAAAAAGTATTTAATGACTTTCCTTGTAAAACGTCAATTGGTTAAGGCAATGTTTTACCACTCTTAAGCAACGCTTTATTACTACAGATGACCATGTCAAGTAATACAGTCACCACTCAAACAAAAAAAAACTTTATCTAAATCGGTTCAGCAGTTTGGGAGCTACGATGCCACACTCACAGGCTCACAGTCACACTCACAGGCGTCGGGGGTCAAAAAGTAAAAACGTTTTAATAAAACTATTTCAGTGGGTGAAGAAGAACGAAAGGAAAGGATGTCGCGAGTGAACCCAATATACGTGCCGAGAAACTGGATGCTGCAAGAAGCTATCGCTGATGCTGAAAAGAACGAGTTTGAAAAGGTAAACATTCCTGTGGTAATAACCCGACAATAAGTAAATCGTATCAAGTAAACCTAATAACGTACAATTCACATTCCTAAAAACACTTAAGTTAGTTTAATGGTTCAAACCAGGCCCTCGATTCAACTAAACAAATTGTTTTTAAATTGTAATTGTTTCAATTTTAATTTGTAAATAATTGCCTCAAATTTACAGTTTTAAAAATTTTTATACTAGAAAAATGCCAACGCCTAGTATTATAACTTAGTATAAAAAAATAATTAAAAACTAAATTTTGAGGCAATTATTTACAAATTAAAATTGAAACAATTACAATTTAAAAACTATTTGTTTAGTAGATTCGGGGCCCTGAGGGTTCGTCGCAGAATGGTAGCATAATGTCTCCGTCTCAAAATGCCCCTTTAGCAAAATGTCCCTTTCACAAAATGCCCCTTTAGCAAAATGCCCCCTTTCACAAAATTTTGGGTTTGTATCCACGGATTCTGGTATCATATTGAATTAGCATGTTTTATTTAAAGTTAAATAACTTTTTTGAAGATACAAAATGGTAGGCTCTTCCTATGTTATGGACAAGTATGTCGCTTACCATCAGGCGAGCGTCTTGCACGTCGCATTTCTTAACTGAGCAGGTGCTGCGTGCCACACCTAAAAGAAAAAATAAGGGCCGTCACGGGACGCCCAGCAGATGTGAAACATGACGGCATAAGAGAGCGTCACCCCACGGCATACAAGTACGGCCCTGAACATATTAATATTTGCCATACAGAAAAGAGAAGTAAGTATCACGGAAATGAGAAGGAAAATCTGTTACCAGGCATTATGAGTGAACCTTGATTGATCATTCTTATTTAGATCAACGCGTCGAACTCCGCATCACAGTTGCTAACTGATTTCGAATGACTGACGTTTCGTTTATATGGGTACCGGGCTACAACAAATTTCTTACAAAAATGCCTTGACAGCCATTCTAATTAAAACATTTTTTTTCTTTTCTCTGGTTTCCAGGTGAGGTTTCTACTGCAGCTGTTCAGGCGGCCGTTTGAAGTGAACGAAGAGGCGGAGAAGCGAGGGTACTCCTCGCAGCCTCCCAGCTGGTCGTACGGACTCAAACTCAGCTGCTCCAGTTAGAGAATCAGGTTCCGTAGACACTAAATCATCCTCCTTGCAGTCAACGGAACCCTGCTATAATAGTTGGGGATATGAAGACTTGGAACTATCTACCCACAAGGATCTGATCATCAAAGATGTAGCTTTTTACAAGATTTTATTCAACTTGCCCTGTTAGTATGTATGCATGTATATATGTATGTACGTATGGGACAAACCTTGCAACTGAATTCAAGACCTGTTGTACTCTTAGTACAAGTTTTGATAGTATTCGAAAACTTTTCTCGTTTACGTATTGTTCCATACATTGCTGGGCTAAAAGGTATTCGAAAACTTTTTTCGTATTACAGTGACGCAATCTGTACCGCAGAATACTACCGACTTTAGTTCCTCCGCGTTTCCGCTGGAGGCGCTTTACTAAAATGTATGGAACAATATGTAAACGAAAAAAGTTTTCGAAAACTATCAAATCTGGGACTAAGCGAACATTTATCCTTAACCGTTTGAGCTGAAATTTGACATAGTTATGTAAGTTTTTTTTTTTCAAGTTTTTTTTTTTTCATTGATATATGTATAGTTCGGTGACAATGTAATGTTATGGTAACCATCGAGTTGGTTTGATGATGGAGAAAGAAGGTGGCCATAGGAAGTCCTAAAAGAAACAACGTAACTCCGTCGAGGGGTTCGTAACTCCGTCGTCGGGTTCGTTGGATTTGTCTTCCCAAGCACTTTGGTCCTAGGTGATAATTTCAAAATGGCGGACGCCCCATGATGGCGGACATAATATTCTCATCTACCATCAAATGTTGTATCGTCAAATGAGGTATCAAATGTTTGCTGAAAAGAATACGAACAATCTTGTATTTTTTTTTTAAATCAATAAAGTTTATTAGGTCAAATCTTGAACGCTGGATTAGAACCAGTTCCTCCTAGTTCTAGTGACAATACAATATGCAATATTGTAATATTTTCAAAATGGCCGCCGTCACAAGATGGCGGATGGCGTATATTTGTTGTGAAACCTGTTAATATATCAAATTAAAGAGCTTGAATAGTAGGAAACGATAAAGTGACATCACACTAAATTCAATGACGTCGATTCTGTCATAAATCGCGAAACTAAACCAATCTGACGGGACTAAAATTATCTGCCTCTCTTTTCATTTTAATATGTGAGAGAAGGGTGGCAACAATTGTAGAGGTGTTACATTTAGGGAGTACATCAGAATCGATGCCAATATCTATTCTATATCAAAGATAGCGTTTACTAGTTATCTTCTCTATCTATACATAGTATAAATTAAAGTTATATGATTATTTACGGGATATTTACCGTGGTAAGGTTGTGGAATGAGCTCCCGATATTTCGGCGCAGTTACATGCACCATGTTCACGGGAAGACTAAAGAATGCGGGTGGTTGGAGAACAGTTAAAAAGTTAGGTGCAGACATAACGATCTACCCTCTTTCTTAGTCTTAGTTTTTTAGTGAACAACCGTGATACTTTAAAACAATATAAATTAAAGTCGCTTTCCGCGTCTGTCTGTCTGTATGGCCGCTAACTCCTCCTAAACCACGCAACGGATTTCGATGCGGTTTTCACCATCAGTTAGATACATTTTCACGGAAGGTTTACATATATATAACTAGCGACCCGCCCCGGCCTCTCACGTAAATTACACTCGTGCGAAGCCGGGCGGGCGGGTCGCTAGTTTGTAATAAAAATACTTAAAATTATGAGAATTAAATCACAAGATTGCTTTATTATAATATTATAGACAATTTGAGATGTTTGCGTAAAAGTCAAATACCCTAATAATGTAGTAGTGTTGTGTAGAAGAAGGTAATGGCAGTTTTGGTGTTTATGTTTGTGATAAATGTGCTACAATCATGTGATAATACGATTGTATTATAGAATATTAGAATTAATATAGAAATAATACCAGGGGCTTACGGCTACCCCTTAATGCGGGCTCGAAACAGCGCAGTGCGGAAAATCACGCGAACGTGAACCTTAACGCGCCGAGATACGGTTTGCGGTTGCGCAACTTCTCGCAATCATCTAAACACCAGTGCAAGTACCGTTCTTTATCGATCGTCATATTTAACAGTTGAGATCGTCAAATTCGATAAAATGTCATTTGTTCAGTACTCGCTATGTTCGATTCTATGTCATTTTATCGAATTTGATGATCGATAAAAGACGGTACTTGCACTAATAATGAAATAGCATTTTATCGAATTTGTCGATATCACCTGTCAAATTTGACGATTGATAAAGAACGGCACTAGCACTAATGATCAAATAGCATTTTATCGATATTGACGATCTCATCTGTCAACTATAGTTATATGATTATTTACGGGATATTGACCGTGGTAAGGTTGTGGAATGAGCTCCCGATATTTCGGCGCAGTTACATGCACCGTGTTCACGGGAAGACTGAAGAATGCGGGTGGTTGGAGAACAGTTAAAGTTAGGTGCAGACATAACGATCTACCCTAATTCTTAGGGTAGACATCCTAATTCTTAGGGTAAATAATCATATAACTTTAGTGAACAACCATGATAGTTTAAAACAGTGTCTCATCTGTCAAATTTGACGATCGATAAAGAACGGTACTTGCACTGCAGAATCGCTTAAAACAGGTAGCCGTAAGGCCCCTGGTGGTATCTAGAATATAAAATAAAGCATTAAAGAAAATTAACTTTATGTAAGCTATATAAATAGTGTGCGTTTCCACTGAGGCGATGGAGAGAGATAAGTGTATGGATTTTCGTTATGAATAAAATATTAACTATTTTCTAAAATGTTACCGCACGATTCTGCTATAAAAGTCCAGTCGTCTCCACTTCAATGTCATTTATGATACATCCTGCCCAAAATGGAACTCCCTGCCGTCCTCCTTGTTTCCTGAGAATTACAAACTAGGCAACTTGGAAGTTGCCTAGTTTGTAGGCTTGAGTGAATAGATTTCTTCTAGATCTATGTGTTACATCCTCGGCCACACCGTCGCTTACCATCAGTCGAGTCAGTGACAAACGTAGATCTATAAAAAAATAATTAAACCTGTTTTCACCGCTCCGCTCCCTTCAGTAGAAACGCATCCTGTCTTTGATTTATATAATCAAAGGTAAATTTCTAGATGTTAGAACATTATTAATTAATTCATGGAATAATTTATTATTAGTAAGGGGACAGTCTTATATATTTTTTTTAAATAATTTCTAATGTTTTGTCAATAAAAAAAACATATTTTACTTATTTTTTTCTTTCTTCCAGTTAAAGGCCTATGCAACATGCTTTATAGTATGACATACTATCTCGCTCGCGCATAACAACAATTCTGAAGATATAAAATTATTAAATGTACTTACAAAAAATCTAAGAAACAAGACTTCGAGAATGACGACTATCATATTGGTTCTAACTGTGGACCAAACAACGATGAACTTTTTTTCTTTTTATTGTTTTTGTTGTTATTAGACATTTTTGTTGGACATTTCATAATGATATTCTCGATCTCTTACGTTCTTAGATTTTTCGTATTTTTTTTATGCCAAACAACCTTACGGGCCACTTGATGGTAAGCGATCACCGTCGCCTATAAATAAACGTAATACCAGGGGCATCACAGATACGTCGCCGACCTAAGACTATTAACAGCCCATTTGAAGACCTCATGTTAGGGCTTTAACAGACGTGTCGGACTTGGTTGACGAACCGTCGTCTGACTTGGTCGGCGTACCAAATCCACACATCTGTTAGTACTATTACAGTAGTTCACGTCATTTTATATATACAGAAATATTTATTGAAATCATAGATCATAGTCAAAAAATTAGAGGTCTGTGATTGAAACGCGCGGACGAGACAGTTACGCATGTTTTTAGACCCTTATGAGACTATTTACACCGAAAGGCGCGAACCTAATCGAATTTTACAATGCGGTAAAGGAAATTAGAGTGTCTATAAAGTGGTTAAAGTTCATATTTGTATAAAACTGTCGATCTTGGAACCCGGTCGTCTACGCGCGCACTCTATGGTAGCCCTTACCCGTGACGCGACAGCGTAAAGATGCATTCAGTCTGTAGTTAGTGAAGCTAGCTACAGACTAGTGAACATAAATTGTCGAAGGACTGTTCAATCGCGCGGCAAAAAATTTACGAATGGGAGCCATTTGCTTACGCACCCCTTTACTGCTTATGGCGCGTCGGTCCTGTTTTGCTTACGCAGCATGCACTGCGTAAGGCTTGCATTTCGCGAAACAAATATGAACTTTCAGTAATATTTTCCTTTACTGTATTGTTATAATACACTTCCAATCGCACCAATGAACATGACACACACGGATTGATGTAAATTGTCCCTAGGAGCCATAAACATTTTAGTTCCTAGTAAAAGTCATAAGAATTCATAATTACATTATAATCACAGAAACATTCCACACAATTTCTTAAATCTATAAAAATATATATTAACATTTAACATAATTATACTTCCACAAATAAAATAAATATAATATCACTCATAATCTTCATCGCTACTATGATCCGGTTCAGAATATTCTTCGTCTATCTCTATCTTTCTCCTTTTTCGTTCTGGAACATTCTCCTTATCTTCTTTTTTGTTCTGTTCTATCTGAGCTTCAGTCTTAGCCGACCTTTGATGGAATACAAAAGATATACTCTTAGCTAAGTCCCAACATTGCTTCAGAACCAAATCAGCGAGACTCTTCTTGTCCGCGCAATGGTACCAATTTGATAAATCAGAAGTACAGTCAGAATTCTCAGGAGGCAGTGTTATTTGTATATTGTTAACACATCTACGGCATTTGAACTTTCCGTGAGTATCTGATAACGTGTTCTCTTCTAGCCTGAAGAGATCTTTTAGATCTTCGGAAGTGAAATGTCTTAAGGCTTCCTCGTTTTGGTCTACGACAGTGTCGCTTAAGGCTTTTTTGTGTGCTTGCCGTTGGAATATCTTTTCTTCTATAGTTCCTGTTGCTAGTAGTCTGTAGATGTAGCAGGGCTTCTTCTGTCCGTCTCGCCACACTCTAGCCATTGCCTGATCATCATTGGCCGGGTTCCAGTCTGGATCAAACATTATAAGCCGATTTGCTCCTATGAGATTCAAGCCACAGCCTCCAGCCTTAGAGCTCAGCATGAAGATCCACTCTTTTGATTCTTTACTGTTGAAACTTTCAACAACTTTGGCTCTCTTTTTGATAGTCATGGAACCGTCAAGTCTGACGTATAGATAGCATCTTTTGCGGCATAGTTTCTCAAATAAGTCCAGAGTTTGTGTGTAGTTTGAAACAAGGACTATTTTGTCATCTGTGTTGGTTTTTAAGTTGGCTAATATGCAGTCCAGAATCATGAGTTTTCCAGAGTATTCCGGTTTCACGTCTTTGATGTCATAATTGCTTGGGAGTAGATCTCTCGCCTTTTCGAAACCTTCAGATCTTTCAATGATTTTATCGTACACCAAATCGGGATGATTGCAGAGCTTTTTGAGGGTAGTGATACTTGAAAGAGCGCTCAAAGTGTTGCTCTTCTCTCCGGTGCCAGAGAACTTGTTTCGAATAGCATCAGAGTTAATGAAATTCTTATAGATTTGTGTCTGAAGTGGAGTCATTTTAACACAAATGACCTGTTCAAACTTGACTGGCAAGTATTTTGTGAGCAGACTACTTGTTCTGCGGATCATACACTTGTTGACTATTGAGGTCAGGGTTTGAAGACATTCCTGGGCTTTTTCTCTTTCCGAAGCACTAGCTAATGCATCTTGACCTCGTAAAATTGCATTTTCGAATCGTTTCTTGAACGCCTGAGCTGTGCCCAAGATGCCTTCGTTGACAAAGTGGACGAGACTGAAATATTCTGTCAAGTCATTTTGGATTGGCGTTCCTGAGATTAAAATCCTCCGTTTAGCTTTGAGCCCCATTAAAGCTTGGTATGTCTGATTCTCGCTGTTCTTCAACCTATGCCCCTCATCACAGAGGACCAGCCCAACTTCAGAGGAGTGCAGTATATTGGAGTATATCCTGAAAGTTTCATATGAGATGATCAGAACAGGTGTAGCAACACGTGTTGCTGTAAATGTGTTCATGAACTGCTGTAGCTTTAAAGTTATTTCAGCTTTGGAGCCTCCGTCCATTGCCAAAGCGTTGATTCTCTGTGCTAACCATTTATGAATCTCATTGTACCAATTCTTTACCAAACTACTTGGGCAGACAATGATTGCTTTTGAAATGGTTGGTTTACACTCTGGTCCCTGTCTTAACAGTGTCCAGAGTAGTGTAATACATTGCAGTGTCTTACCCAAACCCATTTCATCTGCCATTATGCATCCGTAAGCGTTTTCTATTTGGTGACCTGTGACACAATCGTACATGAACTTGACTCCGTCTCTCTGATGTGGCCTCAAGATGTTGCCAAGCACTGGGTCAACTACAACGGCTACTCTGAGGTCTTCTGGCTTCATTTTCATCTTTTCATGCTCGGGAATATAAGGAGGACGGTATAAAACTAGGGCGTTTGGTTCATCCGGGTCGTGCAAAGCGCGTCTAACCTGACTCCTCTTTAACCCCAAACTTTTCCCGCAGTAAGATGATACGTAGTTCGGAATCGGCACCTTGAAAGGCTTGCTTAATATCTGGCGGATTAGATTCTCATGATCGGAGGTCGATAGGGTTTGGGACAGTGATTTCTGAGCCAGAGGGATCCTTGCGCATTCCCGCCGTTTCCGTCTAGCTGCGTCCGGAAGAGGACTCTTGAATACGTTAGCACCGGAGCCAGTCTGGCTTGGCGCTTGGCTGCGCCTCATCTTCAGTTTCCGTTGTCAAATGTAAGATTAAAACGTGCATGAATGAAATTAAAACTTAGCAAAGCAAAAGACAAAAACCGACACTGCCTGCCTGTCACAACTTGTTTTGAATTTTTCAAACAAAACAATTTCATTTAGACAGTGACATCTTTGTATTCTTTGTCACTGACATTGGTTGAAAAATGTTAACAGTAGTTTTTGGGGTTTCGTGCCCAAAGATTGTAAAGGCATCCTATTAGTCACAGATCTACTACCTATAGATTTTCAATGAGCGTGGCTAGCTCAGTGCCTCTCGCTTCAACAAGGTGTGTTGCCACATTAAAATGATTTGCTATAAGTTAGGGTAATTTACCTACTATGATGGGTAGTGAATCTTCAATGAGTACTTTGGAAACAATACTACCTTTTAAATATTTATATTTTATACACTATCTGCTGCAATCCGTGGAGCTACCTGCAATTTTCTGGGAAGAAAAGTACGTTGTCTGTCCTCATGACACACCCCTATCGTCCTGACAAAATTTGACTTAGCCCATGATCTAAGAAAACAAGGTCTAGCAATTTGAGAGTGGTCCCGCAATGACGTCACTGTCCAGTTGCCACTTTATTCAATCAGCTGTTACGTGGTGTATCGTCATCTCTCTCGAACCTGTTGTAAATTGACATCATGACATCATTGCGGGACGCCCACGTAAACATTTTTTCTCGGATTGCTATACCTGGCGGAGTATATTATTATACCATGACTTAGCCATTTCCTCGTAAAAACAGACAGAAAGTTACTTGCGTTTTTATTATAATTATTTGTTAGGATTAGAATATAGTACTAGAAAAAAGGTTGTAAAGTAACCATAGCATGATTTTTTATAATTAATAAAATATAATAAAAAAGTCAGAGTTAAAACGGAACGAGGGTCCCTCATGCAACAAACGTTAAACGTATTTTTGGATTTGTTCTAGTGTAAAAACGGTAATCCGTACAAGCGTCAAATTTAGCGGATTATAGTGAACATAAGTAAAACAACAAATAATAAACACTGGCCAAGTGCGAGTCAGTGACAAATTTCTGTTTACCACTAAGCTAAGCAACGTCGGGCGCGGTCAGTACTTGGATGGGTGACAGCCTGGGCGTGATGTTGTCTTTTTGCACAACTTTTTGTATTTTGTGATTGTAAAGAACTCTCAGCGCGCGAGCCCGACTCGCGCTTGGTCAGTTTAGTGTTTTCATGAATGGAATTATGTATAACATTCCAAATAATTAGATAAATAGACTCTTTAATGTTTACAGTACAAATTTCACGAACAGCGCGTAGCTTTTTGAATCGGTTCGCCGAAATCGCCTTTTGCTTTTCCAGCTTCATAACTGTAGCCTCATTAGTATATATTTAATATTAACATTCACCATATTCATATGGGCATAAAAGGGTCGGTATTTTGCACTTCTTGCAATGTGCCAGCTTTTTTCAGCAATGTGACAGGATCAGTTGGAAACCTGCAGAACGAATAATTTATGTTAGTTGCGGTGGGTAATTTCTTTCATAAACTGGCAACATTCTTAATTTATTTTCTAAGTGAATAATTTGATAAAATTCATAGAATTAGACCACAAATCGACCTAAAAACTGACTAATTATGAATAAAATATTTGCGAATTGATATCCTGAATTTATTTAGGTGATCGTTACAAGCTTTATATGTTTACTTACGTGTGAAATGATATTTCATCGTATTTTCGCTCACTGCGCTTCTTGCAGCCCAAAATGCTACAACCAATCATTGTAAAATATCTTTTACAATTATTTCTCAGAGGAAACACGCATTTATCACATTAAATCACCAAAAAAAGGCAATAAATATAATTCAGACCCGTTTTGTTTGTCACTGATTATTACAGATTTTGACACTTGAGGTACCAAAAACAGGTCACGCCGATAAGGACAACAAAATCTATTTATGTCCTTTTCGTACTTGTGCTGAGCCATATCAAGTTGTCTCTTTCACTAAAATATATTGCCGATCTGGTTGTGTATATCTGTGCTATTAGTAATGTGGTAAGCCTACGCTGTCTGCCTGTCCGTTCATCCGTTCGTCCGTCCATCCGTCCATCCGTCCGCCCTATCATTTCCTAGTATCTTTAGAAACGTAATAACTCTTTTTGGTTAGTTTTTTGTCTGGCTACAGGCTAAGGCCTTTGGACCATAATCACGGCAATAGTATGGCGGCACGGCATTAACTGTATCCAAAACTCCATAGAATCCACTTTAAAAGTCTCCACCACTTCTTACCGGGGCAACTAATGACAGTAAAATGCGAAAGACCAATAGCCTGCTCAAAAAAAGTCTTCAAATTGTAAGTTTTATTATCTGTCAACTTCATTTAGCTGTCTTTTTGATTTTCCGTTTCTTTGCTATGTGGTGCACGCACTAATTTTAGTAAAAAATAAAAAATCCATGTTTATTAGTTTCTGTTAGTTTTTGGGCTCACATTCTTCTAAATTTTGCAAAATGAGTGTGTGGCCTGAGGTTACGACTGCCAAGGCGGAAAATAGACACGAAATCAAGTTGGCGGGTGCTTCAATCTCGAAGCGTATTGCCGAAAACGGATTGGACAAAACTATCTTCAGTATTGCGAATTTAAACCTCCTAAACATTAGCGACACTTGCCTTGAAGCCATTCCAGACGACATCAAGCGTCTGGTCAACCTACAAACCCTACTTCTCTTTGGTAATAAGATTCAGGAGTTCAACGTAAATATAACCTCATTGTCCAAATTAAAAGTGCTAGATCTCTCTCGGAACCAATTGAAGAGTATTCCTGACTTGAGCAACATGAAAGAGTTGACCAGCATTAATTTCAGCAACAATGTAATCGAAGAGATGCCAACAATTGGAGACATGCCCAACCTTATAACTCTAGACGTGTCCAATAACAAACTGAAGACGTTTATTAATATAGAAAAAGCTAATTTGCCTCACTTGACTGATGTCAAGGTGAAAGGTAATGAAATCCAAGAGTTGCCGGCACATGTCGCTCGAAGCATGCCTTCCTTAAAGAATTTAGATCTAGGAGACAATCAGTTAAAAACTATTCCTGGAGAAGTCGCCAGCATGTCTAAATTGAAAGGTAATAGCCCTAACAGACGAGACGGGGTTGACGAACCACCAATGGGAGTGAAAGAGAAAAAAAAAACCATGGATGGCGGTCCATCAGCCAAGTCCGTCTCGCCTGTTAGCTACTTATGACTAATATAGATACTTATTAATTTAGAAATAAATGAATATTGAATGGAGGTCAGGAAATGCCAGATTATTATTGCATCATTTTTACTGCTTTTCTAAGGGTAAAATAATTGTGCAATAGGATAAGATAAGATAAAGATAAAGATCATTTATTTGCATACAACATGAGAATTTTGTGCATTTTCATGCACAAAAGATGTTAAAATAAACAAAAATAGTACTAAATCACGTTGTGCCGGGTTAAATCGGGTTAAATCGTGACTCAATGCTGTAAGATAAACTTTGGGACTGACAATGGTAGTCTGGCCCTACATTCTGTCCACAGACCTGTAGCATGGTAGACACTGCAACCACGTGAAGATGTATGAAAACACAACATGCCGCAGTTTTTGTATCTACAGAAGAGCAATTTAATGGTACTCCATTTGAACGGCCAATTGCTTTCAAAGAGTTTTTACAGTTTGCCGTGGTGCAATTTAATTATTTAATTTACCTTATCATTGCATATGAAATTTTCCCTCTTTTGCCCTATAACATTTTTTGACAAAAAAGCTGGGTTTTTGGCGTTCTGATTCTATCAAATAGATATGTATAGAAAATTCAATTTCTGTAATAAATTGATGTGTAACTTTTTAACTAAAAATAATAACGTATTATTTTGGAAATTCAACATTTTAACTTATTATCTACAATTTACAAATAAAAGATTTTGTAAAACACTCAGTGGGAAATCTTCTTCGCACAAACATTTTAATGTTATGATTGACTTGTTTTATATTTGTCTTGACAATTACGGCCTTATTTTTCCGTTTTATATCCAAATACCTAAACTTGAAGAATTCATTTTGTAATAGGGCTCATAATTATAAAAAAAAACTGACACTGTTGTCACAAACTCACTGTTTTTTAAACTTTCAGAACTGAATCTCAAAGGTAACAAGCTATCGGACAAGCGCTTCATGAAACTCGTAGATCAGTGCCGCACAAAGCAAATCCTAGATTATATTAGAGACCACTGTCCGAAGGGTGATGCATCACAACCCGCCGGCAAAGCCAAAGGAAAGAAAGGCAAGAAGGATGACCCACCTCCTGAAACCCAAGAAGAACAACTATGCCACGCGTTAAAGATATTACACGTAGAAGATGATGTGATAAGGGTCAAAATCATGGAGCAGCATGTGGCGAACGTCCGACCATACATACTCTGTTGTGTGGTGAAAGATTTAGCATTTGATGACGTGTTGTTCAAGAAGTTTATACAAATGCAGACTAAGCTGCATGACACAGTTTGTGACAAGAGAAATACGGCAACTATAGCGACGCACGATTTAAACAAGATAGCACCAGGTATGTATCACCATTTATACAGGGTTATATGGAACAGTGTTACTAAGAGGTGAGAGGAGAGGTGGTCATTGTACTAATCATTATGAAAAGCAATTACAAAAGGACTAATCTTGGAATATAAAAAAAAAATCAGCTGTTCCATAGATTTCGTTCATATCCGATCAGCTGTTCATAGCCGAGTCCAGACTGACTGAACATCGTCTGAGCGTGGGTCAATTTGGCTTTCGAGCCAGTATGAACATGTTTCGGGCTACCTCGGGCACTTTTTGCCTCGACTCTGAACCATTTGGTGTCGGTATGGGGGCTGGTTGGTATCAGGTAGGTATGGTTGGTATATGTGAATAATTGGGTCCAGACAGACCAAGCATGGCCCGAGCACGGGTAGCGAGCCAATTTGCCTTATCCGGCTAGCCTAACTTAACAGTAAAAATTGCTTGTTTATATCCAGGCTTTATAAAGGTAAAATTTTGAACGTTACGTCGGTTTTCATCGGACTGATCGGAATATAGCTCAATTTGCCTTTGCTTGCATTCCTCAGGAGATCTAACATACACGGCCAGGCCCCCAGCAGCGCTCAAGCTGACCCCCCTCTCCCGGTTGAAGCCGTGCTCCGGCGAGTACCTTGTGCAGCAGCTCACCGCTGAGGCCGAGGCGCTGCGGAAGGAGAAGAAGAGGAATGTCTACTCGGGGATACACAAGTAAGACATGTTTTAGACAGCTATGTCTTTGATCACAATTATTTTAAACAATTCGGTATGTAAAGTTTTTTTTTGTATTTTTTTAATGTTTTTATTTCGTAGATAAGGCTATTTTAAGAAACTAATTTCAATATTTTTGTTTTCTATTGAGTAGTTATTATACAATATTTTTTTGAAAATTGAAATTATTTGACGTCACCATATAGCACAAAATTTCGTTGCGTTGAGAAGCCTAAAAAAGCACCCCATATTGGCAGCCCTGCAAAAACCAGACAGTCAAACCACAGAAATGAAAAAATATTCTATTCTGTGTGACGAACAGTGTGTCAAATGTATAATATTTTTATTCTTATAAGGCACAGAAAATAAAATGCTACACCGTGACGTCATTTAGAGGTCAATGAAAGTCGAATGATTTCTTAGTTTTATGTTAAAATATATGGCATCTTATCGTTTTAAAGGGTCAGAGTAGAAAAATAAGGGTTAGTAACATAAAATCTCGAAATGGTTTTGGAATTGGCATAGGTTAATTTTTTTTAGCATACCGAATTGCCTGAGAGCAGGGAAATCTCGCTCATCGAGGGTGCTCTATAAAAAAAAATCATTTTTTTTATATCACAGAAATAGTAGATTGTGCAACAAGTGCATAAAGCAATCCATTTTAACCGAGACATTTATCTCTCTCTTTAATAAAAAAAGTGATGTCAGGGTCTTTAATAATTCCCTGATCTATGGGTACTTATAAAAACCCAGGCAACCTTACTACATTAAATATGTTAGAAACTGAACTTCTTTAAACAATTTTAAAGATATGTTAAATTTATTTATATGCGCATAAAAAGCGAAGCGAGAATAGAGTCTTCTAAGGTAGACAATGCACTAACAATGCCCCGGGTATTGTAGGTGCTTAGGTGTACGGTCGCTAGTCTGCCACTTATTTTTAATTTTTTTTCGAAAAAATATTTTTGCGTTTGACCACCATCTCGCCTGATGTTAAGCGATGATGCGATCTACGTTGGAGCACGCCTGCATAGAAGAAACATTCAATCGAAATTAAAAGAAAAAAAAACTTTAAAAAAAACCACAGTTTTTAGTCCGTATACACCGGGGATAAACAAGAACTTTATGAGCATGAGAAGTGAAATACTACAATTGTTTTTTTTTCGTATTATCGAATTTTACGTGAACTCCGGATCGTTTGATAGCCCGTTGGTCCAGTTGGTAGTGAACCTACCTTCTGAGCCTGAGGGCGTGGGTTCGATTCCCACGTAGGACAAACATTTGTGTGATGAACATTTTGTGTTTGTTCTATATCTGGTTGTTAATATCTATTTAAGTATGTATTTAAAACTATATATGTATGTATATCAGTCTCTGGCAGCCATATCACAAGCTTTGCTTAGTTTGGGGTCAGATGACCGTGTGTGCGAAAATGTCCGAAATGTCAGAAATATTTATTTATTTATAATAATGTTTTCATTTGGGAGTTTGGAAATCACAAGAAACCATCGACCATTTGCCACCTACTGCTGAGTATAGGCAAGGAAGATAGACTAAGAGGAAATACAATTGCGGAACATTAGAGCGTACCTCGAAAATTTGCCTAAAAACGATATAAACTTAGATGGCACCGTAATTTGAGCGTGCTATAGGTTGTCTCGAACTTCCGTAAGCGCTGCAGTCAGATAGCGTACGAAAGAGTTCTACAAATTACCGTAGCGCTAGTATCGCAGTCAAGTTTCGCAGCATTTCAAGAGAAGCGCAACCTATACCAGTAGATAGCGCTTTTCTTTATTCTCTTGAAATGCTACGAAACTTGACTGCGATACTAGCGCTACGGTAATTTGTAGAACCCCTTTCGTATGCTATCTGACTGCAACGTTTACGGAAGTTCGAGACAACCTATAGCACGCTCAAATTACGGTGCCATCTAAGTTTATACCATTTTTAGGCAAATTTCCGGGGTACGCTCTAATGTTCCGCTATTGTCTTTCCTAGTCTATCTTCCTTGGCATAGGTCTCCGCTCCATCTTTTCCGTCCCTGTGCTAGTCTTGTCCACTGCTTTCCTGCCGCCTTAACAAAGTCTGTCGACCAACGAGCAAAACAATTTTTTTAGCGCCATCTCAATGCTTCCACCACTTGATGGAGAACTCCTCATTCAAAAAGGTTTACTGAGTACAACTATTGTCCCCAGATACCTGTACCTTCTGGAAGGGAAGCCTCTCTACCCGTGTCTGCAGGACGCCAGCGGGAAGGTCATCAGCTTTCCGCCTATCACCAACTCGGACAACTCCAAGGTACACCATCATTCTACCCAGGAGTTTTAGAGCCATGAAAAGAACATGTTACATTGTATTATTTTTCTAAATGTGTATTTTTAACTTTTATTTTTTATAATAGATAGGCTTGCGCTTGGCCGCCTTCTCGCCTGATGTTAAGCGACGATGCGGTCTACGATGGAGCACGCTTGCCTAAAAAAAACCGATTCACTCTCGACTTGAAGACACCCAGATTGTAACTATCGGGGAACACCCATTCAGGCAGCGAATTCCACAGACTAGCAGTCCACACAACAATGTGGAATCAAAGCGCTTCGTACGGGTATTCAGAATATTAACCATAAAACGGTGTCGATTTTTCGTGCCCTATCAGTATTAAATCATGCAGATATGATGCACACTCCCGAAATGAATCGGATAAAAACCGATAGACTAGCAACCTTGCGCTGATGCTCAAGACTAAGAAGCGTAGTCTGAACCAGGGATTCGTTGCTGATGAGCCTCTTTGCACGTTTCTTAATAGACTCCAGCGCCCCAAGCTGGTACTTAGCTGATCCATCCCAAAGGTGAGAGCAGTACTCGGTTCTTAATTCGGCCTGAGATGTTAGAACATTGATTTCTTTTCCATTTGCGGATGAATTTACGTGATTATTATTTTATTGTGTAGTGTAGAGTAAGCACTCGATTCAGTTCCACAGTTATCTTAGTTTTTAACCAGCTGCAATAATGCGAATAATTTTATTTGAGCACTTTTAATTAATTATGTGCCGTTTTGATACCATCTCTCATAAACTTTGAAGGAAAACATTGTGGGGAAACCAGTATGTCCAATAACCTCAACGTTCAAAGACATAACTGACATTCACCAACATGCACTGGGCCAGCAATCAGAATGGTGGATTAGGTTTTAGATGTTTTGTCGCTTATACAAGCGACATAACATCTAAATTGTTCTAAAGTGTTCAACATCGCTTGTCTGCTATGTCATCTTAGCAATGGCATCGCGCGGTGTTGTAGTCGGATCGCGGTTGCATTACAAAGTACATTTATCTATGAATTCAACTAACCAAAAAGTCGGCGCAATGCGTTGCGTGCGCTGAGTTTTGGTTCGGTAATTTTTGCACTATTGTGACTACTCAATGACGTCGATTCTGATGTACCATTCTCTAAACTAAACTAAACGACGTCCCTTTAGTCGTAATCTTAAACAGTTTACTTAGTCTTAATAGCGTCAAACAAGTCATAGTCACAGTCAGAGTCAAGCTAAGTAAGTCACGGTCAAGTCAAACTCATGCTCCTGTAAAGTGGTGGAGACTTTACATGAGGCTCCTATGGAGTTTTGGAAACAACACGAAAAGACACGTTTCACCTTGTCATATCACTTGACCACACTCGAGCACGTTTACGAGCACTTAATGAATAATAATTCACCATTAACTTGGCGCCAAAACTCCTAAATTTGACAGCTCTAAAATTGTTGCCATCCTGTTCTGTCGTATTGAAATGAAAAGAGACGGTGATAATTTTAGTCCTCTCAGCTTTAGTTTAGAGAATGGTACAACAGAATTGATGCCAATGTATGTTTAGATTACTTCTCTAAGTTTAATAGTACTCTGTCTAAATGTTGATCTGTCTGCAGATGTCGGTGGAAAGCAAGTCGATGCTGGTGGAGGTGACATCCCACTCCTCGCTGGGCGCCTGCAAGGTTGTGATGGACAAAGTGCTGCAAGAGTGTTTACTGCTCGGGATAGGGGAGACGGTCGATGGGTTCCACACACTCACCGTGCAGCAGGTATATAATCGTTATATCTCTTATTTTAACCCGCCTGCCCAAGAAAGAGGTGATTTTTTCATGCGTATGTATGTGTGGAAGTTGTTTACACACACACACACACTTTAGGATTGACTATTATAATTGTTGTAGACAATTTGATAAAAATATTGGCAGGAGTCGAACCTGCGCAATCTGGGTTAGCTGCTTGCTTACCATGTATTTTTAATAAGTAATAAAAGCCCCGAGCGTTTTAAGAGCTAAGCTACGGTCACTTTCCAGTCGATCCAAATTCTTGAGCTATTATATATTTCTATGGTAAAAGTTGTTCATAATGATAAGTACAATGACCTCCTTTCGGTCTAGTACAGTAAATATGAGTAACCCTGTATAAAGCTGTGTAAAAAGTTGTTCTCTTCCAGTTTAGCCGGATCAGACAGTAAAGAAGGTTTTTTCAATCGACAGGTGAAAGTGGTGGACACAGAAGGTAACCTCAAGAACGTGTACCCGTCGCGGACGGACTGTGTGTACGAGGGAGCCGACAATATCAAGATACAGCGCATCTCCAAGAAGTAAACTACAACACAGTACTTGTTCAATCTATTCAACCTTGTTGACAAATTGCTGGCCGTTTTGTCAGTTAGGCTGCTCGTAAAACTTGTGTCGCCTCATGTACGAACGACTTAAATCTAAAAGAATTAATAACATAACCACTCCGGTCTGTAGCCTACAAATAATGTTGATAGGGTTGCACGGAACGGTGTTACTAAGCCGAAAGGATGTCACCATAAACATGTTTTAATATGGTTATATGATTATTTACGGGATATTTACCGTGGTAAGGTTGTGGAATGAGCTCCCGATATTTCTGCACCTAACTTTTTAACTGTTCTCCAACCACCCGCATTCTTCAGTCTTCCCGTGAACATGGTGCATGTAACTGCGCCGAAATATCGGGAGCTCATTCCACAACCTTACCACGGTAAATATCCCGTAAATAATCATATAACTTTAGTGAACAACCGTGATAGTTTAAAACAGTGTTTTAATATGGGCCAACCATGAAATTGCATATCAAACATCATTTGTTTTTGAGTGAGAATGGCCTTTTTATGGATCAGCTGATGTTACGATTGGTCTTATCGTATAAGTTGTCAATATGATGAAAATTACCTCCTTCCGGCTTAGTTTCAGCGTTCCGTTCAACCCTGTATATAATTATAATTCAATCCAAATATATCCATCTTCACCGATGTCTTTCGTCAAAACCAATTTAACTCTTGTGGTGGCCAAATCATGGAACTATCAATATCCTACGGATGGCTGTCAGTTTTGTTCAATAAGTACTTCCAGTGGTTCCTCCATTCGTTTCTTAGAAAAGTTCGCATTCCAATGTCCACTAAAGAAAAAGAAAGACAGCGGCCGGTGACAGCGAGAGAGAGAGAGAGAGAGAGAGACGATACGTACCCGATCCTATAGCCACAGTAGAGTAAAGCAGCAGTTTTACTTTATAGAAACGCCCGAACCGTGTAATCGAACGAGAAATCCCCCCCCCCCCCCCCTCGATAAGATTGAAACTCAAATTATTTATTGAGAATAAAAACGGACAAATTACAACTACAGCATTTCAAGGGGATAAAGAGAGGCGCCATCTATTGGTATAAGTTGCTCTTCTCTTGAAATGCTGCGAAACTTGACTGATACTAGCGCTACGGTAATTTGTAGAACTCTTTCGTACATTATCTGACTGCAGCGCTTACGGAAGTTCGAGACAACCTATAGGACGCTCAAATTACGGCGCCATCAAGTTTATACAGTTTTTTAGACAAATTTCCGAGCTACGCTCTAATGTTCCGCTATTGACTTTCCTCTTAGTCTATCTTCCTTGACATCTACTATACTATAGGGTCGTGACGTTGACCAATAGAAGTGAACAAAATTGACAACTACTTGACGTCATGTGTTTCTTGCGATTTCATTGGCCATTATCAAACCGCTCTCGCTCCTTAATGGTTATGTTGGGCTAGTTACCAGTGAAAGGTTATCTTGTTAGTCCGACAACACAATTTGTGTTTAATATAGTCTTTATTTATTTATTTAGCGGCCAAATGTAACAGTTATCCTATAAAAGTAGGTATTTTCAAATTGACTGTGATGTAAGAACCAGACGCGAGGGTATAACGTTAAGTAAGAGATTGATTTTGTTAATCGTTTTTTTTAATAAAGTATTTTTTTCTTATCAAATGTGTTTGTTAATTTATTGAAAGTGAATGTTCTGTAGGTGCTTATTATGTTAAAATATTGCAAATTTTTGCATGTTTTTGATATATTTACAAATTATGAATAATTATAGTTAAAATACTAACTGACCCGACAGACGTCCTGTCAAAATTGCAATTTTGTATGAGTTTTTCACCAAAACTCGCGTGAGGATTCATTATTACAAACCGGCTTACAATCACGCTATGTTCGACGATCGACCGGTTTCGGAGCCATTAGAGCTCCTTCATCAAGAATACGCGCGCTCCTGGTGACGGTCGCCCGCGCACTGAACCTGACCAGTTGACCAGTCGATCCTCTCGACCGATAGACATAACGTAAGTGTTACCCGTTTTGTAAACATATGTTTACAAAAATTCCATAGAAAAAACACTTTGTCTTTGTGACACTTTGCAAATGTCTTATTTTCCGGGAAACTTTTCCAATTAGTCTGTCCCTAAAAACCAAGTACAAACATTTAAAAAAATATAAAAATCGGTTAAGCCTTTTTTAAGTGATGCGTTTACCAACGAACAGCATTTAATTTATATACAGTTTTACGTAGAAAGATATTTCAAATTCATTTTCAAATTCAAAATTCTTTATTAACTGATTTTTATAAAACATAGGTGTTTGGCCTCTCCTGTTAAGTTTTGACAACCTGTGTTAGGAGAGACCGCTCTTTCGTTGTTACATCGTAATTTCACATTTAGATATAAGTTGTTACATAGAAATATGTTCATTTCTTAACTCAAAATATGTCTTTGAAATTGCTTATCTTATTCACATGGTGATAGACGTTTTATTTTATCAAAAAATTTAGGTCCGCTTGAATATAAAAGCGGATTATACAGGATGGGATAATTAGAGTATGGTTTTTCAATGTTTTTTCATAGCAAAATAAAGTGTAACACTCAAAGAAATGTATGGAACAGCTTATTTTTTTTTTCATTTTAGTGTCCCACAGTAGAAGTTGTGGAAAGTCCTTATGACTTTGCAGACTTGAATAACAGAAAAGAAAAAAAAACTTCCCTTTTATTGTGGTTTGAATCACAGAAAAGAGAAGTAAATATAACGGAAATGAGAAGGAAAATCTGTTACCAGGTATTATGAGTGAACCTTGATTGAACATTCTTATTTAGACCAACGCGTCGAACTCCGCATCACAGTTGCTAACTGATTTCGAATGACTGACGTTTCGTTTATATGGGTGCAACTGGCCACAACAAATATGCCTTGACAGCCGTTCTAAATTAAACAAAAAAAAAACTTTTTTGTGGTTTGAATGATGAGAAGCGTGACGTCACCGTTTATCTGTTAATCCGTGATTGGAGATAAGGTAATGAGCATAATAATTCAATCAAAGATTAACTAATTACTTCTTCAAGTATGTGGGCTGCGCTCGTGTTGGTGGCTTGCATTGGAGTATCGGTAAGTACATTATTTTTAATTTTTTACATGCACCTAAGTATTTAAAGTTTATCCTATGTGCTAAAAATATTCATAGCTTACAGGAAGTTTCTAACTTTAATATTGACAGCCATTAAGGGTAGTTACCTTAACCGTTATATAATTTTATATTTAGGTACATAAAAACGGTTTGAAAAGGCATTTAATGGATTACGGAGACATTGAAAAAAAAGGTTTTATTTTATAAAATCTTTTTAAATTTCGTTTAAAGCAAGCGCCGTATTAATAAAGACAAATATGACCCATTTTATTTTTTACTTCTAGCAAAAAAAATTATAACCATATTTATGAATTACTACGTGAAATTTATAGAGGGTTTGACATATAGTACTATAGTGGTAATTTTTTGGGTTTCCTTACAAGAAATAGGATCAAACGGAATCAAAAAGTTTTAGTCTTAAACTAATTCTTTATCAATGTATTATTAAAGTTTTCTCATAATCTGTAATTGCTAACCAAACTTTCTCTAAAATCCATGGAACATCTCAAACCTTTGTCATGTAGCTATAACGCTTAAGGTAGGTATAGCTCCTTACTACCTTGAAAATGTTCAGCCAGTAAACTCACGTATGCTGTATTAAAAAAAAACTTGCATCAGATATTACTCTGATTACGTAATTTGTTTCAGGCTTCCGCCGATTCCGTCGTTCCAGTTCAATCACATGGTAAGTTACTTCTAAGTATAGGTAAACTACTACAAAACTTACACTCAAGTTATGTTTATCGGTCGAGCGTCCGGTTTCGGAGCCATTATCTTATATTTATTCAGTGCAACCTTCTATCTCTTGCACCTTCTCCATTTTAAGGTTGCCTGGAAAAGATGATCTTAGCGATAAGGCCACCGGTTGTTACACTAGTTTTTAAGCAGTCTGTCTTGTGAAAACAATTTCTGGTGGGAAAAATAAAGAGTTTTCTATCTAAATACTTGGTCGAGCCGTACCTACCTCGTCGTCCCAACACCCCTGCTGTATGTTTTGGCCATAAAATGTTTTGAATCATCCACGTCCTTCCAGAATCCCGTATCGTGTCAGGATGGGAGGCAGCCGAGGGTCAGTTTCCCTACATGCTGTACATCCGCGGGGTGACCCAGTTCGGAGACATCGGCTTCTGCGGCGGCTCCATCATTCACAGCCGCTGGGGACTCAGCTCTGGAAGATGCACTGCTACGTAAGTTGTATACCAAACTCCCGACTACTTGCGGTGCCGCGGCACCGAAACGGTACAACTGTGATGTCTTAGAAACAAAAATCGTGCACGACAATCGGCACGCAATATTGACTTGTGGCTAGCGAAACGAGGCAGGGGAAGGTGCACTCTGGAGCGGCATTCGGCTTTGCATTTTGGTTGAAAGCGGTGCTACGATGGCGCGGCGCCTTTTCAACGCGTTGGTGACCACTAGGGCGGTGCGGCTGCCGGCTTTTTAACAATATCGTATTCAACAAAAAAGTTCTTGTAAAAAAACAGTTACAAGAGACCGAACTAGATGGTGCTGGCAGCATTTAACACGCCTCACTGGTTCGCTGGTATTTACACAGGTTGACCTCGTCACATTTCTAATATCCTACAGACATAGATGTAGAGTACTATCAACTAAGTTTTACTTATACTTCTTCTATCTGGCCCTTCTAAGAACTGGGCTAGCCAATAAAATATGTACGGCTCTCTATAGCATTGACCTTTACCTATATATATTATTATCAGACTATGGATTTTCACCTGCATCAGCATATAAAGCGTCAACCCCAACTCGGCTAAGCTACCTTCAATCTCCTTCAGATTGAAATTAAACACTTTTAACAGACTTAATACTGTAATAAGGTATCTCTTTTATCGCAAGTTTCCTCCCGCAGTCGCGTCTACTTGATCATCAGCGGTGGTATGGTGAACCTGAACCGTCCTCGGTTCAATTTCCAGACCTCCACCATCATCACTGCGCCGGAGTACGTCGACTCAATTCACCAGATTACGCAGCCGCATGATATAGCCCTTATTGGCTTCAACACAGATCTCACTTTTGATGGTAAGATTGGAAACTTTCTAAATCTGAAGAAAGGTTATTTTGTGGCTGTTAGGTTCTAGAACAACACATTTGCCCTAGGAGCCTAGAAATTAGTTACCGAACGAAGTTTATGAGATCGTCTATCGTTTATAAGTTTTGATGTAGTTCCACGTTGGGCGCCAAATAAACATTATTTATTAATTTCTATCTTCTGTTCCTGTACAAAATCTTGGCCTTATCTTATTAAAACAACATATCGCTATAAGTTTTGATGTAGTTCCACGTTGGGCGCCAATTAAACATTATTTATTAATTTCTACCTTCAGTTCCTGTACAAAATCTTTGCTATATCTTACAAATATATATACTTGGTTGTAAGATTAAAAGATGCGGTTTATTAAAAGTGAAAAAGTAGACACACTTAACGTCTTAAGTTAAAAATAATGTTAAGAAATATTGGCGCCCAACATGGTGCATGTTAATCTTCCTTGAAAATGGCAAAAGATCGAAAAGAAGAATCGTCTAGTTTAAGTTCTAAGTAGATTGAAACATGGGCTTTTTAAGACTATAACTATTTATACAATTTCTAAATAGATGTTATACAGTCGTAGAACTAGGTATGGGGCCATTTAAAATTAAATAAAGCACAGTTAAAAAAAAATGTGACCGTTATAATTAGAACTTCCAACAGTGCGGAGATATGCCCCGTTTCTTCACTCCCGTCGCATCTAGCCGCAGTACGCAGACCGTTAGTCGGCAGCGGTGGGCGTATTTTAGAGTAGTGAGTCTGTAAACTACATAAATATGTGATATTCCAGCGTACGTGCAGCCGATCCGCCTGCAGCCGTCCGCGCACCGCACCCGGGACTACTCCGGCGTCAAGATGACCACCAGTGGATGGGGCACCACTTGGACTGGCGGTGAGATGCACTTCATATAAATCATGTTCTGCAGAGCCAGCTGTGGGTGGACGTTAGCAGCTTATCCGTAGATTTCAAAGCCCGCATTGTAAATTTAAATATTTTTTTAAAGCGGATAAGTCCGCGTTTGACCACCAACTTGTCTGTTGGTAAGCGACGATGTGGTGGAAAATGAAGCAAGCAGACTTAGTTTCTGAACAAATTTGATAACCTCCCGTGGAAATGTTATTATATCATGTGGTGATGGCCAACCCTACGGAAAAATTGGTCGAGTAGTTTGAGTACATTTTTTTTTACTTATTCGGGACATTTTTGCACACACGGTCATCTGACCCCAAACTAAGCAAAGATTGTACTATGGCTACAATACTTAAAAAATACATACTTAAATAGATATTAACACCCAGTTATAGAACAACTACAAATGCTCATCACATGCAAATGCAAGGGCAAACAGCCCTAGGTGGGAATAGAACCCACGCCCCCAAGTGCAGAAGGCAGGTTCACTACAAACTGGACCAACAACTATAAATTTTTTACGACTGACTTGTGTAGATAGTTTTGATAATTATCCTCACAGGTTTTTTCATCATCATATTTACAGTTTTGCTCTTGTCTGTGGAGCAGTATTCTCGAATTCAGCTAGAATCGAAATTCATTCGATTTTCATGTTGAATTTGTAAGACGTACCTATAGTTTACTTTCTTCTAAGAACTGTCTCATCATTAGTATTTTTCATTCGTCTGCTTGGCCTTCTCTTTCTCAATTATTTTCGACCGTCCAATTGTTCTTATACAATTAATGTAATGGAGAGAAAAAGATAGAAAAAGCGAGGGTTTGATGGTATCAAATTGGCTCTACTAAGTTTCAATATTTTATGAACTTCTTAGTCAAAGATTGACAGTTTTTTTAAAATATAGGTTTGCTGTTGACCGCCAACTTGCCTGCTATTAAGCGATGATGCGGTCTACGATGGAGCATGTTTAGTAACCAATTTTGGTTTTCATCAGACTGTTTTCAAGTTGTTTATTTTCAGGCGAGGTGGTGCAGAATCTAAACTGGGTGCACCTGCAAGGAGTGTCCAACTTCGTGTGTCTCCTGATGCACAACTCCAACTGGCTGGTCCAGGAGACCACCATCTGCGCCGGACCGTACAACGTCACCAGCCAGGGCATCTGTTCTGTACGGGTCACCGCTTATCCTAGCTTAGATTAAATGGATTAATAGGAAATGTTAAGCTGTAAATTGTACGGTCTGGGTTTTTTCAATCGATTTCCAAAAAGGTGGTTCTCGAGTTGACTGTATAATTTTGTGTGTATGTTACCCGATATTTGCCGTCCTGTGAACCGATTTTTAACCCCCGACACAAAAAGAGGGATGTTATAAGTTAACACTGAATCTGTGTGTGGCATCGTAGCTCCCAAACGGTTAAATCAATTTTGATTTAGTTTTTTTTGTTTTAAATGTGACTACATCGCGAAAATCTGTACAGCCGTTTGAAGATAATCAGATCTTTTAAAGTTAAAAAATAGTTAAAAAATACATATATAGATAACAGCTTTAAAAGTGCAACAATCGGCAACCTCATCTCTTCAAGGCAACACATGCATAGTTTCCATAGATGTTTTCTAACTAATATCAATAGACAATAGACAAATATTTAACATTTTTTTTATCACAATGTCGTAGTTCTTTCCTATGAATGGAACTCTTTGAACACTGATAATAATTCGTTTCTCAGGGCGACAGCGGAGTCCCGCTGGTGTCGGTGGAGGAGGACGGCGTGCTGACTCAGCTCGGGGTGGGCTCCTTCGTGGCCTCGTGGGGCTGCCACGTGGGCTTCCCTGGAGGTAACACTTGTATATTTCGTAGATAGAGTACCCACAATGCGCAGCCCGGCGGAGCACGTCGGCAGTCAGGGTCAGCAATGGATCGCGTGTTTATTGTTACCCGACTTCAAAAAAGGAGGGGATTCTGGAAGGGGATTCTCGATTCGGGTGTATTTTTTTTTAATTTTGTTACCCCAGAACTCCGTCATTTTTAAACCTATTACTAAAATATTTTTTATTTAAAAGAGCGTCTTTCATATTGTAAATAATTATCAATTTATAAAAACCGACTTAACGAGTTGCGAGCGAGACCGACCGCTAACTACTTACCTATAATAATGCGTCTGTCGCATTATCTCTGTGTATCGCGCGGCAGGTCCGACAAGTCAGCTACCTAAATTAAAAAGTGCGGAGTGCGCAAGGCCTGAATATATGCTATTGTTTCCAGGTTTCACTCGCGTCGGTTTCTACCACGACTTCATCCGAGAGACCACTGGCATTAACTTCGATTGGAACCCTGCTGCTAAAGACAGCGCTGACAGCCTGAAGGCGGCAGATACTGAAAACAAAGGGGAAATAAACGTTCCTGAGCAACTCAAGATTGTTGAACATTTCAAATATTGATGGATAATTTCATGGGTGATGGAATTATCTGAATAAATGATTTATTGATTCTGTGATCGGATGTTTTGTTTTTCAAAATGATAATTAAAGTAGAAATTTTTAGTCAAATTTTGTGGGGTGTTCTGTTGTGAGGTGTCCTCCAAGTGTCCTCATAATTGACGTCCGTGTGATCATCATCATCACCATTTCAGCCATAGGACGTCCTCTGCTGGACATAGACCGCCCATCGATCTCCAAAAAACTGGTTGGAAGCGGCCTGCATCCAGCGTTTCCCTGCGGTCTTTTTTAGGTCGTCTGTCCATCTTGCCCGTGCCTTGATCCGTGCGATCAATTCGTAAGACATTTAAAAATTGCTATTTAGTACAACAGAAATAAATACGATTTAATTCTGTTGATATTGGAATGTTTTTTCTAAACTCTTAGACCAATCAAATAAGTAATCTAACAGATTGGAACAAACTTTTCGACGACGGATGGGGACTGCCCAAATTTTCTGATCTAGGTTTAGGTTTATAGACATTTATTCTCATATAAGATGTTACCATCACTTCCATGAGAACACTGCTAACAATACATTTATACAGTTAGTCGTCGCAAAATAACTAAATAAATTAAATTACCTTACCTTAAAGTTTTGTTATTTTCTAATAATGTAGACTGTATTAAGATACTAATTTAAATAAATTTTTCTTACGGTAGTTATCTATACTTAATCGTAGAATAAAAAATACCAGTAATTGCGAGATATTAACAAAAAATCACACAGGGCGTCTTCAAATAAGCAGTTTTTTTTATGCCATAGGTGGCAAACAAGCAGACGGGCTGCCTGATGGTAAGCAGTCACCGTCGCCTATGGATACTTGTAACACCAGAGGCATCACAAATACGTTGCCGACCCTTTAGGCCCGACCCGACGTTGCTGAACACGTTAATACATTTTTAGAATTTATGTGTGTCTTGTCTTGTGTTTTTTTGTTTGTGCACGCACATCTAAACCACTGGCCGGATTTAAATGCTGTTTTCACGCATATGTGCAGTGTGCTGAACTTTCACTAAGAGCTACTCGCAGCGTTATGCCCTTTAACTCTTCCACCCTGGAGCTTACGTTCTTAGCTCTTGCGGTTTCCACCCTAGGGGTCAAGGGTCTCATTTAGCCCCATGGAATCGGGGTACGCGGTGTCGCCACTCACCGACGGCTCGCTATAAAGCCGCCCCTGCTTTTTATTATTATTATAATATAGTGATCAGTAAGTCTATTGCTCGAAATGGTTTTGTAATTACAATATATAAAAAAACATGAACAATAAAAAAAAAAATTGTATGGGGCGTGGGGACTTTTACTTTTTGACTATTATTATTGGTTAATCCGTCGTAATATGATATATTCTGAAAAATTTAAATTTATTTCGGTTCGAAAGTTACAGCTGTTAAAAGGTAGAATGGACGGGCAAACAACAGACAGCGTAGCGTAGGCTAATAGGGTCCCGTTTACACACTTTGGGTAAGGAACTCTTAACACCGTTGAAGGTCTAGACACAATCCAATGCTCGTGCTCACTACCAGTCGGTAGCGTACCCAGCATGCTGGCGGCATTTACGTCGACCGCTGAATACAGACTAGGTAAAGCAACTACGTAGCTCAGACTTGGAGTTACGATTATTTTCAATGGAAACAAAATTCAGTCAAATGTCTGAAGAGCGGGGTGAGAGTATGGCAATTTTTGCCGGAATATTTTTTTAGAAAATTATAAGACGAGGGCCGAAACGTTGACGGATCGCAGGCTTGGTCGGTACTGACGTGACACTTCGGGGGGCGTGTTTTACAATTGTTTTTACATACGAGGTTTTCATCAGATTTAGTGACTGAACACGTTCGCCCTACATTAAATGTATGTATGTATAGAAAGTCTTTGCTGAATGGCAATGCTAAGCTTGTGTGTAGAGCCATAATATGGCAGCATTTTGGTCACGCGTCGCTAGTTTGCTGGATTGTAAATTGTAACACCTTAGCTCAGCAAAATTGGAAATATCATAACCGGAAAATCCAAAAGATTTGGTTATTAATTCTTATCATCTACGTAAGTTAGGCAGCGATTAAAGATTAACGGGGAATATCAATTAATCATCTGTATTATCATTTAATCCACCGCCTAATTCCGATTAAATAATTATTTAATGAGTTAGTTGCCAAAATGGAGGTCTGGGGAGTGCTCGTTTTCCTTGCGGTTACGGTGTCGGCGGTAAGTTTTATGAAAGTCTACTTTGCTCTTTTTAGGGTTCCGTACCCAAAGGGTGTAAACGGGACCCTATTACTAAGCCAACGCTCTCTGTCCGTCTGTCTGTCCACCCTACCTTTTAACGGCTGTATCTTTCGAACCGTAATATATAGCCAGTTAACATTTTCCCAGAATATGAAATGTTACGGCGGATTAATTAACAAATAATAATAAAGTCAAAAAGTAAAAACTTATGAGAAATCCCCATACAATAAACGTATTTATTAACGTATTTTTATATTTGCTTTAATATAAAAATGGTAATACGTACAAGCGTCAAATTTGGCGTTATTATAGAACACTTTAAAGTAGAACAAAATAATAATAAATAATGGCCAAGTGCGAGCCGGTGACAAATTTCTGTTCACCACCAAGTTAAGCAGGTGACCGTGAGGAGAGCGCGATGTTGTTTTTGCACAACTTTCTGTATTTTGTGGTGGTACGGAACACTCAGTGCGCGAGCCCGACTTGCACTTGATCGGTTTATTATTTTTAATTATTTTCTACCCTTTGTAAGCTTCCTCTTGGATGTGTAGGTGGTAATTGGTGACATTAGCCTGTGAAAAATAAAAATATATAAATGAACAATTTCACATTACGATAGGAAATATAACCCAAGCTGAAATACATTTTTTTATTAGGTACATTACACAGTAAATGTTTGTGGATGAGCCCTACTTTTGGCCAAAGTATATAGGCACCACTAGCTTTACGTTTTAGTTTTAGATCATTGAAATCATCTATCTATTTTAAAAATGAATCTCTATTTTCCTTGGTCACGCCATAACTTGAGAACGACTAGCAATTTCGTTCATCTTTTTTATGCTTTGTAGAAGGTTCTTACTTCTTACGGAAAGAAAAATTTAGAAAATTTCAGAAAACTTAACTACGAATTAACTCGAGGGTGAAACCGCGGCCCGCAGCTAGTTGTACCCACATGATTATGTTTTGTATGGTTTTATTGATTATACAAACGTGTACTTATAAGGCATTTTTGGAGTGTGTGCAAGGGTGAGATATTACGGAGGGCGTGAGATAGGTCTACCACAATCTCAAAACATTCCTATATTTACCTACTAGCTGCTCCCCGCGGTTTTACCCGCGTAGTAATGAAAAATGGTGATGATGATGATGAAAAGTAGTGTCACTCTCAGACCCTTGAGTATTTTGCAAAATGACAATGGAAAAATCATTGTAAATTGTGACAATAGGGTATTTGACTACTTTTGGGAAACTATTGCACATTATTGCCTGATATAATTTAATGTATACTGCATTTATATTTTCTGGATATCAGTCGTATTTGCGATATAAATCGATGTTAAAGTTTGAATAAAAAAATATCGCGCCAAAACGCAGACCTACGTCATAGCCCCGGTCGAGCGACGATTGACGTCACACAAAACAAAACAACTGCAGCCAGGCAGCAAAAGTTTGATAATCACTAAATTTCTAATAGAAGTAATGGTTTATAAATGTTGTGTAGTGCCACAATGTACAAATACTTCCATAAAACACCGGAAAAACTATTCGTTTCTGTTCCAATGGACCCCAAAACTCGCAACAAGTGGTTGGAACTAAGTAGCTCGTAGAGAACCCAAAAGTATTGGAGCTAATTCAAGTGTTTCTATGTGCGAAGATCATTTTGAGGTACATATTTGAGTCTATATATTTCTATTAGAATTAGTGTTTTTATTGCATTACTATTTTATGTACTGTTACTTTCTTTTTAAACATTGTAAAGACATAACCTAACAAAATAGTGATATCCACCTACTACAACATACTTTTTGTACAACTTGATTGAATGTTTTGCTTGGAGAACAATTAAAAATTAATACTTACATTGTAGTTTTTACGTTTTGAGTTCTGCAGCGTAGAAACAATGACGTAGATTATTATTGAAGAAATATGCAACCATAAATACATTAATTTTGGGTAAGTTACTGCTGTCTGCTTGCACAAAATGTTTCTCCATTCTTCTCACATTTAACCTCCGGACTGTTTTTGGTGATAATTTCTGGATAAATCGCTCTCAAAATAGCTTTACAACATTAAATTCGCAAATATCAATACAAAATCTGTTTGTTTAGATTTGTGTGACGTCACTAGGGATGAAGCCAATTACAGACCGTTTTCGATCACGTGATCAAATGTCGAAAATACAGTTATTTTATTCGCGTTTTTTACAAAAAAGAAGCATATTTTTATTAAAAAATCAATGAAATATGCTTTTTCATTATGTCATGTTTATGGATGATGTCAATTGGCATAATATTTTCAATACAGTCAAACACCCTATTGTCGATATTGTCATAGTAAACTATAATTACGAGTATTGCCAAAGCGCGCACTCGCGACTGGCGTTCGACCGACTTGATGCGAGATTGCTGTCATAGTACGCGTCTCTGTGTGCGTTTGCCTTTTAACGTTCGTTGCATGGAGCCGGCCTTCTGTACCTGTTTATTTTATGCTCGTATCTACCAGTATCAGAACTCGAGATATTGATCTCTGACGAACTTGTAGGCATGAGGAATTAATGTAGGATTTAGATTATTCATTAATACCGAAATCATCGGAAGATACCGATTAGCTACTTATGGTGGTATAATTATACTTTGTGGTAAATGTAAAAATGTATAATGTTTTATTTCAGGTTTATACCGAACCGGAACTTACGTTTCCTGAAATAGCGAGAGGTGAGTCCATACCACACAACATTCAACAGTCTCCATTGAAACCACATTCCTGGCGGCCTAGCACAACCCTTTACACTGTTTGTCTGGCGCTCTATACTGAATAATAGAGAGAGTTTCAAAAAACACTGAAATATAATCCACCTGTATAAGATACTAGCGGTCCGCCCCAGCTTCGCACGGGCACAGAAGACATAATAGGCACGGATATAGACTATAGCCTATGTCACAACAGTGAAAGAGATTTTCAAATCAGTTCAGTAGTTTCGGAGCCTATTCAATGCAAACAAACAATCAAATCTTTCCTCGAAAGAAAAAAAAGTTTTTTTGCCAGTTATTTCGACTTTTTTATTTCTTAGGAAACAACGTAACTAACTTATTTAGTTACGTCCAGTCCATAACCATGCAAACAAAATAAATAATTTGCAATGACTTCATAAACTCTGTGGCTTCATAGAAGCTTCAAATCTAAATTTCCTGTTTTTGCATGAAAATATAACTACCTATAGCAATGATGATACTGCTTTCCACCATCTCCAAAAATATCACATTGTGCTCAGACCTTTCAGAATTTGTCCAGGAACTAAGTCTACACCAAAAAATTTCGTAAAGAAAGTGGTGACAGATGATTTCTATACGCTTTTCACTCCTGGATATACTAAGGAGAGATAAGAAATATGTATAAAAGCGCCTGGTTAATGCGACGCGTGACCAAAATGCTGGCGTGTTTCTGGCTCAACGCATAAGCATTGCCATTCAACGTGGTAATGCCGCCAGCATGCTGGGTACGCTGCCAACTGGTAGTGGGCTTGAGCATTTGGATTGTCTTTAGACCTTCAACGGTCTATGGGCAGTCCAACTGTATTTGTAGTGTTAGTTTTAGCTTGTACTTTGTTTAGTTAATAGTTAGTTAATAATGGCACAAAAAAAATTGTCCGTATTTTTTGCCACACTGCACTTGGATACTTCTTATCTAACAAAACAAAGCATGGTTCCACATGCTTTGTGGCAAGAAGGCTGAGGGAGGGTTTACCTAATCTAGTATAAGGAGAAGTAGGTACAGTACAGTTACATTGTAGTTTGGGCTGGGTCCAGGACCTAGGTGGACCACTAATTAATATAAAAATTTAATTATAACTTCTTGTGACTTGACCATGACTATGTGACCCCCCCCCCCCCCCTGGCAAAGCTGGAGCCGCCCTTAATAGACGTCCGTACTTGACATGAACTATATCATAGATCAGTGGAAATCGCACACGGTGATCTTTTTTGCCTCACACCTGCAACTTGTGTTTTTTTTTTGAGTTAACGTTGAAATAATACTTTTAAAGTACTTTCAATTGGGGTCAGTTTCCACACATCTCGTAACTTCTTCCAGAGCGCTCATCCAGCCGCATCGTGTCAGGATGGGAGGCCTCAGAAGGCCAGTTCCCGTTCCAGCTGTCGCTGCGTATGGTGTCTCCCCTTGGAGCCGTGTCATCTTGCGGCGGCACCATCATCAGCCCTGAATGGGGGCTGACTGCCGCCCACTGCACTGCTGGGTGAGCTTCATCTAACTAACAACCGCAGTAAACTGTCGCTGTTAGTGGTTATGTTAGCGGAATTTCTCTTTTCATTAGATAGCCCGTTGGTCCAGTTGGTAGTGAACCTGCCTTCTTAGCTTGGGGGCGTGGGTTCGATTCCCGCCTAGGACAAACATTTATGTGATGAGCATTTGTGTTTGTTCTACATCTAGATGTTAATATATATTTAAGTATGTATTTAAAAATAGTATATATGTATGTATGTACCTATATCAGTCTCTGACAGCCATATCACAAGCTTTGCTTAGTTTGGGGTCAGATGACTGTGTGTGCAAAAATGTCCCGAATATTTATTTATATTATTTATTTATTCTCGATAAATAATTTGAATTTAATATCGCCGACTGATAGTTTGGTATTTAGCGCCCGAGTCATAGAACTTGTTGGTTCAAGCCGTTCTAGGGAAGTCTGCGAAAGTTGGTCTCGGGGTAACTAGGCGAGACTTTATAGCTGGCATAAACTATAATACGTGTCTGAGTAGAAGGCTTTCCGTAGGCTTTCAATTCGATTTTTTTCGCGCGATTTCATAAGTGTTATATACTTCCTTGAAGGAACCTCCTTGGTAGCGATAGCAACCCGCTTTGGATTAAATTTGATGTTTTTTTTGTCTATAATGTAATATGCAAATGTCATCATCATCATCATCATCATCATCAGCCAGAAGACGTCCACTGCTGAACATAGGCCTCCCCCTTTAACCTCCACACTGAACGACAGCCTGCCTTTTGCATCCACTGGATGCCAGCGACTCTTACTATGTCGTCGGTCCATCCAGTGGGAGGCCTACCTACGCTGCGTCTTCCGGTTCGTGGTCTCCACTCAAGAACCTTTCTTCCCCATCGGTTATCGGAAAATGCAAATGTATAAGACTTTAAATCTTGCCGTTCCATATTAAATGTATGGGAAAATGTATTTCTTCATACTAATTCATTTTTCTTATATCGATATTTTAATACTTATTTTGCTATTCGGGGCGGAGAGGAATCCACCAAATCAAAAACCATAAAAATCGGTCCAGCCGTTCTTGAGTTATAAATGGTGTAATATACACGACTTTGTTTTATATAGTTATACTAGCTGCGCCCCGCGGTTTCACCCGCGTAGTGATGAAAAATGGCGACGATGATGATGATGAAAATTCACTCTCCGGCCATTGAACTTCTATACCCACGCAAAAAAACAGGTCGATCCGTTGCTCTGTTGCTGCGTGAAAGAGGAACCAACAAACCAACAAAC
This sequence comes from Agriopis aurantiaria, assembly GCA_914767915.1. Lineage (NCBI taxonomy): Eukaryota > Metazoa > Arthropoda > Insecta > Lepidoptera > Geometridae > Agriopis > Agriopis aurantiaria. Next base: position 712,284 of record OU612002.1, on the reverse strand, counting down.
TTTGCGCACTTATTGGTACCTATTAATTAATATTAGTATGGTCCTGAAGTCGCGGAAAAATATCAGCTGTAGGATCGACCACATTAGGAACGGGCTGCAGAGGGTCGGGCCGCATCGCAAAATAGCTCTCATACATTTTATATGAAGTATTATATGAAGATTTCCATATAAAATGTATAAAAGCGATTTTTGCGATGCGCCTCGGCCCTCTGCGGCTTGTCCTAATAAATAAATAAATAAATATATACTGGACATTCTTGCACACACGGTCATCTGACCCCAAACTAAGCAAAGCTTGTGATATGGCTGCCAGAGACTGATATACATACATATATAGTTTTAAATACATACTTAAATATATATTAACAACCAGATATAGAACAAACACAAATGTTCATCACATAAATGTTTGTCCTACGTGGGAATCGAACCCACGCCCCCAAGCTCAGAATGTGGTCGATCCTTAAACGGCTATTGACACTCGAAAATTTTTATAGAACAGCCAGGCCCTTCTTTCCCTCTGGAGACTCTGGGCATGTGCCCAGGGCCCCGCGATCGACAGGGGCCTAGTTCCTGCCAGATCACCAAATGATAACCAATATTTATAATCGACAAACATTTATTTCGAAAAAATCATAGGATAATGACTGACTACAATACCTACTTGCTTATTAGCTTTACTCTACTCTCGCCTGAAAATCAGCATATCAACTATCTTTGTATATTCGAACAAAATAGTGCTCTGTCAAGGTCATAGGGTCATTATTCTAATGTGCCCAGGGCCTCTAATGGGTTAAAGACGGCCCTGGGAACAGCTATGTTTATCTATATTTTTTTCCAACCTCAACGTTTCCCCACAGGCGAGAGACCTTCGTCCTTCGTGCCGGTGTGGTTAACCTAACTTTGCCCTTCTACATCTTTGAAACCACGGTGTTCCACAATCACCCAGAATACGATAACAGCAGACCTTCGGTAGTGCAGCCGCATGACATCGGCGTCTTGAAGTTTGGCAGGACCCTGCAGTTCAACAGTGAGTACAACGTACCTTTATCTCCACAAAAAGCTTTTATGAAGAATCTCTCACAAAGCCAACGAGATACGTTTTTTTTAATGCCATAGGTGGCAAACAAGCAGACGGGCTGCCTGATGGTAAGCAGTCACCGTCGCCTATGGATACTTGTAACACCAGAGGCATCACAAATATGTTGCTGACCCTTTAGGACTCGATTAACTCGCCCTTTTGAAGAACCCCATGTTGTAGCTTCTCGGAAACACCCTGCACCGTACGAGTAGGTACACCCACCACTTCTGTTTCTTTGTCATGGAGAGACTTTGTAGTTTGTACTACCTACCATGGCATTGGACATACGATCTAAACAGTAGGTATCTGTGGGATGCGCATATAATATCACTTGCGACTGATGAATTGTAGTCGTTGTCGTGCCATCTCGCTGTTTTTTCAGCACGTCTATCTAACCAGGCTCTACCATGGGCTGGCTTTCTTTGATGCGGTTTCTCTATTGATTCATAACCCCCACGAGCTGCTGTCACTCACTAAGTTCGATGTTGAAAGAGGTTAAGCCAGGTTTGACGCAGTCTTACTACAGGATAGTTACAGACACATCCTTGGCAAATCCGGCGTCGCGGTTTCGTCATCGCACTAGCCGCCTCCGCCTGAAAGATCATCCACATAATCATGCCTAGATCCATGGAAATCACATATTGTGCGTTTTTTTTTCATCACACCTATTATTTAATTTCTCTTTTTCGGCATTTTCGTGTAATTATAACATGAGGTTCTTTAAAAGGTTTTCATTTAAAATTGCTTTTAATAGTCTATACAGATCGGCAACGTATTTGTGATGTATGGTGTGGTGTTTAAAATCTGTGATGCTCGCATACAATCAGGCGGCCGGATAGCTTGCTTGATATTTTTACAACATAATTATTACGATCAGTTCGTTTATTTTTGTCCAGAATGGGTTCAGCCAATCAGGCTCCAGCGCTCAGCATCCAAAGACGTCAACTACGCCGGCGTGCAGCTCACTGCTAGTGGCTGGGGACGCACGTGGACTGACGGTACTTCTCCCGAGAACCTGAACTGGGTGTTCCTCCTTGGGGACTCCAACGAGCGTTGCTTCAATCAGTACCCGAGCATCGTGGTGGACTCTACCATTTGCGCTAGCGGATACAACGTCACCAGCCAGTCCACTTGCCAGGTGAGGCAACATTTTGTTTAAAAATAAGATCGTGAAGACGAAATCTGTATTTGACAGCTAGACTAGTTGCTGTTGGACAGTTCACCTGGTAGAATACTCACGACTAGTTTATGTAATCAGATATATAATGGAGCACTACTAACATGGAATAAGAACTAGCTTTTAGTGAGGCGAATCAATGATTTTGTCGACTACCTAATTTATAATCAAAGTTCTCGACAAATTTTCGATTTGAATGTCATCACCAACATCAGCCCATATCAGTCCACTGGCATCTATGCATAGCCCTTTTCCAAGGCAAAAAAAAAACAGTCTATACAGTCTATACGCTTTTCAGTCGTCCGTTCTTCTGCTATTCACTTCGCGTCTCTGCCAACAGTAAATGCGTTGATAAACTCTACGCTTCTCTTGCGAATGCCTTTGTTCCGGGTACAATTCCTCAGAGAAACGGTGCGCATACTGTTGGCTCTTTCCATTGCTCGCTGAGTGAGTGAAATTCGTGCACCAGTCCTACTGAATGTGTCTACTAGCTGGTGAAGACAACAAAATGCCTAACCACTATTCATTTCTTCTCTTGCAGGGTGATAGCGGTGGCCCTCTGACCGTGGTGGATGATGATGGTGCTATCAGCCAGGTCGGAGTCACGTCTTTCGTCTCCGGGACCGGATGCCATACTGACTTCCCAGCCGGTAAGTGAATAATAGGGGTCTTGTTTTTAATTGGATTACGGTTTGCTAAGACAAGTTTCTTTCTAAAGGTATAAATAAAAAAACCAACAACGCTTTTTGGCACATCATATTTCACCGATGTCGCTTTTGAGCCGTATCTACAAGCTGTTTTTGAGGGTAATCACGAATCGTCTCACAAGAAGACCTGAAAAATTTCAGCCCATGGACTAGGCTGGATTTCGAGCAGGGTTTGCCATCGTAGACCACATTTAAACAGGCAGATTATACAGAAGGCGGAGGAGTATATAATCGGACTCCATGTCAGGTGTCATTTGTAGACTACGAGAAAGCCTTTCAGACCTGGGCTGTTGGGGAGCCTTTGCAGAATAGCCAGGTAGACTGTGTCCAAGTCCAAGTGCTGAGAAGTCTTTATACCGACGCGACGATGGCCGACCAATTACAGGACTAGCAAATTAAACATAATCATATTGCTCAAGGGAGTGAGGCACGCACTATGTGTATATATGTTATATCCCCAAAATTTTTCAGTTACTCATTGAAAGATATGTAGCCGTAATCTCCTTGTGCGATTCTGTTTAGGTGATGCGTAAAGTGCGTCCGCGTCAGCCCTAAGGCCCCAGATTCAATCAACTATTTAATTATATAAAAAATAAATAAATAAATATTCGGGACATTTTTGCACACACGGTCATCTGACCTCAAACTAAGCAAAGCTTGTGGTATGGCTGCCAGAGACTGATATACATACATATATAGTTTTAAATACATACTTAAATAGATATTAACAACCAGATATAGAACAAACACAAGTGTTCATCACATAAATGTTTGTCCTAGGTGGGAATCGAACCCACACCCCCAAGCTCAGAAGGCAGGTTCACTACCAACTGGACCAACGGGCTATCTTATGATTATGGATTATATGATTTGTTCAGGGTTCATACGTGCCGGCCACTACCATGACTGGTTCACTGAGGTGACCGGCGTTGACTTCGACTGGAAGTACGAAGTCCCCACTACCACTGAGGCTGCCTCTACACAGGCTCCGGAAGAAGAAGAGCCTGAATGCGAAGACGAGGAAGACGAAGAAGACGAAGCGATTCGTGTACATTTTGCCAACTAACTTTTGTGTCGCGTTGTAATATTATGTAAACAATATTACTTAATTATTTTGTACACTTACATTAATAATTCAAAATAAACACAGACGAACAGTAAGCGCTACTATAGCCAAATAGCCCAATTATTATTATCGCCCATAGCCAATGACGATATAACCACATTATAGTTATATGATTATTATAGGGATATTTACCGTGGTAAGGTTGTGGAATGAGCTCCCGATATTTCGGCGCAGTTACACGCACCACGTTCACGGGAAGACTGAAGAATGCGGGTGGTTGGTCGAACAGTTAAAAAGTTAGGTGCAGACATAACGATCTACCCTCTAAATAATCATATAACTTTAGTGAACAACCGTGACAGCTTAAAACTTTGCCCATAACCTTTCTAGACACACCCTTTAGAGATATATTATAACACCATTACCCATAATGTTATGGTTTGGGAAGTTTATTTCATGAGGAAATAAAGCTATTAATTTATTGTACTTGGCCTTTAGAAGGCAAGTGTATAATGATACGATCAAATCAGTAACATTCACTTTGGCAACTTGAGTTATATTTTAACTGTGCATTTGAATTATTTGGTAAAAATTAGCGACATGTCCATCTCGTGCGTGAGTTCGAGTCCATAGAATGGCATCATAGAACACATTTCCGATATTCAATAGGTACATGTGCATTCTACACCCAGGAAATGAGTATCGAGCGAGTAGCGTTGCGATGCGATGTTGACCAATCAAAGTGCACAAAAAATACAGCCACATATGACGTCATATTATATTATCATCCGATTTTATTGATCAAAATCACTTCCAGTAGCTTTTTTGTTGTTCTTTGGTGTTCATCAGCATTTACATCCATAGCGTTACCTTACCTTGAAGCACGTCTTTAGTCACCCACATCCAAGCGTGACGTGACGCGCTGCGTGACGCACTGGCTAGTGAGGTGACGGCGAGCTGACGGAACGGAGGGACGGAAATAGGCGCAACTCAGCCCGCCGTATTGCAGTGGCGGCGGCACGCGCATGCGCCGAGGGGTAACCAGCATAGGGACGCGGCTACCCGATTAGGGAGAATTGATGTCATTACTAACAGAATGTTTTGTGCCTTTGAGCCTCACTAGGAGACATCGCAACTTTTTAGAACGGGAATAGACGACAGCTACGCTTTGGAGTTTACAGACAAATGTCCAGTTTTTTCTCAATTTTCTGGAATCAGGTTTAATTGAAGATGGTATACAGCGTATGCTAGTTGGAGCATTGATACAGCTTAGGATAGGCCACATACACGCAAAGTAAGTAGGTGAACTCGCGGTGTCTATCCTGGTGTACCTACATCAACTAGTGGGTATTTTTTTCTCGGTCAAAAGGTATGATGATCAAACGTCTGTGGGCCTAGTGTGAGAATTTCTAGTTGCGTTAACGTACACGACCGTGTTAGCGTAAACCACGATTTGTATGAAATAAGAGCAGTTTCATCTACATGGCGCCAGATGGCGTTGTTCTTTTGCCATTGGTCTTGACCTTTACCGCTCTCTTGGTCGCTGCTTTCTTCCTATTTTCGGTATCAGACCAGGTAGAGGAAAGTTCACAAGACTGAAGGCCAACCTCCTGTATTGGAGGAGTACCAGATACTCTGAATGATGATGTAATCGAATACAAGGCTCTAGGCCTAATACATAATGATGTATACCTAAGTGAAATTTAAGAGAAAAAAACCCAGTTACCTCACGCCATCTGAGCTCCGTTGATTCAGTAATCCAGTTGGTAGTGAATCTTCTGCGCTTGTGGGCGTGGGTTCAATTCTCACCTAGGACCTTCGACGAAAGTAAAGTGAATTACGTATTTTTGTCGAAGTATGCAGTACCTATGTATATCAGCCTCTGGCAGTCATATTACAGGGTTTGCTTAGTTTGGGGTCAGAATAGATTAACGTGTGTGCTAAAATGTCTCGAATGCCCCAAACATCTCCTAACGATTCGGGTAAACTTTCCTTCGTGTAACACTGAGTAACACATCAGTACTTTTGGCGCGCGCGCGAATCGCTCCTTCAATCCAACATGGCGTCCGCTCAGCGAACGCGTTTCGCGTTCTTGTGACCGCCGGGAAACCCCATCCGATACCTTTGTTCACAACAAACAGTGCAGTGTAATAATGTTGTAGTGTCGCAGTGGTATTTGTTACAAGTGTTCGTGCAATATTGTTTGCATGAGTGTGCACCATGGGGTCAGTATGCGGGACGACGGACGAGACTCTCCGGCCAGCACTGAACAGCTAACGTTAGTATTTCAACCTACATGCTTCCAGCCTTCCCTTTTAAACCTCCTGCGTAATAAGAAACGAAAGAATTGGTTGAACACAATTTCGAAAACGGAACAGTTTTTGAATTGGTTAGTGGCCAGTGTACCTACGTTCAAAAATTAATTACGTCAATATATATTTTTTTTAAAACTCGTGCACTTTTATCACAGAAAAGAAAAAAAAATTATGTTGCCAAAAGAAAAATCATGCAGAAATAATACTTAATATAATAGAAGCCGAAACATTTAGTAAATTGGTGATACACCGCACCCTCTTTGACGACATTATATTAGAATTTTACTATTGCTAATACTTAGACGTTTTTGTTATGAACCAATGCACTCTCGATAATGAAGTACGATTGATTTTAGAAGACTTGTTAGGTAAGAAAAGAAAATGCCGGATCGAGGTAGTGATGGGTAAGCATAGACTTATAGAGGCAGTCATATAGGAAACAGCGCTATAAGTTTTTACTAAATTTGTCACTGCTACATAAATATACAACTAAGTTTATACTATAAAATAACTCCTGCTATGCTCGTGATGTAGTTAAATGATAAATTGTAGGTCACTTGCTTTGACAAATAGTACCTGATCTAAGGTCACTTGTGAATCAGTAGGTAACTTCCTGAGTCGACCAACTTACAATGTAGCGCAATTACTTCCTCCGAACCGACTAAATTCCAGTCGTTACTAAATTAAGATAACTATTTTATTTCATACTTCGTCTTGCGTCTTGCCGCTGGCTATTTTTATTAGCTAACTGCTTATTTGACTCTAGCAAACAAGCTTACCTGCATAATCAGTTAATAATGATCTCACTGCAACAATAAACACGCTAATTTAGAACAAATAAACGTAGTGTTCTGATTTCAGCATCAAAAGACTTAATTTTGAAAATTGAAGTTCCCCCCACCAACTTCAATCAAAGTACCTATCCTCGCGAACTCAAAACTATTTGGACCAGTTTTAAATTTAATTGGTAGTTCCACAGAAAAGAAAAGAAAATCTAGTTCTCTTTTCTGTGGGTAGCCCCAAAAATATTTAAAAAGGTACGTTCAAACCATAACCACAATAGTAACAAAGAACAATGGTTTTTTTCCTACCATTACTGGACAAGCTAAATCCATTGAGGCCATACCGCCTCGTCTTACGTATTTTACTGACATGAGTTTGCCCTAGTAAAGTACTTAGTAGTGACTTCACTAGAAGCGACTATGGAGTTATACATTTACTCGAGCACATTCACGAACACTAATAGTTTTGGCGCCAACGTGAAAAAAACATTTCGGCTCGTATTATTTTCCTAAACTTGTGTATTTTCTCATTATTACTTATTTATTAAGTTTTCGTGAACGCGCTCGAGTGTGGCATAGTGATATAGAGAGGCGAAACGTGTATTTTCGTTTTGTTTCCAAAAACTCCATAAAAGCATCTCGTAAAGCCTGCACCACTTTACTGGGGCATGAGTCGACATGACCGTGGCTTACTTCGCTTGACTCTGACTGTGGCTATGACTCTATTAAATAAGCAGCAGCCAGACTAAAAACCCAAACATAAAAAATAACACGAACACTATATAATAATTCACCATTGTTATACATGAATAATCGTAAATTTAAAACGTTTAGAAAAATTATACAATGAGGTAAACAGGTAAGACGATTTTAAAGAAAAAAAAAATTGACAGCTGGTTAATTGAGCCAAAACCAGTGAGAAATCGAAACTTGCGTCTTACTACAAAAGATTTAAGAACGCTTTAGACATAGCAGTTGTTTCACTGTGAAAAATATTAAAGCGTTCTTAAATCTTTTGTAGTAAGATGGATTATGACACAGCCCTGCGGACTGACATCCAGCCCTGCGGACCCATCAAATGACTAAATAATAAATAAATATTCGGGACATTTTTGCACACACGGTCATCTGACCCCAAACTAAGCAAAGCTTGTGATATGGCTGCCAGAGACTGTTATACATACATATATAGTTTTAAATACATACTTAAATAGATATTATCAACCAGATATAGAACAAACACAAATGTCCATCACATAAATGTTTGTCCTAGGTGGGAATCGAACCCACGCCCCCAAGCGCAGAAGGCAGGTTCACTACCAACTGGACCAATGGGCTATCAATGATGGCACAATTGGTGCTTTTAAATTGTATAGGTATATAAATATTTACGCTTATGATAAGTTTTAGCTAGTTGGTATTATTTTGGTAGTTATTATACGCGGAAGAACGCAGCAACTGAAATACCAGGCAAAAGCCGTAGGCAGCTAGGATGGGTAAACCACAATACCCCAACAGCCTAACAGTGGCGTGAATGTTATCTAAAAAGCCCAGGCGCTGAAATAGCCCCAGTGATAATCTAAAGTGCCTGACATTGGAACACTGATAGCGGAAGCGGTGGGGTTTTCAAGTGGCAAAGGCATTTCAATAATAATTATAATAGGAGTTTTGTTAGATTTTTATTTTGTTTGATAGAAAAGATAAGGTTCAGATGGAGTGGCGTGGTTTAGGAGAGGTATGTGGACTGCTGATGCTGATTGGCCGTAGTATGTTTGTGAAGCAATATTTAGTAGTCACCTAAATAAAACACTGTTTTAAACTATCACGGTTGTTCACTAAATTTATATGATTATTTACGGGATATTTACCGTGGTAAGGTTGTGGAATGAGCTCCCGATATGGTGCATGTAACTGCGCCGAAATATCGGTAAATATCCCGTTAGTAAACATATAACTTTAGTCACTTAAATAAATTGTAAAATCCGAAACGAGGATATTCGCCTAAGAGCCACAGTCGTCGATATACTAGCTGATCTGATTTGCAAATGGACAGGCCACATCGCACATTCGCAGGTTCTTGAGCGGTGACCACGAACCAGAAGATCACCCACGTACCTCACGTGATGGGCGTACCTACCACTAGATGGACTGATGACATCGTGAGAGTCTCCGGCATCCAGTGGATGCAAGAGGCGTCTTCTGGCTGATGATGATGAAAATAAGTCGTATTTTGTAGTGATGATTAAATTGTTTAAGACTTAAAACTCCATAATTTGTTAATTCGAATTCTTTAATATGGTTACAAGTGCGGACATCTTTTTCTAAACCAGAGACAACTATATACCAGTTACCATAGACAAGCTGAGCTATTTTTCAACAATGATAACTCACCGTGGAATGTGGGTTATAATCCTGACAATGAGCTTGAGCTGAAGGAAAACCTCGTGAGGAATCCATACCATGGTGGTGGCACAACCTAGTACTGGTACCTGGTACAAGGCTGGCTAGATACCACCTACAACCCTCAAATTGAAAAACTGTCAACAATGCCATAACGGTATGTTCCGGCAGCATCACTTGCCAGCTTGCTTTCCAGGCTAGGAGAAATCACCTAAGCAGAAGCAGGCAGGAACGAAATTGCCACTGAATGTTTCATATTTCATCCCGTAGCACTACCAAAAAAGATTAGATTGTACGAGTGCATAAAACAAGTTATTTTAGCTCAGACGTTTATCTACTGATATTGAAGTCGAGGAAAAATTGGGTTTTATACCCTCGGCTTTTTACTTTAACTGCGAGGAAATGAAACAGTGATATAGTAATTATACCTTTTTTTGTAACTGGGAGGAAGTCTTCTAAAGATAACCGGATATTGGGATACAGCCAGGTTATGTAGCATTGCATCTATTAAACCCCCTCGGCCTCAGTGCCAAAAAGAGTATCAAAGAAAGAAGTATCACATGTAGTTATAAGTAAAACCGAATTGTTTTTGAGTATCTGTGACTATTTAACTCAAAGCTGGACTAGGTATATGAGACTATTTTGTATAACTTTGAATGGAGTAAGAAGACGAGGATTGACAGCTGAACATGAAATTTTTCTTTCAATTGTTTAGTTTTCAAGGATTATTACGTTCTCTACGTTGTAAAATAGAATTGACTGTCATTTATTAATGAGCAAGACTATCGAATGCCTACCTAATATATTTGAATGATGAAGCTAAAATGAATCAAGAGAGGATACGAAGATTATAATATGTCCTGCAATATCTTTACGCAGTACTTGAAAATGTGCGCCGCATGTCGAGGTCTCAAGGATCTACGTCGCATCTAGCGTGCAAATTCAAATTCAAATTCAAATTATTTATTTGTCAGAACATGGTAGGTACACATACATATAAAGTAGCATACATGGTCGTAAGAATGGAGACGTATCTCATGTCCTTGCCTGTTACAGCGTACAAATGTTAGTTTTTTATTAATATTTTTATTAGTTTTTGTTAAAGTTAAAAAGGAAAAAAATAAACAAAATTATGTCTATGTTAGAATATTGTTAGAATCATATTTTGGTTTAGTTGTATTTTATACCTTAATTAGATGTTTATTACTACCTATCTAAGCTATTATTATTATTATTTTATTTGTTTATGTCTACATTACATATCAAAACATTTTTATCATTAAGGAATTCTGAAATTTCATAGTAGCTTTTTTGTGCTAATAAAGTTTTTAGTTTATTTTTAAACATTCCAACATTTAATTCTCTGATGATTTTAGGAATTTTAGTATATATTAAAGGAGCCATACAGAATACACTTTTTTGCATGAGTGCAGTTTTGGCCGTACGTGGGCAGAGCTTCATCTCGGCCTGTGTGCGAGTTCGAATACCAGCATCAGTCCAACTACCAAAGAGATGTGGATTTAATTTTACAAAAGTAGCTATTTCTAATATGTATAGAGATGGTAATGTCAGAATATTGTGTTTTAAAAAGAACGGTTTACAGCTATCAGTCTTATGAAGATGAAACATTGCCCTGACGCACCTCTTTTGGGCTTTGAAAGCAATCCTTTTGTCAGTAGAGTTCCCCCAGAAAATAATGCCGTATCGTAGAATAGATACTGCCATGCCATAATATGCAGTAATTAGAGCTTCTTGATTAATAACTAATGACAATTTAAATAGTGCATATATGCCGTCGAGCCCATTCTTTTCGTTAATGTATCTATGTGTGCTTTCCAATTAAGTTTACTATCGATGGTCAATCCAAGAAATTTAGTTGAGTCCACTTCCTGTATGACTCTACCATTATTATTACGCATATTATATAGTTTCTAATTCCCGGCTTACAAAATAATATTGATATTGTTTGCACTCAATAATGTCGCGACGCGCAATAACCGAGCACCAACGAGGTCGGTGAGTTACTGCCTTCACACTGGTGCGCAGTATACTTCTTAGCACCACTGAGTCGGTACCATTGGAAAGGTTCATCTGCCTTGTCCTTGCTGTAAAAGTCAATGTGATTACTACTCTACGTTTAAGCGACTAGAGTGGCTTCCTATTCCAAATCGATACAACTTACCTATTTGTCATTCTCTGCGTCCGTCTGTTAATTAAGTTAATTACGTACCTTAGGGGCCGTCATTAATGACGTGTTTTTTTTTTTGCATTTTTTAACCCCCTCTCCCTCTTGGTGAGGTTTAAGACCATCGTTTGTGTATTGATTGTGATATTTCGTGATTTTTGCTAAACGGGACCTTCCCCTTTCAAGCCTCACGTGATTAATGGACCGTCCCCTATATGAGTTCAGTGAGTTCAGTCCTTGAAACCAAGCCGCAAGAATAGCTGCATAGGAATAGCATCTCTATAAATACCCCGCAATTTCTCGAACTAAGAGCTGCCAGTCTTTAAATTAACAAAGCTGCCAGTTATATGACGCTAACTGGATTACGGAATGGGAAAACTGTTGTAAGGAATTCTAATTAATTATTACAACCACTTTGGTACCTCATAAGTTAATATTGGTATAATAAATGTGGAAGCGTAAGAAGGTAAAAAAAAAATTGTGCTCGCGCGTTACTGATTTCTGTATCATAAAACATGTTTTTAACTTAACAATTAAACCCTTCTGACAGCACCCGGTTCGATTCTCGGCTCTGCATCAACTACCTAAGAAATTATGTGCAGTTTCGATGCCATCGCAATGGTGAAGGAAAACATCGTGATGAAACCGGTAGACCAAGAACCTTAAAAGTTTAAAGCCGTAATGACATTTACCAACATGCACTGACAAATATATAAATACCAAAGATCTTATATATTATATACCCTTAAGATAAATACAGGGTACAAAAGTGACTTTGACATATCTTATATTTTTTTTCATTACTCGATCTAAAACCACTCTCCACCACTTAAAATAATTTTATAGTTTGTTTTTTTCTAGCTTTATTATTCCAAGTAAATTTGAGAAATATTTTTAACCTAAATTTAAACACGCTCGTATTTTATAGATAATTAAACTGATAAAGTATTTAAAATTTGTATAAAGAGTGAAAAAACTAATCTAAAAGCCCCGTGGTAGAAGGCAGCCAGAATACTTGCAGCATTGCCATGCTGCAAATGCTGTCATTGGCCTAAGTAGGTGCCATTATGATTCCAGTGATCAGATACGGCTAAAAGTTCATTGTGAATTCTTTAATATCACGAGACGCTTCTTTGATGACGGACAGTGCATGTAGAGTTATGTAAACAGCGGCATTTCGTGTTTACGATTGTGTTTATTGGTCTGGAATGGTCCGGAGATGACACGAGTGCCTTAGACTAGCTTTGATTGATGAATACCACATTATAGTCTAGCCGGACGTCTAGTGAGATTGACCAGATGACTCATTCAAGTAGTTACTGCATATTGAAACTGGGCGTTCTCTAAGTGGGATAGAGTACCTTTATATACGGCGTTTGAAGATGCAAGTGAATTTATCTATTAAATTTATTAGTTGACTCCACAGTTTTATTCGACTTTTTATCTAAGATTTAAAAAGTATAGTCTATGATTTACACCACATACTAAAGTAGTTAAATTAAATTTTATAAAAACAATGCTATACTGATTATTTTCTCAGAAAATAAATAATTGGAAGTGTTATTTATACCTACCTAGTGTTACCAAGTTCCAACTACCTACCACCTAGTTTCCAATTTAGCTCTTACAACTTTTTTTAAATAAAAGTTTAAAATTTTAACTGAATGTGGTTATATTTAATGATTTACTCACATCAAAATCGGTCCAGGCGTTCAGGAGCTATGGTGGAATTAATATACCCACATAGGTAAATGGACTCTAAACACAACACTCATTTTCAGCAGTCATTTAAAATTAGAACGACCCTTAATAAAGTTAGAGCCATTTCCTTTACGTCGTCCATCATAAAAACGCACTAGGTTAGGGAGTCGGGATCTGTGCCAAGACGACATGATGTACTATACCTATCTACTCACATACTTACCTACGTACATCTATGGTAGCAGGAATGCGGAGATGGCGTGACGGGCGGTAGGGCAAAGTATCATCATCATCATGTGTCATCTTCATATTGATGTTTGGAGGTCAGTAGGCAAAACTTTTTGCAATCCCATGATGTGTTCTTCAGATTTTAATGTCAGATAACCAATTATACGTCGCTGTCATCCTAGGCTTCTTTTCCAGGAATTCTGCCCTGTAGGATCAACCGTGGGTATCCATCAAAGACTTCACCTAGTCTGTGGTATCCATTGAGGGATCCTCTTTGCATTAACGAAGAAGGAGATTTTTCGTCTCATGGCCTAAGACATCGCTTAGCCTTTTCAAGGACCTTGGCGTTTGACGTGAAACTATTTAAAGGAATTTTGCTTAGATAGAGACCACATCGCACATCGCGTTGGTCGTCCAGCTGCAAGATGGGTCGACGATATTGTTACTATCGCGGGTCGAACCTGGACTCGATTAGCACAGGACCGAGGCAGATAGCATAGCAAGAGAGAGGCATAGGAGATGAGATGATGAGAGACCACATCTCAAACAGTTGTAACAAATATATTTTGAGAAGACCCACGTTTCCCATCCTTATAAGGTGGACTCGACGTAACATCTCAAAATGCCACAATATCTTTTAATAATCTTTTGTGGAAAATCTTCCCAAACCTTTTTCCAAAAATTCTGCATTTCACTGCCTCAAGGTGACATAGGTAAGAAGTGAAGATACGACCAAGAAATTTAAATTCATCGTAATTTTCAATCGGTAGGCCATGTAGCTAAATACTAGGTTGAGCTTGGATAGATTTAGCAATGACCATCGATTTCATTTGGCTAACGTTGATAGAAAGTCCCATAGCTTCGCTTGCAGTGGCTATTTCTGTCAGCATAACTTGGAGACCTGCTTCCGAGGTGGCAATTTATGTAGTTATTGTAATGGACTCGCCACCTTCGTAATACCTTTTGGTTTACTGATAATGATGTTAAAAATATTGGAAAAGTATTTCAGCTCAATAGCTTTGTTTCGTTTTACTTTACGTTAATGAGATATTGTAATTTATCGTCATTTTCCAGATTGTGATTTAACAATGGCTATAATACTTACAATGCTTAAATACTACACATAACAATTTTATTATATTCAAGGGTTAAAACCGTTGGATAAGCATTTCAGCTCAATATTAACTTTGTTTCGTTTTATTACGAGATATTGATAAAATACGTAATAGCATAGATTAGATTCTTCAGTCTTCCCGTGAACATGGTGCATGTAACTGCGCCGAAATATCGGGAGCTCATTCCACAACCTTACCACGGTAAATATCCCGTAAATAATCATATAACTTTAGCATAGATTAGCTTATCAAAAGTAAGGGATAATTAAATAGAATACTTCATGCCTTACAAAATTAAATGTTTTAACCATTCTCCACATACAAATTTTTAATAGTCACATGTTGGGCGCCACTTTCTTTCAGTACCATTTTGGGCGCCACTTTAAATTTAATTCAACGCCAAAAAAATCGTTTTATGCAAACGTTCTCAAACTGGCGTCACTATGTGGGTCACGACATGTCACCCGGCGACCCGCGCATTCAGAACATGTGTGCTATTTTAATATTTTATACAAGATCGAGATGACCGGATTCTTTCAGACTGGAAAAACACACACTACAATTTTAAGATATTATGTTCTTCAGTCTGGCTACTCTTTGTTTGATACTATAACTAGGTAGGTATCCTAGATCCTTGACTATCCTATCCTATCCTATCCTAGATGGGCGACGGAATAATGATAGTCTTTGGAAGACAAGAAAACTAGATTACGTGTGGGTTTACAAAATTATTTTACCTATGAAGATGGATAAGTACTTAGGATTCTTCTTCTTCGTCGTGCACTCTTGGCAGAGTGGTCGTGATTGCGGTGATGGTACAATAACGCTCTTCGCCATCGCCTTCGTCCCTTCCCAGGGCTGCTGCTCGTCTCGCAATGCTTCTCCATTTCTGGCGGCTGGTTGCACTGCGAGCACACTGCACCATGGTAGACTGCGTGGCATTTTTGATGGAATCGGTCCAGCGAGTTGGTGACCGACCAGGGCTACGCTTGCCTTCTACTGGGCCCTGTACCACAAGCCTCTCCATCGAGTTCATGTTTCTGGAGATATGCCCAAAGAACTTCAGTATTCGCAACTGCACAATCGACGATAGTCTATCCCGTATATGAAGCTCTTTGAGGATAGAGTTATTGGTGCGGAACGCTGTCCGCGGTATTGCCTTATGATTAATGAAACTAATCAACATCGTATATGTTTTACTGACATCATTATAACTAGGTAATATTAGCTGGAAATGGGCGGAAATAACTCTTTCTTTCTATTTGTTTATTATCTTTTCAAGGATAAACCTGAAAACTGGCATGACATTCACCAACATGCACTGGGCCAGCATGGTAGATTAGAGTCCTATCCTTTCTCTGAGGAAAGGCCTGTGGGAGCATGAAAGGCTGATAATGAAGATGATATAATCTTAGGTTCATTAAACTTTTACGCTCTTTGTTTTAATATTCAGCAATTTGAATTAAGTCAACTGCGTATTTCGTAAATGCAGTATAAATTCAAGGTTAGGACGACAATTCGTATTGATCTTGGACCAATTCAATTCAACATGCATTTCAGTGACAATCGAAGGAGTTCCAATTGGTATTGAAATTAATTTAGCTTTGAATTGAATTGCGTTTGATGAAGATATCGGCAGAATAAACTAAGTTACATAATAGACGGACGTAACAACAGACAGTAGTACATTCAAATAAATAAAATAAATAAATATTTTGGCACACACGGTCATCTGACCCCAAACTAAGCAAAGCTTGTAATATGGCTGCCAGTGTCTGATAAACATACATATTTATTTTTAAACACATTCTTAAATAGATATTAACACCCAGATATAGAACAAACACAAATGTTCATAACATAAATGTTTGTCCTAGGTGAGAATCGAACCCACGCCCCCAAGCTCAGAAGGTGGGTTCACTACCAACTGGAACGGGCTATCTAACGGGCTATAAAATAACAACCTTATGTACACCTAAGGTTGGTTGGTTGTTCGTATACATAAGACATATTTTAGGTTATGCATTTTTCCGTTAAATGGTAAAATTTTGTTGTAGTCCTAGGTTCCAAAGTGTAAGACTAGTAATAGTTTATTGCCATGTTTTTCATTCGTACCCTACGATGTTGCACTCTTTATTCAGATGGCAACATTTGATTTATGATTTGATGGATACAGAACTTGAAATGTCAACGTCAGTAATACAAATTTGATCAGTTGAAAAACATACAGTGAAAAGACAACATGTTGTTATTGCGATTAAGTAATAAATCCTTATAAATCATACAAATCACGCTTTCATTTCTGAGATTGAAATATGATCTTACAAAAGTATCCGCAAACAAATACTGTAGTTTTGCCTACTTATTGTCATGCCATTCGCTTCTATCGTAAATCTATTTACGAGCAAAGATAACCGCAACCCACCAGACCCACAAGCAACAAAGTCCTTGAGCGAGCAGACACTAGGCAGGCTGTCTGGTTTGCAGGATTACCGTCTGAGTAGGTTCGATAATAATCCGACTGGAAGTTTTACCTCATTACATTGGTAGTTAGATATAGAAGCACATTACAGCAACCCAGTGAAAAATACATTTTAAAAATTACCGACAAAACTAGTAAATAATAGTACACACGTAGACTATACGCCAGTTTCGGTTTAGCATACGTTTTCCTAATATAAATAAAAAAAAATAAAAAAAACTTTATTTGAACAAAGTATGTACATGATTTTGATGTTAGTAAATACAGGTACTTATTTCTAGTATTAGTAGGTACAAGAGCATAACTTCGGATAGTGAACCCTGATTCTCACACTAGGGGAGTCCTGTGCTGTGAGATTCAGTGATTTCCATCTTACAGTAGGTTATTTAAAAAGTATGTAGACATCAAATAGGTAAAGATTTTTTGTTTTACCTTTTTTTTTCTTATGATGCTTGTCATATTTAGATCCTAAAAACTAAGTTCTGAATAGAAGGTAGGTAGATAAGTATATTAGAGCGGGTACAATTCAAGATAATTAATTATTATTATTTACTTGCGGACGGTTTTGCTTTAACGGATTGGTTTAGTCTGTGTGGGTATATTATGAGCGTGTGTATGTGTACAAGTGTAGTGTAAAGGGCATCTAGGCGAGTGTAAGGGGCATATCCCAGTATTTATGATGGGACTGAAAATATAGATAGCTTGGTTGGGAACTGGTTATATGTATTGTGAGTGTTTGAAAATCTAAATAAAGACTTATGTAAATCTTTTGGTATGTTATATTTCAGTCCACATAGATGCACTCCAAGTAAACTTAAAATCCCACGAGTAGGTAAAAATTCTGAAAAGTGCTCATAACTCATATCCTTAAAAACCCCGCGAGTAACTCTGAAAAGAGCTCATAAATTTTAAACAGCTGGACAGATTATGATCAAACATACCTACAAACTACCGTAGTGATACCTGATTTCAAATAACTCCGCACACAAATCGGTCCAGCAGATTTTTTAAATTTATTTTTTCTTGCTATCAATAGCGATATTGTAATATTGATTTAATTCGGGGGGAAATGGTAATAAACACAGAACTTACCACAAACGCAAGAAACTTCTCCATTCCATCGTGGATAAAAATTCAAATGAGGATATCAATGAAACCGTAGGATGTCTATGGAATGTTTTTTTTCTCCTCAGAGTATTTTGGCATCACAAGTTTCAAGCATTTGCCATAACAACAGAATACGAGTACTGTTCAATAACTGCCATCGCACATTCTGCTGGCCAGCGGTTATACTATTCTGTAGCATCGTTCTGCGCCGCTCGCCGCTCCTCGTCGCCGACCTTACCAACTATCGATTTTGTTTACCGCGCGCTTAAATCAACGGATAGGTAGGGTGGGTTCACACTCACGACACCGATCATAGAGAATGAGGATGTGAGCGTCGATGTCGCGGCCTCTCTAACTTTAAACAATCACACTAAGATAAGATAAAAGAAAACAACAACAACATGGGCATGTCTTGGGCATGTGCCTTTAGCCTTTATTAACTAAACAAAATACAAGCTAATACTAACACTACAAATACAGTTAGACTGCCCATAGACTGTTGAAGATCTAAAGATAATCCAAATGCTCAAGCCCACTGGCCCACCAGATGGCAGCGTACCCAGCATGCTGGCGGCATTACCACGCTGAATGGCAATGCTTATGCGTTGAGCCAGAAACAGGCCAGCATTAGGGTCACGCAACAACAACATGAAGCTACAACATGGGGTTCTTCAAAAGGCGAGTTAATAGAGTTCTAAAGGGTCGGCAACGTATTTGTGATGCCTCTGGTGTTACAAGTATCCATAGGCGACGGTGACTGCTTACCATCAGGCAGCCCGTCTGCTTGTTTGCCACCTATGGCATAAAAAAAAACGCAATTGAACAAATCTGATTGTAAAAATATTTAGACCCTAAATGGACCTAATTTGTATTTGAGTTTTAGGATTTGACCGGCCACCCGTGAAAAGTTATAGTGAAGTGACAGTACTGGGGTCTTACGGCTACCTTTGAACGCGAGCTCGAAACAGCGCAGTGCAGAATATCACGCGAACGTGAACCTTAACGCGCTGAGATACGGTTTGAGGTCGCGAAATTTTTCGCATCATCTAAACAGAATCGCTTAAAACAAGTAGCCGTAAGGCCGGGTCTAAGGTGACATTCATAAGACTAAGGCTTAGTTCCACTTCGGATCACGTCCACTAAGAACCGTGTCCCATGTAGATAGCTTTTGGGGTTCTCAATACCAAAACAATAATTTGAATCGAGTCGCCAATGGTCACCTAGGTGATTATAATTATTCCCAGGTGATCAAAGGACGATAAAGAGTTGACTTTGATCACCCAGGTGATCAAAGTGGAATAGACCATTAAAGCAACCATTTATCTACTGTTTGCTATTACTAAGATGTTTTACTTCTGGCAATAATTTTTTTTTTCTATTCTATTCTATTTAGTAATTCTAAACGCGTGGGATGAAGTAAAATAGGAAGTCTAATTAAAGATTTATTTACTTAGGTAGGTCTTTATTTTTGTTTTGTATCTTTAAGCTCACCTAGTTATAACGGTGACGGTAAACGAGCTTGGGTTTAGAAGTATTTGTACATTTGTACCTACTTACTATTATTTAATTTGTGCCAGAGATTTTGAGCCTTACGGACAACTGCTATTACAGGCACCTAATCCGCTCAGTTGGAAAATCACGCGATCGCAAACCTTATCGCGCCCAGATACGGATTGCGGTCGCGTGATTTTCCAACTGAGCGGATTAGGTGCCTGTAATAGCAGTTTCCGTAAGGCCCCTGTTCTAATAATTAAAACCTCGTTCAATGGGGATAGTTCTTGCTTGGGAATGGCTTGTTTGATCAAATTGATTCCGCCGTTTTTTTAGTTACGGTTACGAAAAGTTATCTTAGGACGTCATCAAATAGATACAAAGTCACGTAATGTTATAATTTCTTTTAAAATACGACAAGATTTCATACAAACAAACATCGCTTTGTCCTTCATTCGTAGAGGACAAACGCAGAAATTGTGTTAAATCGCCTGTCGACAGCAGACTTGGAGGCGACCGCTCTTGGCAACGCTCCATAACATACTGACTCACTGGCGTATGAATAATAATGCACGAGAATAATTGTTTGCCAATTTTCTGCTTTATATTACAAACGTAATACCGAGACTTTAGCTACTTAGATCTATACTCTGCACTCTGCTTTGATCTATTCCGTACCTCTATGCTTGTTACGTATTATGTATCACCTGTGTCTGAAAGCATAATTAAATTCGTTATGTTTTGCCGAACGTTGGGCGCCAGTTTTTTATGATGCCAGTAATGGGGATACGGAAGTAGCGTTTTTTAGGAAGTACGTATCAGCATACGTCTCAGATGCTTTACAGGTCATGCATGATAGATGCCAAGTATAATGCAAGTATCATCATCATCATCAGCCAGAAGTCGTCCACTGCTGAACATAGGCCTCCCCCTTTAACCCCCACGTCTTCTCAATGCAAGTATAATTTTATTATGAGCTCGATCGGATCATCATTATTTTCAGCCCGAGACTAGAATGCCACCCGTAGCATAGTTTCCAAAAAAATTACATTAAACTACTAACTTTAACTACTAAACAGAAGCTTAGTATATCAGAGTTTACCCATTTCGGGCACACGTCATTTTGTGTGTATTACATAGAAACGTTCTAAAACCAAACCAAACATCTACATCTAAACCTTATCTCAGTAATTTAAAACGATATGACAGTTACGATAAACAAACGACAGTTGCGAATATTATAATAAAAAATAATAATTTATATTTAAATCTCTAGGCACGTGATTCGATTCAACGTTATTAATTCAATTGCAAATATAGGCCAACGACCGAGGGCTATTGAATAGCGCCCGGCATTACTCGTTTCGTTATGATTACACACGCGGAAGCTTTCCCTCCTAAATCTGACAGCTGACGGCCATGTTGTGATGGATGTTCGTATCGACAGTAAGGACTCTACGGAGTTTTGGCGCCAATTTTTTTGGGCACCTACAATAGTACACTGTAAATTTGAGTGCAAGCCTGCATAACCTGCATAGTTCATGGATTGCAATTATAATTACCTACTTATAAATTGCTTGCGAATCAAAATCACAGGCTAGCTTTTTTGCTTGATTTTCTTTAACCTGTTCCGTCCAAACATGTTTTAGTGCAATAAATATCTAGATATTTATTTCAGAAACACAGGCAACACTTTTTTTATACTTTTTACAGTGCCGTTTCCTGTTAGGTTAACCGAAATATTTAAAGATTATTTGATTGCTCAAAAATTAACACCTTAAATAATATTTTACTGTTGTCCCCACACTAGTCCCCACAATATTGTCGAGTACTTCTAGTAAATACATAAAATCTTTTTGATATGATGATTTACTGTCGTTATGGTGTAGTCCCCATCGGAGTTGCCAGGATCGAATATAATTAATTTGATTTGGTGTGAATGGTGAATACTATTTCATTTGTTGAAAGGGCGTGATTTCAATAGTTATGTTTTTATATAAGTTGCCGGCTGTTTTAATCACTTAAAAAATAAATTTACGTTCCACCGGTGACATGTTATGACACCTGGTTTTTATGATCATGCATGACGCGCAACCATCCAGTGGATCCTGACCTGGACCAGTGGAACCAGTGGACCTGGCAGGCAGGCTGTTGTTCAGTGTGGAGGTTAAAGGGGGAGGCCTATGTTCAACAGTGGACGTCTTCTGGCTGATGATGGTGATGATGATGACGCACAAAACACAAAAACTAATCAACGACTGTGGTCTACAGATAATTCAATCCACAATGACTCCCGTTTCACTTAAATTGCTTGCACTTTCTAGATTTTAGAAGTATGCATACAAACATTGTTTTACAAAATGCCCCTAAAATACTAGCTACTTGTACTAATATGTACCTATTCTGTGGCTGTACAGAGTACACTAATAAAATAGTGCATGTTTCAGCTGTTTTGCTTCTGAATACTTTAGTTATCTTAGTGCATAATTATGCACTTTCCAAGATAAATTAATTATACATACTTGCGCTGTAAAGGATTGGGAGATAATAAAATATGGTGGGGGGAGGTTCTTCGTGGGTTGAATTATTTACATATATATAAATACAGTCTGTTTCTTTTTTGATGTCCAACCTCTTTGTAAACAAATATGACGACCAGTGGTACCAAAAGAAAGGAAATTCAGAGCTATCATCACATCGAAAAACGTTACGTTCGTTTATATAGTTACATCTCAAATCAGGCTACATAGTTACATCTCAAATCAGGCTACATAGTTACATCTCAAATCAGGCTACATAGTTACATCTCAAATCAGGCTACATAGTTACATCTCAAATCAAAAGAAACAGGCTGAACGTTATTATCAGCGGGACGTCGATATCTTTTCTAGAATCTTTAATGTCACGTTCATAATCCTTGGAAATAATCAGCGAACAATCAACCCTGGTGTAGGCAACAATATGACGCAGGCCTGTGGCGGTCACGGCCGCCATTACTGGTGGTATTTGACTTCTAAAGCACTAGCAATGTTTGATGGCACCCTTTATATCTTTTATGCTATAATGCTTTGGTTTCTTTTGTTTTGGAACGGAATTGTAGCACAAAAGAAAACTTTAAAAAATATATTATGTTTACACTGGCTAAATAAACAAGATTTCTGGAGCGCAAACTGAAAAAAATACTGACATTACTATTATTGGCGCCCAACGTGGGGCCGACCATTTGTAACTTTGTTTGATATGGTTGACACTGCAACTGTTATGAGCAGGCGTGGCCCATCAAGCGAACGCCAGGTACAAATACAGTGTATTGAACAGAGCATTTCTTTCCAATGGCTAATCCATTCGAAGGCCGGAGCTGACGCAAGCCCATTACCACGGCGCCACGCCCAGCGCTGCACCCCAGTCATGGTCGCTTTACTGGCATTTTGGTGGCTAGCCCACTGTTTACTATATTGGCTGGACAGGAAACTAACTTGAGCTTTTGCGTTGTAATGATGTTCTGTGTGGGGTTTCTTTTGAAAAATACAGTTAGAGACGAATTCCAGTTATGTTTGCGGGTAGCCGTATTTTTGGTTTTTGCCGTGTTTTTGTTGTTTTACCCACAGACCTCGTGTTTTTTTATTATATGTTATACCTAAACCTATTATGTCTTCTGTGCCCAAACTATGCAGAGAATTTGCTAACCCTGACATTTTCCTGAGGTCGTTTGCCTATTTTGTGTACCTACTCCTCTGAGAGGAGAGGAGGCTTGGTTGAGCGGTCAAAGAGAAAAGAAGTGAAAAATTGTATTACGAACAATAGTTACTTATGGAATGTAATGGAAAAG
The DNA here is from genome assembly GCA_914767915.1 of Agriopis aurantiaria. Taxonomy (NCBI): domain Eukaryota; kingdom Metazoa; phylum Arthropoda; class Insecta; order Lepidoptera; family Geometridae; genus Agriopis; species Agriopis aurantiaria. Next base: position 688,618 of record OU612002.1, on the reverse strand, counting down.
TATAATTAATGGAAAATTGCTGTAAAGTTTACGAATAATGGAATACACCGCATATAAAGTTGCTGAATGGACTGTGGATTTTACTTCCCTTTGATTTAACTCTTTATAATATCTATGATATCAAAAAAACCATTATATCATTCCACAACCTTACCACGGTAAATATCCCGTAAATAATCATATAACTTTATCTATGATATCCATGATAATATATAGGTATAGAGCAGACCCCAGGCGTAAAAAAGATACTTCACAAATGAAAAAGAGGGTCAAATTCGAAATGACCTCGTTCGGTTATAAGCAGCGTGGGTCCGTCTGGACAAGCCAAGTGACGTAGATCGAGTTCTATCATACCCACTCGATACTTCATTATAAAAGGGATCGAACCCTTCAGATGTTCAGAGAGCTTAGGCATCGATATTCAAACTTCAAAGACAAACAATGCATACCTGTCTGCTCACTTCACCAGCTGAAATGAAAGCAACCCTCTGAGGGTGGGTCTAATCAATTATACCCACGCCACGTTCCAATCAAAGCGTTATTATGCTCATCAAATTTAATGGCATAGGTTAAAAAATAGTTACTTCGTAAAGCTTAGGTTTCACTGAGTATGCGGAGGTACCATTCAAGATACTGACGATGATGATGATCCTACTGTGTGATCCTGCACTTAGATCTGGAAATGTATCTTACGTTCCGATATACCTATGTAATCCGTCATTATATTAAATTCCTGGGATATACTAGAAATTCTATATAAGAGATATATTTATTTCCAAAACAAACAAATACAATGGACATATACTAATTAGAAACACAAGGATAACAATGTTTGGCAATAGGGGTACGCTCAGCGCTGTACTTGGAGTTCCCGAAGGGTCACACCGGACCCACGATTACGGATTGAACTCAATGCTAAAATAGAAAATGTTTGAAGTAAATTGGATAATGCATATTTCCTAGGAATTTTATACATTTCCTAAACAGCAGTCGGAAATACCAACACATCACATTGTCACATTGTCACATCACATTGGTGTAAAATATTAGATAAATATTATATTAAAAAACATTTAATAAACATTTTTACTTGCTAATAACATACCTATCACAATCCCTTTTGGATAGTCACTGCATAAAAATCACAACATCCGTACATCTTGGCAAAAAAATCTCCACTCTTTTTTGCCAAGATGTACTCGTAGTTCCACTTTTGACCACGTTCATTTGAAGCCGTGGCGATTGTAGGTACACTTAGCCGAAGGGGTGCGTTAGTTCCTGTAATCAGAGGGGTGGTGTTGCCAGGCGCACCCTCGCTGGCGAGCTAATTATGCGATCGATAATGAGTAGGGTGACTTTTTTGATTGCTAAATCTAATCACCATTAAAAAAAACAGGGGCCTTACGGCCAACTGCTAATGCGGTATCAAACTAACGTTAAATCCGCTCAGTTGGAAAATCACACGAACTCAAACCGTATCGGTTCACGTTTACGTGATTTTCCAACTGAGCGGATTTAACGTTAGTTTGATACCGCAATTGGCCGTAAGGCCCCAGGGCCCCGATTCTACTAAACCAATTGTTTTTAAATTGTAATAGGGTGTTTGACTGTATTGAAAATATTATGCCAATTGACATCATCCATAAAAATGACATAATGAAAAAGCATATTTCATTGATTTTTTTATAAAAATATGCTTATTTTTTGTAAAAAACGCGAATAAAATAACTGTATTTTCGACATTTGATCACGTGATCGAAAACGGTCTGTAATTGGCTTCATCCCTAGTGACATCACACAAATCTAAACAAACAGATTTTGTATTGATATTTGCGAATTTAATGTTGTAAAGCTATTTTGAGAGCGATTTATCCAGAAATTTTCACCAAAAACAGTCCGGAGGTTAAATGTGAGAAGAATGGAGAAACATTTTGTGCAAGCAGACAGCAGTAACTTACCCAAAATTAATGTATTTATGGTTGTATATTTCTTCAATAATAATCTACGTCATTGTTTCTACGCTGCAGAACTCAAAACGTAAAAACTACAATGTAAGTATTAATTTTTAATTGTTCTCCAAGCAAAACATTCAATCAAGTTGTACAAAAAGTATGTTGTACCTAGTAGGTGGATATCACTATTTTGTTAGGTTATCTCTTTACAATGTTTAAAAAGGAAGTAACAGTACATAAAATAGTAATGCAATAAAAACACAAATTGTAATAGAAATATATAGACTCAAATATGTACCTCAAAATGATCTTCGCACATAGAAACACTTGATTTAGCTCCAATACTTTTGGGTTCTCTACGAGCTACTTAGTTCCAACCACTTTTTGCGAGTTTTCGGGTCCATTGGAACAGAAACGAATAGTTTTTCCGGTGTTTTATGGAAGTATTTGTACATTGTGGCACTACACAACATTTATAAACCATTACTTCTAGTAGAAAATTAGTGATTATCAAACTTTTGCTGCCTGGCTGCAGCTGTTTTGTTTTGTGTGACGTCAATCGTCGCTCGACCGGAGCTATGACGCAGGTCTGCGTTTTGGCGCGATATTTTTTTATTCAAACTTTAACTTCGATTTATATCGCAAATACGACTGATATCCAGAAAATATAAATGCAGTATACATTAAATTATATCAGGCAATAATGTGCAATAGTTTCCCAAAAGTAGTCAAATACCCTATTGTTTCAATTTTAATTTTTAAATAATAGCCTCAAACTTGACAGTTTTTAATTGTTTTTATACTAAGTTATAATATTAGTTGGTAATATTTTTCTAGTAGATATAAAAAAAATATATAAAACTGTAAATTTTGAGGCAATTATTTAAAAATTAAAATTGAAACCATTACAATTTAAAAACAGTTTGTTTAGTAGAATCGGGGCCTTGGACGGTCATTTATTGAGATGTCGCATGTAATATTTTTTTTTTATTGTTGTTTAATACATTGTTCATGTACAATTAACAAAAATGTAGCACCAAAAAACCACGGAAGGTTTGTCTTGGCACGCAGATTCACCCCGCACTGACAAACAATACGTAATTAAATCGTAATTAATCGTAATTAAATCAATTCATTGCGTAAGGGGCAATTGCCATAAAAATATCGATAGGTTTCTTCGAACTTTTTACATTACCAATGGCAATTGGTCCTGGAGCTTCATGTTTGTTGAACATGACCTTGGTTTTATCGAAGTTCACATAGGAGACCGATGCGTTGTGAAGAATTTGCTAGACCATCGAGCATCCATTGTATGTACTCCAGCGATACAACTATTATGACGGTATCGTCTGTAAACCGTAGATGTACCCCATTGACATTGATCTCTAATCTTGTTCAGTGCATCGAGAAGAATTTCTCCAGTTCTAAATGGATCGATTTAATTTGTTTCAGGAAATGCGCAGAGAAGGGTTCCGGCGAGTTAGACGGTCGAGGCGGTAGCACGCTCCGCAGCACCATGGGCCCGAGGGAACACAACCGGTTCTGGCCGCAGCTGTGGGCCACCGTAGTTCGGAATGTCCTTCTCAAGAAACGGGACACCAGGAAGACGCTAGCGGTTAGTTACGTCGCTGTCACTACAACTTGCTACAACTGAGTGCGACCGTAGTTTGGACGGCAAGTTAAGTTTAAGGCCCTGGTTATTCGTAAAGCCATGTTAGAGGCCTTCGATTCGAGTAATGTTGCCATAAAAAGAACACGCTGATCGTCTACTCGTACCTACCACAGAGTTCTCCCTAACCTTAGAGTCTGACTAGTACCTACCAATTTATAGCCACTGATTTATTGACAAGTATAAATTGTTTTTTTTTAACCCCCGACAAAAGAACTGATAATATTGGCAGGCTTTTTTGAATCATAAGGGCACTCTCGATCAAGTCATATTTCAAACAAAAAAACTAAATCAAAATTGGTTTAGCTATTTTCGAGCTACAATGCCACAGGCAGATACTTATAACACCCCTCTGTTGCGTCGGAGGATAAAAAACATGGATGTTGAGTTTAACAAACAAAAAAACACTAAAAAGGTAACATGTATAGATAACCTTAATAGTAAGTATGACTTTAGTCTACGTTTTTTTTGTGCTGAGCCGATATCCATTGTTTTAAATATCTTCCATCATCATTCAATCAGTCTATCATGTTCCCACTGCTGGGACTCAGGCCTTCTCTCAGAGAGAGGGAGAGAGAGAGAGAGAGAGAGAGGATGGGCCCTAATCCACCATGCTGGCCCAGTGCATGTTGGTGAATGTCATTAAGTCTTTCAACTTTTTGGGTTCTTGGACATACCGGTTTCCTCACGAAAATATAACACTTTCACCGTTTTTGAGTGATGGCATCGAAACTGCACATAATTTATTAAAGTTCTAAAAAAGTGATTGGTGCAGGGCCGAGTATCGAACCGGGTGCTGTCAGATTGTAAAGCGCACATGCTACTGCTTGGTCACCCATCGCTCTAAATATCTTGGCATAAAGCATCAGAAATCTGACAAAATACCTATTAGCCACCCACACTCCTCGCACACCCATTGCCGTCACTTGCGCAGGAGGCAGTAGATAGTTATGTGGTTATGATATCTTCAAGTGCAATTTTCTATAATCTTCAACATCATCATCAACCCACCACCCCTGCTGGGTGTATAAACCTCCTTTCCCTTGCCATTGTTTGTTATAACCATCGTCTTATACTCTGTTCCCAGGAGATCCTAGTGCCCCTGTACTGCCTGGGTGTGCTGATCTTCCTGAAGATGCTGATCCCGAACCCCAACTTCCCCGAGGTGTCAAAGCCAGGCCGGCTGCTGAGGATATCGGCCAGGAACGCCTTCCCCGACAACCAGTCGGTGGCCGTTGTCGCTGACTGGTTTAATGCTAATGGGACTGTGGTAAGCGTTTTTGGAGCTATTCGTCTTGGTGTCGAATAATTGAATGGATTTTGAGAACTTGAAAAGTGATCAAGTTCGTATGAAAGAGTGTCCACGAATTAGTGTAAAAATACCTCTACAGCAAGCTGGCAAGGCATCAACGATACAGGTTTCCATAGTTGATTGGTTAGCGCTTGTTTTTTTTGTGTGTGTGGAAAACAAATGTGTGAAAACCTCCTCTATTGTCTAAAATTGGTTTTTATGCGTAAAAACAATTAGATAAGATTTTTTTTATATCTAAGTGTCAGTTACATTAACATTTACACAGCTAAAACATGAGTAGAAAATTATATAAAGTTATAAATATAAATAAAGAATGGAAGTTTTTATATTAACAAACACATTTAAAAATTATTGCGAATTATTGAAACATTTTATAAACACCTTATTCATATTCATATAAAAGATCAGCAGTGCAAGTACCGTTCTTTATCGATCGTCAAATTCGCTAAAATGCCATAGAATCGATCACAGCGAGTACTGAAAAAATGGCATATTATCGAATTTAACGACCTCAACTGTCAATTTGACGATCGATAAAAGAACGGTACTTGCACTGCTGGTTCGAATATGCAGTAGCTCCACACTAGGCTCTAGGCCCGTGTCGTGGTAACCTTTATTATATGTTCAGTTCATATAAATGGGTGTAAAATTAAAATAAATAAATAAAAAGCAATGGATGTACGTAATAAATCAATGGTTCATATGCATTATGAGATGGGTGAGGGTGTGATGTTTGAAAATGGAAGGGTGTATTCATGTGTGTATGTGTGGGTAAGTGTGGGGATGTGTGCGCGTATGTTTGAATGTGTGTATGTAAGTGTATGAATGTACTCGTATGTAATTGGGAAATCCGATGCTTTTTTGACATTGAAAAATTATGGCAAATGGGCAAAATCATAGTCCAACATTTCCTCAATATGTTGTAATTAGTATTTAAACTGGCTCAAAGTCATTTTATTTATATTACACGGGAATTACTCACGTAAGATTAAGCCGGTCACTCCGACTCAAAGGCTCAAAGTCGCTCAACGAGCTATGGAGAGGGCTATGCTCGGGGTTTCTCTACGAGATCGAATCAGAAATGAGGAGATCCGTAGACGAACGAAAGTTACCGACATAGCCCACTGGATTAGCAAGTTGAAGTGGCAGTGGGCAGGGCACATAGCACGCAGAACAGATGGCCGATGGAGACCACGGACCGGTAAACGTAGCGTAGGACGTCCACCCACGAGATGATCAGACGACCTAAAAGAGACCGCAGGGAAACGCTGGATGCAGGCCGCTTCCAACCAGCCCTTTTGAAGATCGATAGGCGAGGCCTCTGTCCTGCAGTGGACGTCCTACAGCTAAAATGATGATGATGACTATTTAAACTACTGATGAATTTTTCCATTCCAGGATTTCCTCCAAAACATCAACTCGCTGCTTCTGTCCTCCGGGCAGGACCCGATCCACTGGGTCCGGTTCAACAACACCACTGAGCTCAACGACGCCTACCACGACGACTCCAAGCAGTTCCCGATGGCTGTCGTCTTTCACACTGACCCCACTTCTTACAGTGAACCGCTTAGGTAAGTCAAATAAGATTACGTCTGGATACATTCTTTTAAAAATCTGTATGGTCCAAGGAAGGAACTTAAAAGAAGGACAATGTTGAGAAAGCAAAAAAAGGGTTTAGATGGCCGAGTGGAGGAGTTGAATCAAAGATCCAATTGCAACCAATTCTGCTAGAACCAACTGACATTAACGGCTACCTATAGTTTGGTACAAATTAATTAATTCTTATGTTCGGTAAACCGAAAATGTTGTACTTAGTTAGGTAAAGTTGGTGCATGTGAACAAACCACAAACAATCGCGTGGTCAAAAAAATCCCCTCTATCCACCAAGGAGACCTTAAATGACAGTAAGTTACGAGAAGCTAGCAGGCCACTTATACAGCTATAGCTACAGCTATAGCTTATACAGCTATATAAACTTCTCCTGGAAGATATGTTCCAGGTTCATACATAGGTTGTTCCGAAAATTGTTAGCCTCAGAATAAATACAATGTAGTAATTTTTAACTTTCGCGTTTTGAAATGCAATCTCTTTTTTCTTTGAAACTATTTTGAATTGACGACTGATTTCAATACTAAAGACGTAAAGACTTTCCTCTTTGGTGAAAATCTTTGGCCACCTATGTGTAGTTCTTTTTTTTAAAGATTATCTGTTATTCTTATTTTGTTTGCAACAATGGACGTCTTGCGGGAAGCGTGCAGAAGCGTGCGGGAAGCTTTTCGTGCTATGATTTTTTATGATTACAAACATTGACCTATATGAATTTACAAACGAGGGTTCATTGGTTCAAGGAATCTCACGAAAATTTACAAGCTGCATATGGAGTCTGCTCCTGCGCAAAGATTTTCTAATGTATGACGTCATTGCTCCTGCGTTAGCAAAAGATACGTGAATTTAAACGTGGTTGAGAGAACCTAAACGATGACCCCAGACGTAGTACTCGTACAATGTACATTCGCTCCATACATTACACGTCAACAAACTATGGTGTCGGATGCGCAATTTTTTGTGCAAAAATAACTATCAATATATACAATATAGCAGGTAGTGCGCAAAGTACTTCAATTGATTTCAGGACTATCTATCTATCTAGCTGCATCTCTTTGTTCCAGGTACACCATCCGCACCAACCCCTCCCTAGCCCGGACCCCCTCCACCCGGCTGCTGTACACCTCCCCCGCTATCTGCCGCGAGCGAGCCGAGAGGAAGGACTGGTCCACCGACTGGTCGCGAGGAGGACAGCTGATCCCTCTCTCGGACGTGCACAGCGATGAAGTCTGTCCCGTGCTGCAGTACCACTACTCGGGGTTCCTTGCCATGCAGATACTCATCGATTTTGTTAAGATTAAGGTATGGGATAGTCGGTACATCTTTGGATTTTTTTACTGTAGAAAAAGCTTGCGTTTGACCCCCACCTCGGTCTACGATGGAGTTTGCCAAGAAGAAACCGATTCACACGCGATTTGGAGACATCCAGATTGTAACTATTATCCCAACACCCATTCCGGCAGAGTTTTCCAAAGTCAAGCTGTTAAAATATTTTAAAATTAGAACTTGTTGAAGATATGGGGAAGAAATGGAGACTGCTCCACTGATGAACCTAGTTTACGAATCCTTGTAAGATCTAAGCATTGAAAAAAGAAGGCAATGTCAGTAACAAAATCACCAAATTAGACATCCTAATTTTGGAAGCGAGCTAATAATAGAAGTAATTTTATAATGGCAAATAGTGACGGACATTTTTATAAAGTGCCAGATATGTTTTACTATTTCCTGCCTGTTTTGCGTACTGGTTCTACTTCAACACAAACTTTAAAAAAATCTCACTTCAACTTTAAATGTGTAGACAGATGCATCAAGATTTTGACAGTAATCTTTATACCTTTCATCGCCCAATCCCACTTATCCTAACATGGTCCACAAGCCCACACATTCACACGGTCCTCTTTCCTTGATTTTCTATGCTTGCTTCAGTGTGCACATGTATCTTCCAGACGGACACAGACACGAGCATGCTGCCCCCTCGCGTGGACTTCCGCCAGTTCCCGAAGCGGCAGCACACCGGCGACTGGCTGGTCATCTTCCGAGTCATCATGCCCATGTACATGGTCATGACCCTGTCGCAGTTCATTACCTACCTGCTGATGTTCGTCGTGGGGGAGAAGGAGAATAAGATCAGGGAGGGGATGAGGATTATGGGGCTGAAGGATTCAGTTTATTGGTGAGTCAGGATTACGTGACCACTTTATAAGTTATTACTTTTATTTAATGGGAGAAAGTAGGACCATGAGGACATGTATATCCTCGTGGTCATACTGGTAGTATGACCTTGAGGAAACAGTGGGGAAAAATTGTAACAGTTGTCTTCGTAGTGGCGTAATGAAGTTTAAAGTTTGGTGGAACTGAAGACTTACCCTAAAATACCCTGAAATTAACAAGTTTGCGTCACATTTTTTTTATATCGGGAATATTAAAACTGTACATAATGTCCTTAGTAGCAAAGAAGTAAAATACTGGATCCAACTTTTTTTAGCTCTGCCAGCTGTAATTAAAGCGTGGAATCTGAATAAATTCTGTTCTGTAAATAGTAAATTCTAATCCCTTTGCTTGGTTTTTAACAAAAGTTTGTAGATGGTAGCCGATAAACTATTGGGAAATATTATAAGAAACTAGCGACCCGCCGGCCCGGCTTCGCAAGGGTGTAATTTACGTGCGAAGCCGGGGCGGGTCGCTAATTATATATACCTTCCGTGAAAATGTATCTAACTGATGGTGAAAACCGCATCAAAATCCGTTGCGTGGTTTAGGAGTTAGCGGCTATACAGACAGACAGACAGACGCGGAAAGCGAGTTTAATTTATACTATGTAGAGATAGAGATATAGAAGAAGAGATAGAGATGTTATCGTTCAGCTTTTTACCATGTAAAAATGGGAGCGAGAATAGTATTTTTATCATCATGAGGTGTAATGAAACGTTTTGGAACAGGTGCTCGTGGTTCCTCATCTACGGTGTGTTCGTGACCATCCTGTCCGTCGTCAGCACCGTTCTACTCTTCACGCTGAAGGTCTGTTTCACTATGATTGCCATTCAAACTGATGTACGTGCTTGAAGTACTTTTATTGTAGTACTTAGGCTGCAAAGTTGTTATTTGGTGCGAGTCAGTATTGAATTATTGTTGCATCATAATATGTTACTACAATAAGAAAGATAAGAGACCATGGTAGCCTATTTGGGAGACCGCTAGATTTGAAAGCGTGAGGTCGCGGGTTCAAACCCCGGGCCCGTACCAATGAGCTCTTTGGAGCTTATGTACGGATTTTCATACCACTGGCTTTTCGGTGAAGGAAAACATCGTGAGGAAACCTGCATACGTACAGAGAAGGATTTCAATGGCGTATCTGAATCCACCAACCGGCACTTGGCCAGCGTGGTGGATGTATGGCCCAATCACCCTTTCGGGGGTAGGCTAAAAGTCCAGCAGAGGAATGTTAAAAAGGCTGATTATGATGTTACCACAATTTTGGCAAAGAGCCATGATGCCTCAAACGTAGAACGTATATGAAAGACGTTATAAAACACTTGAAAAATTATGTTATACCAAAAAAATAGCAGATGGTGCGTGGTTTAAATGACACCTGTCGATGAATGGCTGTTAACTGCCAAGAGTAATGTCTTCTTGGCAGTGGAACTAGCATTATCCTACCAATAGACAATAGACAATATTTTATTTGTAACAAAAATCCATACACACTTAGAGCTACACACAAATTACCACGACTCTTAATGCACTTCCAGAATGATGATAGGTGATTTGCAATTTCGGCTTTCATCGTATCTAACAAAACGGTGAGCGAACTAAGTATATTCGATACGTTACGTAAAATACGTATCGAATTCAGTAAGAAATTGAATGTTATATGGAATTCGATGCGTGTTTTACGTATCGAATAAACTTATACTTCGTAGAGCCAAAAATAAAAAATAAACAATTAAAGTGATGAAAAAAATTCCCCTTTTTTTATAATAACCCTGTATATGCTATGTACGTGGGTATGCCTTTCGATCAAGTTCTAAATACCAAAGAGAGAAAAGAGGTCCCAGGAGGGAGAGATGGTGGAACTTTCATTGTGCGAACCGCTTGAGTCTAGCGGCTAGACTGTGGAATTTGCTGTGCTGTGCCTGAGCTGTTCTCCGGTAGATACAATTTGGGTGTCTTCAAGTTGCGAGTGAATCAGTTTTTTGGCAAGGGACGGAAAAAAATATTTTCTCTGGGTATTCCATCGACGGCATCAACACATCAGGCGAGAAGGTTGTCAATCAATGCAAATAATTTATTCGGGCATAATGTAATTTAAGCCACAATCAGGACTGAATGCCAGGAGCCAATGGCTTCTTATATTTAATTAGCACATTCTGGACTAAAATGATATATAAAGAGGATTGATTACAAGCAGATATATCTTTCGATATTGTTCAAAGGATATATCAATCAAATTGGATCAAGCCATTGTGATGTGTGACACCAGTTCATTGCTGTTTTTTTACAGGTTTTCCAGCATTCATCGTACATCCTGATATTCCTTCTGATGCTAATGTTTGGCTTCACCATTATCACCATGGGATTCATGCTCACACCTTTCTTCGACAAAGCCAGGGTAAGTTCAGCTTCATCAGTCTGTTGAGGATGGTGTTCGCCTGACGTCCCGCTCGTAAAATGCGAGTAAATGGTACAGGCAGGATAACATGCAACCACCATCACCAACGAGGCTTCCAGAATAAGGCCCAGCAGTTCAAAACGCATCCTAGGCACTAACATATGAACTCCTAAAATGTTTTCCTCTTCATTCTCAGACGGCTGGCATCGTAGGCAGCTTCTCTGTAAACCTGATGAGCGGGCTCTACTTCATCCAGGTGTTCGTCTCCAATGCGGATTCACTCGCCTTCTGGTTTGTGTCACTCATCAGCTCCAGCTGCTACGCGCTCGCTATGGACAAAGTGAGGATTTCTCTTCTTGCAGTTACTAGATCTCCTGGGATATTGGATAACTCGAGAAGTTGTTCCTCCCGCGCTTTCGTTGAATTTCATTCAATCTTAAAGTTATATGATTATTTACGGGATATTTACCGTGGTAAGGTTGTGGAATAAGCTCCCGATATTTCGGCGCAGTTACATGCACCATGTTCACGGGAAGACTGAAGAATGCGGGTGGTTGGAGAATAGTTAAAAAACAGTTAACAGTTATAACTTTAGTGAACAACCGTGATAGTTTAAAACAAAGTCATTCAATCTTATCTGTACTTTCGAAATCAGCAAATATGTAATAACTATTCCTAACTCTCCCGTTGATTCCAGGCCCTGGTTCTGGACATGGCCGGTGTGGGAGTGACCTGGGACAACCTGTGGAGTGGGCCTGGAGTGCCGTTCGGTGGAAGCCTCATCATGATGGCTATCGACACGGTGCTCTACGGCTTCATAGCGTACTGGCTCGACGCTGTGCTGCCTAGTAAGTGATTCCTTCTTACTGGCTCAACGCTGTGCTGCCTAGTAAGTGGCTCCCGGAAAAATTGTTCCCGTGGGATTTCCGACACAAGTGAATCCACAAGACGCAGCTAGTGTAAAGTACAGGCAAGCGGAACAATTTTTATTAGTCACAGGCTTTGTTTACACCTCGCATGATGGTACGACAATGTCGACAGCGACACGCCTAATTTAGGAAAGGATGTAGGTACGTGTCTCATAAAATGTGCGCAAAGACTGCGACTGTCGATAATTGTGCTGAACCACAATATTTTATCACGAAACCGAGGCTAGTAAAAAAAATACAGTTAATAATAAATCAAAAACTTTAAATGTTGATAAATTTTTTGATTCCAAATAGGTATACTTATCACGAAACCTAAATCAGGTTGTACTACAAGTAGAACTCGAATCATGATTCGTAAACGATGAATTCTCAAATCAAAAAAGTGACGTCGAAGTCGAAGTGGCGTCGCGGCCACGCCGTCAGTCGGTAGCTATTTAATTTAAAAAAATCATAACAGTTACTTGGCTTTTCCTCTTTTATACGCTATGACGCCTAGCTAGACTCTCTTGGCATTGGGCCTGACGACAGTAGCCAGTTGCACTATTTATCAGTTATATATAGCAGCTGTAACACAGGTCTTCCTAGAACAGCTGCTTACGAGACACCTACAGAAAGGTACTTATACACAAAATGAATTGTTAATTTTAGACTTGTTAAAAATGTTAGGTGAATATTGTAAAATTATAAATATTAGGAATAAATGAATTGAATTGAACTATTATTGAGTGAAACCTTCCAAAAGTAATCTGTAACTTATTTTATCATTAGAGACGTTTCATGAGGCTTTCTATGTCAAAAAGGAGGTTTTTGTTTGGAGCTTCCTCAAAGAATGTATCCTTGTTCCCCAGGCGAGTACGGCATCAAACAGAAGCCGTGGTTCTGCCTGCTCCCGTCCTACTGGGTGGGCAGCAGGCGGAGCCGCGTGTCGGCTGTGCATTTCCACTCCAATGGCGACTCTGCTCATAATAAGGATGTCGAGCCAGTGCCCAGGTAATAATACACACTATACCGAGCTCTGTTTTTCTCTGAGTTGCTTACTAGCCTTTCTCGTTATCTCCTTCTCTTAACTCCTTTCGAAAGGCTGAATAATTAGGCAGGAAGCTCTGCTTGGTTTTCTCCACAGGTCACTTGATGTGATTGATAGACGCTTGCCTGAATTGGCTTTCACACTGCCGGAGCACAATATCAAGTGCTTGGAGAATTTTTGATTATTGGTAACTAAGCGAAGCACTATTTAGAAAATGCGGTGTCATAGTCTGACCTAGGCTAACTAAGTGACTTACCTTCATGTAGTCTGTTTACTCAAGGCCGAAAAAATATCAGCCAGTGGCATCAATGCAGCAAATTAATTTTATTTGTCAACTCGTTCAGACTTTTCTTCATCCCACCACAAATAATATTGAAATAAATAAATAAATACACAGGGGCGGCTTTATGGCGAGCCGCTGGTGAGTGGCGACACCGCGTTCCCCCATTCCATGGGTCTAAAACCCCAGAGACCCTGACCCCTGGCTTGCCTTAACCGGCCGTCTGGGGGTGGAAACCGCAAGAGCTAAGTACCTAAGCTCCAGGGTGGAAGTGTTAAAAGGCATAACGCCGCGAGTAGCTCTTAGTGAAAGTGCAGCACACCTCTCGACACCCTAAGCCACCCACGCCAATGTTGCCCCTCCGGTGCCAATATGCGGCAACCATTATGGGGGGCCCATTTAGTGGGTGGCAAGTCATCATCTGCCTAAGTATTTTGAAATAAGGTATAAGTGGCAGGTGCCGTACCTCATACCATAGACCAGCTCACCACCATTAACAGTTCATCATAATAGCCCAGTTTTTCTTATTACCCCGCACTGTGCAATAGTTTCATATTTCCATTCACACACATCCGATAATTGTATTTTTTGCTCAACAGGGCCTCTTGGTGTTGGTTTTGGCCCCACCAACGCCTACAAAATGTCCGGGCTAGATCCGAGAATGATTTCAAATAAATAATAAATATTCGGGACATTTTTGCACACACGGTCATCTGACCCCAAACTAAGCTAAGCTTGTGATATGGCTGCCAGAGACTGATATACATACATATATGGTTTTGAATACATACTTAAATAGATATTAACAACCAGATATAGAACAAACACAAATGTTCATCTCATAAATGTTTGTCCTAGGTGGGACTCGAACCCACGCCCCCAAGCGCAGAAGGCAGGTTCACTACCAACTGGACCAACGGGCTATCCACGAAACTTCTTTATCCCAAGGCATGTGACAAAAGAGCGGGTGACCGTCTCCGGGAGCGTGCGTATATTCCCTGATGAAGGAGCTCTAATGGCTCCGACACCGGTGGGGCGCTCGTCTCGACCGGTATATATGTATTAAAACTGAGCGTAAACCATGTTATCATTTTATAGAGTGCAACATTCGCGGCCGCCGGTATAAACGAGTTGTATTGTTTCTTAGGTATAAGAGCTCTAAAGAGAATAAAACCGTTTAAGAGCTCCGCCAGGAGTAATAGTTTTCCGTGTATAAGAGAACTCTCATGTGAATAGAAAATTATAGCTGATTTCGTATTCCACAAAATTTGTTTCATTAAGAGTATCAAATTCTAAAAACTCTTCATCCCACGTTCTAGAGAACTCCAAGACAAAGAGGCCATCAGGATCGTAGGGCTCCAGAAGTCGTTCCGGCAGTGCCGCCGGCCGGAGACCAAGGCGATCGACGGCATCGATCTGAGCATGTACGAGGGGCAAATCACGGCCGTGCTGGGTCACAACGGCGCTGGGAAATCGACGCTGTTCAATATACTGACTGGACTGACGGCTCCCACGGCTGGGACCGCCTATGTCTATGGACTGGATGTCAGGTGAGATTTAGACATAGCCACTAGCAGTGCAGATGACGAGAAGGACTAGCAACTAGTAATTTTTCTGGATAAAATAACTACAAGCAATCCACGGTACAAGCATCCTTCATACCAAATTATATCCAAATACATTTAGCCGTCACAGGCATGAGTGGGAACAAACATACACACAGACAGCTGACTTAATTACACACAAACTTTCGCATTTATATTATTAGTGTGTTGATCCCAGAGAATTTGGGAGCTTTGTGGTCGTATACTTCTGATAGCATACGTAGTATACCATATATCAATGTTTATGAGGTGAGTGAACAGTTAGGTGTGGTAGGTGCCATAGGTGGTTTAATGGACTACAGAAATATCTAAGGGAAATGCTCCGACCATTTCTCCTCTACAAAGGCGCGAGGCACTCCACGCCATTGTCTTCCCAGATGTCGCTTGAATGAAAGATTAAATCTGACCACCCCACAAACCCAATGCTCCTTTTAATTGGATTTAACTATAGACAGTGTCTCCAGGGCAGTCCAGGGTCAACAGGCAGTTAGGCGGTTTGGGCGGTTTGGGCGTTTACCCAAAACATTACAAAATCATCGATGCCCTTCGAAATGATTTTAATTCAACGTTGCAGAATTATGATGCTGTGGTTTATTTTCAGGGATCCAAACGACATGCACGAGATCCGTCAGATGACGGGCGTGTGTCCACAGCAGGATGTGCTGTTTGACCTGCTCTCCGTCAAAGAACATCTGCTGTTCTACGCCGCGGTGAAGGTACGATATAAACTTTAAACCCTGGTCATGTGAAAATACAGATGATACTCACGCCAAAAGGAAATTGTTAATTTTTCTATGGCTTTTCAACAATTCTTTTCTTCATAGCAATGGCAAAGGATCTTTTTTTTAAATAAATAATTTTATTGCCTTGCCTTTGACTACCATCTCGCCTGATGTTAAGCGATGATGCGGTCTACGGTGGATCACGCATGCCTAGAAGAATCCGATTCACTCGTGATTTGAAGACACCCAGATTTTTTAAGCTGATTAGACTTCCTTGCAGCCACATTTAACGCATCGTCTACATCAGAAGTACCCGAAGGCATTCCTTATTCCTTACTCCTTAGTTCTATTCTTGGCCTTAATTGTTATCCTTCGTCTGTAATGTGAACGACGCGTAAAGGACTGTGTCCATTTCAGGACCAGCAGGGAACAATACGTTCATAAAAAAACTTTTTTTTTTTTTAATGCATTATATTTCTTTGGAGTCTCATCAAATGAAAAAGTAGTAGGTACTGGTAGTAACTAAGAGAAATAGGTATGAATAATCCAGGCTTCTGCTCCACGATAGATAGCGTGCACACTTAACTATGGTTTCAAGGGGAAAAATAGTTTTTTTAAATTGTATTTACGAATACCATAGATAACTCTGAAATTGCGTACATTTCAGGGTGTCCCTCGCAGAAGAACATCGGAACAGCTTCACAAGTCGCTATCAGAAGTGGGCTTGTTGGACCAATTAGACGTGTTCTCCAAGCACCTGTCAGGAGGGCAGAAGAGGAAACTCAGCATAGCCATCGCACTCATCGGAGATCCCAAGGTAACTGATATTTTATCTCCTCAATGTTGCACTTGAGCTCTATACAAACGAAGAATATATTGCTAATAGAGCCTCTAACTTTTTTATGTATGACTACGCTGTTGACCTCAGGTAGCTTCGACAGCTTTACCAGGTTGGCAAACGCATGTGGCATTGGTCTCACTTGTTTTGGTTTTGGGGCAACGAGCTCAAGGCCACCTCGAAAGTACGAACCTCGGCTTGGGCCGTCTCCTGGAGAAGAGAGCTTCTAACAACGACTAGATAACATTCATACAACAAACTATACAGTTAAGTAAAAAAAGACTAATTGTATAGGTTTATTTTATTCAGTCGTTTCTATGTTATAAAATTCGTTTGATCTAGTTTGCTCGTTCGCTCATGCCTTCGGATTTGTCATCAAAGATTTGGTAGACTTAGTGAACCCTGAAATTATAGAATACAATCTGTAAATGCAAATGTATTGTTAGCAGTGTTCTCATGGAAGTGATGTAACATCTTATATGAGAATAAATGTCTATAAACCTAAACCTAAACTTATACAATGTGAAAAATATTGAATTAATTAATTATTAGAAAATTGTAATCGCGTGGTGGCTGAGACTAGGTTTGTGGAATCCGGGCCGACCGAGGATAGGAGAACCGACGACATCAAAAGAACTGTTAGTAAACTAGTGGATGCGACTAGCGAAAGACCGGGAAGAGTGCCATAAACAAAGGGAATCCTACCCTGCAGTAGGTTATTCAGAGCTGATGATGTATAAAATAGTAGACAACGTATGTTAGCAATTTCATAGATTATTTTTAAGAGTCTATAATACTTGATACCACGTTGTCAGCTCAAATCCAAGTTTTTCCCCTGCGCGAAACAGTAACAAATTTATTCGATCTGCAGGAAGAAATATGCACATATCAGCACCCTTCTCAGAACTATATAACATAAGCGACAAACCTTAAAACTCCAGATTACTTAAGAACCATTTAAAATAAAACTAAATTACAGTACATAAATAGTAGATGAAAAAAATATATAAGGCTTTTGTGTTAGTTGTCCCTGCATAGCTAGCTCACCTGGGACGCCGAGAGAGGTGACGGAGTCTGCCACTCTACGGCACATTCTCCGATGAGATCATTAAATTGACAGCCACAGGATATCCATAACGACCCCCTTTAGCAAATTTCGTTATAGAGAAGTTAGCTCGATTTCTGTAAGCAGAAGTATACAAAATTAAACGTTTCTGAAAGTTTCGGAGATTATTTCGTTTTTTCGGAATAAGAAAAATAACAAATCGGTAAATTTATTTGCCATTGAAAGCGACCTAAAAACATTGACACTAAGCCTATAAATCCTGTCCATCATTGACTACTCAGTACAGTGTATGGTAGAGCAGTTTTATTTATTTATCTTCGTGAAATATCGTACAACCTTATATTTGAGGCGTTTGGGGTCGAGACATTGGGCCCTTGGGGACCGGGAGCTCACCTCATTTTCAAAAATCTTTCAGAGCGCCTGGTTAATGCGACGCGTGACCAAAATGCTGGCGTGTTTCTGGCTCAACGCATTAGCATTGCCATTCAACGTGGTAATGCCGCCAGCATGTTGGGTGCGCTACCAACTGGTAGTGGGCTTGAGCATTTGGATTGTCTTTAGACCTTCAACGGTCTATGGGCAGTCTAACTGTATTTGTAGTGTTAGTTTTAGTTTGTATTTTGTTTAGTCAATAAAGGCACTTGCCCACTAATGATATATATATATATATATATCATCATCATTTCAGCTGTAGGACGTCCACTGCTGGACATAGGCCTCCCCCATCGATCTCCAAAAGGGCCGGTCGGAAGCGGCCTGCATCCAGCGTTTCCCTGCGGTCTCTTTTAGGTCTTTTAGGTCTTCTATATCTTCTATATATATAGATTATTATTAGATAACATAATTATGTATATATCAAATTTGTGAAGGGTTTTAGTAGCCATATAATGCAGACAATTACTATTTTTGTTCTACTTTTTATGTTATTGCAGCTGTCACAGCTAAAACAAATCTTAAACCGAGTATAATAGGTATATTATGTTAGTTAACTTACATCTCACGCTGTCTGTCGTCTGGGATCATTGTCTGGCTCTTTGCTATCGTTTTTTGGAACATAAAGAAGATGATGCGATGGTCGCGGCTGCCGGCCGGTCCTGGAGGCAGGTACTCCTTGTAGTTCTCTTTGGGGTTGCAGCGGAAGTTGCAATCGAGGGTACACAGCCAATGCAGGTAGCCAGTGCCCCGCGCGGTGTCTTCCGCGTCTATGTCTGCACAAATACAGGGCTTTACTAACGACCAGATCACACACAACTGAGGCCAACCAAAACTTAAAAAACATTTATTATGCGAACTGCTAGTCTGTGGAATGCGCTGCCTGAATAGGTTTTCCCCGTCAGTTACAATCTGGGTGTCTTCAAGTCAAGAGTGAATCGGTTTCTTCTAGGCAAGCGTGCTCCATCGGAGACCGGCGGCCAAGCCTATCTATTATAAAAAAGCATCCTTTTTACACAATTTATATTAACTTCATCGTTATCAGCTTATCTATCTTGTTCCCACTGCTTCCCACAAACCCACAAACTATCTGTGTACTCTCAGAGAGACACGATGGGCCCTGATCTACCATGCTAGCCCAGTGCATGTTGGTGAATGCCATATGTTTTGGAAGTTTTAAGGCTTTTGGATATACCGGTTTCCTCACGATGTTTTAACTACACTTGATTTATGTAAGTACTACCATAGATAAACATATACTAGTACTACATAAGTGATTAGTGCAGGGTCGAGGATCGAACCGGGTGCCGTCAGATTGTTAAGCGCACATGCTGCCGCTCAACCACCATCGCTCAATATTCGCTGATATTTAGCTTCACTTGTAACTGACATGTAAACAAATCTTGGAAGTCGATTGTAACCTATTTCTAATTGTCGTATCGATTTAAAACTTCAAGTAGGTATATGCCACTTAGATGACAATAATAATTTAATACCATCGAACTAATCTGATGAGGATCAGGAGATGGGTAGTGGAACTCTTCAATTATGTTAATCATACTGACAGAGCCATCTAACGGGAAAGACGCCAACTCGTACGGAGTTGGCGCGCGATTCACATAAAGCATGTTTTTTTTAACTAAAATACTTTCGTTTTATTGTCATCCGAATTCAAAGAATTCACATGTAGTACATAAAGGTCTATGTCCGAATTACATAATATATTTTACTTGCAAAGTTTTAAAATATTACGAAAATTTGAAATAGGTTTATTCAACTTCCAGATTTCAGAGATTCAAGATTTATTTATAGTTGGTTCAGTGGTAACTCAAAAATGTAATTTGTGAAATTACTTCTACCGTTACGATAAAAATAATTTTCTACGTAATTAAATTCAGCAAGGAATGCCTCCAAATATTTTGCAATTATATTTTCGTAAATTCTCAAGTTCATATTTAGTTCATTTTGTTTAAATTACACGGAAACCACGTCCAAAATTTAGCTTAGTTCAATTTAGATTATAATTTTTATATAATAACCTCAATTAGTTTAGGTATTTCTTGTTAGTTAGCTTATACAGGGTTACGCGGAAAGAGTGTACTAAGCCGAAAGGGGTCCAGTACCCATTATTATGAATAACTTTTATTACGGGAGCAACTCTTAAATCGCAAAAAAAAACCCAGATATTATATAGAAAACGGTCATTGACATTTTATATAAAAATGTATGGAACAGTTGATATTTTATTCGCTATTTCAGGGTTGGTCTCTTAGTACATGATGTTAGTAATTATGAGTATACTCGTAATGGACTCCGTTCAGCTTAGTGCATCCTTTCTGCATAACCCTGTATTTTGGTTAGTGAATAAAGGCACTGGAAAAAAAGTTTAGTTCGTTTTGTTACATTACAAGTTAATCTAACAAAACGATGCTGGGTACGCTGCCAACTGGTAGTGGGCTTGAGCATTTGGATTGTCTTTAGACCTTGGATGGTCTATGGGCAGTCTAACTGTATTTGTAGTGTTAGTTTTAGCTTGTATTTTGTTTAGTTAATAAAGGCACTTGCCCAGTAAACAAAAACATGTTAAAAACGAGCATGGTGCAAACTGCAGCTATATGTGGCGCCGCCGGCATGACAATGGCCGAAGATGAACATTTTACTCACCGACCATGACCACAACTTGGAGCCGGTCCTGGGTACAATAATCAAATGAAATATCTGGAGGTGTCAACGTAGAAATGACCGAGAGTTTATCGCCTGGATTTACAGAAATGCCATCGAATTGTACCTAAAACAAGATTTTAAATGCTATTATACTACTATACTGAATTTCTATTTTTATCTCCTGATCCAGTCGAACTGGACCATAAATGTATCAATGTCTACAGATTCCCATCTTATGACTCACAAACACGACGGCGACGCAATGAAGTTTCCCCATGTTGGTTCTTATTAGCGTTGTTGACATCGTTGGCGCTATTGTCGTGAAGGAATTACGTCGCTTTCGGTTTAATGATAATAAAATTGAACCAAAACAGGCTGGGGTTTAAGTCTAGCTTTAGGTTTAATTAAATAATAATAAAAAATAAATAATTATAGAGTTTCATCATTTTCTTGCCCATATTTCCATGGAAATGGTAATCACCAAATACATAATAATAGATTCAACATTGACGCGACAGGGACGTCACCAAAATGCTGTGCAAAAAATAGATAACTCCCAGAAATGACATAGATAAAATGGATTATCCCTGTCTGGCCTGCTGCTCTGTTCCCTCGGCGAGACAAACAGGGGGAAAAGTTTGGTTTGTCCCCCTTACTTAGAACTAGTTTATACATGGTTACGCGGAAAGGGTGTACCTATAAGCCGAACGGGGTTCACAATACTCACCATAGCGAAAAACTTTTATCTAGATATGGGACTAACTCGGAAATGGCGACAAAGATATCAGCTGTTCAATAGAAAAATTTTATTCACACACGATAACTATGGAAAAAAATCTTACCTTGAGTATCTTTTCCGTATTTCCAATGACAGCATTATCTATATTATTTATATAAAAGGCCTCTTCAATCTCCGCTCTCTGTTCCCATCTGCTTATATATTCTTCAAAACTTTCTGTTCTTGCCTCCGACATGAATAGAGTTTGAACCATTACACACAATAGTAAAGAAAACATTATTTGAAATATCTGAAATAAATATAAAAAAGAATTGTGTTGTAGTTTCACCTCAGAATGCAAAAAGAATGAGACGTCACTCGGAGATTTTTCGGTATATACTTACTCCAAGGCCTGTGGATTGGATAAGGATTGTGGCACACTAAAAGATTAGTTTTACGTATTTACTTACTACGAATATAATGTTTGCAGATAATTACTATGCATTTCAATCTGAGCTCATATTTCTCGATAACCTCGCTCTTAATAATATTAAGATGACTAAACCATAAACGCCGACTGAAAAGTCGAGGCGCGACGCGTATACGTTTTGCAACAGCTTTTGTACCTTCCGGTACCTGTAAACCGGGAAGGGTTGACTTAAAATCTCTGTGATAGTGAAACGGAAGGCACATGCTGCGCAAGCTAGACGCTAAGAAGAAGAAAGATAATGAGATAGATAATTGAGGGAAAGACCTTCCGCCGATTAAAATCCGTCAGTATATAATTATATAATACGACCACCAAAAATAGCACATTACATAGCTGCCAACACACATCCCGTCGTAAAGCATGAAATTTTCGCACATACTAAAATCGCGCTATTCTAGGCTTTACACGGTAGGTATCTATGGCAACCAATCTCAAACTGCGTTTTTATTTATTTATTTAATAATATATAACCACCAGTTCGCCTAATGTTAAGCGATGATGCGGTCTACGATGGAACAAGCTTGCCTAGAAGAAACCGATTCACTCGTGAACAGCCAGTTGCACCAATACAGTCATCAGATTTTTTAATCTTAATACTTAATTGCTAAAGTAGGAAGTGGAAATATTAGCTAGATGATAGCCACGTGTGTATGGAAATATATCAAAAACAGATATAGAATATCTCCTAATTACAATTTCTCCTAATTACAAATTCCAAAAACAACCAATAAACGCAGAACAAATATCTACGCAATGCCATCGATTGTAAAAACAGAGCTATAGAATAGACAATACAATCCTAAAGCCATGTCACGGGCATTCTGATGGTCTATATCTAAATACTCGTGACATTAGGGCTAACCATCAGCCTATAAAAACATACTATTCTAAGATAGGCAGGCGATCAAATGATAGCACAACGTTTGAATTTAGACAAAAATAGCAAAAAACTATAATTATGTGAATATTTAAAACTTGAAGCTAACATAAAATTTAAAACATCGCATAGAAAATTGGTAGCGCATCCTAAAAAATAATTGTACGGCTGAAAACAGCATAATTCTCGCAACAAGTGTCGCTTTGTTGGCAAATCTATATTTCAACATTTACATGTTAATTGAGGTGAAATAAAATGAAAAATATAACTGTGACCGTTTTAGTTAAAAAAACAAAAGCATTCTATCTATTCAAAATACAATATGTTCTTGAGATTTTCGCACCGCATTGAAGTCACAAGATAATTATCATGGCTTATTAGGTAACCTAGTGACTGCGGCGACACAGCGCGACACGGTTTTTAAAAAGCCCAAAATCAGCATTTTTTTGCGTTCGCTACCCTCGCGCTTTATTGTTGGAGTCAATCATTTTTCGCGCTGGCTCAATCGTTTACAAATGTTGAATGTTGATGATTATTTTCTTATTGTCTAGATAATAATCTTGGACGAGCCGACAGCGGGGGTGGACCCGGTGTCCAGGCGGCAGATGTGGCGGATCCTGCAGAAGGCCAAGCGGGGGAAGGTGCTGCTTCTCACCACGCACTTCATGGACGAGGCTGATATACTCGGGGATAGGAAGGCTGTCATCAGTAAAGGAAGGGTACGTTTTACCCTGAACCCATAAGACTAAAGATTAACTATATAGATAACGCCTCAGATTCATAACTCCCCACTAGGGTTGCCTGTGTCAGGGATACCATCGAATAGACACGGACAACGAAAATCCATAACTCGGATGGTGCGGCGGCTGAATCCACAGAAGACCTAGGCACAAATATAAATGCTGTAAGGGAAACGCTGCCGAAAACGAAGATTCCTGTTAGTGCTTGTGATTACAGATATGATATCACAATAATAAAACGCGAATTTAATTTTACAGTTTAACATATTTTTTTTGCATTTCTATGCAACACCAGCTTCGGATAGTTAAATACAACTGTTATTACAGAAAAATATGTATTAATTTTTAAAGTTCGCAATGTAATGCAAATTTTTACAATATTCAGCTGACGCCAGAGGTCAACGAACAACCTCCGCACGCACACACAGTCAGCGCCGCGCGCATGCTCGAAGGATTTTGTACCTATGCGATGCATTGACCCCGAGTTTCGTACGCTTTACGTTGCTGGTTTGCAAAATACTAAACCGCTTAGCAACAAGTACAAGGCAAATGGCTATTAGTATTAGATTGCGCTTAGAAAGTAATAATAGAGTTTTCGGCTTCGGGAGCGTTTCCCATACGGCCCGCGTATACCCCGGAAATCACATATATTTTTGATCCTTCTAAACCATGGGACATTTTTTTAAAGAGTGCTATCTCGTCTATTTGATGCAACACGTGACCAAAACATTGGCGTTAACTTTGCTCAAAGGGTAAGCATTGCCATAATTTAATCAAATCTTGGAATATTATTTCAACCACTTCTAAGTATCGTATCGATTTCTAACTACTTATTGAAATAATCTGATGAAGATCCGGAGGTGGAAAGTAGAAATCTTCAATGGTGCTAATCATACTGACAGAGCCATCTAGCGGCAAAGACGCCAACTATCATGCCATGCCGCGTGAACAACATGATGTCGAACCCCGTCTCCCGTCACCCCTTACCTCCACATGCGTGCGCACGAATCATCAAGCATCATAAAGCTTATTTTTTATATGTTTTTTAAACTATAATAATGTTTACACACAGGTGCGGTGTGCCGGCTCGTCGCTGTTTTTGAAGAATAAATTTGGCATTGGATACCATTTAACTTTGGTTCTCGATGGTATGTTATATTGTTACTTATTTTATGACTTTTTATCCGCTCCAATAATACACATATTAGAATTGGATAAACTTACCGATACATCCATTAGCCTCACCTGACAGACATGGTCGTTGGAACTACGGGCGCAACTTCGGCTTTCAAAAACATCGAGATTTTTTTATTTAATTGTCTGTTTTTTTTTACATAAATTTGGCTTCTCTAGTTAACTTTTGACAAACTGATTACCTTCGGACGGCTTTTTGAGATATGAGGTTCAGGGTTTCATAGTAAAAGATGAAAGCGAGATGACAAACGGGAAAAAATAGTTTTTTTATATGAAAACGGCGGCCAAATACAAGCCTATTATTAATTTTAAAAAGATGATCATGATGAGTACAGTGACCTCATTTCGGCTTAGTACTTTCATTCCATGTAGCCCATGCTGGGATTATCATAATTATACTGTTTGTTACTGTGGGTAGATATGTTTTATCTACGATATTTTTTTAAATATTAAATAGTCTTTTAGTAAGTGAAGATGAAGCCGAAAATGAAACATACTTGCCCAGAAGGAACTTTTTTTTTTTTTTTTTTATTCAATATAATGCTTCTGTTTGACCGCCAACTCGCCTGATGTTAAACGATGATGCGGTCTACGGTGGAGCACGCTTGCCTAGAAACTGATTCACTCGTGAATTGAAGACACTCAGATTGTAACTATCGGGGAACACCCATTCAGGCAGCGCATTCCACAGACCAGCAGTTTGCATAATAAAAGTGGAATGAAAGCGCTTATCTAAGCAACGAATGTCATCAAGAATCTTATTTCTTGCCAGGAGTATGTCGCGAGCACCAGATCACCCGCCTGGTCCGCGGCCACGTCCCTCGAGCAGAGAAGGCGCGCCGGCACGGGAGGGAGCTCTCATACATTCTGCCGCACTACGCTGTCCACATGTTCCCTCCGCTCTTCCACGCGATTGAACACGAGATCAAGGAAAAGACCAACCGACTTGGTAAGTAGCATAACTGCCTTAGCTTGAGAAGACCAAACGAATTAAGCCAAAAACATTAGGATGTTTTTCGAAAAGACAGTTTCTGAGTAAGCAGAACTGCTGACTAAAGTCATCATACTAAGTGCCTTAGCTCGAAAACACCAAGTGAGCTAACCAAGTGTATTGGTATACTGCGTGAAGAAATCATATAGCAAGCTGGTACTATTGTTCCTCTGGTAAGGCCCTACCCTCAAATTTAAAATCGACTAAAGTGCCTAACAGTGGTTTCGGGCAGCCAGTCCAAAGACAGACGCCTTTCTTTAGAGCTTAGATTAGAGATTTCATCATCAACTACATCAAAGAACTTGTAGTGAAAAGCCTATCTTAAATTTTCATTCAAAGTGAGGGCGATAAGTCCTGCACTGAGGTCCCGCCTGGGGTATATTGTGCATTTACTCCTGACGACCCTACCCTTGCCAATCCGCCTGCTTAAAATTCTGGAGCAAAGTAATACATCTGGTACAGATGGCCCAGTGGCATAGATGGGAGGGAGTGTAGACGATGGCGAGAAACATTCACCCATCAAATTACAGAACCTAGGATAGGTTCAGTTGAACCTAGAATAAAGAAAGAGCTCGAGTATTTTCGACAAAATTAATCCTCTGATACCGTATAGGTTTTATAATAAAATCTGGTTAAAGATAAAAGCAGAGCTAATTTGACATCTCCAGGAGTAACCAGCTACGGCGTCTCGATGACGACGCTCGAGGAGGTGTTCCTGTCCCTGGAAGGTGAAAACGCTGAGGAGACGGAGACGGTGGAAGGCGTGTCTTCTGTGAAGCTAGTGAGAGCTCGAGCACTGTCTCGGAGCCTCTCACTACAGAGCAAGACGTTAAGCTACCAGGTGAGGGCTTTCTCGTATTTACAGAAGGTAAATCAAATTTATCGTATTTTCTCGTATTTTAAGAAGTGCGAACTGTGTGGGAAGCGGATTCCAGCTAAATATTGAACTGAGCATATGTCACAGAAACTGCTACGCATTTTTATTTTTTTATTTATGTTAGTATAAAAAATGCTTGATGTGAACGGAGAGGTCCACCACATCCATCATAATCTATGCATTTACAAACTTGACAATAAATTTTGCATTAAATTGATTTACAATTAAATTTTGCATATGACTTTCAAAGCCCCGACACTACAGTTGCAGTGGTATTTGTGAGCAAATTGTTTGGTGGTATTTATGATCGCAATTAATGTTTGTCTTCAGGAGCTGAACGATAAGGATCCTCAAAAGGCCACGTCGTTACCAACGCCTCCCGCGTCTCACGCGCTACATTCCACTAATCACGGAGTGGAACATGTAAAGGTAAGAATCTTTGGAGAAATACATCAATGTCTGATTCTTTTTTCAAGGTTTTTGTATGTGTTGTAGGAAGTATGAAAAAATGTTGTCCTTTCGGATCCGATCTTGTATTTGATTTTTTTTGACCACTTTAAATATTTTGATGGAGTTCAAATTTTACAGGTATGTATGGTTCTAATGACAATTGATGATTATAGTACATATGAGCTGATCTGATGATGAAGCCTGAAAGTGGCTACTGCACCAAGTCTTTGTTGTTTGTCTGATGACGATTCATCGAATCCATGATTGACGAAAGTTACTTAGCTTGATGGTAACGTTGCAGGTGGTGCCAGAAGTGCCAGTGTCAGTGGACGCCCTGAGCGAGCTAGTAAAGACGGACCCTCGGTGTTGGCGCACGTTTTGCGCCATGGTGTACATACGGACTGTCAGGATGATCAGAGACCCTTATAAGCTGTACGTCATGATCTTCATGCCTATCAGTAAGTATACGACAGTGTCGCAAGATTACCACAACAGTACAAAGATACCAAGGTCCTAATGGTACCTAATGGTACTCAAATAGGAATAACCTTCAGGCCTATTATGTACGTACCACCAAATTATACTTAGAAAATATTGTGACACGTCCGTTGCTGTACATACTATTACCCATCCTCATCTCTTAAGCGTCCTAGACAATGATCTGCATGTTATGATTACATTGCTATCTTCACTGAACAGCTTGTTTCCTCAACCAGCAGAAAATTTCGGCTACTATTTATCAATGTAACTTACATTGTTCAACAATCCACCGGTTTTTAGCACTTACATAAGTAAGTGGTGAAAACTGAGTTTTTTTAAATCAATAAAATACATAAATCCATTTGCGTCTCCTTTACGATTTCTCTTCGCTCTCCTATGGAGGTGTGCTCACTGATTGGGAAGTCCTGACTTAAGAAGCTAATCTGAACTATCATTTGGAACCTTCGTATATCACTTAATTATATAGCTAGGTGCTTATTATTTTATCTTATTTTCCAGTATCGTGCGCCTTAGGCCTGTACATCAAGTCTCGCCAGATAGTGATGTTCCGCACGCAGCCTCTAAAGCTGGACCCTAACGCTTACCTGAACAAGACACCTATAGCTCTCTACAGCGAGTTGAACAATATGAACAACCTAGACAACTTCAGGGAGTCGCTAGAGGTATGATTTTAGAATTAATGTAATGCTACCAAAACCCGGCTTTCTGGCTTTCCGCCTTTTTTGCATATTGATTTCACTATCATTATGCGAACTGCTAGACTGTGGAATGTGCTGCCTGTGTACGTGTTCCGCAATGGTTACAATCTAGGTGCCATCAAGTCGCAAGTAAATGTAAGCGTGCTCCTTCGTAGACTGCATCATCGCTTAATATCAGGCAAGGTGCGGTCAAACGTCGGGAAAAACGCAATACATCATAAGACAGATTTTGACTAATCACCATGTGTGGCGACACAATTGCTAACCACTTTCACATCGTATGTATTTCAGATCCTCGGAGCGCATCCAATAGTAGACTATGACGGCAACTTCTCATCATTCCTGAAGATGGACAATTTTGGGGCATTCAGCTTACGAGACAGCGTCCTACCCTACGGGAATGTACTGGCTTTCTACAACAGCACGTACGCGCATGGACTTCCTATCATCATCAATATGCTGGACAACAGCATTTACAGGTGAGTTTTAATAGGCAGTAAAGATAATCAACGTTCGGTGCGGTAAGTCTTCGGATTTGTTGCAGGCCCTATTATGGAAAATTATCTTTCTTCTCTTCCAGGCTAGTGATGGAAACCGCTGGCTTTCTAGAAAGATTTAAACCCATCGAAGTTGCTGTACATCCATTCCAACAAACGGAACAGCAGGAAGAGTTCAACGTAGGAAACGTCATCTGTGCAGTCTTCGTGGGCATGATCTTCGCACTGGTTCCTGTCACGTTGGCTGTCGATATCGTGTATGACCGAGAGGTAGGATAGTAGACCTTAATACACTGACTTTAGGAATCTTTCAAGATCTAATAAAGGTGGAGTCTTCTAGAAAACTCCTGGATGTGATCTTAGCGCTGTAACGGTGTCTATTGACATTATGTATGACAGAGAGGTAGCATATTCAATTCCAGTTTTTGAGATGGCATGAGCTCGGGTGACCGTCTAAAGTGCCAAACTTGGAGGACCAAAAAGGGCTGCCGAAAGCTAATTATTATACTGACAATCGTATATCAATAACCATTTGCCTTATACTTGTTGTTTTAGTAATTTGGTATTTTGCAAACCAGCAATGTAAAGCGTACAAAACTCAATAGCATCTGTAATCACCTTTACACCATGCATAGTGTCTTTCATGGCTGTATAAAATTATCTTTTCAAGTCATCTAGAAACCGATTTATTAGTACAGTTAGTCAATTATAATTTAAGATTTGCTTAATATTGTCGTCGTTATAAAACATAAGTTGTCCGTAACCATTTCAGATAAAGGCACGCAACCAGCTGCGGATCAACGGGCTGTCAATGTGGATGTACTTCCTCACTTTCTTCACTATCCTCTCCGTGATTATGATCATCACCTGCGCCGGAGTTCTTATATTGGTATGTCGATTTAATACGCAAAAACGAAAAGCACAATATTACTAACAGTTCCTATCTTGTGCCTGGAAGAGGTCGCTTTTAGTAATAAAGCTGCCAGTTTTCAAGTCTTTTTGTCTTATGTAAGTGTGTAATGTCTGATGGTTTAGAACAATAAATAAATGTATCTATGTTTATCTGCCATTATTCAATTCAATTCCTTATTTGCTAGTCTACATTGATCATATATTAGAATTGTAGGTACATCCAAAATAACCTTAAATCAGGCATGCAAATTGATAATTAAGTATATATTATAAAAGGTCGGTTCAGTTTAAACGATGTAACCTTAAAACTGAAGTGCCTTCAGATTCGGTTCAGTTTCAAGTTTACGACGCTTAGCTGCAAGCTCACATCTCTTATTTCCCTATCACCAGTCCACTATCGTCTTATTCATCAATTCTCCCATCTCCTGTCTTCTTAATCATCTCATCCCCGTTTTTTACAGACCACTTCTGGTCTCTTATATAAAACAAATCCCATTCTCGATGTAGCACGTGCCCTTTCCTTCCCGTTTCTTGTGTTCTACCAAATTTTTTACAAAATGTGTAAATTTTATCTTTTAAATTTTTATTTAATTTTTTTTAAATTTTATATTTAATCTACGTAAATAATTTTACATATCTATTCCAGATCTGCGTGAACGACATTCCTTCTCTGAACAATCCTTCAGCCATGTTCATGCTGGTCTGCCTTCTCACCCTCTACTCTCCCTCCGCTATCCTCTTCAACACTTGTATATCCTACATCTTCGACAAGATGGACTCTGCGCAGAGCATCATGCCGAATATCACCACGTGGGTTGGAGTCATACCGTTCCTGTTGGTGGCTGTGCTGGACACTTTTAAGTGGAGTAAGTATCAAGTTATATAAGAGATAGATCCCGACATGAATGAATGGACCCCGCTTTGAATATACATTATCAGCCATTGGTGGCACTATCTCGTAAGCGTTTTCTATCTGTTTGTAATTTTTATTTCTGGTGTATACAATAAAGAGTTTCTATCTATCTATCAGCTTTCACAGTACTGTAGTGACCTCGGAAATTTAAGCAAAAAGTATAGCAAAAGCCACCATCGGTCACTCTTTTCTTGAAGCAACTCGAGGTACTTAAAAACTTTCCATTTCTTTATTTTCCAGCGTACGATATCGCCTTCGGGATGCACGTATTCTTCAGTTTAGTGGATGTTATGTACGTCCCTTATGCCATCATTTACTACATAGATAGGTGAGTTTGAATCCGTTACACTATTTTTTTAATGACTTTTTTAATTCCTTAGCGACCAACCTTGAGTCAATTCTATGATGAGGGCGCAACTTGAGCTGATGTCATCATGCCTTCAGACAGTCTTTATTCTGGCACTGGACTGACCTTGCGAAGCCTTGTAAACATAACAGACCATACCCTGACTGAATCTGTTCCTAAGGAAGCTGCGTGGTGTAGAACGTGCGAGCAAAGTTCTTACTTTGACCTTCCTTATAACCACCACCAATACAGTACTACCCAACATTTTCTCCTGCATCTTGCATTTCCTCAGGAGACGAATCTATTACAGTAGGCATGTAGCGGTCATTCATAATGTCGTGTCGGCAGGGTATACGTGACGTGCAACCTGCGCGACACGTGCACAGCCCCGCCGCTGGGGCACTACATGACTGCGGAGGTGTGCGTGCTGCTCGCCGCCATGGTACTGCACGTGCCACTCTACGCGGCGCTACTCCTGCTCGCAGACCGGCTCAAGAGCACGGCCAGGGTCTGTCCGGTAAGCATGTTCCCTTTAGGATTCATCGTCATCAGCAGCAGCCATTAAATGTCTACTGTTGGACAAAGACCTCCCTGTTAGGGGGGGGGGGGGTGGGTTTGGGCTTAGGCCCTTTAGGAATGTCGTAACCTTATCGGTATTTCGATTTTTTACGGAGTGTGCAATGGAACTACATGGAATCATCGCCATTCTATATAGATTAGATAGCCCGTTGGTCCAGTTGGTAGTGAACCTACCTTCTGAGCTTGGGGCGTGGGTTCGATTCCCACCTAAGACAAACATTTATGCGGTGAACATTTGTGTTTGTTCTATATCTGGTTGTTAATATCTATTTACATACATCATACTGTATTTAACTCAGAATTTAACTACCCTGTGTTTACTTATTAAGCTGTTTCTTAAAAATTTATGTGTATTCTTTGTTATTGTATACTGTTATTTTTCTGTGTAATAAAAATTTATCTCTCATTTATCTCTTTATTTATTTAAAAATGTATGTGTATGTAAATCAGTCTCTGGCAGCCATATCACAAGCTTTGCTTAGTTTGGGGTCAGATGACCGTGTGTGCAAAAATGTCACGTTTTTTTTTTTTTTAATTCTAGTATCAAACTTCCAGACAAATGACTAAGCGTTACCATTACATAACACTCATTTGCACTAACGTTTTGCCTTTTCTTTCTTAATTACCTGGCTTGCCTGCGTATCTGTTTCCGCAGAATTATAATCTGCAACCTCATCAACGGTTTCCATTGGGTGAGATTGCAGTCAAACGTTAGACTATAGTCTGATGTAAAAAAAGAAACTTCATTTTCGAATATCCTATGGGGAATGGATTCCATTTACCGGGCTTTATGTTAGCGCAAAAATATTATATGGCTGTATATTGGTGTTTTGTTGGATGGTGTACTGATTCAAATGTCCATGAAAACTTCGGTTGCGCTGTTCAGGCACCTAATGGTTCGTTCAGGCAACGTCACTTGAGGGCTAATTCATATTCTAGAATAGGCGTGTTTACCATTTTCGACCATACTAAACATGACAATACTTAACTTAACATCTAGTGAGCTGTGTGACCTGTGACAAAAAAGACACTACATCGTTACAAAGAATACAAACTTATTTTTCCCAACAGAGAAGACGCCGCTCATCAGAGAAGTGCGACATAGAAGCAGAAGCGGGGGGTGAGGTAGGGAAAGAAGACGAAGACGTGAAGAAAGAA
The DNA here is from genome assembly GCA_914767915.1 of Agriopis aurantiaria. Classification (NCBI taxonomy): domain Eukaryota; kingdom Metazoa; phylum Arthropoda; class Insecta; order Lepidoptera; family Geometridae; genus Agriopis; species Agriopis aurantiaria. The sequence goes on along the minus strand of OU612002.1, from coordinate 655,968 downwards.
AGGAGAAGAGTAGCGGCCATCCTGCAGGTGCCGAGCCATAACGTGCCACCTTTAGTAGTCCATGTGAGTAAACTTTCTTCAAACCAATAAGAACGTGAAAAATATAAATTTTCTGGGATTTTCAATAAGTATATGAGATAGTTTTGGGTGAAAAAAAATCGTGAAAAAAGCTTGGTGCTATTCACTGGTGGAAAATCAAGCTCCATCTAACCTATTGATTCTAGGGGGGATCCTCATACCATGGGGGGGGGGGGGGGGGGTTCTTCGGCAAGACTTCAAATCGAGTTTCCATTACAGCTCTACTCTACCCAGACGAATAATTATAAACTTCTTTATCTTTCTGATAGAATCTCCGCAAAGAATACAAAGTTCGCAGCACGGGCAGCGGTAGCTGCTGTGGTGACGATGCCGTCACGGGGAAGAAAGCTGGACTCGCCAGGCTGAGTCTAGCTGTCGAGGGGGGTGAGGTGTTTGGTCTCCTTGGGCACAATGGCGCCGGAAAGACCACCACTATGAAGATCATCACGGCTGAGGAGAGGCCGACGTGTGGCTCGGTGAGTCTTCATTCTTTATTTAAAATACTATTGGTCCAAAAAGAAGAAGGCTGATCTCGACAGACTGAATCAACAGCTGTTTGGTCTAAACTGTTTGGGAACAATGGCGCCGGAAAAACAACTACTGTAAAGATTATCAACACGGTCCACACGCTAACTACAAGTGATTTTGCTAGTTTATCAACCACTAGTATTCCGGCTTAAAAGGCGATGTCTTTGGTTGAACTGTTGAAATTCTAAATTCTGGGTAACACTGTATGGACGCGTGACGCTTGCTTTCGGGGAAAGCGACTTGCTTGTCTCGTCCCTCAGGTGCATTATAAAATGCAATAAGATCAGACCATAACTAACAAGTATTTTGTGGCCATTTCTGTAACTGGTAATGTCTCTTTAAGGTTTTGAAAACTTCTATTTATGTGAGCGTTTGGGCATAATTATCTTCTCACCATCCTTTCCGTTTCAGGTGATGCTCGGAAACCAGAACATAGACGAGTATCCGTCGTCAGCGTTTAGGATGCTGGGCTACTGTCCTCAGCACGACGCGCTGTGGAAGAACGTCACCATCAGGGAGCACATCGAGTGCTATGCTGCCATCCGGGGCGTTAGCAGGAGTGACACGCCCAGGTTTGTGAACTATACTCAAAATTAACAATCTCAAGTCTTTCCCAAAGCCCGATCCGTTATCAAAATTCCATCTCCTAGATGTCCTATCAGAACTTCAAGGTTTTTTCGCCTCTGGTTTTCCCAGCTTCCATCTATTGGTTACCGTATTGCAGCACCTAGAAATTTTGAATAATACTGAACAATAACAAGCTCATATCCTTCTCAAAGCTCAGTCTATTATTAAAAGTTCATCTCATAGTTCCTGTCTTGGAACTGTCGTTTCCGAAAGTCCTTTCTACTGCCTCCTGTCTCCCACCTCCCATCTCTGAGCTTCCATTTCCCAATCATATTCCAGCTTGTTTCCAAAATTTCCATCTCTAGTCTTCCATCTCCCATTCCCGTGGCTAACAGCCTGCTCCTCAAGTAGGTACATCTTCATGCTTCCTTTCTCTCTTAAAATTGTCGTTCTAAAACATTAGTTACACTTTTAGTTATGCTTTCAATTCCAAGGTTTTGTTCTCTTGAACATAGTACTGTTTTCTGACAAGAAATATTAATGTATTAAAACCATGAGAGTTAACGTTTTTGCAATTTCAATAAGCATTATTGAGCACTACTACTACGTTTAAATACAATGATCAATTGTTGTTATAATTGACTTATGACATGATTATGTTGAAAGTTATATAATACTGTGAGAAACGCGAGATACAGGGTACCTTAGCGTTATTCTGAAAGTGAAAAATTATCTTTGGTAGTTTACCTCGCTCAACGTTTGGTGGAGGCCTAGGTACTGATGACCCGAATTCGACGTCCCGACGTCTACTTTGGGCAAAAAACATTCATTATCATTCCACGTGGCAATGCTGTCAGCATTTTGACCACTTTTTCTTCCACCAAGGGGCTTTCAGATTAATTTCTAATAGAAGTTTAATGGGCCCGATTTTGAAGGCACAAGTTAAATTTAGTTTAGCTTTAAAACTTGTTATATTTAAAAAAGCTAATCGGTATTCCAGAGGCACCACTTAAATTATTATAAAAACGTCAAAATCAAATTTTTAAATCGAATGAACGTAATGTGCCGTAAACTACTCAATTCACGTTTAAATGCAGTTTTGCTATTCTGAAGGCACATTTTAAATGATTTTAAATCGTTTTAGTTGCCAAAACAGCTGATATTTTAGCTTATAGGTTAGTTTTTTAACAAGGACCATTTGAGGTCCTCTTTAAAATAACTTGAATTTCAAAGTGAGTTTAAACTCATTATTTGTGTTTTTTGCTCAAAAAAACAAACGTGTCCTAATGATCAACATACAGATAAACATATCAAAGACTTAAAATCGTATTGGTTCGACGGGAAATGTGATCAAATGTGGATCAAACATGATCTACTTTTTGCGACTAACAAGTGGCACCAGTAATAGAAAAGTAGATTATACTTATCTGCTTTATGGTTGAAAACAATACAAGACAATACATATTACAAGATCTAGATGCGTGATGGACCCTGAAGGAATTATTATTATGCATCTCGAAGATGCGTTTATTCATTCCAGTGCTGTAAGAAAACTGCATAACATAGAGTTGGAGCTAAGGAGAACACATCAAGGTCAGCACCTACCAATACGTAAGATTCGCGGCGCCCGGTGGTTTTCTATTTTCCTATAATAAATAATGTCTTTTGTCGGTTCGCATAGAGCACATCACTTACTGTTAAATTTAATCAAGATTGGTTCAATGGTCTAGTTATGTTGTGATAAATTGTTGAATAGAGTAGACAGAGTAAAGGGTGTTTCTATTGAAGCAGGGATGAGAGGAGCTGAGATGAGTAGACTTCAGTAGTGGAGACGAACAGATACGTGTAGTCGTGTAGCAGAGACGAGCGGAGCGGGCGCATGATCCAATAGCATAACTTTATACTTCGCTCCTTTCAGCTGCGCTAATCTGCTTGCTTGCTTGGACTGGTAAGCGCAGCGTAGGACGTCCACCCACAAGATGGACAGACGACCTAAAAGAGACCGCAAGGAAACGCTGGATGCAGGCCGCTTCCAACCGGCCCTTTTGGAGATCGATGGGGGAGGCCTATGTCCAGCAGTGGACGTCCTACGGCTGAAATGGTGATGATGATGATGATGAATCTGCTTGCCATACAATTAATTCCCTGTCTCCGTTATGATCCATTGAAGCAGAGCGGAGACTAGATGTGTATTTCAACCAATGTGATTAGTCGATTCCAGCATGTCTCCTGCCCACTGTCCTGGTCTCCGTCTGTGCGAATGTCTTAAGTAGCTAACAGATGAGACGGACTTACTTGGCTGACAGACCGCCGTCCAACAAATGGGAAAAAGAAAATTTCCTTTTTTCCCTTTCAGTTGGTTGTTATCAAAATACACATGTTTGTTAGTACTTATACATCCAAACTAATAATGCACACTACTACCATACCAAAGGGCATTATAGTAGGATCAAAAAAAGGAACCGAAAGAGAACCCATACTAATTTCATTCATAATAATTCAATGGTGATGAGTAAAGATCTCGCTCTATAACATTACAGAACGGTTACCAATTCTTCGACCAAAATAAAATGAATGGACGGGCTATAACCATTGAACTTGCTCAGTAAAAACGAGTCAAAACCGTCGGACATACATATACTTCAACACTTAATTATAACCATGTAAGTACAATACATTTGTTACAAAAAATAGTTAGCGGTTTTTTGTTGTGTATTTACACTTCGGGAAAGCACACGAAGGCATAATTTTGTCAGATGTTTCGTTATACACTTCCTACGGCTAGAGAGTGACTGAAACGAAGTGAGCGCTGGCGCTCATTTTGTAATCTTCAAAAATGCGCTTCTTCTGGGCCCGTCCATCAATTGTATTTTGGTCGAAGTACCAATTGGCACATGCGAAAAGAAAGAAATAATGCTCATATGACTGTTCCATTCCTTGTGACCGACCTACACTACACTGTTAAAAGTCACACTCACAACTTAATGCGGTGTGGACAGAGTACTTAATAAAAAACCTTAAAATTGTTTTTACTTCCAGGTGCTGCTTAAAGCTACACAATCTGAGCATCGCACGAATGTGTGTCAATACATCACCCCCATGAAATAGTACTGCAAGGAATATCCTAATACTACTCTACCGAGCAGTAGGTACAGCTATGTCCGCTGGTCCATCAATCTGCTGTGACTTCAGAGTTATAATGATTTGGGTAGATTCTAGCAAGGTTCAGAATGCAAAATACATAGACTACAATATTTATATAATTGAAAGATGCCATTGATAATATAAGTGGATTTAATAATATTTAATAGGAAAACTGTAAAAATGTTTCAAAACTTAATCTCTTTGAAATAAATACTACATAAATAGTAATATTTTTTTTATTTCATTTACATTTAAATACATATGTCAAATAAATCCAAAATATTTGTTATTCACTAATATCTATTCAAATAACCCACCTCTAACCGTTCCCGGCGCAAAGGTACCCAAAACACTCGCTGCATTACCACGTTGGATGGCAATGGCCAACCTTTGCACCAGGAACGAGCCAGAGCGGGAGTCACCACACTTTATCTTGAGCCTGTGCCCTATCTCCGAAATGAGCTTCTTGCTCAACGGGCTCGAAATTGTAACGCGGCTCCAACGCCGCGTACTTTTTCCTTTTCTTATCAGCGGCATATTCCGCCCTGCTGATGGTGAGTGGACGGTGCGACTCAGGTGGCTGGCTGCGACAGTGCTGACGCAAGTAGCATCCCATATCAGGCACTTCCCGTTCTTCCAAGGCACGAGAGTCAGCCCGTCCGGCCTCTTCCCGTCAGACCTGCAGAGCCCGGTGGGAACGTTTGCTGACACAAAGGCTCTCCGTACTATGTCATTGAGTGCATGGATCCATTCATCGTGCTGAAACCAAATAATCTAATTTAATACTTGGCAAGATCGAATAGAAAAACAGCAGTCGATAATGGATTATATTTTCATTTTCAATTGATTCGCTTTGAATTTGTTAGACCTTGCTAACATTTTAAACAAGTGGAAGTGTATTGCGCTGCGAAATTTTGAAAGTGACCCGTTAAAAACTACATTTGCTTTTCACATTCAATAATATTACAAAAGCGAGTTTGTAAATGCGTCTGTTTGGTTTCTACTCACAAAACTGTAGGATAGTGACTAAAATCACGGACACTGCCTGTCCAGTATATATTCTAGCTACGGCCGTTGACCAGAACGACTTAATGCTTTATCATAGTGAGTAAAACCGCGATACACTGCCTATCCAGCATATATTCTAGCTACGGCCGTTTTACCTGATGTTTAGTGATGTTGTAGTGGTAAAACCATGACGCTGCGTCAGCATACTTCCCGCTGTAGATACCAGCTCTATGCCTGTGATGAATAGGTCAAGAGCCGTAGCATTTTAATCCAACTTCGTTCTAGATTGTGTATTTTCGACTGTCCAGCCAGAGTGGTCGTTGTTTTTTCGGTTATCGTTGACTTGATTCTGTTTTTCTGTGAATTCTGTTGATCCACTGACCAATAAGAGGTTTGTTCATCTTTTTATTTGTGGACACGGAGAGAAATTGAAATAACCAAAAAATTTAATGTTTTTACCAAATGGACGTCATCCGGCAAATTTTTATTTCTTTTTGTGACCATGGATACAGAGTCCTTCAGTCAGAATACTATTGAGGTTTACATGATATTAATTAATAACGTGAAACAACTCTCACAGGGAGAGTCGAGCAAAGTAAGTTGCGGTCAAGTCCAAGTTATTCCCTGATAAAATGGTGGATACTTTACAAGAGGCTTCTGTGGAATTTGGTAAACATCCGAAAATACATGTTTCAGGTCAATAAATCGTTTAATCGTTTGTTTTTTCGTTTACACTTGAAAACGGTCGATAAAACTTATTAAACAGTAATTTACTATTATTAAACGATAACACTCGAAATAACACAAGTTTAGGAAAATAATACAATCAGGAGACATGTTTTTTTTCACGTTGGCGCCAAAACTCCATGAGCCGGCAACATATAATGAATTGCCATAGCTATGAAATCTGAAATCGAGCCTTTATTTTTCCCAAGAATGTGTTATAATTCGCAAACAAATGTCTAACTTTCATTACCTGTGTTTGTTTTCCGTGGCAAAAGTGTCCCTTTGAACTTTAATAAATAAATTTACTATGGTAACGAAAACTTTCTTGTACTTTAGTGATGTTTTGTAACAATTGAATTGTATGCGAACTATTAACATGTTTCTCTTAAAAATTAACCTGCAGAATAGCTGTAGCACCCGTCGAATCATCATCATCATCATTTCAGCCGTAGGACGTCCACTGCTGGACATAGGCCTCCCCCATCGATCTCCAAAAGGGCCGGTTGGAAGCGGCCTGCATCCAGCGTTTCCCTGCCGTCTCTTTTAGGTCGTCTGTCCATCTTGTGGGTGGACGTCCTACGCTGCGCTTACCAGTCCGTGGTCTCCATTCCAGAACCTTTTGGCCCCATCGGCCATCTGTTCTGCGTGATATGTGCCCTGCCCACTGCCATTTCAACTTACTAATCCGGTGGGCTATGTCGGTGACTTTCGTTCGTCTACGGATCTCCTCATTTCGGATTCTTGTTCCCCCATCACCTTTTCATTACCGGACGTCCAGACGAACGGCAAAGCGTCACCCTTACTTGGTCGAAATACCATTTATTCGCACCAAGCGCTTTGACTCCACTTTCTTAATTAGAACAGCAAAACAATGGAACGCCTTGCCCCTGTCTGTGTTTCCGCAGCATTACAATCTTGGAGTGTTCAATTCTAGGGTTAATAGGTTATTACTGGGCAAACGTGCTCCATCTTCGACCGCATCATCGCTTTCCATCGGGCGAGATCGCGGTCAAACGTTAGCCTAGTCCGATGTAAAAAAAAAAAAAAAAAGAGAAACCCCGAGCATAGCCCTCTCCATAGTTCGTTGTGCGACTTTGAGCTTGCTTATGAGGCCCATAGTGAGAGACCACGTTTCAGTGCCGTATGTCATCACTGGTAACACACACTGGTCGAAGACTTTCGTCTTAAGGCACTGAGGTATTTTGGACGAGAAGACGTTGCGTAGTTTACCGAACGCTGCCCAGCCGAGTTAGATTCGCCGATTGATACAACCGTCTGATACAATTAATAATATAAAAATTTATGAAGTAAAATGTTTACTAAGAATAATATCAATAAGCATTTTAGGTAAAAAGCTTGCAACACTTGCTATTTGCCTAATGAGTGACACCACAGGTAATCATGAAATCGGAAGAAATTACCGGTTTTTTAATGATGTTTTTTCATCTGTCAATTCAAAATAAATGAACAAAAGTAACTCAAATTCCGGTCAATATTTTAGTTTATGGGTGCCTCTAGAATACCAATTGTTAGAAGTTAAACTTATAGTTAGAAATTTTAGTTAGCTTTCTAATTTTAAATGGTGCCTTCAAAATCGACCCCAATGTATACCTATTTATTTTTAAGTAGGTTTAGTAGGTTTTATTTAATATGCCTATCTTATTGTCGTGTTTGAATTTCTTACCACATAAAAAAATACATATTACGGTAAATAATTGTTCCCGGGACTGATTTCATAGGACGGCACGACGATGAACCGTTAAGGAAATCTGCCACCCATCTTTTTTCCAGTGTCCCTCCAAGTGAAGTTAGATATGGCCCAGAGTGGCAGAAATCTACGCTGTCACTTAAAATTTTGATTTTACTCTTCAAACCCAGGGTTAAATCTCGTCATGAGCATTAAACTTGCTACCGAAGTTATTGCTTAGTGAGACTGCAAAATATGCCTTATCGTCATTATCATTTATCCCTGTCCTGTGCCTGTTCCATTGATTCTGTGTTAGGCTTATCTCCTCCACGTGTAATCTGCGAGTCAGCCAACGGAACGCTTTCCTTTTCTAAAATAGGCTTTCCACTACTAAATTCTATTTCTTCCAACAGGATAGTAGACGCGTACTTGAACGGCCTCCAAATAATGGAGCACGCAAGTAAAAACGCTGAGGAGTGCTCCGGAGGCACGCGGCGGAAACTTTCCTTCGCGCTGGCCATGGTGGGGTGTCCGAGAGTGGTACTACTCGACGAGCCATCGACGGGCATGGACCCCAGGAGCAAGCGGTTCTTGTGGGACACCATCCTGGCCAGCTTTCAGGTGAGTTCAGGCAAGCGGCCAGTTTTAATGTGCGGAAGAATGCTCGAGTAAGACTCGGTCGAAGTTTTCCTTCGCACTGACCATAGTGGGTGTCCAAGAGTCACTACTCTTGGATATCCGATTGTGGCCAGCGCACTCTGCTTAGTAGAACTCTATTTGACAAGCTGACAACAGGCATATACTCCAGGATCAAGCAGTTCTTGTGGAATACTATTCTGGCCAGGCAATTTAGCTAAGGCAAGCGGCCACCCTAGTGTGCGGACTGCGAAGGTATGCTTGGGTAGGACCGGTAAAATTTTCTTCAATTGTGGAGTGTCTTAAAGAGATGTTACTTGGAGATAATTTTGAAGAAAAATATTCAGGCTTATTTTATTTTCAGGGCAAAAAAGGTGCTATACTTACAACACATTCCATGGAGGAGGCTGACGCGCTGTGCTCTAGAGTCGGGATCATGGTGAAAGGAGGCCTCAGGTAACTATCCATAATAGCCATTCTGACGTGATCACAGAACACGTGTAAATTGTTTATTTTATGTCAATAACTTAACCAATTCCGGCGTCAAACTTTCCTTTCTAGAGTTTTACAAAAACTACTTTTGTAAATTTGAGGTAATAAATTGATAATATTATGTTGAGTTTTTCCAAAATTTGATGCCGTTATTTTCAATTGAAAGAAAAAAACTGATCTATTTATTACAGAATTTGAATTTTCTATAGATATTTCTATCAGAATAGAATCAGAACGCTAAAAATGCCGTTTTCGTTGCTTTTTTCATCAAAAATGAGAGATGGCTCTTAAGAGTCTTAAGGATTCTAATACATTAAAGAAACGAGTACGTTCCTAGTAGCTTAGTGAAAATAGTGCCATCTTTTTATGTGCTTATATTGTCCCACTGCTGGGCAAAGGTCTTATATTTCAAATTCTCTCACAAAGATGAACCTACTGATAATGTGTGAATTATACCTACCTAAAAGCTGCCTTTCATTTGTAGGTGTCTTGGTTCAACTCAGCATCTCAAGAATTTATACGGTGCTGGGTACACGCTGGAAATGAAGATCGGACAAAAATCTATGGTAAATAAATACACATAACCACACCATCTTCTCCGACATAGCTGTTAAAATTTGCAAGTAGAAATGGCATGAGCAGGCCACATCGCTTGAAGAACCGATAACCGATGGGGAAAAAGGTTCTTGAGTGGAAACCACGAACCGGAAGACGTAGCGTAGGTAGGCCTCCCACTAGATGGACCGACGACATCGTGAGAGTCGCGGAGGACAGTGTGTGTTCAGTGTGGAGGTTAAAGAGAGAGGCCTATGTTTAGCAGTGGACGTCTTCTGGCCGATGATGATGATGCCATCTTCTCTGGTATTTAAGTACTTGTCTAGTACTGTGATTATCTTTGATCGGCTCGTTCTTGTAGATGACGGAGACAGAGCTGTCAATGTCGCCTTCATCACCGCTGCGGTCTTCAGAGAACTCTCCATCCTTGGGAGAGGCAGATGAAGGTTGGTACAAAAATACTAGTTTTGAGGTTGATGACGATGATGAATGCTGATACCTATGTTTAAAAATTTGCCGCGTATTTACAGTCTCTATTTATTTTTCTTCTATTTTTTCTAGTCTCAGACTATTATACCCTCACATCGTTCAGACAAGGGAGATATGGTAAGGTGGCATGGCGTGTGCGAACGCATCCAGTCTAAATGAGTCTGGATGCCTTTAATTCAACTCACCCGCAGACGACCTTGCCACCCATTTCATTGCATGTGGACTATTAGTTCATCAGTGTCGCTGCAGGTAGTCAAAATTCCCATTTTCATGAGTAAGCCACGTCGGTCGTGGGGGGGGGGGGGGGGGGGGGGATATCGAATAGCGCTTGTGATTGGAGCGTTTAAACGTCATTCATTCAATTTGCGTCTAGGATAGGCCCGCCCGAAAAATATTATGCTGAAAATTTTGTACCTTTTCATCGCGCGGGGAAAATGATGAGCAAGTCAAGTGGTTATATGGTGTTTGATAGCCCGTTGGTCCAGTTGGTAGTGAACCTGCCTTCTGAGCTTGGGGGCGTGGGTTCGATTCCCATCTAGGACAAACATTTGTGTGATGAACATTTGTGTTTGTTCTATATCTGGTTGTTAATATCTATTTAAGTATGTATTTAAAAACTATATATGTATGTATATCAGTCTCTGGCAGCCATATCACAAGCTTTGCTTAGTTTGGGGTCAGATGACCGTGTGTGAAAAAAATGACCCGAATATTTATTTATATTTTATATCGTCATTGTATTATACCTATATATCTATATAATGGTCGTGGGTGCGTGGGTCCAGGCGGCAGCGGCGCGGGCTCGGTGTGCGCGCACGAGGCGGAGGGCGAGACGGAGGCAGTCGACGCCAGCATACACACGCCGCTCGTCGGCGGGACCACGCGTCCGCCGCACCATCATCACAGGTACACTTCCAGGACGCGTCCCGAATACACAGCACCAATACTAATAGGAATCAACACGGGACAAAAATATATTGTTTGTGCTGTGTTTGTTATTTAGCGCGATTTGAAACGTGCCCTAAATTATTAACACCATATCGCACTGCAAGGTCTCGTTTTAGCGCCAACGTGGAAAAAATATGTCGCATCATTGTATTATTTTCCTAAACTTGTGTTATTTCGAGTGTAAATAAATGATATAATGCGGTGAAATGTGTATTTTCGTGCTGTTTCCAAAACTCCACAGAAACCTCCTCCAAAGGTGCCACTACTAGGGCATGACCAGACCTGGACTTGACTCTGACTTGTTTGACGAAGTACATAATAAAACTTGGAAAAAATCACCATACTTGACACTAGCAAATGCACAAGACATGCGACGCCAAAATCTTCTCAATAGGAAAGAATAAACAAAAATATTTTATACGATATATTAGCTCATTCCACCTGAAACTTACAAAGAACTTCCTGGCTATTAATTGTTAATAGGTCCCGAGTCATGCGACTAAGCAGCACGAGCGCAGTGCCAGTGCTGCTTAGCCGTGCCCTAAGCCTTATTCTACATCGTTCTATTATATGCTATTTCACACCTATCAATGTGTGATGCAGCAGGAACGAGTCGAGCGGCGGCGGCGCGAGCGCAGACGCGGCGATAGCGCTGGTCGCGCAGCTGTTCCCCGCCGCTACCCTGGAGGAGAACTTTGCGGAGCGGCTCGTCTTCTCAGTGCCGCAGTCCGCCGTCTCCAGCCTGGCCAAGTGTTTCCAGCAGATTGAGGATGGTAATACGCTGATTTATACATCTTACTAGCTGCGCCCTACTGTTTTAATCGCGTGGACAATCTCGCGGGAATTGTATATTTATTAGTCCGCGTTTGATCACCAATCATAAATTACAACAAAAAACAGACTTGTGGAAATTAAACTTGTCCCACGTTGGGCGCCAAACTAATTCTTATAATAATCTTAATTAAAGTCATAAATACGAAAATTACCTCATTATACCTTGAACTATTTTAATTAAATGTAGTTTATTTTAACGATTCTTATAGTTTACTTATTTAGAAATAAGGGAACTTAATGGTTCCTTTTTATCGAATACGATTCCACGTTGGGCGCCAATATAAATAAATAAATAAATATAAAAAATTAAAATTTTCAGTCTCTGTCGCTTATGTACCCATGCTAATGAGAGTGACGGTGACAGAAATTGTATCTATTGCCTCACAAATCGATACCTACTTAGTTATTTTATTTTTCAGCAAAAGAAAAGCTCAACATCGTTGAGTACAACTTCAGTCAAACGACTCTAGAGCAGGTGTTCCTGAAATTTGCACAAACTGAAAACGTCGAGTCTGCGGACCAAGATAAATAGACAATAGCTTGTAAGACTTGAGACGTTGGTTATTTGACTTGACTTTGGACTTGGGACCTTTTGACCGATTTATTTGCAAAATGACATAATGACAATGAACGTATGTTCAAATATTCACCCTACTTACCTGATAATAAGGTGGATGATAGCATCCTACAAGTAATGGTTTAATTGCAAATCTGCTTGTACTATTATTTATTCCATATAGTTTTTGGCTTTATTAGGGTTAAAGGAGCACATAAAAATGTGTATAAGACTTGGGATACCAAGTAATTTTGATCAGTCAGACTGTGTGTACAGCCTTTAGAGATAAGTATGGTTAGTTTTTAGGGTAATCTCCATGTCTATCTCCCTTGTATTCCAAGCGAAGTAAAACTACGCTTTCTTTTATTTAAAATTATTTGCCAAAAAATAATTAAAGTCAAATAACTAATGTTACGACGTCGGTGCAAACGTACGTTTTGAAAAAAGAAGATCAAATTGTAAATTAATAAATCGCTTTATTACAATATTATATTGTAGATATTTGGTTGAATTTTTATATGCTTTTTGTAAATGGCACAGCTCTATAAATCTAGTACATTGTGCTAATTCCATGTCGAAAAATTGTAAAAATATGACGTTTCTCAAACGTAATGCCATAAAGTAAGGCACTATAATAGTAACAGAATACTATTTCTCCATCACCAATGTATTCATATAAGAGCTGGCGCCAGTTATCCGATGAGAGAATATACATAAGGGTACCAATAGAGCAATGTATGCGTTGTTTTGTACTTTATTAGCAGTTTTATAATGTATAGTGACGTGAAGGAAACCAGCAATGTGTTTGTTTCTATTTGAAAGATCAAAAATAAAATTATAATTAAAACTTGTTTCAAAATTTAATCAAATTGAAAAGTTTCCATACTGACCGTGTTACTTACAACTTTTTAAATGGCATTCTCATATGTAGCAATAGTAACTGTTCCCGATCTTTCACTGCTAAAATTGGTTATATTTAGCCATGTGAGGGCGCACCAACTAACCTAATTTATTCAGAGTAGTCACCGTGGTCCAAATCGGTCTGGAGTACATCATCATCATCCTACAACAACGTTTTTTAGATAATAATATCAAAAAACCAAATCTACCGAGTAGTCTTTAATGGTCTTCAAATAGATAGAAACTCTTTATTGTGCACAACAGAAATAAAAAAAGTTTACAACCAAAATTAAATGGTAGTAGTATTAGGACAGCAGGTCTCGATCTAATCTTTATTGTCTATACTAATAATATAAAGAGGAAAGATTTGATTGTTTGTTTGTTTGCATTGAATAGGCTCCGAAACTACTGAACCGATTTGAAAAATTCTTTCCCTGTTGGGAAGCCATCCTATCCCCGGGTGACATAGGCTATAATCTATATCCGTGCGAAGCTGGGGCGGACCGCTAGTAGCATTGTAAAATTGTAAAGAACACTATTTATCCTTTTATCACCTTAGATATAATATTGGTAGGTACACTTACAGCCGCACTCAGAGACGTTACTTAAGTTAAGGAATACTTAAAATTGCTCTGTCAACTTCTCGTTGACGGAAATTGTCACACATGAAAACGAGACAGAGCATATTTAAGTATTCCTTAGCTTAAGTAACGTCTCTGAGTGCGGCTGTTAGTACCTTTTAGAGCAGGCATAGTTCACGTGCTTTATGTCACCTTTGTTTGCATAACTTCAAATGGTTTTCTTTTCATTAATCTTTCAAATGAAACAAACACAGAACAAAGCGGAAAAAAAATTGTTTTGCCACTTCTTATCAGCTATTTGCAATGTAATCTGTGTGGATTTCATACGTCTAAACGCGTTTCGCTATGGAGTCGACAAACTTAATAACAAAATACATTTACTTTTAGAGACGTTTTGTACCTAATTATATAATTATTTTAAGCTTAAATGGCAAGACATTTTGCATGAAAATATCATACTTTTGTATTTTGTGGTAAAACACTCATTTTTTAATAGTTAAAGTTTAGACAGGTGGTAATTATAATGAATCCTCACGCGAGTTTTGATGCGGAGGTAATTACTTGCACTACGGTATACTGCGGACTAACAGTGCCTAAGGTCGTTCGTTTAGCAATAGCAGACATTCTTATTTATTTTAAAAAAACATATAGCCGGTGCTAAACGTTTTTTGGTTGAAATTACTATGTTTTTGGCAAATTATTTTGCAAAAAGTCACATTCTATGGTTTTATGTTTTTTGGAAAATTATTATGCAAAAAAACACATAATTATCTATAATTTCTGTTAAAAAGTAATCTGACAAATTTTAATAGGTACAGAAAATAAAAAAACTACCTACATGTACAGTATTAAATAGCAATTTTTATTTATTTTAAAAGTAAATGATAATACCAAGATTTGTACGCTTAATAAGTTACTATATTCTCCTAAATGTAGGAGTTCCTAGTAAATCATGTTTGGTAACTAGTTATGTATTGTTTTAGTAAAAACTTAACTTTAGTAAAAACGTGATTTTTTTCTAGTCCAAATAATGTTGCAGGTGACAGTTAGTTGTTTTATATAATACTAACTAATTGCTAGTATGGCGATGCTAGATGGATTACGCATAATTACTCTGCTTTTGATATAGAATTTATTGATTATCATTTTATTGTAATGATTTTGTTCGTGATATAAGATAACTAGCTGTCACACGCAACTTAGTAATTATTTTAGAGTTTTTACTGTTTCGTAATAATATGTTGCTAGGTTTGATACGAGACGGAAGTCGTTGTATAAAAAATTATATATATCGCATAACTGTTGAAAATTTGTCTAAAACACTAGTCGTAATGTTTAAGTACGGATAGAAATCTATATGATCAGTTTCGGATACATCATTATTGATAGTTGGATGATTTTGATCGTGTCGGATGCTGGAGGCTGCGTTTCGGCATTTTATATATGATATACATAGGTAAAGCGTAGAATTTCAACCGAAGAGTATTTATTAGCGTTTCAACTATTGGGAATCTAAGCATTCTAAAAGGGTGCTAAATGGATTAATCAATATTGAGGAAGTTACTGCAACGTTGCCAGAATGGCTTAATAGCGCACCGTCCCGTAGATTCGGTAGACCTTGTTGTCCTTGTTGCAGAAGACTGTGTATTTGACACAATGACATTTTCTTTCCTTAACGTGGTCTCCTAATGATTATGATTAATTAAAGTAAGATTAGATAGAATCACGCCGCCTATGTTATAAATGCCTTGGGTATGCAGTATGCATGTTTATGATCATTTACGTTGTGTTTTATGGTAAAAGGAGGTACGCAAACACAGTCCCGCTAACGTCAAAAAGTTTTTTATTGCAGTCAGACGTTGACTCAGTGACGTGACTATATGTGTGCACGTACCTTAAAACCGGAAAATACTATGTTTTTGTTTAAACTGACAAGCGCCTTTAGTAGTTAAACAAAGTACAAGCTAATTAACACTAAATAACAGTTAAAATGTCCATAGACCGTTGAAGGTCTAAAGACAATTCAAACAGTCAAGCCCACTACCAAATGCCAGCGTACCCAGCATGCTGGCGGAATTAAAACGCTGAATGACAGTGGCATCATGGTCACGCGCCGCACCAACCAGGCGCGTGTGTGATCTTGGTTCTTACGTACTGTCTTTGTTTATGGGTCGTCTGTTAATATAATTCACCGAATAATAAATCTTATTTCTGGTCCATTAGATATGTATTTTAATATAAAAATTTTATATAAATAATTTGTTTATTTATAAGAGCTTGCTTTGAAGTAGTTTTTAATAAATACTTATTGTAATAAGAATATAAGTATTATTTATTTGCACAATGTGTGATTTACAGAAGATAGAAGTATTATTGTGTCATTATTAACCAGGCCCAGACTCAATACAAAAACGTTCAACCTCCTTTAATTAAAAATGTAAACCTCAAAATCTGATATATATTTATACTAAAACAAACAAAAATGTTGCATTACCTTTAGTTATACATAAAATAGATACATAATCAATAATTGTATTATCTTTCCGTTCAATACATTGTTTAGGTAAAGTTTAGTCAATTATTTTTTTACAGAATAAAGACATCCGACACGATATTGTATTTTATTTTAGTCTTTCAATCGCTGGTTTAATGGTAAGCGCCCATACAAATTTACGGAAGGTACGACAGTAGCCAGAGATTGTGTAACCCAACCACTCAGTATATGTTTATACAGAAGGTACCTTCGAACATCTTGGAAATACTATTGTATCAACACAATATTCAGGCAGCGCATTCCACACACTAGCAGTTCGCACAATAAAAGTGGAATCGAAGCGCTTCGTATGGGTTTTTGGAATATCAACCATAAAGCGGTGTCGATTTTTCGTGCCCGCTCTGGCAATCTGATAGAAAAATGGGCAGGAGGGAATTATATCATGCAGTCAGTCATTCCACTCCGACCAACTGAACGGACCAACTGAAATGGATCAACTAATATTATTTCTCAACGATACAACTATTTAGTTGGTCCGTTAGGAATTCTAAATTTATTCCACTCCAATCAACTTAACAGACCAACTGAAACGGATCAACTATTTTTGCAGTGTCGATGCACACTCCGAAATGTATCCGATAAAAACCGATATTTGTACTAGCAACTTTGCACCGGTGCTCAAGACTAATAAGTCTGAACCAGGGATTCGAAAAAATAAAAAAATAAATTAAAAAAAAACTCATTAGTATTTAAGTGTATTATATAATTTAAAAAAGTCTTGTAATATTACGCCTAAGAGAATATAAGTATATGCAAATGAGCAAATAAAGGCATGGACGATTATGTCCATGGTGAAGAAGTATTTTTTTTTTAAACCAGGGATTCGTTGCTGATGAGCCTCTCTGGAGATCATTATGTGGTTCGAAGTCCTTGCGCCCAATAGTAATAATAGCAATAATTCAAGGCTGACGATAGTGATAAATGATAACATCATGTACTTATGTAAAATATTAACCTCTTATTTTTATTCCAATTACACATTTTCCTTTATGCCTGAGCATCTTTTGTTACATATTTTATTGTTTTGGTAAACGTTTGTACAGTTGCGGATACATTTTCTTTAACACTAGCGTTTCGTTCTGGCTTCGGTCGTGTTGTCAATCACGCTTCAGACGCTATAATATTGTAAACGCGAAAGTGTTACTTGTAACCTAGTTACAATACTTCCAACCCTGGGGTAGGTATACGAGATAGCGTGCTATCCTACTCGCGCCGACTTACTCGAGTAGGTTGGTCGAGTAGGACGAGCAGGTCGGCAGACAAATACCATCGACATCAGACGCACGATAAGACCCCCCATTTTTGTAACGTGTACCTACTTCGAGTTATCTGAGCTAACCACCGAGACATGGCGGTAACGTTAGATAGTGGCGGACGGGTGAAAATGTAGACTTAATGAGACTTTAAATATTTTGTTATACAGGTTTAGAAGGAAAGGGTATCAAAGCCGAAAGGGGTTCACTTCGCTATGACGAATGTTATAATTGTTCATATAATAATGAGAATACGTAATCATAATTATCCAAATTCAAATTCAGTTTATTTACACATAAAATATTACATTACAGTTGAAAACCATATGGCGTAATACTTTATTTACTTACTACATAATATTATTTTAATTAAAATAACAACTATGAAAATAAATAAAGAGTAATTAATGTAACATAAAAAAGTGAGATCAAAATTAAAAACTACAACAATTATATTTTCACATTAAAACAATAGCACACTTAAAAATAATAATAAAAAATTAAAATTTACAATAATTACAGTATCAACAATGGTAAAAATTAAACTAAAATAATGACATTGACAATACTGGTTGCACTTCCTAATCCATCTATCCGCAAACATATGTGTCGGGAAATACAAAACTGAGAGACTCCAATACTGAGAGAAGCTGGTTGAGGTGTCGTTGTGCACGAAACACCGGCTTCGTATGTATGAGAGCATAATATTATAAATACCTAGCTCCTACCTACACAGGTGTGACGCCCAGTCTCCATAAACAACTCGTAACAGAAAGACGCCAATATCATGTTATATTCCAAAAGAATTTCCATGTTTGATGAGTCTAACAATCCTGGGAAAATTAAAGTCTTTTGATAAATACCTCTGGGACGAGATCATACCGTGAATTGGCTTCTACTGTAAACTCAGAAGAAATAAGAGACAAGAGAAGTTTGTCTTTCTACAAGTTTATAAAGATGTACCTAATATAAACTCATCCCCATAACAAACACTCACATAGAAGGAGATGACAATCCTTTTTTTTTTTCTTCAATATTGTTTACAATACAACTGAAAACTGTAAACTGTGTCCAGTATTATCACGACTAGACGGCTGGACCGATCTCTATGAAATTTGGCGAGGAGATAAAGTGCATAACGAATACGGACTTAGGATACTTTTCCTTTCTATCCTTTCATACATAACATTGCCTATTAATGCCACATCTCAATCCATGTTTATCTATTTTAAAAATAAAAAATATGTTCAATGAAATTGAATCAAATAATAATGACAATCCATTGTAATTTATATTTAATTTTGAATATTCATTTTGTTAAATGTGCACTAAAAACAATACAAATGTACAAAGTTCTGAGCTAAGTCAACTCGGAAGGAACTATCCAACAAGATACGGGCTAGCGCTCAGTTTGGTGGCTAGGGTCGACAATCTTTATTGATGTACCATTTTATAGATAGATAGATAGATAGATAGAAACTCTTTATTGTGTACACCAGAAATAAAAATTACAACACGATAGAAACGCTTTTATGTGTAATAAATAAACTTGAAATTTGAAATTAAATTTGAAATTTGCAGATGATAGCACATCCTACTATACCCTTCGACCAAATAATCGCAGACTATAGGTACCTAGCATGTGTAAGACACCTGATGAAAATTATACTAACGATTCTTTGACATCATTTATATCATGGCTTGACAAATATAACTTAAAAAAACATGCACTAGATGAACATAAATGACAATAAAATAATAAAAGAAGTAGAAGACGCTAAATTCCTGGGTCTAACTATTGACACAAAATTTAATTGGTAGCCGAAAATTGTGAATCTCTCAAGAGAATAAGCAGCCAAGCATAATATTATATACCCTCGGCAAACAGACTCTATACTTACTGTCCACTATGGCCTTGTGGAATCCATTTTGAGGCACGGTACAATTTTTTGGGGCAACTCAATAAATAAAACAATAATCTTAAAAAAACAGAAACGCAGTATTAAGCCGATGTTTATATGGATTTAAAAATGAGATAGCTGTAAACTTTCATCGTCATCATCATCAGCCTCTAACTGTCCACTGCTGGACATAGGCCTCTCCCAATGCACGCCACTGAGCTCGGTCGGCAGTACCTTGCATCCAGTTTTTACCCGCCGTTTTACGCAGGTCATCACTCCACCTGGCAACAGGGTGTCCTACACTACGTTTGCCTAAACGTGGTCTCCACTCCAGAACTCGTCTACCCCATCGGTTATCGGTTCTTCGGGCAATGTGGCCGGCCCACTGCCACTTCAGCTTGCTAATCCTTTGAGCTATGTCGGTAACTTTGGAATCACTTCGTTCCGAATTTTGTCCCGTATAGAAACTCCAAGCATAGCTCTCTCCATAGCTCGCTGAGCGACTTTAAACTTGTGTCCACGTCTCGGCACCTTAGGTCATAACACACATAGGACACACTGGCTGTAAACTTTACTTTAATAGAGTTCTTACACTTATAAATAGCTCAAAAATTTAATCCATACTTTTATAGACAGCACATTTGTAAAAAACAAAGCGAGAGCAATTTTCCACGCTATTTTGTAAAAAAAAAAAAGTAAAATTAAATAAACATTAATAAAAAAAATAAGTAAAATCCAAATTTTTAAATAATATTACTATTTGGTATTATTGTATTTACCCAATGTATTTTGTATTTTTCAAAAGTTGATTGAATCAGGCGTTACTTTGCGGTTCAAATTAGCATCACAAATAGGTATCTATAGAAAAAAACAGTTTATCCCAAAATCCTTATTGTTCTCGAAACGACGTAGAAGCTGAATTTCACTAGAAATTCGCCAATGTTTCAAGTTGGCGCCAATATTTCTATCTAAACATCTATCGTTCCATGTCATATAGTAGCTATCTTATCAAGCAAAGCCTTCAAAGACGTTATAAAACAGTTTGCAGTGTCATATTGTTTTACAAGAGTTATCTTTGTGAACACAGGTAGTGGAATCTCTACTAGCTATTTGATTTATGTTACACGGTTACACCTTATCTTTTATCTTAAGCCTTATGAAACCCATGGGAAATATTCATATACCTTAACTGTCAAGATTGTAGCGTCAAATTTGAGTGGCAGCTTTTTTTTTGCACATTTAAAGTGGTGTTTATCACGACGCTTTCTGTTTCCGGACAAGCTATGGTGTTCAAACAAATTACAAGCCTCCTGGGGCCTTACGGACAACTGCTATTACAGGCACCTAATCTTCTTAGTTGGAAAATCACGCGACCGCAAACCTTATCGCGTCCAGATACGATTTGCGGTCGCGTGATTTTCCAACTGAGCGGATTAGGTGCCTGTAATAGCAGTTGGCCGTAAGACCCCTGCTGTTTCCATACCTCCACAGATTGGGCCAAAGACTCTCACTCAGTGAATTTTTATCTTCACAAAACGATGAAATGGGGTAAAAAGCTGCGCGCCTTCTTAGCAAATAAATTTCAGACTAATTTAACGGACGACCAAAAAAAGGTTTAAATAAAAACCCCCAAAATCGTATGAAAACCTAGGACATTTTACAAACATATAAATCTCAGGGAAACTGGGGAAATTTCAGGTTACCATAGCCATAGCTTAGGAAACTCTGGTTTTAGATATACCTACCTACTTAGCAATATTTGTGGGGATAAAAAGTCCATCCCCATGATTCATATATACTGAATTAAATTGAACCTTATGAAAACTACTAGAAGTAACATGATTTATTTACACGAAAAATATTGAAAACAGATATGTATTTAAAACCTCATCATCACAATCAGCCTTTTAACAGTCCACTGCTGGACTTTTAGCCTAACCCCGAAAGGGTGATTGGGGCATATCCACCACGCTGGCCCAGTGCGGGTTGGTGGATTCACATACGCCGTTGAATTCCTAGTTCAACCCTAAAACCTAAAACTACTTAATTATTATATTATGTACCTATTGACAAAAAAAAGTAAACTTGCTAAAAAATATGTTTGGATATTATTTTATCTTAGATAATTATAATATGTAGGTATTGTACACAGTACACATATGTACGTCTTTTATTCATAATTACACGGGTACGTACCTACGCAAGACTTTTGTTTCTTATCTAAAGGCAGGTCGGTAAATATTAACTATTCAAACAGTACATAAACACAATGAAATGTAGAGACACGTAGCTAGGTGATATTATATAAAAACTACTTACTTGATGTGATGCAATTCATTCATAGAGGTAGGTGGTACCAAGGATATTCTACCTCTTTAGGGTAGGTATATATAACATCCTTGGGCAGTACCCACAGAAAAGTTTTTTTTTCGTTTAAATTAGAACGACTGTCAAGGCATTTTTTTGTTGTAGCCAGTTGCACCCATTTAAACGAAACGTCAGTCATTCGAAATCAGTTAGCAACTGTGATGCCGGCAAAGAACTTTGAGACCTAACTCAAAAAGGTAAGGTCCAAGTTCTTTGGATGCGGAGTTCGACGTATTGATCTAAATAAGAATGTTCAATCAAGATTCTCTCATAATGCCTGGCGACATATTTTCCTTCTCATTTCCGTTCTATTTACTTCTCTTTTCTGTGGTGGTACCTATACCTAAAATGAATGTATATTATGTAGTATCTAAAATAGCCAAAAAAAACCAATTAAATACCCTAAGACTTAATCGCAGCTAAAAGACCTACCACTTAACCTCCATGGTTAAACAAGTGTCAGTCTAGGAATAATTAAAAATGTGTTATTCCTGTCTGCCCTCATTCTGTCTCCACCAGAAGACTATAAATGGAATAAAAATTCCTCTCTGTCCCCGAATTTGATTTAAACAGGAATAAATATTAAATATGATATGTTCATATTTTTGAACTTACCTACTTGATAATAATAGGTCCATTATTTTAGAAAATATAGTAAAAAAAATATTTTTGTATTTTTTTTTTACTTTAAATTTGTTGGCGGCCTATTTTTGTCTCCTTTAATATTTTGTACGTAGCACGTATTTCAATGTGCACACAGGTTTGATTATCTTTGCCATTTATAATTATCAATTAAAAAACCGACTTATTCAATAAGCAATAAAGTTAAAAAAAAAAGTTAATAATTAGTAAATACGCAAACTTAGATTACATATTTTTCCAGTTATTTTGATTTAAAAACCAAACCACTGAACCAATTTTGATGAAACTTAGATGGGACCAATCAATCTAGAAGTAAATCCTTTCAAAAAGAAATAAAAGAATTGTCGAAATCTGTTTATAAATTACGGAGTTAAAATGCAAGCGAATTGACAGCATCCTCCTTTTTTTAAATCGGTTAAAAAAGATAGAAATACCAGTTAGCCACGAGCGTCGAAGAGGACTCAAAAGAATCATAAGTTAGGTAATCACTGAACCAGTTCCTAGGCCGGTCTGATTAAACCCTTCGATTCCAGGTTCGCCTACATAACGGCACGCTACCCTGTGGCTCAAGTGATAAGCTTTAGCGTAAAATTCTTTTCGCGAGTTTTATTGTCTTTTATGTCTGTTTTTTTTTTATTTTATTTTTAGTAGATATAAAGCAAAACTAAATTGAATGTACGGCAATCGATCTACGATTGTTTCAAACTGGGCAATGATCTCAAAAGTTAAAATATGCTGAGAATCATCTCACTAAATCCATCGAATTCCTCACCTCGCGTTATGAATGCATGACCATGACACAAAAATTCACCACATACGACGACAATACAAAACACGCAAAAGAGAACACAATTTTTATTTACAATGAAAAGGATCACCGAAATAAAATATCTGGGTATTGTAATTGACCAACGTATGTCATGGCACATAAAAATGTTTGCAACTCGACTTCGAAAGCTAATCTAGGTGTTCAAAAAACTAAGACATGTCACAAATTTTGAGCTACTGAAACCAACCATATAATTATATTAACCATATAATTATCAGGCCCTCTGTCAATCCATAATAGCTTACTACGTCACAGCCTGGGGCGCCCAAAGGTCTATACTGAAAGCAGAAAGTCATGACTTTCAAACCTTATCGTTTTCCAACAACCGAACTGTTTGCTCAATGTAAGGTTCTGACGGTCAGACAGCTTTTTAATATAATTATTTTGTTGTAATTACGTACTACCATTTCACAACATGTTAAGACTCCATACGATTTGATATGGACATAAGAACTAACACTGATTTGTTTATTAAACAATTTACTTACATACAGCTTATTCTCGGACCTCACATTTAAACTAAAAACTAACCACAACTCTAACATATTCTCATTGAATAGAAATAGGTGCATGGCCAAATTCAAGGTCTGACTTCTGTCTCTGAATTATGAAAAGACAGAAACCATACTAAAATTTGTTTGCTATTTATGTATAGTGTATTATTCAATGTTTGCGTATAAGTATATCTTGTGTCTATTCATATTTTATCATACTATTATAATTATATTTTCGTCTAGTTTTTCTTCTTTTTATACGTTATACATTTACATACTTAAAGTGTAATGACTGAACTCATGTATTTATTGTAATTCAGTCTGTTTGTTATTTATTGTTTAATAAACTGTACAGCAGGAAGACATTGGCACCTGAGAGAGCACCCGTTGGCTCCGTGGCGAAGCGAAGGTCGAGTGTGGCGAAGCGACACTCAGGGGCGACCGCAAGAGCTTCTGGCGGGAGCCCACCTGGAGTCAGACTTGAGTTGGTTAGGTTCGAAATGAGTGACAGATCTAACACAGTTGTACCCCGTTGTTGTAACTGACTTATATATACCCCAAGTGTACAAAATATGGTGCAGTTCAACCCCACAAAGATGCAAGTAATCGCGGTAACTGCTAAGAAAAGCGCATTCGCTACTTCACCCTGTTTTCAAGGCCCCTCACCTTGTCGTAGAGCATTTTGGGCGTCGTCATTTCTGGAGAGGTCCAGCTTAGGAGTCACGAGCACAGATTATTCTAGATCGGGTGTTAACACTCCACATTTATCTAACACAATATGTATATGCAACACATATAAGTATGTATAACTAGTAGCTCAATGTTTACATAAATGTATTATGTAAATTGTACACAAAACATATAGACAACCAGCAAACATAGGGTCGATGGTCACTTGAGGTGACTCACAATATCCGAATAGATCCTTGGCTGCGTCCGAAGCCCGAAAAAAATTACCCGCCTTCTTGGGTACCTGGGTAAAAGTTAGCGTCTGTCGAAATATCTACAAACTACTTTATGTCGAGCGAGAGATAGAGATCGAGATCTCAAATACGACAATCGTCCGCAATAACATAGTATACCAACTCATTATTTTTACGATTTTAAATTTGTAGCGATACCAATGAACAATAATAACTAATAGTCCATATGCAAAAAAACGCGGGTGGAAAGATCGTCTGCTTCGAAGAGTTCGATTAAAGTCATCAAGCCTGTTTGAGGCCAGATCAGTTCGCACCCGCCACGCCACGTTACCATATCTCCCTTGTTTATTTAATGTGAGAGACAGGCAGGAGGGTATCCTTTGCGCTTTCCATCAGGTGGACGAGCAGCTCATCTTGTTAGCCAACAATGGAAGTAGTTGCCGCGGGTGATAAGCGGAGTGTGTTTATAGGCGTTTGATGAATACGATACGGTACATTGTTTGATAAAAGTTAGTAGGTAACTTTAAATGCAAGTTATAGATGGGCCAACAAAATGAACAAACAAACCAAGGTGCAGGGCCTCTATTTTTGAATCGCTCGTATGATATTTCGCACGAAAATATCAAGCGAAACAACTGACTTTCGAACGAAATCCTAAACAAAAGTCGCTTTTATGAAATGATCATATGGTTCGAGTAGTTCGTTTTGAACCATTCGAATTTGCTTTCTAACAATTTTCCATTGAAACAAATCTATCGAAAATATCATGCGAAATCAAAGACTTTCTATCGTTGAATTCGAATGATATTTTCGTGCTAAATCATACGAGCGATTCAAAAATAGAGCCCTAAACACACTTTCCTATTCATTATATTAGTATGACTGGCTGTAGCCCGCGACTTCGTACGCGTAGACTTTCATATAAACTTTCAACCCCCTTTTGTCATCCTTAATTCGGCTCTTTCGTAAAATCCTTTCTTAGCGGACCTTTACACCCCATAAGGAATCTACCTGCCAAATTTCAACTTCGTAGGTCAAGTAGTTTTCGAGATTTCGTGTTTGATGAGTGAGTGAGTAGATGAATTTCGCTTTTATATTATATATAGATTAAAGAATGAATTACAAAAGCTTTGTGTTTGATTAAATTGCGTTAAAAAAAATCTAAAGTATATCCATGATGAGAGTGGCGGACATCAGGTGGATGCAGATAGCAGGCTATCGTTCAGTGTGGTGGATTTCTGAGGGGGAAGGGAGGCCTATGTTCAGCAGTGGACGTCTTCTGGCTGATGATGAAGTATAAACCATAGTTAAAACAGTGTTTTGATAAACCATAGTTTTCTAATAATACGATACAAACAATGACATGCGTTAGGCGGTGGCACGCTTCCTCTTATCGCTCGGACCACAGAATAGATTCTACGCCAGTAACTGTCGCGAAGTAAAGCCATTCATATTGTACCGACTCGACCGCTTGAGAGAGCGGGTCAAATTCGCCAAGGTACAATAAAAAATTACATTAGAAAAAAAAATAACTTAATGTAAAACAATTTTAAAGTGTGTTACGAGTGCGTGCCAGTGCGTGTTAAAGGATTAAAATAAAAAAGGTGTCAAGGTATGTAGTTCCTATTTACCATCCGGCTTTAAAATAGTAGATTATACAAGTGAAAAAAGAGGAAATTAAATTCAAGGGACTCAATTGGAACCCGAGAACAGCGAAGGGTAAAGCATATATTTAGAAGGGCAGAGTTTCATTATGCAGCATAATTTAGCAGCTGTAACACAGGTCTTCCTTGAACAGCTGCTTACGAGACACGTACAGTAAGGTACTTATACTCATAATGAATTGTTAATTTAAGACTTGTTAGGTGAATATTGTAAAATTATAAATATTGGGAATAAATGAATTGAATTGGATAAAGTGAACAACTCCGAAATATTAAAAAGCTGTGATATTTGTAATATATTTCGAGTTACGGAATTTTAAATGCCAATCTGTATTAAAAATATAAATATCATCGACGTTGGATGATACGATTGGATCGGTTTTTCCTTTTGTTCCTATTGATTTGGGCATTTATTTTCATACAAACACGCGGTTCGTGTTGAATCACTCGCATCGCTCAAGATCTCTAGTAGTATATTCCTTGATTCTAACACTTGAATCACTCAAGTGTAGGTACATAACTCGTGAAAAAAAATCCTCTCGGTCCTTGTATCCCTCGCTCCGCTCAGGATTCTACTCTAGAATCCTTCGCTGCTCTCGAGATCCAACCTTGTCCCTCGAATTAAATTCCCTTTTTGACTGGTTTTTTTAAATCTTTATTTTAAGTGCTTTTACGCAAAGCGAAAATATCGCATATTTTTTACTTGTATATAATTTACTATTAGACAGTTCCTGTTTAATAAGCTTAGAATAACTAGGTATGTTCTAAGTTAATATGCTATTTTCCTAAACAGCATTATTTTTTCATTATTTGTGTAAGTAATTTATCATAAAACCACTAAGCATTACTAAATAAAACATTCGATGCAATTTAAATTGATTGATAGGTACGTAACGGTCGTATTCCTTTTTTTTTTTTCTTCTTCCCCGAGTTGGGGCTTTTGGCTCCGCATGATTGATGCAGTTGCCATATTCAAGTCGTATGAGTTTAGTTTTAGATTTCGTATTCCTTTACTAACTAGATTTAATTCACTAACCAACGTATCAACGTATGCGTACGTACCTACGTAACGTAAAAATCAATAATTTAGTACTGCTATTCTAAATAAGTACCTACTTATCTACCCAGTGTCGGTTTTTAGCTCTACCACAGCGCCCTGGACGAGATTCTACCCTCTCCGTCTACCTATTTAGTGCAACGTAATTACTGTAAATGACGTGAGTTATTGACCTATTTAAATGATTGATTGTACAAGTATCATCCATCTTTTAAATACTCTTGTTATTGTAAATTCTTGTTACCTAAAATAACAAGAATATGGTAGGATTTCTTGCATTTCGTAGGTCTGGAAACTGTATGATAATATAATTATTGTAGTTTCCCTTAGGCGCAACTAGTAGTGTCTATAAGAAAAAAAAACACCGAAGGCTCAACTCGGTCCCTAGGCTCTACTGCGAGGCTCAAGTGCAAACGCAACTAAAGTTTTCACCTCGTGAGCACAAACTCGAGGTGGTTTCTATAAAAACCCTAACTTCCTCTTTACTTACTTTGAAAACGAGAGTCATCATTTCAGCCGTAGGACCGGTAAGACGTCCACTGCTGGACATACGCCTCCCCCATCGATCTATCATCGGTCGAATACGAAAGTAAATGTTTGTAATTTTCAAGGGTATAATCCTAAATAGAGTATAAAACGCCCTTGGTAATTTTGGAAAAATTAAAAAAAAAACATACCGGCCAAGTGCGAGTTCGGCTCGTGCACTGAGGGTTCCGTACCACCACAAAATACATTAAGGTTGTCCAAGTAACCGAATTACCAGTTATTACAACGCCTTCCTAAATTGTCGGAGCAATTGCTACGCAGTTTGCTACAGGCGCTCGAGTATAACACAATTATAACTTGGTAATGAACAGATATTTGTCAGACTTGAACTTGGCCATTATTTGTTGTTATACTTGTTGTTGTGAGTGTGTACTATAATCATGCCAAGTTTGACGCTTGTACGTATTATAGTTTTTACATTAAAGCTTATACAAAAATACGTTAAAAGAATACGTTTGTTGATACGGGGATCTCCCTTTCGTTTTGACTTTTTTATTATTAAGTTAATTTGCCGTAACGTTACATATTCTTTGAAAATTTCAACTGGCTATCTATTACGGTTCGAAAGATACAGCCGACAGACAGACATCGTAGGGTTAGTAATAGGGTCCCGTTTTTATCCTTTGGGTACGGAACCCTAAAAATGGCAAACTACCATTCAAACAAAAAATAATGACGGACAGGCTAATGTAATATGCCCCATATCGACTTTAAACATAATTAACTATTGGTCGCGAACAGAGCCATTGAAAGGTTGGATTCCTTGCAAAGTTTCAAATCACTACGACAAAAAAGTCAGGAATTAGTGAAATCTGAAGTACGTCCACGACATTCAACATTTGTTTACTTAATTATAGCTATAGTTAATCAATTACAAGTGAAGCAATAATAAAAGCATGTTTAAAAAAACAAGTTTTGTCTCCTTTACCGGTTCATTAGGAAGGTATGTTAAAAAAGCTAAGATACAGGGTACCCTCTAATACTTATACTATATTATGTAAATAGGTATCACATTCTGGTTACATGATATTCTAAATAGCTGTGAATAAAACCCGTTCCATTTAACGGAATAACGTCATTAAACGATTAAACGCAAAAAAACTAATATAACGGCCAAAATGCGAATAAATTTTGTATGTCGAAGGTTCCGAACCTACCAAGTTTTTTTTCCATTGAAAATGTTTCTTATCTTGAGCACATTGCTTACTAACAAATTGTAACCCCTCCATTTCAAATCAATTATGCCTATGTCTATGCCAATTTTACAAATAAATTATGTCTATTTCAGACCTGAAGGTCTGTTTTTTTATATATTTGCACCAAAATGAAGGATCTAACGTTATATAGACTCTCTCTAAAAATATCGGCTGTGATATACAGCGTAGTGATATGATTATTAACGTGATATTTACCGTAATAAGGTTGTGGATGGAGCTCCCGATATTTCGGATGCACCGTGTCCGAAATATCTGGAGCTCATTCCATAACCTTACCACGCATTGGCGGATCCAGAAAATTGACAACAGGCGGAAAATTGAGTCGAATGTATGGAATTGCTAGGTGTTTGGGGGGGGGGGGGCATGGCCCCCATGGCAGGTGGCCAAAACACCTAGTAATTCCATACATTCGACTCAATTTTTCGATTTGATTCCTTCGAACCTTGTCAGAATGCCCCCCCCCCCCAAAATGAAATCCTGGATCCGCCCCTGAGGTAAGTAAATATCCCGTAAATAATCATAAAACTTGTTCACGGGAAACCACCATATTCGCGGGAAAAGGTTGGTCGAACAGTTCAAAGTTAGGTGCATACAATACGATCTACCCTCTTTCTTAGACCAACCTAACCTCTTTCATAATACCTACCTGTAATGAAACAACCGCAGGGTTTTTATACCTATAGAGTTTGTTTTAAGAACTAGTTCTACTAAATTCTCACAACAACCTGTACATCACCCATAAAAGGGTTCCTCTTTACAATTTCGGCACGGAACCCTATAAAGGACGAACTTTTAGACTCGTTTTGGTAACATTCAGAGACAGGTTGAGGATTTGACCGCAGTTCACTTGACATTCGCAGGTCTAAGATCTAACATAAACACGCTTGTTTTGGAATACTAC
This sequence comes from Agriopis aurantiaria, assembly GCA_914767915.1. Classification (NCBI taxonomy): domain Eukaryota; kingdom Metazoa; phylum Arthropoda; class Insecta; order Lepidoptera; family Geometridae; genus Agriopis; species Agriopis aurantiaria. The sequence continues at coordinate 625,891 of OU612002.1, read as the reverse complement.
CTACTAGCTTCCCTCACAGAGAGGAAAGATTAAAAAAATTCGCCATATTTTTTGTCTACGTCTGTCCACCAACTCACCTGATGGAATGCGGTTGTGGCCGAAGATGGAGCATGTAGGCCTAGAAGGTACTTATTCACTGTGGTTTTGAAAACACCAGGTTATAGTTTTCAGGAAACAAGGACGGTCGGTGGCAAGGTTTTCCAGTCCCTAGCGGTTTGCATTAAGGTGAAGGCAAACCGGCTAGGTCAAGCTAGTGGCATGTCGACTATGTAGCCAGTGGCGGCCCTGGGGTAGACCGAGAAGAGCGGTCGTTCAAGGCGCCAGGTAGCAAGGGGCGCCATAATGCCAAATGCGAAAAATAATATCGAGTGAAGAACATAGTAGGCGCCTTTTGATGCGCGGGTCTGCCCCGAAACCAAATGAAATAAGAATTTATGAGTAAAAAAAATGAGTAGGTATAAGATAAGCATAGCTGTACGGCCCCCACATTTCTTGCTTATTGAAATAATTGTATTTTTTTAAAGATGGTATTTTTTATTTATTTAACACTAGCAACACACCCCGGCTTCGCACGGGTGTAAGTCTTAATTTTTTACACCTTGGGTTACATTATTGGAGTTTTAGTAGGGTTCCCTATTTTTTTTTTTAAGTATAGTGTAGCTTCCCAACAGTGAAATAATTTTTCAAATCAGTTCAGTAGCTTCGGAGCCTATTCAATGCAAACAAACAAACAATCAAATATTTCCTCTTTATAATATTCATCATCATCAGCCAGAAGACGTCCACTGCTGAACAAAGGCCTCCCCTTTTAACCCCCACACTAAACGACAGCCTGCCTTTTGTATCCACTGGATGCCAGCGACTCTTACTATGTCGTCGGTCCATCTAGTGGGAGGCCTACCTACGCTGCGTCTTCCGGTTCGTGGTCTCCATTCAAGAACCTTTCTTCCCCATCGGTTATCGGTTCTCCGAGCGATGTGGCCTGCCCATTGCCACTTCAACTTGCAAATTTTAACAGCTATGTGGGTGATTTTGGTTCTTTGGCGAATATCCACGTTTCGGATTCTATCGCGCAAAGAAACTCCGAGCATAGCTCTCTCCATTGCCCGCTGTGTGACTCTGAGTTTTTCCAAAAGGCCAACAGTTAAGGACCACGTCTCAGTACCATATGTCATCACTGGCAACACACACTGGTCAAAGACCCTTGTCTTTAGGCACTGTGGTATCTTGGACGAGAAGATGTCACGCAATTTCCCGAACGCTGCCCATCCGAGTTGGATTCTTCGGGCGACCTCTTTGCCTAACTTGGACTTACCTAACTGAACAATCTGTCCAAGATATGTGTAATGGTCAACAACTTCGAGAGTATCGTTCCCAACGACTACCGGCACGGGTTCAACATGGACATTGGACATGATTTTTGTCTTGTCCATGTTCATTTTAAGACCCACCTGTTGGAAAAGGCTACTGAGGTCGCTGAGCATCGTATTTAGGTCCTCCAGCGACTCTGCCATGATGACTATATCATCGGCAAAACGAAGGTGAGTGATGTATTCGCCATTGATGTTGATGCCTAATCCGCTCCAGTCCAAGAGCTTGAAAACGTCCTCCAATGCGTTCGTGAACAGTTTCGGAGAGATAACATCTCCGTCTCACGCCTTTCTGCAATTGGATTGGTTCCGTGCTCTCGTCCGCTTTATAATATTAGTATAGATATATAAACTGAAATACAATTAAAAGGCGAGCAAGCGTCGACCAAAGAAAAAGCTTGGAAAGAGAATTTCGCTCCAACAGGACTATGGGCTAGGGCCGCCACTGTATGTAGCCTATGTAGGAATGATATTTATGTGTTCTCCGACTTGTTATGTTGTAGAAGGGGGAAGGAGGGATTAGGTCGTGTTCTTCAAGAGCAAACTCACCGAAATGCAGCCTGTAAAAGATTGCCAAGCACGCTATCGTTCAATGCCGAACTTTGACGCCTGTCACACTCCCAACAGCAACAAGCATTCCGACACTTTCAGTGAAAGAAAGAAAGAGAATAAATTTTATACGACACCTTTACAAAAACTTATATCTAAAGGATACAATCAGTGTGGAATGGGTCCGTCTCAGCATTAATGCTGATAGTCAAGGACTATCAGCGCTGGTTTTCAGACGAACCCTTGAGTTTACACTTAATACAAATTATAGAAAGCTAGCGGTCCGCCCCAGGGGTGCAAGTACCGTTCTTTTAGCGATCGAAAATTCGCTAAAATGCCATAGAATCGATCACAGCGAGTACTGAAAAAATGGCCTATTATCGAATTTGACGACCTCAACTGTCAATTTGACGATCGCTAAAAGAACGGTACTTGCACTGCAGCTTCGCACGGGTATAGATTATAGCCACCGGGGATAGTGTAGCTTCCCAACAGTGAAAGAATTTTTCATATCGGTTCAGTAGTTTCGGAGCCTATTCAATGCAAACAAACAAACAATCAGATCTTTCCTCTTTATAATATTAGTATAGATAATATAAACGATCCATTTCCATCACAATCTAAACTTTATTAAACAGTCAACAGGCATAAAATATAATACAATTAAACAATAAAAAATAAATTAATTCTCAAATGAATGTTATCCATGAATACAACACAAATGTGGGTGGCATAATAAACTTTATATATGGCACTAGAAACTATATGTCTTTTTTTTTTTATCTGTGGCTTTTACGAAGATCATAAGAGATTTTTGTTGATAGAAAATGTCAGTAACTAGCTATGTCAGCGGTTTCACCCGCGTTGACAATCTCTTTAGGACGATTTTTGGAAAAAGCATTCGAGCACGAAAAAGCACGTCGACCCTCCAACAAACTATGCAAAAAATCAAACCATCATACAATCGAACCATTGAGCAAGTAGCACATCCCTAGCGACACAAAAATTGCTTCTGCGCAGGTCTTGCGGCCAACTTCCGATGAGAACTGTAATAAGATTTTTTCCCCGGAATTTTCGCCAGCTGCTCTGGCAACCTCAGTTCCCGCGTGAAAAAGACCAAAACACTTCGCATTTCTACTAATATTATAAATGTAAGTTTGTGTGTATCCTCTCAACATTGAATGAAACTTGGTATGGAAGTCATACCTTAGATTACCAAACAGTATACTTTTAACCCGAAACGACAACGGGTGGAACCACGGAGCACAGCTAGTTTAAGCTTTATTTGCGCCACTTTGACAGTTGCTTTTGACAGTTCCAGTGGGGGGCAGAAGGGGGCAAATGCAACGTGGCATAAAATTATTTACTATTATGGGAGATGGGGGCAGCTGCCCCCCCCCCCCCCCCCCCCCCGCCCCCGTTGCGTTATAACAACACAAAAATGAGATTCTCACTATAATTTGTCTTCTATCACAATCACAGCCACTTAACTAAAGCTTTTAAATATAATATAATGCTACACTAACAAGCGTATTCGGGTCTTGTTATATAATTGTTCACAATTTTACTAACTAATAATACATATTTATTTACTACCGGACGTAATTGGGCGAAGTACGAATATTCGTTACGTAAAACACGTATCCAATTTCATACAAATTTAGAATATAAAAATTTAAATTTCTATGTAATTCGATACGATGGTATATTTCTCAGTAAACCATTTGGAATGCATTTTATTTAGTAATAAATCATCAATAAATAGGCATTTTTTGGCAAGGTTAGGAACATATTTAAACCGTAATTTAAATTAAGTGCACTTCGCAAGCCCAACAATTCTTTCATTATTATTAACCGACGAAAAAATGGAGGAGATCGTCTTGTGACTGAACAAGTTGTTACTAAAGATAATATGAAAGCAAACATTGCTTAAAACTACTGCTTTACAAATTATTCGCTTCACATTATCGGTGACAACTACAGTTAAAGTTATATGATTATTTACGGGATATTTACCGTGGTAAGGTTGTGGAATGAGCTCCCGTAACTTCGGCGCAGTTACATGCACCATGTTCACGGGAAGACTGAAGAATACAGGTGGTTGGTCAAACAGTTAAAAAGACTAAGAAAGAGGGTATAAGTCTGCACCTAACTTTTTAACTGTTCTCCAACCACCCGCATTCTTTGTCTTCCCGTGAACATGGTGCATGTAACTGCGCCGAAATATCGGGAGCTCATTCCACAACCTTACCACGGTAAATATCCCGTAAATAATCATATAACTTTAGTGAACAACCGTGATAGTTAAAAACTGTGAACTACAATTAATTATCCAAAACTGAATGAAAATCCTGTTTCCACACACAGCTTTTTACCCGACTGCCCAAGACGGCGGGTATGTATGCATGTTTATGTTCATGTGTTTTCTTTTATTGTAGTTGTTACAATTAAGTGCAGCTGTCAGCGATCATCCGTACTATGGTTTACTGTTAGGGACACTGCGCACTACACTGGAGACCATACTATGAATATGAACGTACCAGACAAAAAACTGATCACGCCTAATAGAACTGCATCTCAGAGCAAATAGAAATAATGAGGATACACGGTGTACTCCCACAGGGAAGTAAAAGTCGCTTCTTTGCTTCTTCGCTTTTCCCGTCAAGTGTCAGAATGTCGTAATTTTTTTTTTTTTTTTACTATGACTTCTGTTCGCTCTGAGAACTGCATCATATCATTATCAGCCTATCATGTTCCACTTCTCAGACTCGGGCCTTCTCTCAGAGAGATGAGGCTCTAATCCACCATGCTGGCCCAGTGCATGTTGGTGAATGTCAAATGTCTTTCAACTTTTGAGGTTCTTAGACACACCAGTTTCCTCGCGATGTTTTCCTTCACCGTTTTTGAACAATGGTATCGAAACTGCACATAATTTATCTAACTACAAAATAAGTCATTGGTGCAGGGCCGAGGATCGAACCGGGTGCCGTCAGATTGTAAAGCGCACATACTACCGCTCAGCCACCATCGCTCAATATAACTGCATCAACAATACAAAAACTCGTTTACTCACCGTCATGACTCTCTACAATGTTGGTCGGTGTAGAAATGTTCTAGCCGGCATTGTTTCATATTTATACAAAGCATTTTGTTACGTTAGCCATGTCAGCCTATTTGGGAGACCACTAGACTTGAAAGCGTGAAGTCGCGGGTTCAAACCCCGGGCCTGCACCAATGAGCTCTGGAGCTTATGTAAGGATTTTCATACCACTGGCTTTTCGGTGAAGGAAAAACATTGTGAGGAAACCTGCATACGTACGGAGAAGAAATTCAATGGCGTATGTGAATCCACCAACCCGCACTGGGCCAGCGTGGTGGATATGGCCCAATCACCCTTTCAGGGGTAGGCTAAAAGTCCAGCAGTGGAGTGTTAAAAGGCTGATTATGATGATGATGATGACGATGATTTTGTTACGTGCTGATACGGTTATGTTCATGGAATTGGGCGGTGTAGTAGGTTGTGACCTTTATAGTAAACTAAGGTGGAATCTTATTTAGAACATAACTTGCATGTTTCTGCACGAGTACATGACTAATAAATTATCTATGGCACTAGTTCTACGCACACATCACAATAGTTTTTGTGTACTACAGTGTTACGCATATAGACTGTACTAAGCCGAAAGGAGGTCATTGTACTCGTCATTATGAACAACTTTTACTATAGGACCTGAAATCACGCTTCTCCATAGAAAACGGTGATTCACAAATCACAGTCGACAAAATGCGTAACAGTCTATATGCGTGGGGCGGTATTTCTTGGATTACTGTGCCTATGCAGTATTTAGTAAACCTGTTGGCATATTAGCATATTTTCAGGCAGCACAAACTTTGTTACTCGATCGTTATTATTTTCATACAATGGTTGCCTGGAAGAGATCGATTTTAGCGATAAGGCCGCCATTTGTGGCACTAGCTACTAAGTTTCTTTATCTGTTTGTAATTTTTATTGCTGGTGTGAACAATATCATTAAGACCGCGCTCCCGGCTATCTCTTTCGCACATTTGCAACAACAAAAAAACAGGTTTTTTTATTGTATTTAAAATAGCATTGCACATGTTTTAAACTAACAATTGCACAGTGATTATTTAAATGTCATATACAGTTCACAAATTTGACGACCAGAATTTGTCGGCCGCTTCTTGAGCTGCCATAAATTAAAGTTATATGATTATTTACGGGATATTTACCGTGGTAAGGTTGTGGAATGAGCTCCCGATATTTCGGCGCAGTTATATGCACCATGTTGCCACCATAACTGCGCCGAAATTTCAGGAGCTCATTCTACAACCTTACCATGGTAATATCCCGTAAATAATCATATAACTTTAGTGAACAAATGTCATAAATTGTTATTATTTTGAAAACGGGCGAACGAGAGCCTTTGGCGAGAAGTGATCTTTTAAAGAGACATATCGAACTGTCAAACGTCAGACCCGCAGACATCCTAATAGAGGAGTATACCGGTAGAGCGGGCGGGTGAAAAACAGATGTTAACAGTCTCGTTAAAACGTCATTCCTAGGGATACCTTCCAAGCATCTTCCTGTATGTTATATTCATGAAACAAGTGACTGCTGTGTCAATGGGGTGTATGATGATGGGGATGGAGCCGAGCCCGATGGCCACCACCATCCCGGAGCGGATGTGGACTGGGATGCCCTTAGCGTAGCGGATGAGCAGCTTGTTCGAGAATGCACATATCCTGGAAATACAAAAGGATTCTGTTATAACGACCTACCGTTTATAACTACGCAGAAGTAAATGCACATGAACTTTTTTTGAAGTAAATACTTCTTTAGGCACATTGAGCACTTTTTGGGATAGGGAAAAAGTACTAAACTCGCGTGACCGTCTCGCTCAGATACTCGTTCGGGTAAAGTCGGCTGGGGTCGGCTAAGGGAGCGAGAGAGATATAGTCCACCTTGATGAAGTTTTCACTTCTGTCGTGTGGTCTTAAACACGTGCTTTTTTACTTTTTTTCTTTTCTTTTAATGGAGTGCCTAACTTTCACACAACTATGGAGTTAAATACAACTGACTTCAAAATATTAATTACAGGCTCGACTATATATTTTTATGTTTTTTTTTATGTTTTAGGATATTGTCTAGATCCAGCGGGACTAAGATGGTTCAGTCCCGCAAATACCTGGATTGAAATTATCTTGCGGGACTGCATGCCTTAGTCAGGTCTAACTAAAACGTATAAAAATATGAAAACTCATGGATCCTGAGATCTAACCTGTTGATGGTGAACCCTGGAATCACCACAGAGGCTAGCGTCTGCCAGATGAAGGCATCCCCCGCCGCAAGCAGCACCTTGCCGGGGTTCGGGTCTTTCTGAAATATTACATGTGGTATTTTCTCGACCGATACTCATATGATGTGGGTTAAAACCGTCTGTTTGTCATAATCAATATTTTATTCATATGTTTTTCAAACATGGTATTTAATGTGTCCATAATTTAATGTACCAACTTTGACGAAAATTGGACTTAGAAGCAAATTTTTGTCTTATTATCTTCAATGTACAGAATTGGACCTGTTATAGTTTTATTATAAGTATAGTTTAATAATAGGCTTGTGTTTGACCGCCAACACGCCACACATCCCTTGTGTAACAATCTACTATAAAATGTGTATCGGGACAATCGCGCATAATTTTATTTAGGTAAAAATAGACAAACATTTACCTGATAAAAAATTTAAACGCAAATGTTTAAGTTTTTTAGCTAACAATGGCGTCGATTCTGTCATACCACTCACTTAACTAAACCAATCCGACAGAACTAAAACTATCAGCCTCTCTTTTTATTTTTATATGTGAGAGAGCAACAATTTTAGAGCTGTCAAATTTAGTTTAGAGTACATCAGAATCGATGCCAATAATTATGATTGTGCATGTCTCACCGTCATCATGGAAATGCTCTTCGACAGAGTATCAGCTGCCACGTACCCGAAGGCCACCTTGTAGCTGAGGCGCACCACCGACCCCGGCGCCACCCCGCGGAACGCCTCGCCCACCTCGTTGGCATACCCTGGAACATGGACCTGTTCAGTGACGGATACATCACCAGGGACGAACAGTAAGTGGATTGAGATTTTTATTTTCACTGGGTTATACAGAATGGTGGTACTAAGACGAAAGGAGGTCATTGTTTCATTATGAACTACTAGTACCACCATTCCATGAAGACCAGTACATGTGTGGCACTGCAGAAAAGCTTTCTTTTTGTTTAAACTAGAACGGCTGTAAAGGCATTTTTGTAAGAAATTTGTTGTAGCCAGTTGCACCCATATAAACGAAAAGACAGGATTCGAAATCAGTTAGCAACTGTGATGCGGAGTTCAACTCGTTGATCTAAATAAGAATGTTCAATCAAGGTTCACTCATAATGGTAACAGATTTTCCTTCTCATTTTTGTTCTATTTACTTGTCTTTTCTGTGGGTGATACAATCTGACGGACATCAACCTTCTTTGTATTGTGCATTTCCCGCTGACAGCTACACAAGCCAGCATTCTTTTAAATAATAGAGTATAAACTTGCATCCTTAGCAAAGCTGTGCCAGTACTATTTCTTCAGGTATTGTGGTTAGTTAAAAACTAATTGTGGAGTTTCTTCGAGGAATCAGTGCATGCTTGTCTATTGGTTTTTTATCGGATACATTTTAGAGTCTGGTTAGGATCTGTTTGGTCTAATTCTCTCGTGCCCATTTTGCTTAACTTGTTTGACTTCTTGTTTTTTTGTAAAATTTTTTTTTGTTTGACTTAACTTTTTTTTCTTTTTACTAGACTTAATTTTTTTTCTTCTGTCAGCTCGGGCACAAATAGGCTCAGTCCTCTTTATGGTTGATATTTCAAAAACCTGTATGAAGAGCTTTGATTCCACTTTTATGCGAACTGCTAGTCTGTGGAATGCGCTGCTTGAATTTCTGCTGGTGTTCCTCAATAGTTACAATCTGGGTGTCTTCTGATTGTGAGTGAATAGATTTCTTCCAGGCAAGCATGCTCCATTGTAGACTGCATCATCGGTTAACATCAGGTGAGGTAGTGGAAATCAAAGGCAAGCCTATTTTTTTTAAAGTAGTAATTTAGCAGAAGACCCATAAGTTGTACAGTATGATAACATCATTTACGCGTAGGTATAAAGCTGTCGTTCAGTGTGGAGTTCTGGCTGATGATGATGATGATGATGATAATGATGATGATGATGATAAAGCTATGGGGTACAGCTAGTATAAAATATGGAAAATTACCCAAATATCGTATCCATGTGTCTCGAAAATAGTCTACTGGCATCTTGCTGTTTTATCATTGATCATCGATCTTGATCACACACATTATAACTTTTACGTTTTACTCTTTCGTATTAAAATACAAAATATTATTGAAGCATGGACAATACAGTAAACAGTGAATTCGAAAATAAAATAATAACAACACTTGTAGGTTACGTAATCCCTGCGACCGATCGATTGATACTTTGTATATTAGTAAATTAATTAATTAGAATTGGCTCTGTGAGAAAATATTACGCTGATCAACTATAGAATTTGTATTGTAACAGGTCATTTTCTTTTTCAAATTCAAAAGTTTAGATTTTGAAATGTTAATTTGTAAGATCAAAGTGAAACTGAAACGTCAATGTCACTTACCTATGGCGCGTTCCGTCCGTCAATTCAATTTAAATTTTTCATCGTGACTACTTGCGATATTTTCGCAACTCGCCAATGTCTTGTTTAGAGTCAGGTAGACATTTTATTCTGGAGATTGTCCAGTTTAAGGACGGTGGGATCTCAATTTGCGCAGATGATCAGTTAACTAGAGTAAAAGTCTTGAGTCTTGAGGATCTTCTCATTCCGTAGATGATTTGGAACGTAACACGCTCGTATGACAGGTTGTTGACATTAAACGAATGTCTTGCCATACCTAAAAAATAAAAAATAAAAAATAGTCGTTGAGATTAAACAAGGATTGACGACAAGTTATGAGTTGTTGCACAACGTATTGATATAGAAAATAAGATAAAATCAGAGTAAACTTAAGCCATTCTCAAAAAGAAAGGTTTTTGTGCATCGATGGTGGGTCACGTAGTCACAATATTTCTTTTTCTGTGCGTTCTTTGTTTCCATTTATTGTAATGGCATTTTTTAGTCTTAAATAATAATGTTCGTGTCGTTGAGAATAAATATCTTTTTCCCTCACTACTTCCTGCCCCCCAACCCATACACCGCCCGCCCAACCCACTCACTTGCCAATCAGCTGTTCGTCTACCTCAGAGGTTATGGTGTTTGTTTTTTATTTGCAATATGCAAAATTCGCAAAACAATGATTAATGCAGAAGCGCGTCGTATTTTATGTGATCTTAAATATTTATAACAGTATAATTGGTAGATGATAGTGGAAAGTGCTCAAATAATGAACGTAAAAATCAATCACGTACCAATTTAATACTTCAGCGTAAGTATAAAACCAATTTTCATTAAAATAATGGATGTTCAAAATAAAAGTACATTGAACAATTGATTTTTAAACCAATTAAAAAGATTATCCTTTCATCTTGGACTGCTAGCTGTATTATTAACAATTGAAACCTGTATCTTACTTTTGCGGACTATAAACTACATAAGTGTGCATCTTTCTTTGACATTGAATTGAATAGTGATGTGCTTGATGCTGTCGATAAAAATCATAATATGTAGTAGAAATATTCGTACTATTCGTTGGTATAAATAAGATTTTTGGATTTTAGACAAAAATTACGTAAGTACCTACCTACTATATTTTTTTTCTCTTTTTTTAAAAATAGTTATATACCTACTGTAATTTCTAATGAATGCGTTTGAATGTTATTCTTATTATTTTGACCAAAAGTCTACATTTGAACATACTCAAGTAGCTATTTGACTTGTAAAACATTGCCTCTACGAAAATAGTTTACAGATTACAGTTTATAGTTTAAAATAGGTTACGAATTAGTTTACGAAAATAGTTTTGGTTTATTTATGTACCTATTGATTGTACAATTTACACTGTTCATAACATTGTATCGCTAGGTAGATATTTACCTAAATAGGCAAATAATAGATAAATGTAGCGACTATTTGAATACAAATGTATACTCATTAAAAGATACTGGTTACGCCTCGCAGTCGAGGTACATACCATACAATCTATCTCGAAATTAAATTCGATCCAAATGTGTTAAACCGTCGTCAGAGACCTGCGTGACAACAAACACACGCACACACTTTCGTGTTAATATTAGTTACCAATTTACCATGAAATGCTTCGGGCCTTCCCAATGTTGCTGACACACTTAAAAATAAACATACAACATTTTCCTCGTGTCCGTGACGTAAATCGTCTTCGTGAAATCGAGTTTAATTGAAATGACTTTGTTTTCATCTTGATAATATTTACTTTAGATATATTGAACGACAAAAATTCAGTTTTGAGTTCATTTAAGTACCTAGTTTTTTTTCTCTGGTGCCTTTTGTTTTTACATTGTTATTTCAGCAGAGAGTTCTTAAAATGCTAATCATGCATGAAAACCCGAACGTATCTGTTTTCTTATTTCGGTTTATCTCAATTTAATCTTAACATTGAACTTCGAAAGTTAATTTACTAAGCGATTACCTGGTTCCAAGTTAAGACGTTCATGATCACTACAAATAGCATGCAATACAACGCAACAATACTACTACTTACTTTGATTTTTTGCTTTATATGGTTGTTTCTATCCAAAACCGATTCCTCAAATAGGTACAGTTAATTTATCACTTAAAAAGTGGTAGAATAACGAAAAAAGTAACTAGTCATATTAACTTACAATATGTAGGGTAGGGCTGCCATCACTAAAATTGCTGACAAGCATGGAGAAAACCCTGGACGATTTTTTCCTTTCAATCTGGGTGTCTTCAAGTCGAGAGTGAATAGGTTTCTTCTAGGCAAGCGTGCTCCATCGTAGGCCGCATCGCCTAACATCAGGCGAGTTAGCGGCCAAGCGGAAGCCTATTTATAATTTTTAAAAAAACCATTAAATTGTTAGCCAGTATGTTTTTGAAGGAATAGAAAAATAATGAAACTGCCCAACCCAACGCTAACGCGAAGAACTCGCCTCCCCCAAATGTCAAGATAAATTGGGCAAAACCCGGTCGGATGGTAGCCCTAAATGTCGTTCATTATAAAAAAAAAAACTATATTTACTAACATTTAACAACCATCGTGTGTGAGCCGTACCAATTATCACTCGGCTTAAAAGCTGCTGGTCACGTAGGAAATTCATGTCATTTGTATGCATAGCTCATTTCGCATAATCTTCTTAATTAAGCAACGAGTGACAAACTCGACTACAAACATAATATTAGCTTATAGGTAAAAAAAATACATTTAGCATCACCAGTATCACCACAAATACATAGTTAACTAATACCAAGTTACAGTGTCTAACCAACTCTAGTTACAAAAGACAAGAAATATTCAGATCAAAAGATACTGTTCTTAGTAGGTAAATAATCTTAGGTACTGGGTATATGTAGTAGACTAGAACTAGGTAGGTACCTACATTGGTAGGTAGATTGTTGTAGACCACAGAATCTGATAATAGTATCACTGTTAACTACCACAGAATAATTATTTTGGGAAAAAAACATATCCTGGCTACGGCTAGTATATTTTTATACCAATAGCTATCTAAATAAATGTTCAAGGTTATTGTCTCACAAGTGCGACAAAAGCCCTGAAAAAATATTCCTAAAGTAAGTAAGTAAGTAGAGATTATTTTACTAAAGTGAATTTGTGGACACAATAGTATGCAATAATCATATCAGATCAAAGAGTAATTTAATCAAACAGAAAAGGGAAGTCAGCATTCTATGCTGACTTGCCGGGTAACAAATCGACATAAACTCACGCAATCGCCACGTAAAATACAATCTATGTTTAAATCTTGTCTTGGTTAAGTAAATTATTTCTTTATCTAACGGTATAACTTTAACGGATGTTTAATAATATTTTAAATTTGTAAAGTCACAGTTAACTTTTATTTCGACTTAGTTGCATCAGCCATAGTCATTTATGACTTGACATTAATTATGACTACATTAATTTGTATTTTTTCAGATTATTTGTAATTTACAAATAAAAAGTGTTTGGCCAAATGACACCATCGTCATCATTTCGTTAGTCACAATTTTTTTTAAAACATATACTATTAGGCTGTAAGTTTCCCTAAAAATGCAAAATAAAATAAATAAGAATATATGTATGTATATCAGTCTCTGGCAGCCATAGTTTGGGGTCAGATGACCGTGTGTGCAAGAATGTCCCGAAATGTCCCGAATAAGAGCCATTAAAGTAAAGTTTTCCAATACTTTGAAATTTGCAAAAAAAGCCGTTGCCCAAAGGTAGTTAAAATCAATCAGGAGTATTTCGTTAGTCACCAATTTTTTTGAATTTTTTTTTTCTATTAGGCTGTTCGTTTCCCTAAAAATGCAAAATAAAATAATAAGAGTCATTGAGGTACAGTATCGGAAATTAAGAACAATGATGTTTGAATTGAAGTCAAGAATTATTTAGATTCCACACTAGCACAAGATACAAACGTTTTCATATTATCTGCTTTGTTCCGGTACATACTTGTGTTATTTTTTGTTTCATCACTTTGTTCTTTTTCCTCTTTGTAGTCTCAGAAGTCGAGTGTAATGACTCTTTAATATTTTGAATCTTTAATGTAGGTAGATGGTTGCTATCTTAGATATCAAAGTCCACTTCTTGAGACAAGGTATTCATTCACTATCTATTCATACATCGTATTTATTCTGCAAGTACTTGATCTGTATGAAATCTAGACTAACGAAATTATTAAAACAGTTCCTATATTTAGAAACGTTCGTTTTGCAGAAAAAAACCCCAGAAAAAGAAAAAACCTCTTGGTTGAAAGGTGACTACAAAACTAACAAGTTCAATGAGTCATTCAAATGTCGCAACGCAAGAAAGCTCTGTAAAACCTTATAGGCCTTCCATGAAGATTACTACGTTAACCTGTCATCTCAATATTATCTGAGCTCTCATCTCAATGTTCATTGTAGAAAGATGAATAAAACATTTACTTTTAATATTTCACTGAAGTATATCGGGAACCTACTACCTACCAAGAGCGTTGCCAGGTACGGGCAGGGGAGGCAGAGTAGATAATTTTAAATAATTGCATTTGCGTTGCATTTGCCCGCAAGTCGCAACTGCCCACCCCCTCAAAAAGAGTCTTACGTTAAAAAACCGAGCAAATTGCAGCTGTCAGAGCAAAGAAATGCTGCGACTAAGTTTATCAGCTTAATTTTAAGTTTTTTAATCTATCACGTATTACCTACTTACTAATAGTTATGTATGTCACAAGTGCAGCTTGTTGATTACAGCGCACAAAAGTAAATTTCGCTGCATAGCACGCGTCAGCTGGTTTAATGGCAACGCATTACATTTTGTTCAATTAGTACGTTTGGCAGTTTCTATGATATTGCTAGAGCTGATTAATAACCATTCGTAGTTTAGTAAAGGATAAGACATTTGCGTTTTTTTTTTTCTTCGTGTCGATCCGGCATTTATCAATTTAATAAACAAACTTCAAAATTATTTAATACGTAATTTATTTTACTTGGATGACATAATAATATGTCCAGTTATTTTCATTTAAAAACCAAACTACTGAACTGATTTTGTTAAATATATATGGAACATCTAAAAATATATATTTTCAAATAAAAATAACAAATCCAAATCGGTTTATAAATGACGCAATTCACTGTTCTGAGGTAACAAACATAAAAAAGAAAGGACTTGAGAACCCCCTCCTTTTTAAACAAGAAAAAAAGATAAGCATATAAATCCTGTTATTGCTAATTCATGGATATTTATCTACATATCGAGTAGATTATCGAGTGCCAATTTGCAATGTGACACGTTTTATCAGTCAATACTACGAGTCTACGACATTATCATGCTCACGTGATTACGGCGTGTGAGATATTGACAAGGTGTCATACAGCATCCAATCACAAATGCGAATACGTCAATAGTACATAGCGAATCGCGATAAGTCTGTAAGACATTTGATTAACTTACAGTGCGACACTGCTTACAATGAGTATGAGGGCGCTGATGGAGCGCTGTTACTACATATTTTGTGTCTGTTTAACTCTAAAGAGAAAAGAGGCGACAGTCGTAGTTCCACTATTGAGTCGCCCTGTAACTTACTACTTAACTAACGTATTTGACCTACCTCATAATTATATCGAACCATTGTTATAAGGCGAATAAAAAATCAGAATCTGAATCTACTAAGCTAATAATCACATAGGCTGATACTGACGCCGTAAATGTTATCTCGCCTTGCTCGTATAAAAACGCATAGGATACGCATTGGAAAATTATTAGACCCTACCGCTTCTATGTTGTTTTATAATTAATAATTTGGCCTAAAATAAATTTGATTAAAACAACCATGCTTACAATGAAATTATATGCAAATTAACTGCAGAAATATACAAATTCCTGGAGTTTTATTCGCTATCGTATAAGAATCGTTCGTTTTTTGAGATGTGATGCAATTATACCTACATTACACATCATTTTGAGACATGTTGGTTGGTTGGTAGGTTGCGGTTGTGATCATCACGAATAAGAAATAAGTTGTACCATAAACACACAGGTAGAGGTACTACCCCACTCACGCACACAATATCATAAATCCCTAATAAGATGCGATATAATCTACATATTTAACACGTCCGTTCTAACCTCCAAGCAAAGTTATCGATACGTATTTCGCACTCATTACCTAGCGAAGTAGTAGCTAACAAAAAAATTATAAGTGTCATTATCACGTTCAAGTTCATCGCCATTATCATGACGGCTATACCTAACCTTCAAAGTAATAAATTCTCTCGTATTGATCAGTTGTCGATACGGTGTCGATAAAACATGTCGCGTCCACAACACTAGTGACAATTCGCGAGCGATTTTTTTTGGTCGTTTAAAAGTGCCGCGCTTTTTTTTTACTTTATCGTAAGGCAGTCGTAAGGTAGAAGTTAATTTATAACAATGTCTATTACATAGATTCAGTATAAGGTCTATTATTAATAATGTTGACTTCCGACGCAAAAAGAGTGTCATAAGTTGAACGTGTGTGTCTGTGTATACCTACGTGTGTTGGGAGCTACGATGATACAGAGTGAAGATCTGTGGCATCGTAGCTCCCAAACTGCGGAACTGATTTTGATATAGTTTTTTTATTTTGTTTGTTTAGTTTTTTAACGCTGTCTTGATCGACAATGTTCTAATCGGTAATGTAGCTATGGTTCAAGATAATCTTTTCAGCCATATGAAGATAATTAGCTCTTTTATCGGGGTTTAAAAAAACTTGTAATAACAATATGCAATGATATGCTTTATTCAGTTAACTGTGTAGTTTTGTAGTGGTAAAACCCTTGCAGAGCCCACCTGGGGATGGGGAAGTACGTACCAATTATTTAACGGCCAAGCACTCGTGTCTTTTCTGAATTGAAGTGCAGTGTTTCTAATGAAATTACATGAAAAGATTTAACATGGTATAACTTAGGGTTATTAGCGCTGCGCGCTGCTGTCCAGAATTTCAAACTATTGACGGCCAAAATTGTATTCTGTCTGGCACTGAACTGTTGGCGACTTGTTAGACTCATTTGCATAAAAAAACGGGTGAACTGAATAAATAATACGTGAAAATAACCAGTTGCCTGCGACATCGTACGCGTACATTTTCATAAAATCTTTCAACCCCTTTTTTTGTTCCTCTTAATTCGGCCCTTTCGCAAAACCTTAGCTTAGCGGACTACTACTTAGACTTAAAAAAATCGCTGATAATACTGCGGACCGCTAATATGTATTCAAATCTTAGGCACTAAAAATACCTAAATCCTAATACCTAAATCAGTCCTAACTAATATTATAAAAGCGAAAGTAACTCTGTCTCTCTGTCTGACTGATTGCTTGCTTTTCATGACCAAACGAAATATCTTAACGAAATTCGGCTGCATGATAGTGTGCATCATGAGGACCGACATAGGGTACTTTTTTCTCCAAAAATGCTGAAAAACAAGAAAATTACGAGTAACACCGCGGGTTTCAGCTAGTATAAATAAATTTATTTATTGTTATTAATTTGTCTTGTCTGAAATTTACTACAAGTACATAATATAAAAAAGTAATTGAAAAAACTACTTACTGCGCCAATACGAAGTAATCTTAGACATCCAATATATAACAAAAATTTACTAAAATTAAAGCCATTGCAATGGGTATTTTCCATAGAAGTAGAATATGCAAAGCTAGCATTTGTATTTGCTTATTCATAATGGTAGTGCACTTCGAACGCTCCGCATTTCATAGACAAGGTAAAACAATAATGATAAATCATTAAATAGTAACTATCTTAGTTATACCTAATAGGCCATACTTTATTCGAGTTAACTTCTAAACAAAGAACAAAAGGTATTGTCCTGTTATCGGAGCTCTTTGTTATAAAAAAGTTATTACTGAGATAAATACGATTTCTATTGGATTAACTCATGGATTAATGGATTTACTGTACAAACCCATGTAATTATCCTCGAACTGTCTCTATTTACAATGTGCAGAGATTTTTATAATACTAAATCAAACATAGTGATTTCATATATCTAATTATGATTTAATTTAACTTCCATAATGAAAATAAATATTAAAAACAATAGTAACTTTTAACGGTTATAATTTAAAATTAAACACAGTTACATTTCAGAAATTGTCTCAGTAATTTATTAATCAATACCAACCCTTACTTAATTATTTATATTATAAATTGATTATTAATGTACAATATTTCAGTCAATTACGTTTTATTGATCTGTATTAGTACGTTATTTGAACCCGTTGATTCCGAACTAGTACGTATACAACACACCAGTGTGTTTAAAGATCAAACCAAAAAAAATACATATAATTTACAAATAATATAAATAAATCGATAAAGTTGGTAAATAAAATATATTGTAATCAATAAATAACTTCCAAATCAACTATCGATATTTTTAAACTTACTGCCATGGGCACATCACTAGCAATGACTAAAGTTAAAGTTAGTAAGCGAGTACCAAAACACGAACTAACATTGTGATGTGAGATAGTCTATCCTCGGCACTTACAGTACAAACGGCAGATTTAGGCTTTACTGTTCAAATAAAAACTGACTAGGTAATTCAGATAAACTCACCAAATAACACTTATCTATTCTATTAAATTTACTCTTATAAATTTAGTTACTTTGAACAAATGGTCATAGCCAGCACACTGCACAACATTACAACGAAATCAGACCGACGACGAAAAGCAAAACATTGAAAATTGAACAGTGACCACCTAACCCAAATTTTAAAATTAATTTTGAGTGCTCTCTGATTGGCCGGTTTGGTGTTGAGTCGATGCAATGTGCATGCCCGTGATATGCTGCCTTATTATGGATGATTCGGATCGTGATCGCGATCGCGTGCCATCTCACTTACGCACGTGGTGCGAGTAAATAGATACGAACGGGACGGCATGCAATCTCGATCCCGATCAAAGAATCATAATAAGGCCCCTGCTAATACTAATACTAACGATACAACGTCTTGACACATCACTATTTTCCTTCTGAATATAGGTACGTACGAATATAGGTATCGTACTTTCCTCTATTGGTTTTGAAGCTAGAGTCAGATACTAAGTGCTAGAATAATTATAAATTGCTCAAGAAATCCAATGTTCCAACATAAGTGAAGTTGTGATTATGACAATACTGTGATAAGTGCCTAAGTCAACATAATATTTAAAAAAAGTATCAAAATGAGAAATGGCGGGAACGAAAAAGCGTCGGATTGGGAGCAGGAGAAATTGAACCCAAATGGATGGTGAGTGTTACCATGTATTTTTTATTTTTACTCCTACTTTATAGGCAAAGTTACTGAAGTGTATCGAATTATGTGCATCATCATCATCAGCCAGAAGACGTCCACTGCTGAACATAGGACTCGGACGTGGCTCGGCCCTTAGACTTCCACATGAACTACAGGTTACAACGAAATGTCAGATTGTATTAACTGACACGTGTTTACTGATACGATTGTGCTAGTAACGTCTAGATTATCTACTTTCCGTGATCAATCAATATCACATCACCATACACTGATTTCATAGAACGGTGGGTATTTCCTGACTAGGTACTAGATTTCTAATCTTCCGCCTATGACTTTGGTAGGTAGTATTTACATCTGGTTTATCGGAGAGTTGGTCCGCTTATATGTCTGGCTGGTTGTAACTTCTTACTACAAAATGATGAAATGTTAGCAAGGAAGTAGATAGCGAGAAAAGGATTATGTTTGTTGAGGAAAACTAGTAAATACCTATCTGTTAATCAAGAGGAAGGTTTGATACCTATGATACTTTTGTCCCTGAAACTGCGTGATTTGAGCCTCAGATCAAGTTATATTCTACTTGCTCTGATAATTTGAACATCGCAGTAAAACCCGCGGGGCGCAGACTGCAAATTTTTGTGTCAAAGTCAAAGTTTTCACCCGTCAGACTCTTTTTAGGGTTCCGTACCCAAAGGGTAAAAACGGGACCCTATTACTAAAAGACCTTGAAAAAAAGCGATACGGTCGGATCGCATTGTTTTGGTGAAAATAGTCAATTTTCCAGCTACTATATAAGTAAAACACTGTTTTAAACTATCACGGTTGTTCACTAAAGTTATATGATTATTTACGGGATATTTACCGTGGTAAGATTGTGGAATGAGCTCCCGATATTTCGGCGCAGTTACATGCACCATATTCACGGGAAGACTGAAGAATGCGGGTGGTTGGTTGGTCCGTAGCAAAAGACTAAGAAAGAGGATAGATCGTTTTGTCTGCACCTAACTTTTTAACTGTTCGACCAACCACCCGCATTCTTCAGTCTTCCCGTGAACATGGTGCATTTAACTGCGCCGAAATATCGGGAGCTCATTCCACAATCTTACCACGGTAAATATCCCGTAAATAATCATATAACTTTACTATAGTACCTAATCTCGTCCCCTAGGCGAAGCGCTGCTCTCACGCATTTTCTACGCTTGAAAAGCAATCTATGACAAGTTATTTACTACCCGATCATTCTAGGTAAGGTAACTAATTATCTACATGACTCTAAAGTTGATTAAACACCTAGTAATTATAGATATATGCCTAGTAATTATTTACTTTTAAAGTCGTCGGTGCGAAAACGCCTTGTAGGAATCTTATAGCATCGCACAGAGGCGTGTTGTGTGTAAATCAGTCAGGCTTGGAAACAGTATTTATTTCTAGCCTAGTTTAACTATGCGTCGGGAATAAAAAAATGCATTGGCGTGTTCCGTGATTCAATGCTCTGAGATACCTCTTTACCTACCTCAAAATGCAGGAACCTGTAGAAGAGCAACTGCAGCAACAGCTCATCAGCAATCGAATCCTTAGTTCGGACTAAGCTTTTTAGTCTTAGACATCGCCGCAAAACTGCTAGTCTTATCGGTTTGCATCGGATACATTTCGGAGAGTGTGCATCGGATCTGCATGATCTAATTCCCATCCTGCCTATTTTTCTATCGGACTGCCAGAGTGGACAAGAAAAATCGTCACCGCTTTATGGTTGATATTCCGAAAACCTATACCAAGCGCTTTGATTCCAGTTTTATTGTGCGAACTGCTAATCTGTGGAATGCGCTGCCTGAATGGGTGTTCGCCGATAGTTACAATCTGGGTGTCTTCAAATCACGAGTGAATCGGTTTCTTCTTGGCAAGCGTGCTCCATCGTAGACCGCATCAGGCGAGTTGGCGGTCAAACGCAAGCCTATCATTAAAAATTAAAAAACTACAATAGGAAATAGGAAGCAAAGATCATAAGTTCAGCAAACTGTAATCAAAGTGTCGATAGCACGTCACATGACTGGCACTGGAAGAGAAGGCGAGATAAGCCGCCAGGGGTGGCCACGCTCAGGCTAACATTTGTTAGTTATATTTTATAACTGTCAAAAAAATGTGTTTAATGCACCTAGTGTCATATACCCAGGATGAAACTCCGGACATAATCTATACAAATATGTAACAACTAGGTATAAATTGTTTTTTTAAGCTCCGAACGGCTGAAAAAATAGGGTCAGCAACGTAATTTTTTTTTAACGGTGATATGTCCGCGTTTGTTCACCGACTCGCTTGTTGGTAGGCGACGATGTGTTCGAAGATGAAGCACGCAGACTTAGAAGATACCTTTTTATTCCTATTCCTATTTGTGATGCCCTTGGTGTTACAGGTATCCATAGGTGACGGTGATCGCTTACTATCAGGCGGCCAGTCAGCTTGTTCGCCACCTATAGAATTAAAAATAAAACTCGCACTATGAGGGTTCCGTACCACCACATAACTTGTTAGCTACTATTTTTTTTTTTTTTTCAATAAGACTAAATCCCATCAACGCCCAGGCGGTCACCCATCCAAGTACCGACCGCGCCCGACGTTGCTTCATTTCGGTGATCGTACGGGAACTGGTGGTGAAAAGAAATTTGTCACCTACTTGCACTTGGCCATTTTTTTTTATACTCTAGGGTGTGTACTATAATCTTGCCAAGTTTGACGCTTGTACGTATTACTGTTTTTACATCAGTGCTAATACAAAAATACGTAAAAAAATACGCTTATTGTATGGGAACCCCCCTTTAGTTTTTACTTTTTGACTTTTTTATTATTTCTTAGTCCGCCGTATTACGGTTCGAAAGATACAGCCGACAGAAAGACGGGCAGACAGACAGACAGAGATCGTAGGCTTGGTAATAGGGTCCCGTTTTTACCATTAGGGTATGGAACCCTAAAAGGATATTATGTGGATGAAACTTTCAGGCCACTTAGAGCAAACAACGAATTACTATTTATTATACAAGTTAGGCGACATTTGCAAACTAGTGTACCTGCTATAATACAAGAAATGTTGACCACTGACGGTCACCACACGGCCTGATGGTTGCGTTATCACTGACCAACACAAATCGCAGTTCACGTCTAACCGGCCGATTAAACGAACGCATTTATCGACGTCCACTAACTGTCGATTAGTTGACTAATTAAATTGTGATTTAGATTTTCTAAATGTTTCCCAAATGTGATAAGAATACGAAATATTGAAAAGTTTATAAAAGTGACTTAAAAATTAATAATCGTGAACGTACTATGACTAATTTTAATTTAAATTACAAACATATTATCAATAAATGTTCCTTAATAAAGCATTTAAAATGAAATGCGTGAAAAGTATTACCTAAATGTTATGGTGATAAGGCCGAGTTTTCTGCATTTTGAATGAAAATCATAAAAAATGCGTATGAAAAAGACTTTTCTGATATTCGACAAGGACTTTATGGACAATAACAGTGAAAGTGCGCCGCTCCTGCAGGATCACGACGAAAGCGATGACGATTACGATTGGCAAGTCATTTATACAGATACTCTAGACGACTTCGTTATACTTATAGTACAGGGGTGACCAACATACGGCCCGCGGGCCACAATGCGGCCTGCCAAGGTATCTAATCCGGCCCGCGAACGAGTTAAAAGTTGGGTAACTTTTAACTTTTTAGACGAAATTTACGCGTCATAATAATATGTTCGTAAAATAGTGAAAAGCCGTTCTTAAAAAAATAACGTCGATCGATTACAATACGACTCGGCGAAAACGTGGATGAGCATATCGGGAAGTTAATAAATCCGGCCCGCCACCACATTTTGTTGGACACCCCTGGTATAGTACTTCTATAAATGAGTATCTCCATCAGCCTGTTTGATATTTGTCCACTGCTGGACGTAGGCCTCTCCTAAAGAACGCCACAAGGCACGATCTTCTGCTTTTCGCATCCACTTGCCACCAGCCGCCTTCCGCAGGTTGACACTCCGCCTGGCTGCAGGGCGTCCTACTCTACGTTTGCCGATACGCGGTCTCCACTCTAGAACCCGTCTACCCCAGCGGTTGTCAGTTCTTCTACAGATATGGCCAGCCCATTGCCACTTCAGCTTGCTAATCCTTTGAGCTATGTCGGTTACTTTAGTTCTTTGTCGGATAATCTCATTTCTAACTCTATATTTCAAAGAAACCCTAAGCATAGCTCGCTCCATAGCTCGCTGAGCGACTTTAAATCGATGGACCAGCTTCTATGTATTTTTATTTATTAAATAGTATAATTTTTCAATACTACATAGTTTCTTGCTTTATAAAATGTACCAACCTCGCTTTCAATCGACTTTAAGAGAGAGGTTCTCAATTCAGTCTATATTTTTTTGTGTACTTTGTACACTAATTAGTCCAACTTGTAAACCAATTTACGTGATACTTAGAGGTAGTCCACAAAAATGACATTTCTCTGGGTGTCTTTTTTGAACCAGCTTTATAAGACTAGTTTTGAAGTCGGATTTTTATTGATATAATTATAATAATTTTAAAGGCCTTTTCAATGATACGTCACATGAGGTGAGGGGACACAAAACACACCAAGATGCACAATATACCCCCAGGGGGACGTCAGTGCAGGACTCATCACCCCCATCCCGAATAAGGGGATGCAGTCAAATCAATTTTTTTCATCAACTTTACGTCCCCCATCTTGCGTTTATGGTGACATCTCCAGTTACCATCCCTGAACAACATAATAGTACAAGAACTTACCTGAACTTAGAGGAATCTATCAACCTATGAACACCTCATTTATCAAAGTTTATTGAGGCATTTAGGCTGTAGGTGGGAATATACATACTCGTTAAACACAATACCAAACGTTTTGCTTTGCATCGTCATCGGGTAGAAAATATAAATGTTCACAAAATAAAATATAGCAACGTAAAATTATACTTACGTGAACTTAATTAGGTTTCTGCACAGCCACGCCAGGCTGTCGCAATTTTATCAATCGGTGACCTCGCTCCGTTGCACAAGGCAGAAAGAAACTTTAACGGCCATTAGTACCCTATTGTAGAGTTTCAGATTAAAATATCACTATCGGAACTCGTGCAATGCGTAAACAAGAAGTTCATGGTTAATAACAATAACAACCTTTGTTACTTGCGGAGTCAGGAAATATACCTAACAATACCTTATTTTATATTTTTTGTGACCGACAGGTTAACCGATTGACCGCAAATCACAATCTTACCACAAAAGATAGTGAAGACGCTTTGCCGGTAAACGGAACTAGATGATGGATTAACATGCGGATAGACGCAGGCAGTGACAGATATTCGATTTGGTAGCTAGCCAGCCGAGCGCTAGAAAGTGCTCTGCCACTCTACTATCAGTAATTTTCTCGCTTCACCGAAAACTCGATCTCAATTTAGGTGTAGGTGAACTGGTGAACCCACACCCTGCTACGTGCTCCACTAACGTGGGCTATTTGTAAGCGATAGCGCAGCCGGGCAAAGGCAATTTTTATTTTGTATGAAACCGGTCCAACATCTCCCCGCTGCTATCGAGAACGGTCAACTGAGTGCGTGTCACCCGTCGCGCTCTCGCCACCGCTCTGCTGTTGTCACTATCATCTCTACCCAGTAGATCTGAGAAATGTTCTTCGACCACTTTTAACCAAGCATCCAAACTAACTCTCCACAAATTAGTCCAAACAATCTGACAAAATGACAGTGAAAAGGCTTTAGAAGCGAACCAAAGCCCGTGCCAAGCCGTTGGTCAAGCCCGTGCTCCGTTCAGTCTAGGCACGCAGTACTGACTGGAAGAAATGCACAATACACCCCAATCGGGGTGTCTCTGCAGAGCCCTCACCACCCACCACATAGAATCAGAACTAACTTTCGACATCTCGTTGTCCCCAGGACGCAGTCCACGCAGCAGTTCAATGTCGTCCGACGGGTGTACCAGCAGGACAGGCTCAACAAGGATGCCGACTACCAGGTGCCGAATAAGCCTCGTGAGTATACCTACACTACCTACCTATTAACAATTAAAAACATAGATCGAAGACCGAAGATAAGATCGAAGACCACGAATCGACATCGTAGATTCAGATGCTGCGGTGTCTCGCTAGTGTGATGATGTATGGAAGGCAAGTTGGCTTCGTAGTGACTGGAGAATAAAAGCCGAGAACCTGAGTGACGTGACTTAAGGGAGTTCTTTATCCAGCAGAAAAATTCTGTCAGCGAGTGAATCAAAAAATATCCTACCCTTAATCTCCAAGGATAAAGAATAGTCCTTGGACTAAATAGTCCAAAGTAGTTTTGGAAAAAATTACCCAAAAAAATACTGTTTTAATCTCTAATAATTGTACACGTATGCGAAACGCGTAGTGTTACCTATGGAAGTCATTTCAGCAAATCACAACTATAGTTCAGGTATTAACGTTGCTAATCAGTTCTGTTCAAAACAATCGCTTAATTACTAATACCACGAGCTCGCATGCCAATGTGAATTGTCGATATTAGACGAGAGCTGAGAAATATACGTGCGGCGAAGTTATTACACATGCGAGAACCGCCGAGAAACTTTTCTTGTGAAAAAGGTCTTTAAAAATATCTATAGAAATCTTGAAGGCCATACACCGAGAGGTGAAACTAAACAAACCCGCCCCTGTTTGCCCCAACAGCGATTCAGTGTAGGTGTGTTTTTGGTATCGCGTAAAATCAGGCTCACAAAAGTAAAACTTAAGAGTAAGGCCCCAGTTCATTTTGAAACTCTGTAGCCTCTCTGCAGGCCTAGCACGGGCCGTGGACAAATTGTCTTTCCACCGTTTTTATCCACGCGCGACAAAGCTAGAATATAGAAATGTTTGTCTCTTTCTCGCGGGATAAAAACAGTGGATAGACAATTTATCCAAGGCCCGTGCTAGGCCTACTGGTCACCGTATACGCGTAGACTTAATTCATACTCGGTACAGTTTTGGACCAGATCAGATGGTACTCAAAGTAAAACTTAAAACTTATAATCTATAGCAGTTGGTAGCATTTACTGAGCCCGCTTTCAGGCTCTTGCAAACCAGACTGAAATTAAACTGAAAAGACCTGAATTCTGGCAAATATATTACTTATTTCTTTACGTTAAAATCGTAAGTGATAAATTCTCGCCTTTTCCTAAATACAGTGAAACAACAGCCATTCAAATGTCATTTGTTTGTCTGGAAGGAATCGACTCTTGGTCATAAGACCGCCTGTTGTATCCGTGTTATTGTATTCTTCTTGTAATATCCATTTAGTGGTGTCAATGAACTGTTATTGTATCTTCTTCCATAGTGGGCGAACGCTGCAAGAAAGTGGTGAAAGGGTGCGGCTTTGGAGAATGTCTCATGAACTCAGTGCCGCTAGCGCGCTGGCTGCCCAAGTACAGCACCAAGGAGTACCTGGTGGGAGACCTGGTGGCAGGTGCCACTACTGCCGTTATGCACATACCTCAAGGTAAGATCATCACTGCACATGCACACATATGGCTATGTGATCATGAAGCGTGCCCCGTCGTAGACCGCATCATAGCTTAACATCAGGCGCGTTGGCAGTCAAGCGCAAGCCTATTCAAAAAAAAACAAATAATGGCGTCGATTCTGATGTACCATTCCCTAAACTAAACTAACTAACTTCACATTGCCTATGTTTGCCGAATAAAAAGAGACGCAGCTATGTAGGCTGCATAGCTGCGTCTCTTTTTATTCGGCAAACATAGGCAATGTGAAGTGCCACCATAAGTTGCGTGTGTTCCTTGCGTCGTGTGCTACAGGTATCGGGGTTTAGATCGCATCTAGTCTACAAATGACAATCTATTATCTTTATCTATAAACCGAGTTTTTGCTTCATTCCAGGTATGGCATATGCGCTACTGGCTGAAGTCCCGCCTATAGTAGGGCTCTACATGGCCTTCTTCCCGGTCCTCATATACGTAATATTCGGGACCTCACCCCACATCTCCATGGGGACTTTCGCGGTGGCTTGCTTGATGGCTGGGAAGGTACGTTCGTAATTATTGACTGGCTTTATTTATAGTTTTTAGACAGTTCCAAAACCTCTGACACTACGTAGCGGTGACTGTCTCCCTAGCTAGCATTAGCTAGGGGCTGACAGCATCTGTTCAAAATCGTTTAAATTTTAAAAGGTCCATTCCAAGACCTGCGGTAAAAATAAATTATCTGTCCATGCTGAGACAAAACATTCATACAAACTGGACAGTGTCTTTTGGTATGTTAGCCATGAGAAGAAGCATGAGTATAGGGTAGCTAAACTTTAGTCTTCTGAACCAACGTCGTAATAACGACAACAGGCAACCACAAAGGTGTAGCAATGACAACGGTGAGGCAACGACAACGTTTGGCCAACAGGTGTTGCCGTTGCCGAAATTGTCATGATAGATGTAATCATCAGTCATTAGTAAACTCAAAGCGCGGTTACTCATAGAGATAAAAGATTGACCGATCTATAAAATTTGTGCCCGGTTTCACTAATCACGAACAAGGCGACGCCTAACTAAGGAACTCCTAATCTAAGAAGAGTCTCTGTTATACCAATATATTTGTAATAGGTGACTCCTAAGCTAAGAGTTGCCAATTTTTTTACAGTTGTCTGTGGTTTTGATATGAGTGAGCGAGTGCGGTGCGGGCTGTCAGTTTAAGGGGACTGTTCCCGTCTGCAGATCTCTCGCTCGCACATTTTCACATTATTAAAGATATTTATAAAATCAATGAGTGTGAATTTCCAAAAAGTAACAAAATCATGTCTTGGTGTCTATCGTAACATTACAACGTAAACGTATTTTTTTTTGTCATAGGCAACTCCTATTAGGCATGTGAGTTAGGCGACTCCTAGGGTTAGTGAAAATGGGCTTTGGTATACTGATGTAGCTGTTTGTAATGTTCCAGGTGGTGACTCAACACGCAACGCACATTGACGTAGCAAACAGCACTTTAAGTGTAACAGAATGTAAGTCGACTATTGAATCGCTAATATTGCATTTCATGTTTTAAACGTTTATCGGGACTTATCACGTATTACGTTGTAACGTTTAAAACATGTGTTCAAGTCGCGAAAGTTTAAAAATTACTATTGCATTTCATATACTAAAATAATATAGGTAAAACCTTATTTAATTAAAACTAACTTGAACCTTAACTAACTTATCATTGTGTTTATTTTCCAGTGGAAGACAGTGGTATACAATACGCCCCTTTACAAGTGTTAAGCATAGTTTGTCTTGCCGTCGGGATATTTCAGGTAAAATATCATCTCTACCTACCCTCAAATTTTATTTAAATGCAAAAATTTAATTGTATTCAGGTGGAACGTTTAAAGAATAAGTATCAGTTTCCGCAAAAACCGTGAACAGGTGTAACTATACAAGAACAAAAAACTGTTTGAAATAGAATTTCCCGCCATAGGTGAAAAGTTGTGGCCAAAACTTGCTGAAATCAAACGTATCATAGCTATACTACGAAATGTCGTATTAATATTTTAAAACTAATTTATCATCAGGTCATCCTGATTCATCATCATTACCAGCCTATCATGTTCCCACTGTTGGGACACATGCCTTCTCTCAGAGAGCGAGAGAGAGAATGGGCCCTAATACACAATTCTGGCCCAGCGCATGTTCGTGAATGTCATATCTATTAGAACTTTTTTTGAGATTCTTGGACATGTCGGTTTTTCCTCACGATTATTTCTTTCGCCGTTTTTGAGTGATGACATAGAAACGAAACTGCATATTTTTTTTTGTTTCGTTTTTAGATACTAAATACTTAAGTGATTGGTGCAGGGCCGAAAATTAAACCGGGTGCCGTCAGATTATAAAGCGCACATGCTACTCGGCCTTGTTTGGCCACCATAGCTCACCATTTATTGAGATTACAATAAAATTTCCCCAGGTCTTGATGTGGATCCTACGGCTGGGCGCGGTGTCCACGCTCCTGTCGGAGCCTCTAGTATCAGGGTTCACGACAGCCGCGTCGTTCTACGTGCTGGCCTCGCAACTCAAAGACCTCTTCGGCGTCAAGATACCCAAGACTTCCGGCAACTATAAGACTATATTTGTAAGTGTTTATTGGGATGAATCAATCAATACCTTGCTCTCTTCGTGCCATTATTTCACCATACCATGCCTTATGGCTACCTGTAGGATTCAAACTGTTCTAAGAACTTTGCGGAGACACTAGACAACCCACACATCTTACACGAGGCGAGTCCTGATGAGCATTGCGCTAGACTCCGCACGGGTGTGTGTATCGCTTTGACAAATATACATGTCTAGACGGACTGTTACAAAACAATCGCAGTAAAAAAGCAGGCCAGGTTTGAAACTCTTTAGTGCGTTATACGCATGCGCCACGCGTCACTGTCATTGTTTGACATCTACGTTTGCATATTGGGTGATGCCACCGCGACTGACAGTGAGCAGTGAGAAAAGCCCAATAGGGTATACATATAAATTCCTTGGAAAACCCTTATAAGCCGACAGTTCCCTGATATATTTTTCTCTGCGTTTCCGGCTCCTGTCAGGAACTAGACATGTACCTGATCTATTATTTGTAACAAATGTACTGTACATGATTATAATTAGGTGTTGAAGTATATGTCCGACGGTTTTGACTAGTTTTTACTGAGCAAGTCCATTGAACTTGCCCGTCCATTCATTTTATTTTTGTGAAGGTTTACCTGATGATTAACGCCACATTTACCCACTGCATTATATAAGTCCAGTAATGAGGTGCTGCGTTTTGTTCCAGACAGTGATAGACGTGAGCCGCGCGCTGCCGACGCTCAACTGGGCGGCGTTCCTCATCTCGTTCATCACCTGCCTCATCATCGCCCTCAACAACGAACTGCTCAAGGTAAAGCACTCCTTTGTATCCCACTTCTGAGTTTTGTAGTATCTATATTATATAAAAGATAGTCGTGTTAGTTACACTATTTATAACTCAAGAACGGATGAACCGATTTGGCTGAAAATTGGTGGGGAGGTAGCTTAGAACCAGGAGACGGCCATAGGATACTTTTATCATTATCATCATCATCACCATTTTTCATCACTACGCCGGTGAAACCGCGGGGCGCAGGGCGCAGCTAGTTTTACATAAAACGATGATGCAGTCGAAGATGGAGCATCTATATGTACCTAGTAATAGTAAACTTTAGTCCTTTTGTTTATTTTCATTTTGTTTTATAAGGTGTTTTTGATGCACGCCTAGGTACCATGTGTTCCAACCTGGTGGATGACTGGTAGAAAATGTTTAGTATTAAGTCCTCCATTTGTAAATGTCTACATAATTTGTAAGTGTGCAATAAAGTATTAAATAAATAGCCTAATAACCACAGACTATAAAGACAGATATATAAAGATTTTAATGCTGCAGAAATACAGAAAGATAATGCTGTTTTGTTTCGTGCGACCTTAGCCGTTTTTGTATTCCCTGCTTTGTCTCTCGTAGTTGAAATGGGTCCGCTCTGAAAAGCTTTTTGATTTCATTACTGCGTCAAAAAGGGGTCAATAGTACCCATCCCATTCCTATTAGACAACAACTTTTACTATGGTACTAACCCTCAAATTGCGAAAAAGAAATATCAGCTGTTCCATACATTTTGTCGAGTTTGAATGACCTTTTTGTATGGGACAGCTGATATTTTTTTCGCAATTACAGTGTTGGTCCCATAGTAAAAGTTGTTCATAATGATGGGCACTATAGACCCCTTTCGGGTTAGTACACCCTTTCCGCGTAATCCTGTAGATGTTTATGACTTTTCCAGCCGTGGGTAAGCAAGCGCAGCCGGGTGCCGGTGCCTATAGAGTTGCTGGCGATAGTGATCGGTACGCTCGTCTCGCGGTTCGTCGGACTCCAAGAACAGTTCGGCATCAGCCTCGTCGGGAACATACCTACTGGGTAAGATTGTTACAACACTGTTTTAAACCATCACGGTTGTTCACTACAGCTTATGTGATTATTTACGGGATATTTACCGTGATAAGGTTGTGGGTGGAGCTCCCGATATTTCGGCGTAGTTATAGTAGAACTAACTGCGCCCGCGGTTTCACCCGCGTAGTGATGAAAATCGGTGATGATGATGATGATGATGAAAAGTAGCCTATGTCATAGCCTATGTATAGCACTCTCCAGCCCTTGAACTATACCCATGCAAAAATCAGGTCGATCCGTTGTTCTGTTGCTGCGTGAAAGAGGAACAAACAAACCAACAAACTTTTCGCATTTATAATAATTATTATGGTATGGTATAGTACATAGTATATAGTGTATAGTATATTGTATATAGTGTATAGTCTATAGTAAACTTTCTCTTTGTGTCCTTGTCCTTTCTCAGGTTCTAGACTATCTGTGTACCAAATTTCATTTAAATCGGTTTAGTAGTTTTGGCGTTAAAGCGCGACAGATAGACAGACAGACAGAGTTACTTTCGCATTTATAATATTAGTAAGGATAAATAAAAGCGCCATCTACTGGTATCGGTTGCGCTTTTCTTGAAATGTTGCGAAACTTGACTGCGATACTAGCGCTACGGTCATTTGTAGAACCCCTTTCTTCCTTGATACCGTGTATGAGTGATATGATGTGGTACCTGCAGGCTGCCCGTGCCGCAAGTCCCGCCGCTAGAGCTGCTGCCTGAGGTGGCGCTGGACGCGTTCACCATCACCATGGTCACCTACACCATCTCCATGTCCATGGCGCTCATATTCGCTTCCAAGGAGAAGTACGAGATAGACGCCAACCAGGAGCTGCTAGCTTTGGTAAGTTTACCACTAGATGGCGGCACTGGGGGGTTAGACAAGACCCACTTTCTGTTAGCGTTAACGCCTACGGAAAGATGAAATTGTATGAAAATGACATCGACAATGACATTAGCTTGAGAAACATTGACAATTAGCTTGAGATAACATCTCTCAAGCTAATGTCATTGTCGATGTCATTCTCATACAATTTCATCTTTCTCTCAAGCTAATGCCATTGTCAATGTCATTTTCATACAGTTATATAACTTTAGTGAACAACCGTGATAGTTTAAAAACCGTGATTTTCATACAATTTCATCTTTCCGCAGGCGATAACGCTAACAGAAAGTGGGTCTTGTCTAACCCCCCTGTACATTAACTTCTTTCTAGTTGCTTGATCTCACTGTTGAGTAGCTCAAAACTAGATGGCGCTACTGTAGATTATATTTGAGGTTTATGGGCGTAAGAACACAGGACTTCAGTAATTAACTTGCATGTATATTATTATTTTTAAATTTATAGATTATATTTTATTATATTATAGATAGTTCCTATCAAAAAAGTGAACGGACATGGAGAGAAAAAAATATGATGGCGGTACTATATCGTTCTATAATAAAATGGTTTAAAAATTTTTTTTTTAAAATAAACAAAAACTAGTGCATCAAACGGCGGTCTTTTTGTGTTGTGTTGTTTGTTGTTGTTGTGAAAGTTGTTTGTCGTTGTTGTTTGTTATTGTTGTTTGAGTTGTATGAATACAATGATATCCTCGAATATGTCCGTCGACAAGAAATAAACCCGTATAATATATACCTAAATGATTGCATTCAGCTTCTCGAACTCCCCGTGGCGTCGTGGCATCGGCTGTTATGTATTACTAGCGACCCGCCCCGGCTTCGCACGGGTGTAACTTTAATCACAAACCTTCCGTGCAAAATTATCTAACTGATGGTAGAAACCGCATCTAAATCCGTTGCGTGGCTTAGGAGTTAGCGGGTTTTTTTTTAGGCCGCCTGTTAAAAGCCTAGATAACATTTTTGCTGTAATTTTTATGTTATCCTTGTGTTGTGGTATTTTAATAAAGAGTTTTGTATTGTATTGTATGCCGTAGGTGGCAATTTGGCAAACATGCAGACACTGGGTTATATAGACAGACGCGAAAAGCTACTTTATTTTATACTATGCAGAAAATATTAATATTGCAGGGTGCAAGTAACGTGTTTGCGTCGTTTTTCGGCTGCGCGCCATTCTGTGCGAGTCTCTCGAGATCCTACATCCAGTACCAGGTGAGATATCTACATTATATTACCTACCTTATGGTTATTTTGATACAATGATACAATGACTTTATTGGTCTGTGAAACTAGGTAATAATAATTATATGTTACATAGGTGTCAAAACAGTTATATGTGCTCTAGCTTCTACCTAGAAAATGGTATACAGACTTCATTATGACTATGCGGTCATCTGAACTCAAACTAAGTAAAGCTTGTGATATGGCTGCCAGAGACTGATATACATACATAATTATGTAGTTTTAAATACATACTTAAATAGATATTAACACCCAGGTATAGAACAAACACAAATGTTCATCACATAAATGTTTGTGCTAGGTGGGAATCGAACCCACGCCCCCAATCTCAGAAGGCAGGTTCACTACCAACTGGGCCAACAGGCTATCTATACAAAATACAAGCTAACACTACAAATATAAATTGTTTTATTTTTTTTATACATTTTTAAAACAACAATTAATAAACACAGGCCAAGTGCGTGTCAAACGCACGCTAAAGGACCGGTGCACAATGTTTTTTTTTTTTGCATATCCCTTGGTGCGCGAGTTCGACTCTCACTTGGCCTGTCCTTATTTAAGACAAAATATGCTTCAAATTTGACAATTAGTCCTCACGATTATTCAAAAGTAGACCTTTAAAATCGATTAATGGACATTATTTCTTTATGTTCAATAAATGTTCTTGAAATATTTTATTCGGATGTGTTCACAGATACACGATTAAAGAAATTTGGCGCGATAGAAAATATCGTAAACTTTCCTAAAAACACCCGTTTTTACGTTCCCTTCAATGGATTGAATCAACTTCATTGAAGGTTCTATAGAAGATATTTTTATCAATTAAAATTGTGTGTTATCCTAACAATCATTCAAATACTTTAGTGGTCGCAGTTTTTTGTAAAAGCGTAAGATAGTTTGTAGAAAATAAAGAAAAAATAAATATTGAAAATATTTGAAAGCGCGCACGCGCATTACCGTCATACACACTTGTACGGTTCTCTATGATGTTAACTGTTGACTGTTGCCGCAGGCAGGCAGTAAGACCGGCGTCACGTCGGTGATCAGCGCTCTGCTCATACTGTGCGTGCTGCTGTGGATCGGGCCGTTCTTCGAGCAACTCCCACGCTGCGTGCTGGCCGGGATCATAGTTGTCAGCCTCAAGGGCATGTTCATGCAAGTTAAGGAGTTGAAAAAGTGAGTATCAACTACTTTTAGTGCTACGAATTACTGCTACTACCTATGTCAACCCTGAAATCAAGAAAAAAGTATTAGCTGTTCCATAGAAAACGGTCATTGACACTCAACAAAATGTATGGAACAGTTGTTTTTTTCCCCGCGATTTCAGGATTTGTCCCATATTAAAAGTTGTTCATAATGATGAGTACTATGGACCCCTTTCGGCTTAGTACACCCTTTCCGCGTAGCCCAGTACTAGTATATTGTAAGAAGACAATTGGCGGTGTTTTAATTATATACTCGCGACCCGCCCCGGCTTCGCACGGGTGTAATTTACATAAACCTTCCGTGTTTTTTTTTCTAATTGAAGTTGAAAACCGCGTCAAATCCGTTGTTTGGTTTAGGAGGAGTTAACGGTTATACAGACACATAGACGCGTAAAACGACTATGAACCTAGAGTTTCTTTTGTATATTTTGAGAATATTGTCTTGTTCAGATTCTGGAAGCTGAGCAAACTGGATGCGACAGTGTGGCTCGTCACCTTCCTGACGACCCTGTTGATCAACATCGATATCGGGTAAGCATTTAGCATGAGAATACGCTACCCGACTGGTTACTTTTTATTTTCTTATAAAACAAATTATAAAATAGATCCGACTGCAGAAAGTAAAATAACAATGTTTTCATAATGAAGGAATATATAAACATAATTTTAATGTCTTGTTAGAAAGAGTACAATATTTGCAATGGCGTCACTTGTAAGTACGTCAGACTGACACTCAAATTGCGGGAAAGGGACAGAGCATCCCTGTCCAATCCGACCAAAAACTTAAAACGCTGATAATTTAACGCCGTAATAATTTGTATTCCAGTCTAGGCGCAGGCCTGCTGGCGAGTGTCGGAGCCCTGTTCTGCCGGTCGCAGCAGCCCTACACCTGCCTCCTGGGCCGCGTGCTCGACACCGACCTCTACCTCGACACCAAGCGGTACCGCGCTGTAAGTCTCCTCTCACATGTGTACTCCGGGACCAGGGGGTCTAGACAAGAGCCACACACTGTTAACGTTCACGCCTGCGGAAACATGAAATTGTATGAAAATGACATTGAAAATGACATTAGCTTGAGAGATGTTATCTCAAGCTAATGTCATTTTCATACAATTTCATCTTTCTGCAGGCGTTAACGCTTACAGAAAGTGGGTCTTGTCTAGACCCCCAGGGACGTAGCGCGAGAACCCCGCAATTCATGGAGAAGACCTGTCGGCTTCATTGTTTCCTGAGAGAATCTAGGTATTTTCAGTCAGTATGAATGCCTGTCTGTGTTTCATCTTCGACCACATCGTCGCAAACCAACAGGCGAGTACTTAAACGATAGTTAGTTAGTAGCAAAAGCATAGTTATACGCAATAAAAAAATTGCACTGCATTAAAGTTATATTATTATTTACGGGATATAAAATGTGCCGTGGTAAGGTTCTGGAATCGTGTGATCATATAACTAATGATAGTCATATAACTAATGATAGTCATATAACTAATGATAGTCATATAACTAATGATAGTCATATAACTAATGATAGTCATATAACTAATGATAGTCATATAACTAATGATAGTCATATAACTAATGATAGTCATATAACTAATGATAGTCATATAACTAATGATAGTCATATAACTAATGATAGTCATATAACTAATGATAGTCATATAACTAATGATAGTCATATAACTAATGATAGTCATATAACTAATGATAGTCATATAACTAATGATAGTCATATAACTAATGATAGTCATATAACTAATGATAGTCATATAACTAATGATAGTCATATAACTAATGATAGTCATATAACTAATGATAGTCATATAACTAATGATAGTCATATAACTAATGATAGTCATATAACTAATGATAGTCATATAACTAATGATAGTCATATAACTAATGATAGTCATATAACTAATGATAGTCATATAACTAATGATAGTCATATAACTTTAGTGAACAACCGTGATAGTTTAAAACAGTGTTTTGCACTGCGTTGTTTGAAAATAGCTCAAAATTTTCGCGTTTACTTCGCTCGCGCATTCACAAACAAGCTGCTTTCTGCTTTTTCAATCTGTCACAATATAATTCTAGAAATAATTACTTACTTATTTAAAATGTCCGCTCGCTTCGCTCGCGTTTCCCCCCCCCCTGATTGGAAACGTGACTCATAATAGTTATGTTAAATAACAATAATAGTTAAATTTTCGTGCTCGCTTTGTTCGCACATATGCGTTTACTATTGCGTAGGAAATAAATTATAATCAATTTTCCCCTTCAAATTTTTGGCTATGGTTTTCTGCTATTTTGGCAAATTACGAAAATAAAATATAGTTTTTGAAAAATCATCTAAGTTTAATTAACACCCAGACACAGACAGCAAGGTCTTCTCGTAATATTGAAAACTTCTGCTGCGTAGTCACCCACACACGTGCAAGGCACATGCCGTGAAACCCGACTTGCCGGCTGGCTCCATACAGGCTCCGACATCACCATACCGCAGCTGGCCCAGTCCATCTCCCTGTCGTTGTGCACCAACATTATCAAAAACTGCACAGCACTCATGAACCATATACTGAGAACGACAAAACCTGACCATCTGATTAGGTCTACTACACTGATTTCATGGTCTATTGCATAGTAGAATTTTCTGTTTGGTAGTATCCGCATGGTTGTAAAGGTAGTCGCTGGTTGTAGAAGGTAGTTACTGGTTTTATAAAGGTAGCATAGTGGTAGTCGCTGGTTTGTATGTAGTAGGAACGTTTTTTTTTCCGTTGGGTAGGTTTATTCGAAATAAAATGTTTTTCAATAATTGTGGTTGTAAAAGTTGTTAGTGGTTTTTAGGCGTTAGTAGTAATGCTACATGTTACATATTATCTGGCAGGTAAAACATGTATTTTTTTGGTATCTTTTGGTTTTTATTTACAATTGTTTTAAGTAGTGACGGCTGTCAAATATGAATGTTTTTATTTTGACATTGACAGTTTTTGAAAAGGAAGTAAGAAATAATAACGCTTTGGTCTACTACACAAAGAGTTCGAATATATTGGTGTGTTCTAAATTCAAACATAAAACTTATAATGCTTTTTTTTCACTGTTTTCAGTGAATAAAATAAGCTTTTTAGAGGGGGAATGGTATAAAGCCTTTTTAAAAAAAATTTTAATTGACTAAATCTCGAGGGTGGTCCAATTAAGACTTAAAGAAAATATTCTACCTCCAAGGGTGGAAAATTAGGGAATGAATCCTGTTTATTCAATTCATCCTGAAGTCTGTTATTTATTTATTTTTTGGTAATAATTTGTTTTTAACTAGCTGCGCTCCGCGGTTTCACCCGCGTAGTGATGAAAAATGGTGATGATGATGATGATGAAAAGTAGCCTATGTCCCTCTCTGGCTTTTGAACTATATCCATGCAAAAAATCAGGTCGATCCGTTGTTGCTTTGCAGTGTGAAAGAGGAACAAACATCCATACATCCAAACAAACTTTCGCGTTTATAATATTAGTTAGTTGGAGTTTTGAATATTAGTAGGATCTTGTAAGTGATTGTCCAGTCGAAAATTGTAGACACACGGAAAACGGGAACTAGCTCTCAAATGCTCATGTTTAATTCCAGGCTGAGGAGCTCCCCGGTATGAAGATCTTCCACTACTGCGGTGGGTTGAACTTCGCCACCAAGAACCTGTTCCGAGCGACTCTGTTCCGCAAGATAGGGTACTTGAAGCCGGCTGAGACCTCCCATCATGAAGACAATCTGACGAGGAGCGAGTCTTTTGAGTGGGATCCTACGCTCTGCAATAGGGTAAGTGAACGTGGAAAACTCTAGGTAGAAATATGGAATATTCTAGGTAGAAACATGGAACATTCTAGGTAGAAACATGGAATTATTCTAGGTAGAAATACGGAAAAAATAAGTCTTGCGTTTTACCGCCAATCCGCCTGATATTAAGCAGCGATGATGCGGTCTACGATGGAGAACGCTTGCCTACAAGAAACCGACACAAAAAAAAAACTATAAGTACTCGAAACAGCAAATTCTACTTAGAACCTTGTACTTAGAACTTTTTTTAGAAGAAAGAACCAATAAATAAATAAATAAATATTGGGGACATTTTTTGCTCACACGGTCATCTGACCCCAAACTAAGCAAAGCTTGTGATATGGCTGCCAGAGACTGATATACATACATATATAGTTTTAAATACATACTTAAATAGATATTAACGACCAGATATAGAACAAACACAAATGTTCATCATATAAATGTTTGTCCTAGGTGGGAATCGAACCCACGCCCCCAAGCTCAGAAGGCAGGTTCACTACCAACTGGACCAACGGGCTATCTATTATAATTCTAAAAAGTTAAGGAGTTCTATATTTAGTTTGGTTTGCCCCCAGATCCAATGCGTGGTGATAGACGCGAGCGCGCTCTCGTACGTGGACGCTCCGGGAGTGAAGATGCTGATCGCAGTACACAAGGAGCTGCAAAGCAGCCATATTAACGTACTGCTTGCCGGGGCCAATGGTAACTATATTATTTATATTTTTAAGAAGCCCCGTTTCACAGTTTTTCCCGCGGCCTCCCAGTGTTTCCACATGTTTTAAGAAGTATCCTAAGGCCCTTCCAGTGTTTCCACATGTTTTAAGAAGTATCCTAAGGCTCTTCCAGTGTTTCCACATGTTTTAAGAAGTATCCTAAGGCCCTTCCAGTGTTTCCACATGTTTTAAGAAGTATCCTAAGGCCCTTCCAGTGTTTCCACATGTTTTAAGAAGTATCCTAAGGCCCTTCCAGTGTTTCCACATGTTTTAAGAAGTATCCTAAGGCTCTTCCAGTGTTTCCACATGTTTTAAGAAGAATCCTAAGGCCCTTCCAGTGTTTCCACGTGTTTTAAGAAGTATCCTAAGGCCCTTCCAGTGTTTCCACATGTTTTAAGAAGTATCCTAAGGCCCTTCCAGTGTTTCCACATATTTTAAGAAATATCCTAAGGCCCTTTCAGTGTTTCCACATGTTTTAAGAAGTATCCTAAGGCCCTTCCAGTGTTTCCACATGTTTTAAGAAGTATCCTAAGGCCCTTCCAGTGTTTCCACATGTTTTAAGAAGTATCCTAAGGCCCTTCCAGTGTTTCCACATGTTTTAAGAAGTATCCTAAGGCCCTTCCAGTGTTTCCACATGTTTTAAGAAGTATCCTAAGGCTCTTCCAGTGTTTCCACATGTTTTAAGAAGTATCCTAAGGCCCTTCCAGTGTTTCCACATGTTTTAAGAAGTATCCTAAGGCCCTTCCAATGTTTCCACATGTTTTAAGAAGTATCCTAAGGCCCTTCCAGTGTTTCCTCATGTTTTAAGAAGTATCCTAAGGCCCTTCCAGTGTTTCCACATGTTTTAAGAAGTATCCTAAGGCCCTTCCAGTGTTTCCACATGTTTTAAGAAGTATCCTAAGGCTCTTCCAGTGTTTCCACATGTTTTAAGAAGTATCCTAAGGCTCTTCCAGTGTTTCCACATGTTTTAAGAAGTATCCTAAGGCTCTTCCAGTGTTTCCACATGTTTTAAGAAGTATCCTAAGGCTCTTCCAGTGTTTCCACATGTTTTAAGAAGTATCCTAAGGCCCTTCCAGTGTTTCCACATGTTTTAAGAAGTATCCTAAGGCCCTTCCAGTGTTTCCACATGTTTTAAGAAGTATCCTAAGGCCCTTCCAGTGTTTCCACATGTTTTAAGAAGTATCCTAAGGCCCTTCCAGTGTTTCCACATGTTTTAAGAAGTATCCTAAGGCCCTTCCAGTGTTTCCACATGTTTTAAGAAGTATCCTAAGGCCCTTCCAGTGTTTCCACATGTTTTAAGAAGTATCCTAAGGCCCTTCCAGTGTTTCCACATGTTTTAAGAAGTATCCTAAGGCCCTTCCAGTGTTTCCACATGTTTTAAGAAGTATCCTAAGGCCCTTCCAGTGTTTCCACATGTTTTAAGAAGTATCCTAAGGCCCTTCCAGTGTTTCCACATGTTTTAAGAAGTATCCTAAGGCCCTTCCAGTGTTTCCACATGTTTTAAGAAGTATCCTAAGGCCCTTCCAGTGTTTCCACATGTTTTAAGAAGTATCCTAAGGCCCTTCCAGTGTTTCCACATGTTTTAAGAAGTATCCTAAGGCCCTTCCAGTGTTTCCACATGTTTTAAGAAGTATCCTAAGGCCCTTCCAGTGTTTCCACATGTTTTAAGAAGTATCCTAAGGCCCTTCCAGTGTTTCCACATGTTTTAAGAAGTATCCTAAGGCCCTTCCAGTGTTTCCACATGTTTTAAGAAGTATCCTAAGGCCCTTCCAGTGTTTCCACATGTTTTAAGAAGTATCCTAAGGCCCTTCCAGTGTTTCCACATGTTTTAAGAAGTATCCTAAGGCCCTTCCAGTGTTTCCACATGTTTTAAGAAGTATCCTAAGGCCCTTCCAGTGTTTCCACATGTTTTAAGAAGTATCCTAAGGCCCTTCCAGTGTTTCCACATGTTTTAAGAAGTATCCTAAGGCCCTTCCAGTGTTTCCACATGTTTTAAGAAGTATCCTAAGGCCCTTCCAGTGTTTCCACATGTTTTAAGAAGTATCCTAAGGCCCTTCCAGTGTTTCCACATGTTTTAAGAAGTATCCTAAGGCCCTTCCAGTGTTTCCACATGTTTTAAGAAGTATCCTAAGGCCCTTCCAGTGTTTCCACATGTTTTAAGAAGTATCCTAAGGCCCTTCCAGTGTTTCCACATGTTTTAAGAAGTATCCTAAGGCCCTTCCAGTGTTTCCACATGTTTTAAGAAGTATCCTAAGGCCCTTCCAGTGTTTCCACATGTTTTAAGAAGTATCCTAAGGCCCTTCCAGTGTTTCCACATGTTTTAAGAAGTATCCTAAGGCCCTTCCAATAGTTTGTTAGTAAAAAGTATCGTATGTCCGTCCAAAGGTCGGCAATTATTTTATACTAGCTGCGCCCCGCAGTTTCATCCGCGTAGTGATGAAAAATGATGATGATGTAGCCTATGTCACTCTCCAGCCCTTGAACTATACCCATGCAAAAAATCAAGTCGATCCGTTGCTACGTGAAATGGGAACAAACAAACCAACAAACTTTTTCCACATAGTAAAAAATTAAAGTCGCTTTCCCCGTCTGTCTGTCTGTATGGCCGCTAGCTCCTCCTAAACCACGCAACGGATTT
Source organism: Agriopis aurantiaria (assembly GCA_914767915.1). Lineage (NCBI taxonomy): Eukaryota > Metazoa > Arthropoda > Insecta > Lepidoptera > Geometridae > Agriopis > Agriopis aurantiaria. The sequence continues at coordinate 584,418 of OU612002.1, read as the reverse complement.
TGATGCGGTTTTCACCATCAGTTAGATACTTACACCCGTGCGAAGCCGGGCGGGCGGGTCGCTAGTTATATTATATAGTATATATAGTGATATAGTATAGTAAGATTCAGTTTTATTTTTTTTATTAAATAATAGGCTTGCTTTGCCCGCCAACTCGATGATTTGTATTTTGTGACGTTTCGAAAGTGCGCCCTGATGTACTTAACGGTAAAAATATATATGTTTGTCGTTACAGCGCCAGTCCTGGAGATGATAGAACGCTACAACTCCCTGGAGTCCGAAAGACTACAAATGGAAACCTTCCCTACGGTCCACGACGCGATAGTCTACTACAACGCAGTGGAAGCCAAGAAACACGCGCTCACGGTCGTCACCTCGTGATATCACTATCACTGCCCTCACTCACTCGTGATATCACTGCGGTACGAACTTAGTCTATTCGGGTGATCCTCGAATAACAGAATTACAGGTAAACTCGTTTAATTACACTTGGGGAGCATTCCTTTTAATTATAGTCTTGTACACTGGTCTGATTTTTCAATTGTCAATATTGAATAATATTTAAGTTATATGATTATTTACGGGATATTTGCCGTGGTAAGGTTGATGTCCGTGATAGTTTAAAACAGTGTTTTGAATAATATTGTATTTTGTTTATTGTTGACAGTTTCTAAACCGAAGCTATCGTACTGTTAAATTTATTTAAAAAAATCTGATGATTGAAAAGACAGCCCTAAATAAATAGATACCTATGAGGTATAATTTTTATGTACTTAACAAATGTGATTATAAATTTTCATGATGCACTTCTGTATAAACCTCAGACTTTAATCAAGATAGACACCGCAAGCAACTTGTATCAAAATCTAGCGTCTCGTATTTTTTGTGCCTACTGACGTCACGAAAGCAATTTCATTCATTCAATTTTTAAGAGCGTGGTTCTTGTCGGTGGAGTAACTTCCAGGCTTGACGGTCTTCTGCCAGCGTTTTCGTCTCCTTGTACGACATGACATTTGCCTTCTCTTTTATTTGGTCTAAGAATACTCTTGTTGGTCTTCCCGGTCCTCTCTTTCCTTCTACCTTTCCCTCTATGATGGTTTCATTAATTTGTCATATCGTACAAGGTGGCCAAAACAATTTAGTGGTAATTTGGTTTAGCTAAATTTTGTTGTAAGGTTAGTAGTGGTAGCCAAAGCAACTTAGTGGTAGTTTAAATCCATGCGCACGGCCAACTGCTTTCGAAGAGTTTACTGTGGTGCTATTTGACATTTTTGTATTGACATCTGACATGCTACTGCTAAGACGACTGAGATTGAACTGATTTATCCGGCGTGCTATCTTAATTACAAAGTGACTTCTACTACCAATACTTAAAAAATAAATTATTTATTTATTATTATTAACTAGGTGAACTCCCGGTGTCTACCTTTATAAATATCTGTGGTATAAACTATGTACTTATGATATGTATCAGAACAACAAAAAAAAGCAGACTTTCGTTATTTGATGCTATTGGAGTTATTACATTACATGTGAATGTTACAAACTGAATTAGGAAACAAAGTCAAAAAAAAGGAGGAATGTCTTCAGGAAAGTCAGTCTTATTAGACTCGCCTGAAGTTAGTTACTTCCTAAATTCGGTCTCTGAATTCAGGTAGCTAACTTCAGGCAAGTCCATAATATAGTGCTAACAGATGTTTGGATTTGGTTGATGGACCGCCGTCCAACCAACGCGAGAGAAAGAGTGAGAATAACACATTTCCCTCTCTTTCTCTCCCGTTGGTCAGATGGCGGTTGAGGTCCACACGTCTGTTAGCACTATTAGTCTTATAAGACTTGCCTGAAGTTAGTTGCTTAAACAATTCACTCTCTGAATTCAGGCAGCTAACTTCAGGCGAGTCTATTTAGTCTCATTAGACTTGCCTGAAGTTAGTTCCTAAATTAAGTATATGAATTCTTGTAAAGGCAAATGTAATTTAATAACCCCATAAGTATATTTTTTTATAAAATTCATATAAATGATAATTATCCTAGTGCCAGCAAAACAGGTTTTAATGGATGAACATAAAAATGCATTGATGGTTAGCCAAGGCCACTAATGTTAATAAATTAATACCCAATCACTGCCAAGACTTGTGTAGTACTTTTCTCAAGCATTGCATGGATATTCAATATCAATTCTAATAAAGTAACAGTAATACGCTTCACAAGTTTTTTTTGTGAACGAATTTCCGAGCATGTTTGGGAAAACATTATTTATTATTTTTTGGTTGTGTGTTATAAAACAGCCCTAGGCTTTACTAGGCAGTCCAGTAATGTCCACAAATGTGAGTGTATCTTACATTATAGAAAGAAGATAACTTAAATTATTTATTTGTTACGTATTAACTGGTTTTTGTTTTAAATTACTTAAAATTGTACTTACATTAAAGTATGCTATTTTATCATGCTTAAAAAACAAAGATAATATAAATTGTCATAGTTTAAAAATTAATGCGGCTTGCTTGGCTCTGATTATGCTTCATGACGAAACATTGCATTGGAGATAGTTAATAATATGTTAGTTCCGGAGAAAAAAAATCGTTGATTGTTAATACAAATTCATTTGAAGGAATTGACTTCCTCATCACACATCAGGTATTATTATAAAATAAAAGTTGATAATAATTATGTTTTGTTATGTTTAATTAATATTATTTGCCGTCATCATTGGCATTGCTACAATTCAAACATTCATTTATTATAAAAAAAAAAAAAAACTAGGGTTGTCTCATTATAGACATTGGCATTATTAAAAAGATTTATTTTTTAATAGCTTTGGCTACGCATATGATGATATTGTGCCGATGCTGACGTCATCGCTTATAAAAGTTTCGAAATCATAAAATATTACCTCAAGAAAATAACATAAAAATGATTGGTTAAAAATATGAACAATCGCCATTGTCATTTTCTTGACGAAAAAACAAGAGCCAGCTTTATATATAATCATAATATACAATATACTTCAATATTGACAACCAATTTTCAAATGAAATTGTGATTTTTATTTAAACATTTATTATTTATTTTTTATTTTTACAAATCAATGTACAAACAAGGCTAGTTATATTATACATACATATAATTGTTTGTATTTATTATTTTGTAAACATCGAAGTAAAAGGTGTGGATTTGATTTTTCCTTAAAGTACATAGAGAGTGCGAATTGTTCACCGGTCGTGGCAGTCGTGGAAAAAGTATTCCTTTTTTTTTACAAATTGATCCGTGGAACGAACTATACAAACAAAAGGTATAGAGAGCGTTGTTGTTACGTTGCCACTTGAAATCCTATCGAATAATCGAATCACATGAATCAATGTAATATTTTTTTTTTGCTACCGTCAAAGCCTTCCTCTCTTATTTTTTAAATATTTACTATCAATTGTTATCAGCTTCAACTTATTATGATTTTTTACGATATTTAATGCCCTATAAAACTTTTTTTTCTAAAAAAATGTTGCCAGAACAAAAATGAACTTTATTTTTTATGCCATTATTTTAATCCAGTTTTTTTAATTGTTCTTTAAAAGCACTTGTCACCTGACAGTACTGCGATGTAGACCAATAACTGTTGTTTGTAAGTGTACTGTAAGAATTGTTGTGATATTTAGTTGTAAATGCATTTGTTGCAATTGTACTTAGTTAAATACAATGTTGATTATATTTTAATAAGATAACATTTTTTTTATTACCAAAATCATATGAAGATACCTCCCTGACCTATGTTAGGGGTTTTACTTAAGTGTTTTGTGGAACAAGCATATCGTTCGCCTGATGGTAAGAGTCACGCTTGTCCATAAGGGGGGGGGGGGTCCGGACCGCCCCCTTACCATACGACGGAAAAAAATCGTGAAATATTGGACTAATGGCATGGATAATCTGTGCCACAAAATATATATATTATGTGCACGCGCTGCTCGATCGGTAATTTATGATGTAAAAACTTGAGTTAAAACTTTAAGAAAAGTATAGTACGAACCTATATAATCGAAGAGTTCCTCATAATTCCTTAAAATATAGGTAATCCCTATTCAACTATTCAAACTCTATGTGACAATAGAGAAAAACAGACTGGGTTGTCACAAACTAAAGATAACCACTTGATCGCGCACGAGGCACAATTTGCTTGTGCAAGATGTCTGCCACGTGCCTTTTTGGGCGCGGTATCGTTTGGCGCTTTTGAGACCAAAAACGCCAAACGATACCGATACGAGCGCCTTTTGAGAGTTAAAAAGTTTAAAAAGGCCTTGAATTGTACTTATCCTTTCGGTGGCGTGGTCTAGAAACACTAATTTACTATCAGAAAACTGCAGTAGTTGAAATAACCAGCAAAGGTTTGGGAGCACACAAAAACAGCGGTTTTAGAGCAGCAACTTCAAAAGATTTTATTACGTCTAAAACTTCATGTCATAATTCGTCAAAAGCTTAATTTCAATATTGATAATCACGATAAAAAAAATATTTAATTTCCAGTCTTCCCGTGAACATGGTGCATGTAACTGCGCCGAAATATCGGGAGCTCATTCCACAACCTTACCACGGTAAATATACCGTAAATAATCATATAACTTTAGTGAACAACCGTGATAGTTTAAAACAGTGTTTTATTAAATTTCCACTTTAGGTAATGTATGAGATTGTAAATAAACGATTCCGAACAATCTATATAAGTAAACTTTTTATTCAAAATACAATCATGTCGATGATGATGATGACCACAAAACAACTACAACTTTTTTACTTTCTAACTATTAGCTAGGTACTAAATACATAAAAGACGGGCGTTTCAGTTTAGTTCTAATTTGGATTTTTTACTTACACATTTTTTACTAAACTGTTTTTTAAACACGGCTAGGTCTATTGTATAATAAAAAAAAAACAATAATTAAATCTAACTTATAGCTTGTGCTTATTTAGGTACACCCACAAAATGAATAATAGTACAATTTGTTAACTATGATTATACTCGGTCCAAATATAGCAATTGCAAAAAGTTATAAGCTGAGAATCTAAATAAAAGACCTTAATACTGCTCAGGGGCCTTACAGCTCTTAACGCGGGCTCGAAACTGCGCTGAAACAGCACAGAGCGGAAAATCACGCCAACATGAACCTTAACGCGTCGAGAAACGGTTTGCGGTTGCGCAACTTTTCGCGATCACCCAAACAGGATCGTTTAAAACAGAAAGCCTAGTTCTGTTAGGTTTCTGAACGTAGGGTTGTAATCTGCGATTCTTCATATAACATAGTTATTGCATTGCAGCAACCTAAAACGTGGATCAAGTAAGTAAATAGGTAGTTGATTTTTTACATAATGTCACAACGGTAATTGGACAAAAATGCGTTACTGGTGGGTTTGTTAGTATCTTGTATGGGCTTCCGTTTATGAGCCACATTTTGTTCGTCTTGGCTTTCTTCTTCAGCACAACTGCACGTTTCGGAATCTTCAGTGTCGTCATCATCATCATCATCATCAGACACGTCTTCATCGTCGTCTTGGTATAAATCTGTGTTGTATTTATCACTGAATTTTATGAAATAGTGCATTGTAACTTCTTCTGACGGGTGGAAATATATTTTCTTTTTAATTTCCCCTTTCAAATATTTAAAATCTTCCGACCACCCGACTGGTACCATTTCTAGTACGAGTATATACATTGTTGGACAGTCTTCCCAACTCAACATTTCATACAATACTTCTAATAGATCGCCTTGGTTTAGTTCAAAATTTTGGAAAAAAATTGTTAATGTTTCTTTGAACAATAAGTAAATCGATGGAAAGAATGTGCATTGGTCTTCTAAGATGAACTTGTGACACAGCGACGCTATATGCCGTGCGGACGCGGTGCGGATGCTCTCCCAGCTAAGTTGTTCGTCGGATTTTTTCATTTCCTCAAGAATCTCTAAGTACTGGACAGTTAACTGCCATCGACGAATCATTGCGTAATGTTCCTTTACACACAACGAACCCCTCAATATAGCATCTCTCATATTACTCAGTATCTCAATTGGCATTGTCATTTTCTTATTAAATACAAAGTGAGGTATTCTAGAACAAATATGTCTCAGAAAAGTCTGCATTCCTTCTAATAAGAATGTTCCACCGTTGACCCAGTCTGTAACACATGATTCAATCACTGGCCGCATCAAGCGGTTGAACTTTTGCATTTGTATTTCGCGGTCTTTCGAACAAAGTAAATAAGCTGCCAGTATTTCTAAATACGATCGGCCATAGAATGTGTAAATATCGTGCTTGGAAATTACATCAGATATTGAACCTAATAACGATTCGACGAATTCAGTATCTAAATATTCAATTAAATTTTCAGCATTATCTGTCACAGTTTCCAACACATAGGGAATGCCAACCTGATTTGGCAGAGACTTGAGAAATAAGTATGCTCTCTGGTAGAAATCACCTACAATGATAAGAGGCACTTCGCGAACTTTTCCCAATGTTTCGTAAATTATTTTATTTTCTTCTTTATTTAGATCGTCTATAAAACCACTAAGAACAGACCATATCGCTTTAATAGCCATAGCTTTCTTCTCCTTGCTAAGCAAATCGAACATTGATGTAAAAAGGATGGCTCGTATAGATGAGTTTTTTGTTTTTTTCCATGATTTCGCTGCCATCTCTATTTTCTCATCCGTGTCGTATTTAACAAACGCTAGACGGATACCGTGTTTTTGTAGTGAAACCGGCGCGTTCAGCATGAGAGCAATATATTTCCGGATATCACTTGATCTCAAGTTGTAGTACATGGTGCATAAGGAAAGCAACGCGTACTGCAGATAATCTCCTTTAGCGTACCACAGTACTGCTTCAGCAGGCAGCTGCGGGCGAGCTATGTGCATGTTTTTGGCGATATGTTTCTGTATGCTTAGTTCCATCTCATTAGCTTCACTCGATTGTATTTTATTTTCTTTGGGTGTGTACATTTTAATAAAATCTAATGCATCGTTGTGCGGCAAAAGTGTTAGAATCCCTCGCACGAGAGCTCTGTGACCGGACGGTTTTTTAAGACTTGCGATATTTGTTTCAGTCCATTCGGCAGCTAGCGAGTGCGGCCAATATATTCTGAGTTTACTTAGGAATCTATTGAGAGAGATTTCGTCGTTGCTTCTCAAGAAATCTATTTCAGATTTATAGCGCCCCAGTAGTCCTGGATCGTGTTTCAATGCGTTCAACAACACGTCCTCGTTAGCGTGTAGCACCAGCGATTTTTCAAACAATAGCTTTCTATGTGATTTTACCATTATATAAATTGAAGGTACATCTATATAAGGTTGGGGTTTTGGTCGTCTAAAATGTCTTGATCTCATTTTCCAATCTCGATCAGGTTTCTTGTTCCTGAGCTTGCGGCGCCTCTTCTTGATCTCTTGAACCCAAGAAGATGATTTGTTAACGTCACAGAGTTCAACAGTTTTGTCGATTACGAATCTGTGATGAGATTCTACTCTATCCCAGTCATTGATTAAAGTCCACATAGTTTTAAGTAGCTCGATAGCTTTACGCATTCCTGTTTCACTGCCTGTGCTTTGTAGATTTAAACGTTTAACCAGTAAGTTGTGTAAGTAATTAAATACTTTATCCTGCTCATCTAAACTCAATTTTGTTTTGATGTTTTTAAGTGTTTCTATTTCAAATTTTTCTTCAATAACCTCGTGAACAGGTTTATCGTTTAACATATCGCGAACAATGATGGGAATTAATAACGCTTGTACGTCATTGGTGGATTCAACGTATACTTCTGAGCTATGGAATAGTGCGTTTAATATATTCCACGTGCCGTCTTCAAACCTGAACGTATGGTGTTTGGAGAGCAGACTATCAATGAATGTTTTTTTATGCAAGTAAGGTTCATTGATGTGCTTGTTATGATAATATTGAAGAACTGTTTTAAGGTGTTCACTATCATCACCGGCACAGGTTAACAATATGATCAGCAATAAGTGTCTTTTTTCAGGTGCAGACTCGGCGCAGATGAATTTCTTTAAATCACGAAACGCGATATCAAAAGGTGCAAATCGATACCATCGGCAGAGAGTACCAATACAGCTATATTTTCTGTCTTCGATTGCAAAGAAAAGTGCTTCGACGTTGCTTCTATCATTTTCAATGGAATGCTTAGAATCTTCATAATCGACTGTGTAAAGAACACTTAGGAAATCTAAAATTTCTTCACGGGGCAGTTTGTTCAAAAACGGTGTTAACGTTTCGAAAGATCTCCAATATATTGGAGTTTTTATTAAAAAAGGTTTGATCTCATCTGCCCTAATGTATTTTACAAATGTTGGTAAATCAATATGTTTACAGAACGTTGTAAATTTTTCCTTTATTAATTCCGGGCATGTTTTCATGACTATATTTGTATATTTCTCGTTTAATTTTAAGTCAAAGTTGACGGTACGGTACGGTTGACTGTAATGTCTGTAATCCATAATTTCTAAAAACTCTTTCGTTGTTTTTTTATTTTTTAAATAGTATTTCGTCGCCGTTATTATATCGGTGACGTCATTACATACTCGGTGTTTTAGAGAAATGTGTAAAATGTTTATTGATTTTTTACAAAGTCTTCGCAGCAATTTTATGGGAATTTCTTTAGCTCGAGCGGCAACAATTGTTTCAATGAACTTTAAGGGGCAGTTACTCAGCCATTGTAGGGCAGCTGTTGAATTCTTATTGCACACGTATTTATAAAAGGCTTTGACACGAACTTCATCTTTTAAGTGTCGCCTTATATGAAGCATCAGTTTGGTGACGGCTTTAGCATTCATTTGAGGAAAGAGCTCGCTGTGTAGATACTTCGGATTGACGATGTGTGCGTACTGCGGGTCAGTTATTAGCCAGGTGCTCTTATTGATAGCTCTCGACACGTACAGCATGTCTTCACATTTCAAAACATCCAGAATATACTCGACGTTCCTTTGTTTGGTCGCCATATCGATTCTTATCATATTGTCGACATCATCTTCTTCGAAGTTAATTTTAGGTATTTCTGAAACCTTCCTCTCCATTGCTATAGCAACTAATCCATTATAAAACTTCTGCCGTTGTCCAAGGGTGTGTCCTTGTAAGGGCGGCGCCATGATTTAGTCTGGAATGAAATAATGTAAGGTAATAGGTATACATATTAAAAACAGAAACGACCGTCTTACCTGTAGATATACAATTCTATATTTTTTTTTGTTTTTTATTCTTCTAATAAAACTTACTAAAGTCCTTTTCATGAAAGAAGTCCCATGGCAAACAGCGGAACTAAATTTCCATGTTGTAGTTGTCAAGTGTTGTTACTGTGTTTGGACGCTAGTGAGATTTTTATTAATTTTCCATCGTTAAAGAGTCGTGTACGATGCCAAAAGTTGTTAAAGTTCTACTCGAGAAATGATACTGATAGTGATTGATACGCGATGACAGCGCCGCGTCTGCAGGACTTCAAACATGAAAAGCACTCTACTTGCCATCTGTATGTACGGACAATAGTTTTGGAGAACGTGGAAGCAATATATACGTCATCCATAACTCATAACTAGACGTACCGTAATTTGGCTTCGCCGGTTTCTAAGGAAGCCAAAAGTGCTGTTAAAATTGTATAAGCGTGTAATTTAAGTGTATACCTAATTTGTTTATATTTGTGTTTGTCTTACAGGGGTGGCGTAGTCACTGCGTGACAAAACCCCTTAAGACGCTCTTTTCCGACTTTTAGCAATTATGGTCATTCTAGTTTAAGTGTGCATACCTCCATGGTTAGCTTAAAATTATAAAAATGGTGTCACAACAAAATTGAATGTTTCATATAGGAACCCCATGAGACCGAAACACGATTAAGCACATTTCGCTCGATAGAAAAAATATATCAAAGCAGCACTGATTTGCGTTTTCATTCCTGTTTTTTTGGATTCATTCAATTACCTATTTATTAAATTATGTCTGCGATATCTTGATATATAGATTTCATAATTATGAAGGAAACCGGTGACGTACATTTTACATTACAGCTATACTTTCCGAAAAATATGAGAAAAACCCCAAAAATAGAAGTAGCAAAACGCACGACTGTGTGTAAGCGCCATGATTTTGCTCCGCTACATGCGACTTTAATACAATAAACTAAGGATTATGGTCGTCTGTAGTAATAAGCATTGCTTAAAAGTGGGAAAACCTCGCCTTAACAACAGATTTAAACAAAAAGGATTTTTTTATTACAGCAAAGCTTAGAATAACTACTCAGAGAAGGTAAGTTTCCAAACAACACCTTCTCAAAACGTAAGCTTCAAATTCGCTTTGTAGCTTACGTTTCGATTGGTATTTTAAACGATTTAAGCAAGAAAATTTATGGATTACCTGTGGATTGTCACACCATAACTCTTATGCTGCTTTTCTGATTTGTTGTGGTACGATTTCACCGCGCAAATTGTCATAGTAAAAATTTTATATATTTTTTGGAGCTATATATGACACCATTTGAATGGCTTAAATTTTTCGAATGTACTTGGTTTCTTTGTGTAGTTATTCTAAGCAGCAAAGATTTTTTTACTAAGTATTACAGCCACACTTTTCGAAAAATATGAGAAAAAGCTCTAAAAATAGATGTACCGCTACCGACACACTACTGTATATAAATAAACGTCATGGTTGTGCTCGAGCGTTGAGAATAACAACAAGAAAACCTCGCCTCAAATAAAGCGGGATAATAATATAATTACGGGAATAATATGCAACGGGATAATAATATGCATCTGGAATTGCTTCATAATTTTTTTTCAAGTTTGACTTTTTTTGGCTTTGTCCTGATTTCGTGACCCGCAATTTTTTTGTCAAAATTGCTTCGCACAATGGAACTTATACTTATATTTGGATTGGGAACATAATATACCTATAGACCAGGGGTGTCCAACATACGGCCCGCGGGCCACAATGCGGCCCACCAAGGTTCCTAATCCGGCCCGCGAATGAATCAAAAGTTGGGTAACTTTTAACTTATTTAGATGTAATTTTGTAAAGAACGGATATTCAAATCTATATCATCTATATCAGTATGCCTGTGCATGCAGTTACTACTACTGGTGTGAATTCCGCCAAAAACCTATATATACTCTTTCTACCATTTTACTTATATTAGTCTTGATTTGCTCAGTTACGAAACATCTCTTGGCCCGCCATAGTTACAAAGTTAATAAATCCGGCCTGCAACAAAATTTAGTTGGACACCCCTGCTATAGGCGAACAAAATATGTCAGATAGTACGTAGTACATGTTTATATATGGTAGTACATATAGGTCAATGTTCAGACATAATAATGTCCTTAAGTGTCAAGTTATGGAAATAATAGAACATAAATATAGCAAAGCTACTCTTAATATTTTGACATACTTTGTATTTGAAATCCTCCGCGAAACGTTATACCAACGTCATTATATCAATAAATGCAATCTAAAAGTTACTGATCGTTTTTTGAGGTTAGGTTAGGTTATGACTATAAGTTCCTATTTAGTTAGAATGAATCTTATTATCACTACTTTAAACTTTTAGTATATATATTTTAAACGAAGGAAACGCTTCGCTGAGCTTTTCGAACACAAAGTATTTTACAATATTAAAAGTCACTTTATAATCTTTATGTTCAATCAAGTACCTTTCTAATAACGTGACACAAATTGACACAATACATGTTTTTCTTTTCTTCTAAATGTACCTACTCAATTCCACAGATCTTTCTGTGCTCAATTCAAATATAATACCATAGATAAATATATACTAGATAATACCTATAAGTTTCACTGTGCGACGCGATTTTGATAAAAACTTATAATGGCGGATCGGGACAATGCCAGCCTCCATATTAAAAAAAAACAATCCTCTTTATTATATCCCATTTTTATAATATAGTTTTAGAAGGTCACAAAAAATTTCGGTAAAAAAAAAATATTATACAATTTCGACACCAAGAAGTATTTAGGTCCTTTAGGTACGCAGTTACGCACTAAATTTCATTTGTTAAAAACCCCCGACGCAATTAGATTGGTGTTGTAAAAATGTGTGTTTTTCTGTGTGTCTGTCTGTGGCATCGTAGATCGTAGCTCCTAAGCGGCTGAACCGATTTTGATTTGGTTTTAATTTTTGAAAGCATTAGCAAGTATTATTCAAGAAAATCTATTCAGTTGTTTGAAGATTATCAGGGTTTTTTAAAATACTTTATTTATTAGTTTATATTGCATAGTTTAGGATATATTTTGAATATACGTAAGTATATATATTATAATGAAACTGTTCACTTACCGCTTGTTTCTTTATTTTTTCTTTGTTCTTTATACCCTTATTACCCTTACCCTTACCCTTTATTGTGGTTTAAATGACACTTGCTGTGGTGCCTGTGACTCAGTACATACTGAACTGAACTGGACTGGGACACGATACAAATACACACACATATACACACCTATGAATATTTAATTCCCTACATCCATCTCACAGTGACCTCATGTGTAGTGTGTACTTTGCATACATTTTTATCACTGGGGTTTCACAGGGTTTCACAATTTGCTTACTCGCTCACGACTCACGGTATATTTATAGAATTCCAGTTATTCTGTATTGCACAACATTATCGTTTTGGAAGTTTACATCTATTAATATTATTGCATGTTTTCCAGTTTCTCCATGTTGAATTACTAATTCTTGTAACAAATCAAACTCACAGATACTTACCTATGTACTATACTCAAAGAAGTTGGACCTTACTTACCTTTTTGTTGACTATATACTAGTCGGAGAATCCAACTTCTTGATTGTTCAAGTCACAGAGTACTTTTTATACAAGTGTCACTAAATAATTTGGACACAAAGATCTTGTATATTATATACCCTAAACTAAAAGGACCTTTGGACACCACAGATTTTTTTTATGCCGGAATGCTGAAACATTTTGTTTTGTTTGCAATAATAGGATCAAAGATCTTATATATAGGGTGTCTATAATGTACACCATGATATTTGCCGACACGATATTCCACGGCATGATAATGTACAGCATGATAATTGGTGTACATGTACATCGAATATCATGCTGTACAATCCATGTCGTACAATACTGGCCGTCAATTATCGGCTCGTGTCTATTAGGTACGGCAAGGAATGCACAGCCAGGATTGTACAGGCAATAATCCATGTACGTGGGAAAAGTCCACGTTTTATCGGGCTGTACATTGTTGTGCCGTACATTATCATGTCGTGCAATACGGGCCGTGTTTTGACGAAACGGGCCGAAAATGTACGACCGATAATGTACAACATGATAAAAGGTGGCATCGCCCGTATTGGCTAATATTGCTGAAATGTCTCTGCTCTTATTGGCTGTTGAGTCTGTGACGTCTGTCGGTTCCATGCTTCGTTTGAACAAGATAGTGTAAGATAGTCACAGATAAAAAATATGAGAACCATCAAAACTTTTTGGTGGTGACGTGGAGTGAGGAGTACAACTGTGTTAGATCTGTCACTCATTTCGAACCTAACCAACTCAAGTCTGACTCCAGGTGGGCTCCCGCCAGAAGCTCTTGCGGTCGCCCCTAAGTGTCGCTTCACCACACTCGACCTTCGCTTCACTACGGAGGTCACCGGCTCGCTCGCGGTCTCGTATGGCTCGCTCTCACTCAGGACCTCCCTAGAGCTTCTGGCTCCCGCGCTTTTTTATTTTTTTTATACACTTTAGGGGTAGGGACCACAAGACTACGTGGAGTCGGGGTGCTCTGTGTCGGTTCTGTGGCCCATTTCGAACCTAACATACTCATTTTATTTATATTACACGGGAATTACTCACGTAAGATTAAGCCGGTCACTCCGACTATAGTTTCAACCGCATTAGGCAGTCTAACATACTCAAGTCAGAGTGCTCTGTGTCGGATCTGTCACTAATTTCTACCTAATACACTCGAGGTGGAGTCCGATGTCCAAGTCTAAAGGAAGCTTCAGATTTGATTTTTTATGGTCACCAATTATCATGCTGTACAAAATCGGGGTGTACATTATTAAACAGAGTCAATAATATACGGCATGATATTGTACGACATAATAATGCACAGCATGATAATTGGTGTACATGTACATGGAATATCATGGTGTACATTATCGCTTGTGCATTATTGGGCCGAGCTGATAATGTACGGCATGATATTGCACGGCACGATATTGTACAACATGATATTCCATGTACATGTACACCAATTATCATGCTGTGCATTAATATGTCGTACAATATCATGCCGTACATTATCTGTGTCGTGCATTATTGCCTCCCTATATATATATACGTACCCTAAAATAGGATTCATTCCGCAGTGCTGCCAGATGATTGCTTCACGTTCCCCCCCATTTCTTACCCGAAATCTCTCAATACCTATTAGGGTTTTAAAAAAAACACAAAGACCAAAACATGTATTAGGTAAATAAAAAAAATATCATAACAAAATGAATTTTTCACTATTTCTGCAATAGCTTCCATTACATCAGCATCTTCACTCGCATCTCGTTTCCATCCTAAGGTTGCCTGGAAGAGATCGCTTTTAGCGATAAGGCCGCCAGTTCTTACACTAGTTTTTAAGAGTTTTTTGTCCTCTGTATCAAATTTAATGGTGTGAACAATAAAGAGTTAATCAATCAATCAATCGTCTGCAGTGCTGTACATATTTTCTTTAAAACCTTTGTTTGTTTTTTATTTAGAATATGTTTACCTTTGGCAACCAACTCATCTGATGAAAAGCGATGTTGTGGCCGAAGATGGAGCACGTAGACCTAGAATGTACTTATGTATTCGTAGATTTAATATGATTCCCTTATTATTATGATTCATTCATTCATTATATGATTCATTCGTATTCATTCCTAGATTTGCGTTAAATTTCGACTTATTCCACTTTACAGTTTTGGTAATAAAAACCCCCCAATTCCAAACCCAAAAAAAACATAATATCTAAAAAAAAAATGTCCTCCCAAGTCCCAATATTCCCACTATTGCTATAAAAGATCCCCAAATTCGGGTCATTCCCTCCAATCTGGCATCAATGATTCATTCTTATGTGGCGCTCTGCTCCTGTCGTTACTGATATTTTATTTTGATACTTCGTGAATTGCAATAAGATTTAGATTCGTTCGTGATTGTTCGTTTCTGATTTCACTCTGAATAACAAGGTTCGATTGTGTGTGCATTTTCTGCAAAACAGTAGCGGAGACTGCAATATCTTTGCATAATATTATTGTTCAAAAATGTATGTTATAACTTATGTTAAAATCGATTTACAAGTTTTCATTACATTGTTACTTAGCTAGTTAGTCATAAATAAAATTAATAAAGCATATAATTTATATAATATCTCTCCGCTCGGTGGAGTATCAGCATTGTCACACAGGTTACACCATTTCTTTACCTACCAAAACTATGCGTCGTTAGTATCAATTGGAAGATTAAATCAATTTTATCTAGTAATTCTGAATGATTACTTGTAGTTTTATACAAATCACTTAATCTGACTTATCTGCAGACTGGATAAGTGCAGATATCTCCTGATTATAAGGCTAATTAGTTAATCGATCGATAAAGTAAGTCAGTCTTGCGTTCATTAAGCAAGATGGAGGGCGCTTACCTTTTGGGTATCTTCCTTATTCTGGGATACGTCCAGGTAAATACAATTTACAACACATTTGCTCAAAAAGTGCACTTACGAAGCCTGAATACATCGTTCGAAAGTTAAACATTACGGATCATACAACGGAGCGTGCGGTAATGAATTTGTCCGCACGCTCCGTTGTATAGCACCGTGCGTGTACTTTACGGTATTTTTTTAATTTCCATTTTTTGTTTTTTTCTCGCAAATGTGTTGTAAAACGTTGTATGGCACACGTGCGGATTGGTTATTACAAACTCGTGACTATGGTAAGCCCTCGACTTCGTCTCGGGCTCACATTCGTCTACTCGTTTGTAATAACCAACTTTCCGCACTTGTATCATAAATAACTATTGATTATGGTTTTCTAGTTTCACCGCATTTTACGAGATCCCCATTTTTATAGAGGGGATTGGTGGTATAAAATTGCATCGTCCTCCCAAAGATCAAGTGATTCACGTTTTATAATATTCAGTTTAAAAATATGAGATAATATTGCCTATGTATTGTAAAATTGAGAATGATTATAATATAATGAAAAAAAGTATGTCCCATGTTCCCTGTAAAATTTCATCAAGATTGGTTGAGCCTTTTTAAATTGAAAGGTAATGAACGTAGTGACATACCTACAGAGCTGTTTTCAACCGACATAAAAAAAGGAGATTTTTAATTTGACTCTTTCTGTCTTTTTTCATTGAGTGCTCCCATTTCGAGTAGTTCCACACTAAGGGTGGAAAATTAGGGGAAGAATCACGTAATTTCACCCATAGCCCGCGAAGTCGGTTTTAATTTATTGTTAACTTCCGACGCAAACAGAAGGCTGTTATATGTTTAAGGGGTGTATCTCTGTCTCTGGCATCGTAGTTCACAAACGGCTGAACCAATTTTGAATTAGTTTTTTTTTTTTTAGTTACTGATTTCGTTTTTTTATTTACTTGATCGAGAGTATTCCTAGCAGGGGTGTTACGGAGCTTCGACTCCGGTTCCGTTAAGTCGGAACTTCCGATTATTATTACACCTTCGGTTCCGACACTTTTAAATCGAAATTTTTAATCGGAGGTCGAAGCATAACATAGCGGCGGTAGCGGCTTGTTTATTTGGAAATATGCCAATTTTTTTTTTTCATTGTTTGTGTTTTATTTTATAATTGAAAATTAAAATGAAAAAAAATTGACAAAATGATGTTTTATTTGTCCTTAAATAAAAAAAATCTCTCATGCCACCACTTCTGATCCTGCCTCCGACTCCGATTCCGAATCCGATAAAGCAAATTTAAAAACTCCGACTCCGCCTTCGGTTCCTATAAAACTACCTCCGTTACATCCCTGATTCTTAGCCATGATTCAAGAAAATCTGTTCAATCGTTTAAACATTATCAATTCTTTTAGCGGGGGATTAAAAAAAGCAATTAATACTTAGTACCTACTTAAATAATACCAAATATGTATTATGTGCTTATACTTGCCTACAGCAGTAGGTATATAAGTAGTGCTCACACTATTCTTAGATTATTTCGACTACATTCAAAATTCAAAACTTTATATTTCATGATAACATAGATAACATTTGCTTAGTTTAGTACCTACATACATTAGACTTAATACTTAGGTTGGTGAAAAATATAATAATTTAAAAACAGTAACTTAATTTAATTGAGTTTATTTTGACACAATGTACCAAATTGAGGATTAGTGCGTCATATATCTTCGAGGCGCTCCCTCCGGAATCGTTACCCGCACATAATGTCTCAGAAGTCCTCTGCCACTACTTTTAGGATGCTATTGCTTCCCCGCACCCTCCTCGCCAGCGATGCTACTTTTTTCTTGTGATGGTATGAAAGTCAGTCCGTCAGTATGCCTGTGCGCACACATTTCCGGCACACAGGCACTACAGAAACAGGGGAGTTTCAACATCATCCTAAACATATTATTATACTGGATGCGTAGGGTGTTTAGTGATTTTTTGCCTTACACTCGAACCACATACCCCCCGTCTCTAATAAATATAAATAAGATTATACTTAAACTCAATTTTGACTTTAAGTATAATCTAGAATCTAGACTGTTTTAAACGAAGGGTGAATCTTGACAATGCCGACGATTGTGGAGATGGTGATGATGACCACTTACCATTAGGTGGCAAGTAGTTTGTTTGACTTATTCTATACTAGCTGAATCCCGCAGTGCTATCCGCGATTTTCTAATTTTCTGGGAGAAAAGTATACCCTATGTCCGTCCATATGGCGTACACTATCATCCTGCATAAATTCGTTAAGATCGGCTTAGCAGTTTAGTTGTGAAAAGCGAACAAACATCCAGACAGAGAGACAGAGTTACTTTCGATTTATAATATTAGTAAGAATAAAACAAAATAACATGAATGCTCACGTTTGTCCACATTATGCCTGATATTAGAAGCACCGAGTCTATCTAACAGTAACTAGGTATAATTATGACTGTTTCTAAAAGGTTTCTAACACCAAATTTGAATTCTAGGGTGACGTGATCTCCAGAAATGCGAACCCTGCCATCATTGAGGACCTCCGAAATGGTGAGTAGTAGGTATCTACTAGTAGGTACTAGCTAACGCAATCTGAGCCGAAGCCACAAAAACACCTGACCAGTGACCACAAGAGAGTTGCCTTGTCCATTCCGAACCCGTCCTCCAATAAGGACAGATCCACAGGCTATCTCATTCGTGCATTTTCAACATTTTTCAAGTTGTAGTCTATAGAGAAACGTGCCAAGAAGGTCATCAGCAACGAATCCTTAGTTCGGGCAAAGCTTCTTAGTCTTAAGCATCGACGTAAAGTTGCTAGTCTATCGGTTTTTTATCGGATACATTTCGGAGAGTCTCTAATTATTTCGGACTGCCAGAGCGGGCACGATACATTGTCACCGATTTATAGTTGAAATTCCGAAAACCCGTACGAAGCGCTTTGATTCCACATTTATTGTGTGAGTCTGTGGAATGCGCTGCCTGAATTCCCCGTAGGTTACAATCTGGGTGTCTTCAAATCAAGAGTGAATCGGTTTCTTCTAGGCAAGCGTGCTCCAACGTAGACCGCATCATCGCATAGCATCAGGCGAGATAGAGGTCAAAGGCAAGCCTATTATTATTATTTTTTAAACAGGGTTTAAAAATTTAAATAAAAATCTTAAAACAACCAACCTGCCTGAATGGGTGTTCTCCGAGAGTTACAATCTATGTGTTCAATGTTCAAATCAAGGGTGAAACGGTTTCTTTAAGGCAAGCGTGCTCCATTGTAGACCGCATCATCGATTAACATCAGGCGAGCTGGCGGCCAAACGCAAGCCTATAACTGAATTAAAACATTCTTAAAAATGTATCGTCAAGATATTTCACCTAGATATTTAAAATTGAAACCGTTTGATATGAACCGTAGCGGCAGGCCAGAGCTCCAGGATAGTGGGCGGGTGGCCGGCGTACGACACTCAGATCCCGCACCAAATCAGCCTCCGCATGGTGACGGCTGCCGGAGCCGTGTCCTCCTGCGGCGGGTCCATCATCCACCACCAGTGGGTGCTCACCGCCGCGCATTGCTTGGCCAAGTAAGTACATAAGGCGAGCCAAACGGGGCCGTGGTTAAAGACCTGAGACCTGAGATATGAGCTGTAATGTGAGCTCCATCCTGCAGTATTACCGAGAAGTTATAAACATGGGGTTCTGCAAAGTCAAGTAAATAAAGTCTAGGGCTGTCTACAGTTCAGAGCTGACTTACTCGGTCCAGCGCGGAGATCTATCATTAGCGTCTCTAGACATTTACCTCTTCTTACCCATGATAAGAGGTTCACATAAAATCTCAGATACGGACCACACGCCGAATGTCTTCGACGGTAACGTGACATAATGGCAGTAACGTGTGGAGCGGTTATAATGCTTACAAAAGATGCAAGCAGGGTGGCGCGCGGTGCGATACTAATGGTACGAAAAAGTCGTAAGGCGTCGAAGATGGTAAACACGCCTAAGCTGGAATGGGAACTGGCTCTCAAGTGAGGCTGTCGGACCACACAGTGACGTACGGATCCACGCCTGCATCCACACCTCTCACCATATTTACTTGAACCACGCTTTTGAGCACAGCACAGCGTGAAAACTGACTCGGTTTTGGAGGTTGATAATTCCGGCCTCAAATACGTCGTTCAACTTATAGCGCGTATCACTGTTAATCGCTGCCAGCCTTTATACCATGCATTAATTAAAATATTAATTAATTATCCAATCTTATCTTCTTATATCTCTACAATAAAATTTATTAATCAACTATTTAATCTCATGTCTATTCTACCTATCTATATCTATATAATATGATAAACTAATTCTAAAGAGCATAATGATTAAATGGCAGGAAATTATAAAATTTGATTACTTGGCACAAAACTGCCAAGCACTATGAATTTTTAGAATTCCTTAGTGTTATATAAAAAAATATGTTTTGTTAGGTACAGATACAGATACAGATACAGATTCTTTATTCATAAATTTTAGAATTTACACGTCAGTGAGTTATAAGGTACATCTAGGTACTTATATATATAATTATAATTTGTCATTAATATACTCTTTGACAGAGTAATATGCTTTATCGATCAGTAATTGTCTTAATCTGGCCTTAAATATGTTGTTGGAAGCTGCATCTTTCATGATCCTGGGCAGATGGTTGTATATAATAGCGCCACCTATATACACTGATTTTGTGGATTTTGCGAGCGTGTGTGTGCGTTCTCAGTCTGCCCTTGTGTCTTAATGTGTTATAATCTCGTGTGGCTCCAAATTTCTCAAACTTATCCAAGTTTTGTCGGATGAACACACAGACCTGGTATATTAATATAGAGGGTACCGTCAGTATTTTTAACTCTTTGAAGTAAGGTTTGGCAGACACATCCCACTTGACTCTAACAATCGCGCGAATCGCGACTTACTAGGTACCTAACAAAACATATTTTGACATGATCATCATCAGCCAGAAGACGTCCACTGCTGGCATAGGCCTCCCTCTTTAACCTCCGCACTGAACGACAGCCCGCCTTTTGCATCCACTGCATGCCCGTGACTCTCACAAGCAAGTAGTATCACTACTACAGAAAAGTACAAAAACGCGATAACTTACATGTTTTTCTTTCTTTAATAGGGTATAAAAGAAGCAATTTTGATAATATTCTAACATTAACATAGTTTTTGTACTTTGAACAAAATAATTTGTACGCCTGTATATATGTACCTTACGTGTTCTTCTTTCGATCCAATGGTTGCCTGGAAGAGATCGCTTTTAGTGTGTTTTCTATCGTGTTGTAATTTTTATTTCTGGTGTACACAATAAAGAGTTTCTATCTATCTATGTACATGATATACCTACAACATTTCAATTTGTACCGAAGTACCATATTCTAATAAATAATATATATTTTTTTTTTGAATTCTGCCTCCAGCCGCATCACGTTCGTGGTCCGCTTTGGGCTGACCAATCTGACGCGGCCGGAGTACCTGGTGGAGTCACCTCACAAGTTCATCCACCCGGAGTACGACGAGATCCGAGCTGGAGTGCAGACTGCTGACATCGCACTGCTGGGACTCGACCACCACATCCCTTACGGACGTGAGTATAAAACAGTGCAGTCGGCGAAATACGAAAAATTATTTCTCATAGTCCACTAAGTCTTCATAGCATAACTATGGGGGTTACAGAAAACTACAAGGCCATGAAGTCATGACTGACTTGCCGTGTTATCGTGACCGTCTAAGATTTGTGTGAATATTTTATTTCTCCACAACAAGAGCTATGAGTTAGTTGCACTTGCCTTGGTTTCTTTTCTGCCAGTGTGACAACTTTGTTATGACTACAGTCCGATGGTCAACGAAGCTTTATCAAAATGTTGCAAAAACTTGTGTGAAGATGATTGAATAAGAGAACAAAAATAAACCCTTTAACATGACAAGAAAGCGTCATGATCTTATTCCTTATTTTACTGCAGGACAAGAAGGACTGCAGTACCACCTTTTCCTCGTGAAAATTCAAAAAAATCGTACTCAATGATTTGGGTCGTTATTTATGATACGTACTGAAACGTGCTCAAGAATGGAACTCCCTGCCTTTCTGAGGGCTACAATCTAGGCATCTTCAAGGCTAGAGTGAATAGATTTCTTCTAGGTCAACGTGTTCCATCCTCGGCCACACCATCGCTTACCATCAGGCGAGCTGTTGGCCAAAAGTATATATATATTCTTTAAAAAAATGTGTGAGGAAACTGAGCTATATATTTGCATCGTGTGATTGTAGCGACGATCCAGCCATGCCGGCTGCAGAGCAGTGCGCAGAAGAACATCAACTACGAGGGCATCCGACTCACCGTCAGCGGGTACGGACGCACGGATGACTTGTGGAACGGTCGGTACCTCTACCTACCTACATATAACATACTCGTACATTTTAAAAAATATTACTTCACAAGTTGTGGGTGAAATTTCTTAAAATGATTCACCCGTAACTGTCTGACATAAAGACAGAATATTTTTTTATAATTTAAATGGGTGTTTTTTTTTTAAAAAGACTGCTCACAAGCTGCGAATAAAAAAAACTTGTTCACAATTGGTGTCACACACACACATAAAAATACAGTCTAATTGAGAACCTCCTCCTTTTTTAGTTCCTCCTCTTTTGTAGCTAGTACCACTATGTAGTGTAGCGCTACCCTGTATAGGTATTAGGTACTCCACCGTTTAAACTCGGCCACTGCGGGAAATAGTTAAAATTTTGGTCACTAAAATATGTTTATATAAGCTGCCGGGCTGGTGTCCACTGAGAGGCTTCAATTTTGTGAACTGACAGTGCCTTTTCTGTACATTAATTTTCTTTAAGAGCGTGGAATACGAAAATACTCTACACCTGCCGATCCTCGCAAACTGCTACGCGTTTCATGTACCTACTCAAAAGTTAGGAATTAAATATTCCGCCAGCAACAGTTACCTACCCTTAGTCTCAGATATGATCATCATCATCATCATCAGCCGGAAGACGTCCACTGCTGAACATAGGCCTCCCCCTTTAACCTCCACACTGAACGACAGCCTGCCCTCCGCTTCCACTGGACGCCCGCGACTCTCACAATGTCGTCGGTCCATCTAGTGGGAGGCATACCTACGCTGCGTCTTCCGGTTCATGGTCTCCACTCCAGAACCTTTCTTCCCCATCGGCCATCGGTTCTTCGAGCGATGTGGCCTGCCCATTGCCACTTCAACTTGCAAATTTTAACAGCTATGTCGGTGACTCTGGTCCTTTGGCGAATATCCACGTTCCGGATCTTATCGCGCAAACTCCGAAACAACTATAGAAACTCCGAGCATAGCTCTCTCCATTGCCCGCTGTGTGACTCTGAGCTTTTCCAAAAGGCCAACAGTTAAGGACCACGTCTCAGTACCATATGTCATCACTGGCAACACACACTGGTCAACAAAGATGGTGTCAGATATGATAGTTTTCGAAAACTTTTTTCGTTTACGTATTGTTCCATACATTTTAGTAAAGCGCCTCCAGCGGAAACGCGGAGGAACTAAAATCGGTAGTAAACGGCGGTATAGATTGCTTCACTATAATACGAAAAAAAAAACGAATACTTTTCAGCCCAGCAATGTATGGAACAATACGAAAACGAAAAAAGTTTTCGAATACTATCAAAACTTGTACTAAGGGTACTGGGCTATTGGACAGGAGTTTAATTTATTAAAGTAACAACAGGTTAATAAACAATGTTAGTAAATATTATACGTATACTGAAGAAGTTATTTAAATTGGTAAAGTTCTGAGATAAAGTTTTATGTCGGATTAGGAAAGGAAAAGTTATGGTCAGCGTGTTCTATTCTGATGAATACAGGTGGCGCGACGTCAGAGATCCTGCGCTGGACGTTCCTGCGCGGCATCACGAACGAGGAGTGCCTGCGCTGGTACCCCACCAGCACCGTTATCAAGGAACAGACCGTCTGCGCGGAGTACTACAACGACACCTCGCAGTCTTCTTGCCAGGTATCGAACCCATCACTCGGCGGCCGGCGGGTCGACGTCGCTGGACCAATCGTACCAGAGGCTCAGAACTACGCTCCGATACTTCAAACTTAATAGATAATACAGATGTGGGAGCGATGGTGGCCGAGCGGTGGCATATGCGCTTTACAATCTGACGGAACCCGGTTCGATCCTCGACCCTGCACCAATCACTTAGTACCAAAATATATGATGCAAAAGTTCAAAGACAATGATATTCACCAACATCCACTGGTCCAGCATCATGAATTAGGGCCCATATTATTTCTCTCTCTCTCTCTCTCTCTCTCTCTGAGAGCGAAGGCCTGTGTCTTAGCGGGAACATTATAGGCTGAAATTATGATGACTATCTGAAACAAGAAAATTTGACTTCTCACCGAACTCATCGAATAAACTGTAATATAAGTGAGCCGGACCGTCGGTGATGGTATGTCGCCGAACTGGTAGCCACTGGGGTAGAAATGTTCTAGAGTGGAGACCACGGGCCGGCAAATGTATAGGACGCCCTCGACTCGATGATTATACGGAAGGCAGTGACTGGCGAAGAAATCCCAAGGTTTGGTGACGTTATAAGGCTATTCAGAGTGCCGGAAATAAAATGCCGAAATTCGAGCTGGGCGTCTTAGGAGAAGTCTATTAGATAAAGGCTTTTCATGAAACTCTCTTTGTAAAAGCCCGCAGTTCCAGCAGTGGCCTGAGTAGTCGATTATAAGAAACTGCTATATTCGCTATACTAGGACTATACTATGTCTTGTATTGAGTCTACCGAAAACTCACGTCACCAAGAGAATTACGGACAAATGCTATTGCGGCACGAAACTAAGGTTAGATCCGCTCAGTTGGAAAATCACGCGACCGCAAACCGTATCTGGGCGCGTTAAGGTTCACGTTCGCGTGATTTTCCAACTGAGTGGATCTAACGTTAGTTAGGTACCGTAATAGCAGTTGTCCGTAAGGCCCCAGATCTCATATTTAAACAATCTTAGATGTTAAAGATCCTTTGAGTTCTTAACTATTGCAACGATATATTGTATAGACGAACTAATTTATTATTAGTTTGTTTTCGATTACAAGAAGAATTCCCGCAAAGTAGCGCTTGATTCCACCTGACACATCACCAAAATCGCTCTTTATCCCATCATCACCGTCCGCAGGGTGACAGCGGCGGCCCGCTGACGGTGGTGGACTACGATGGAGAGGTCACAATGATCGGTGTCGTCAGTTTCGGATCCAGCGCTGGGTGCAACAGCCCCTTCCCCGCAGGTAAATTGAAAAAATCAGGTCACATCGATTCTGATGTAAATTTGACAGCTCTAAAATTGTTGCCATCCTTCTTTCACATATTAAAATGAAAAGAGAGGCAGATAATTTTAGTCCTATCAGATTGGTTTAGTTTAGTGAGTGGCATGACAGAATCGACGCCACTATGTAACCAACAATATCAATTTCATGGACTGCTAATAATGCTCATGCACACTGACCATAAAAATATGTCCTTAGGCTACGTCCGTCCCGGTCACTACCACGACTGGTTCTTGGAAGTCACCGGCATCAACTTCGACTGGAGACAGGAGCCCGAGGCCTTCAAGCCTATCACGCTGGACTTCGAGGACAGGGTCCAGGTCGTCGACCGCATGTAACTTCACAATGAGAACAAGGTCAATGTCATCGCATGTGTACTCAGACAAGATCATTGTAGAGTGTGTGAATAAACTATATTTTGTTAAATGTTGTCTCATTTGTTAGAATAACCATCGACAAAAAAGGAAGAATAACGCAGTCACGTACCTAACCATATGTCATATCATATAAATTATTATAGGTACCTATTTGGCATAGGCATACCGAGTTTTTTTAATAACTTCGACTGAAAGACAACAGCTTTCACGATGTTCTGGCGATGTGGTGGGGTTGAAAAATTTAATAGAGGTGTACGTCGAGATACAATTCCTATGTATAATTATTATGTATTATGTATGAGATACAATTCTTATGTATCTCGATGGAGGTGTCAGACTAGCAATGAGCCGATATAAGTAGGCTAACGATGATAATGATAACATGAACCAAAAAACCCATCATACAGCTCTTTCAGTACATCATTTTGTTTTTTTTATACTTTGCAATTCAGCCCCCTTTCAAAACAGTAGGCACATACAAGATCTCTGCGTTTGATGGTCTATCTACGTCATTGGCAAGTTGTGAAGATGCCTCACAACGACGTAGATACAAAGTCCAATGACGTAGACAGACCATCAAGCGCAGAGATCTTGCTTCACAACTTGTCAGTGACGTATATAGATAGACCATCAAACGCAGAGATCTTGTCCTCTGTACTGTTTTGTGTTTGAAACTGCTAAACCAAAGAAAACTAAACTAAAAGTTGGAACCAAGGCTAACGTTAAATCCGCTCAATTGGAAAATCAAGCGACCGCAAACCGTATCTGGGCGCGTTAAGGTTCACGTTCGCGTAATTTTCCAACTGAGCGGATTTAACGTTAGTTTGATACCGAGTTAGCCGTTGGCCGTAAAGCCCCAGGACTTTGTACAAGTTTCATTCAACAATTACAATGACCACGAACCAGAAGACGCAGTGCCTCCCACTAGATGGACCGACGACTGAGTCTCGAGCATCCACTGGATGCAGATGGCAGGCTGTCGTTCAGTGTGGAGATCTAAGGCGCCTAATATGTTCAGCAGTGGGTGTCTTCGGGCTGATGATTATGACATACTAGCTGCGCCCCGCGGTTTCACTCGCGTAGTGATGAAAAATGGTGATGATGATGATGAAAAGTAGCCTATGTCACTCTGGCTCTTGAACTATACCCATGCAAAAAATCAGGTCGATCCGTTGTTCCGTTGCAGTGTGAAAGAGGAACAAACATCCATACATACAAACTTTCGCGTTTATAATATTAGGAGGATATATCACTAGCACTAACAAAATACCGTGTGTGTTACCAGTGATGACATACGGCAGTGAAACGTGGTCTCTCACTTTGGGCCTCATGCAAGCTCAAAGTCGCACAACGAGCTATGGAGAGGGCTATGCTCGGGGTTTCTCTACGAGATCGAATCAGAAATGAAGAGATCCTTAGACGAACGAAAGTCACCAACATAGCCCACCGGATTAGCAAGTTGAAGTGGCAGTGGGCAGGGCACATAGCACGCAGAACAGATGGCCGATGGGGCCGAAAGGTTCTCGAATGGACACCACGGTCCGGTAAGCGCAGCTTAGGACGTCCACCCACAAAGATGGACAGACGACCTAAAAGAGACCGCAGGATGCAGGATGCAGGAGGCTGGATGCAGGCCGCTTCCAACCGTCCCTTTTGGAGATCGATGGGGGAGGCCTATGTCCAGCAGTGAATGTCCTGTGGCTGAAATGATGACGATGATCACGAGCACTACATATCTATCAATCAAAGCTTATTTTTTTAGATCTTTTAATCATCATCATCAGCCTATCATGTTCCCAGGGCTGAGACAGGCCTTTCAGAGAGAGAGGATGAGCTCTAATCCACCATCTCAAATAAAGAATAAATAAATAAAAATTAAATAATTAATAAATTGTATTTCAATGTCTTGTCTTTATATGTCGGATAAATAAGGTTCCAGAGGGACAACAAAAAAGCCAGGCCGAGGGCCAAAAATAAAGTAGTTACTTTTATATTCATAATTAAACACTAATTTTACAATTAATTACACCCTTACACTCAGTTTCACACACCACTTTAACACACACACTCGAAAAGATCTATCTGTCAACGACTTCGCCAACGGTCTCCAGCTGCGGGCAGCCGGCCAAAATCTTCAGCACCTCTTCACAATACTCCTTCTCCTCGGTGAAAGAATCGTCTTTCAAGTCCGGATGCTTCAAGTGATCTTCTAGAACCTTCTTCAGTCCCACTGCTGGGTCCATGCACTGTGATATGACGGTGGAATCTCTATCAGCTAGAAGTGCACAGATGATGCTCAGTAAGTGTTCTGTCGTCGAATTGCGGCCCTTTTTGATTTGTTCTGTGATTTTTTTCACGAGATTCTGATCGATGAACTTTTCTGGAAAAGAATAAGATAAATGAGAGATATTTATAAAATGCCACTACAAGTACGACTTCTCTTTATTATTTTTAACCAATGGTATTTAAACCTATATTGGTTCACATTTTTCATAACAACGGTTTAACTTTGATAATTCCGAATTTTGACAGATTTAGTATGGTAAAGCTGTCTAAAACCATCATGACGAAATTTGTGACAAACAGCCCGTTTTTTAATGTTTTTAGGGTTCCGTACTTCAAAAGGAAAAAACGGAACCCTTATAGGATCACTTCGTTGTCAGTCTGTCTGTCCGTCTGTCAAGACCCTTTTTCTCAAGAACGCGTAAAGGTATCAAGTTGAAATTTATATTAAATAATTGGGTCTACGGTTTTTTTCGGCTGTAAAAAAATAAAAGTTGTAAGTCAACGCAATCAAAAGATATGAACGTTTATGTCGCATATATTGCGATTTCACAGGAAAATCAAAACCTATAGGATACTTCCCGTTAACCTAGAATCATGAAAATTGGCAAAAGGCAAGATCTCATAGCACATATATAAGAATAAATCCGAAAGTTACAAATTTGAAGTTATATCATTAAAAAATAATTATTTTGCTATTACAAACTTACATTTTGTAGTTGGAATGTATGGAAGAACCTTATAGTCAACTTTACTACCTAACAACAAAGTTAAGTTCGTCTTTCAATATTTCAACTTCAGTTAGTTTTTTTTTGGACTCGCGCTCTGAGGGTTCTGTCCAATGGAACCCTCGGAGCACGAGTCCTACTCGTACTTGTCCGTTTTTTTTTTTATAGCGGATAGGCCAACCCGCTGCACTTGAACCAAAAGTAGACTAATGCCATAGTAAATATTAAGGAAATTGTCTATTTTACAAGCTAAATTAGACTTTATATTTCACAGGTGTCGGCGTAATCGATGTACATACATAAAAAAGTTTAAACGGTTCGAATTGAGAACCTTCTTACTTTTTTGAAGCCAGTAAAAAATCATAAAATTATACTTTAATTAGTTGGTATAAATAGTTACCTCTAGCGTCATTGTAGTTGTGGCACAGATATCTGATAAGGAAGGCGACTTTGGTCCTTGCAGCGGGCTCCTCTACCTTCAGCAACTGCGTCAGGGCTTCGCACCCGCCCTGGGAGACGAGCTCCTTACACGCCGGCTCGTACTCGCGAACCTCGCCTGGAGATTCAGAATAACTATTATCATACTTACATTATAAACTAGCTGTTGCCTGCGACGTCTTACGTACCTCCGTTTGCCCGCCTTAACCTTCTAAGACCCCGAGTACATATTTCTGTACGAAATAATTTACTCCAGTAAGGCTCAACACTAATCCTAACTTAGAATCTCATAGAGGACTCATTGAGACCCCTTGGTCTCTATGAGTACAAAGTCACACACTTTTATGTATAAAAATATTGAGCCTTGGGTCTTATGGGAGGTTAATTCGGCTCTTACGCAAAATCTGTCAAACGTACTTTTATCCCCATCCCCGTCACACTATCTAAACATAATCAAATACCCCATTAGCCCGTTGGTCCAATTGGTAGTGAACCTCCCTTCTGAGCTTGGGGCGTGGGTTCGATTTCCACCTAGGACTAACATTTATGTGATAAACATTTGTGTTTGTTCTATATCTGGTTGATAATATCTATTTAAGTATGTATTTAAAACTATATATGTATGTATATCAGTCTCTGGCAGCCATATCACAAGCATTGCTTAGTTTGTGGTCAGATGACCGTGTGTGCAAAAAATGTCCCGAATATTTATTATTATTTATTACACCACCAACCATTAGCTTTGCACTTGATGTTTTTGTTTAAAGTTTAAAAGTTTATTAGTTCAATATAACTTAGTGACTAAATACATACACTGAATTAACCACCTTTGTGGTTTCACCAATTCACCAGTCTTTGTGGTTTACAATTTTGCAAACCAGCAATGTAGAGCGTACATGCAAGCGCGCGACGCAGGTCGTTCGTTAACCTCTAGCGTCAGCTGATATTATATTTGTATTACATTACGAAAACATACAATTAAATAAAACAGCATTTTTTTGGTATATTTTCACCACAAGCTCTATCACCAGTCTTTGTTATCAAGGGCATTTTCCATACACACTGTATATAAAAACCATAGGTAATGGACAGGCGGTTGGGTGTTTATAATTCGAGTCAGTTTATAATTGAGTTGGGTTAGTCAGTTATAAACAGTCTAGGTGCACTCCATACATTTTTTCAAGTGTCAATGACTGTTTTCTATATGATAGCCGTTTTTTTCCGCAATTTCTCGGTTGGTCCTATAGTAAAAGTTGTTCGAGTACAATGACCTCCTTTCGGCTTGTACAGTCTATATGCGTAGCCCTGTATAATATAAGTAGTGTGATATATTTGCCAATATACTTACAGGAGAGTGCGTATAGTCCCTTGGCGAGCGCCTCTCCCCGCTCCGCCTGCACCAAACTGAGCACCACACTGACCAGGCCGCATTCTAGGGCCTTCGCCTGACAGAAGGGGTTGTTCTGGCACACCTCGCCCAGGATCGAGCTGGCCAGAGCTCTGACCGTATCATTCTCGCTGCCCAAGCAGATAGGGAAGATTGCAAACCCGCCCATTTTGTAGAAATCTGGAAATGGAAAACATTATTTTGTTAACTATGAAGAACACTGTTTTAAACTATCACAGGAAGAAACCCTGGTGAACAAGGTGCATGTAACTGCGTCTAAATATTGGGAGCTCCACAATAATATCACATTATTACTCATATAACTGGCAAGAGCCATGGTGGCCGAGCGATAGTCTGTGCTCTTTATAATCTGACGACACGCAGTTTGATCCTGCACTTGGTAGCCACCGGCTGCTGCAGAGGCAGCATGGCTGCCAGAAGTGGCCGTCATCTGCTTCAGGTTTCAGTCCGTCAACTACAGCGGATTTCTAAGAGCAGTCATTGACCGTC
Source organism: Agriopis aurantiaria (assembly GCA_914767915.1). Lineage (NCBI taxonomy): Eukaryota > Metazoa > Arthropoda > Insecta > Lepidoptera > Geometridae > Agriopis > Agriopis aurantiaria. Next base: position 553,635 of record OU612002.1, on the reverse strand, counting down.
TCAGGTGTTAACTGCTGCACTTGTCTGCCAAGCAAGCCAGCTGGGTGCAAAGAACCTGGAAAGCCTAGCTCAACTGTCAGGGGCAAAAAAGCTCACTTCTCTTTTATACTAAATGACCCAACAAAAATACTTACCATTAGCAACATCCATGTCGTCCACCAGCTCAAGCAGATTATCGAATGCAGTATGCACATCTTCTGGCAGAGCGTCTCCGAGCTGGATGCTCTTCATCATATCCTGGTCCGTGAGGGTCTTGAGCGCAGATCGGATCACCTGTGCCATGTCCACCGTCATGCTGGCTAGGGCTTCCTCGAGGAATTTGCGTCTCTGAAATGGATAAGGTGATTTTTGAATGAACAGGATTATTGCCTCATAGGCTGATCTGTCTCATCAAACTGCTGAGCTTAGGTCTCCTGTCGCTCACACCATTTTTGTGGTCCAGTTCAAGTCTCATCCATGGCCTTCCCTTCTGGCAAGCTTGATAATGTTATCTGACCATAGGGCTGATGGTCTGCGTCTAGGTCATAAATCAGTACCTCTTCATCCAAAGGAGTGAGTTCCGAGGCACCGGGAGCATCTTCCGCCTTGGTGGCTTCCATGGCGAAACGCAGCAGCCCCTAGAACCAAGACAATAACATGTTACCACATTTGATTTGTGACCATATGCCTTTGTTTTGTTTTTGTGTTTGTTACTAACACTACTACCAGGCTGATCGACATAGATTGGAGCCCCATAGCGTCGACGTAGCCGAGCGGGTAGGAATGTGCCCAGTATGTACTAACACTACTACCAGGCTGATCGTCATAGATTGGAGTCCCATTTACTGCGCCACTCATTTCTTGGTGCATGCGATGGGACAGACGGCCTTGACTTAACTGCCCGGGCCGCGAGGAAGAAAACCTCTATCAAAATTACCCTAAGATCAAGCGGTGACGCACATGAGGAACTGCATGGCCACTGGGTATGTTGGTCGCTACCGCGTTCCCCGCAAGAGTCCATTCGAAGCTCTGTGCGGGTTACACCCTAAACATACAAGGGGCACTGCTCTAAGGGGCCGTCCATTTTTTTTGCATTTTTTAACCCCCCCTCCCCCTTGGTGATACATGGTGAGGTTCAAGACTGAGGTTAATTATTGGACCCTTTTCTCTGAATGACTACTAACATAATTACTAAATTACATTGACAACAAACATACAACATAACATTGATTATACTAAGTTCAAAATCCCTAAAATATACTTGCGAATCGTCGATCAAATTTACTGTTGAAACAGCTAATTTTTAACTATGAATTACTAAACAAAGAGTAAAGTGTCGAAGTCATCCACCTGATAGTGGCAGCGAGCAGGTTGTCTGCCAGATAGTGACTGAACAACTGGTTGTCGCAGTGCCATAAAATGGCTCTGGGAGCAGGTTGTCTGCCTGATAGTAAGTAACAGAAGTTGCTACGCAAACAGGCCGACTTGAGTAGGTTAGTTTCAAAATGAGTGTCAGATACGACATCAATTCATGAATCCTAAGGTTATTTTGAGATTTGTTCAAAATGAGCTCAGTACAACATTATAAAAATCGGTACTAACAGGCCGGGAGTAGGGCTTGCACTATCCGTTCATATTTAGTATCTGGATAATCCGAATAATAAAAAGCTCACTATTCGGATAGACTAGATATTTGCCAAAAATAAAAAATAAAAAAAGTTTATTAAATTATGTTTAGTTAATTATGACATTTATGACGAATGGGAGCAACATATAAGCAAAGATTATATACTAAGTCACAATTTGTTCAAAACTTTATTTTAAACATTAACTTTTTTAAATTAACACAACAATGAAGCGAGATGGTAGTGCGGGAGGGAGGTAGTAAATGTATTAAAATTGACATGCCTGCAGATTTGTCGGCTGCCGCGGCTGATCCGGCAAGGGCTGTGCGTTTCCCTCATTTCTGCTGGGAAATGTGAGTGCTCCAGCTATCTGGTTATTCTGCTGATTTTCACTCATTTTCAAATGAAACAGTGCACTCCGAGGTTATCTTGATTAACAGTAACAAAAGACAAAATCACACAAAATGTAGTCAAATATTCAATTTAAAACCGAATGGGATTGAACCGCTACTCTACTATTATGGTATCGTGATTCACCGGACCGCTTCCGTATATAAAAAGTACTCTGTGCGCACCGTAAAACCAACGTAAATGGTAAAACGCAATTAACGCAATACAAAACGCAATAAATAATAAAACGCAATATTTGTGAACAGTTGAGAAAGAATAAACATCAAATGGCGAAGCAAGCGAGAGAGAAGGAGAACCCGCACGGTCGTTGAAACCCTCAAACACAGACGTCAAAGAGACACCCAGCTTCCAGATGTCATGTCCCTGTCAATTGTAAATGTTGAAATGAAAAAAAAAAAAAACATGTGATGACTTTTTTTTGCCCATGATTAAGCAGGCTTAAGCCATTATAGCTATACCGCCTCGTCTTACTAGCCAGACGAGACGGATTGACTCTAATGAGAAAATCCGGGAAATAGAAAATTTTCTCCCAAATCCACACTGTTAGCACTAGTATTTTACCACGGAAGAGGAAAGGTCATCCATGTATTTTATTGAATATGCTCCAGGGCCCTGATTCCGTAACTTTAACAGGCACGTAACGCGCGTTAAGTTTACCCTCTTAAAATTTGGACTCTATTCCCTAGGAATAAAGACCAACTTTTAGAGGTAAACTTAACACGGCGCGTTATGTGCGTGTTTGTAGTTACAGAATCGGCCCAGTAAAGTAATGGGTTTCTATAGTTTTGGAAATAATATGAAAAAACACGTTTTATCACTTTCCACACTCTTACACACTCACGAACACTTAATAAATAATGATACACTATTAGTACAATTTACAGTCGAAAATCCACAAGTATAGCAAAACAAAAATAAACCAGGCAAGTGCGAATCGGGCTCACGCACTGAGGGTTCCGTACCACCACAAAATACAATAATTTGTTATTAATCTAAAAAACTGACTTCAAAATTAGTAAAATATGGCTTTTCGATTCAGTGAAATGATAAGGTCAAGGTTCGAATGATAAGGTCGTCCAAATAACAAAATTACCTTGGTGATAAACAGAAATTTGTCACCGACTCGCCCATGGCCATTATTTAGTGTGTACTATAATCATGCCAAGTTTGAAACTTGTACGTATTACCGTTTTTACATAGCTAATACAAAAATACGTTTGTTGTATGCACCCACCACCACCCCTCCCCCCCTTTCGTTTTTGAAGTGTCTGTCGACGGAAGGACAGACGGACGGACGGACGGACAGAAAGACAGACGGAACGACGGACGGAAAGACGGACGGACAGACGGAAAGACGGATAATATAATAGGGTCCCGTTTTCACCCTTTAGGTAAGGAATACGGATCCCTAAAAACATAAATTTGTGAAAAATCTAGTTTGGGAATTTCGGGACAGTAAAGTAGCTATAAATGTAATTCTATTTTATTTTTATTTTATTTTATTTTATGCTTAAAAGGACGACCAACAGCTTGGTTACAAATGCCTTATAAATAAACTTAAATAGATACACAAAGCCAGGTTACTGTGGGCAAAGTGCGAATATAATTTTAAAAAACTGGACTGGACGAGCAGGACTCGTGCTCTGAGGGTTCCGTTGGCCTGAAACCTCAGAGCGCGAGTCTCAAACAACAAAAAAAACTTTGTCTACTGTACACAGGATGAGAGTTTTGGCACCAACGTGGAAAAAACATGTCGGCTCGTTGGATTATTTTCCTAAACTTGTGTATTTTCGAGTGTTATGTGTACTAAATGGTGAATTATTATTCATTAAGTGCTCATAAACGTGCTCGAGTGTGGGTAAGTGATATAACGAGGTGAAACGTGTCAATTCGTGATGTTTCCAAAACTCCATAAGAGCCTCTTGTAAAGTCTCCACCACTTTGGAGTATGGAACGGGTACTGAACGCAAGACTCCTGGCATACCTAGAACATAATGATCTCCTAAGTGATAGGCAATACGGGTTTCGCCGAAATCGATCCACACCTTCTTGCGTATGCCACTCACATTTGGAGTGAAGCTTTGGAGAAGCACGGGGAGGCGCTTGCTGTCTCCCTTGATATCTCCAAAGCTTTTGACCGTGTTCGGCATGACAGTTTGCTAAGCAAGCTCCCTTCTTATGGACTGCCGTCAGGCTTATGCACATGGATATCTGATTTCTTGAGGGAACGATCCATTCGAGTAGTTCTTAATGGCTGCTCGTCGGATTTATTGTCAATCAATGCAGGTGTACCTCAAGGATCTGTTCTTTCAGCAACTTTTTTTATTGCATATTAACGACCTGCTTAAACCCGGAACCTTTGGGTATGCAGATGACACTACAGTTGTTGAGAGATATGTGTCCAATGCTCGTGCCACCAGAGACGAAATTCAGTCCCAGAGAGAGACAATGGTTGATCGTTTGAACCTGGCATTGAAAGCGGTGTCCGATTGGGGCGACGCTAACTTGGTCAGGTTTAATGCAACCAAAACACAGGCGTGTTTATTCTCCGCTAAAAAAGTTCGTTACACGTGGCCCCGTCTTTCCGTGGGATCTCCTTACCGGTAAGTAACCACCTCGAGGTTTTAGGTGTTGACCTCTCGCTTAACCTCAACTTTGGCTCGTTTATTGAATCCAAAGCCAAAACAGCTGCCAAAAAACTTGGTATTTTGTCGAAGGTGCGGCGGTACTTCACATCAGGGCAGCTTCTTAATCTCTACCAAGCTCAGGTCCGATCATGTTTGGAGTACTGTTGTCAGGTTGTCACCTTTGGGATGGTTCGGCCAAATATTAGCTTGAGGTTTTGGATTCAATCGTAAAACGAGCAATAAAGCTCATTGATGACGAAGTGTTGGTGGGAAAGAAACTTCAGAATCTGAACCACCGGCGTAAAGTCGCAAGCTTGTCGGTATTTTATAGGATTTTCCACGGAGAGTGTGCAACGGAACTTCACGAACTTGTTCCCCCATCACCTTTTCATTACCGGACGTCCAGACGAACGGCAAAGCGTCACCCTTACTTGGTCGAAATGCCATTTATTCGCACCAAGCGTGTTGACTTCACTTTCTTAATTAGAACAGCAAAACAATGGAACGCCTTGCGTCTGTGTTTCCGCAGCATTACAATCTTGGAGTGTTCAAGTCTAAGGTTAATAGGTTATTACTGGGCAAACGTGCTCCATCTTCGACCGCATCATCGCTTTCCATCAGTCGAGATCGCGGTCAAACGTTAGCCAAGTCCGATGTTTAAAAAAAAAAAAAACTTTACAGGGGCATGAGTTTGACTTGACCGTAACTTACTTAGCTTGACTCTGACTGTGACTATGACTTGTTTGACGCTATTAAGACTACGTAAACTGCACTAAAGGACATTGAATCCAGTAATAAAAAAATTAACAAAAAAAATTTACATAGGATCAAAAGCAAAATTTCGGGACCTTCCCGGATTTCGCGGCCTTCTGGCAAAGTGGCAAGTGGCAACCATAATTGAAACAACAATTCTACGGAACACATCCTATAGCATTGTTTTGTATCAAAAAACTGATATCTGCCACTCGAGATAACTTATCATAGAGATAAACAGGCAAGAGGACTTGTTTGTATACCATAATATCTTTCAAACTGAGACAACACGAAGCGCAATAACTTTGCGAGAAATTCTCTAAATTATTTGAACTGTAATCTGTTTTTATTTCAAGGTCTGTTATAAAGTGTAAGTGGGAGGGAGTTAATTTATACAAAGAGGTAAGTAAGTTATATAGTAAAAAACTTTAAGTAAATAACAGAAATTGTTAATAAGTTGGTACCTACCTATAATATTATTATAGCAGTAATAAGATCCTACCTGCTTGCCATGTTCAAAATAAATATTCTTACCATTGATCTATTTAAAATTTCGGTTATTCATATTCTTACCTACAATGTTAGTGCCAAGTTTTACTATTTTGATTAGACTTAGGTACTTTTATTATTATTATTTTATTATTAGTCCAACAGTTAACTACCAAACCAAGTATATTATACTTAAACTTAAAGTAGGTGTACGAGTAGATAAAAAACACGCCTTTTCAGCAGTCGGGTAAAACTATATAGTAGGTATTACTGATAGGCGTGTTGTGTTTATCTTATCGTATATTTTACATAACCATCTTAGTACATTATATATTAGGTTCAAAGTTTAAGTGCATTCAACTTCCTCGTACCAAGGATCCATCATAATATATATTCCTAGCTCGTCCCATAGACGACATATTTCCGTCTATGCTCGTAGGTACCTGGTACAACATGTAAAACACAATATTCTGGTCCAAGAGCTTACTTAGCCTATAGGTATATAGTCTTTATTGATTATGTACCTATATCGCCTAGATCCATTAGACTCTCTGCCTAAAATTAATGCTCTACACTTAGAATAACTACACATAGAAACCAAGTACATTCGCAAAATTTAAGCCATTCAAATGGAGTCATACCTATATGGCTCCAAAAAAAATAAAAAAAATTTACTATGACAATTTGCGCGGTGAAATCGTACGACAACAAATCAGAAAAGCAGCATAAGAGTTATTTATTTATTTATTTATTTATTTACGGAAAACAAACAGCTTTAACAACATAAGACATAGTAAGATGTTAATAGTTATGGTGTGACATTCCACTGGTAATTACCAATCGAAACGTAAGCTACAAAGCGAATTTGTAGCTTACGTTTTGAGAAGGTGTTGTTTGGAAACCTACCTTCTCTGAGTAGTTATTCTAAGGCTCTACATTATTCTACATTCATAGATACATAATTAGGTGGGTACCTTTGTGGAACTCGGTTCGGACTGTCCCGTTCTAATATCCCGAATCTAGAGTACACAGCCACAGTAGAGAAGACATACCTAATAGGCCACAGCACCACAGGGCCCCGATTCTACTAAATAAATTTTAATTGTTAAATAACTGCCTCAAAATTGACAGTTTTAAATATATTTTTATACTAGAACAATACAACCACCTAAAATTATAACTTAGTATAAAAAAAAATTATAACTGGCAATTTTGAGGCAGTTATTTAACAATTAAAATCGCAACAAGACAATTTCTTTAGTAGAATCGGGGGCTGGTCGTCCGTGAGATCTTGGTGAGATCTAACATTCCCTTCAGTTTGCCTTGCACTGCACAAGTTGCAGGACGCTCCATCGAGTTAATTTTCTTCTATCGACGATAGGCGGTTAGATTTATGTTTATAAATTTCAGGATTCGTATTATATGAGTACGATCTACGTCAATAAATTATTATTTTGTCTATCCGATCCCGTTCTATTCGCGGAGACATCTTGATTTCCCAGTTTCCTTCCCATGGCATGGGGCGCGCACCCCGCGTGGTCACTGTGCGAATAAAAATCGATAGGTAAAATACGCATCGAATTCCAAACATATTTCAATTTCGAAATTCAAAATTTGTATGGAAATCGAATTCCATACAAATTTCCATACCTATATGTATTTTAGTCATCATCCACTACTACTACACGTCCACGTACGTATAACGTATAATGTACGTGGACGTATAGGACGTCCACTGCTGGACATAGGCCTCCCCCATCGATCTCCAAAAGAGCCGGTTGGAAGCGACCTGCATCCAGCGTTTCCCTGCGGTCTCTTTTAGGTCGTCTGTCCATCTTGTGGGTGGACGTCCTACGCTGCGCTTACCGGTCTGTGGTATTTTAGTAACCTATCTATTTCACCCGCTGGAATTTCAATAGTGTTTCCAATGCATAGAAAAATAACGCGTAGATGTTTATAACAATTATAACTTCGTGTGTGGTACATAATTATCATAAATCATAATCTCATAATACCTCAGCCTATCTAATAATAAATAATCGTGATGATTAAACGAAAAACAACGGATGGAAGTAGATATCTACCAAATAAATAGAAGCCCGAATTTTGTGCAAAATATTTATACCTACCTCTACCTACTTACTGAAAATGTCATAAATATATTCTCACATTTTAGATATTCTAGTCACCAGAAGGTTCCTAGATAAATTTTTTCATCACCTAACTATAGACGTAAGGCCCCTGGCCTGGGCTAGCTGCACCACTGTTTTTTTAGTTGTTTTTTTTAGCTGTACCTAGCTAGCCTCTAGCTGCTAGCTGGAGTCCAGTTTATTGTATCTGATCAATGTGTACTGTATTTTTTTTGTGACAACATTCAATCTTTAGTTTCTACCTTGTAGGTAGGTACTAGGTATGTATATACATAATCAAACTTTTCTTTCTAATTCCAGCATGTCGCCTCGTCAAGACCGGATCGCGGCGCCCCAGTTGATTCGCGTAGAGCCCCGCGCGGCGCCCCCGCCGCCGCCCCCAGGCCGCCTGCAGCGACCTCCGCACGACCACCCGGCCCAGTACTTAGTCCGCCCTAACGCCCCGCGAGCCAACAACACAGTCAACACGCGCTCGGCGTGAATAGCTTGACATGCAGAGTGAAGGACTAATCCGTAGAGCTGGGCAAATGAGAGAACTAAAAAAATCCGCAGGAGACTTTGAGTTTTGTTCAGAAGTTACGACGGTGGCGCCCATGCAACACTGCAGATAAGTTTGACGCTCGGTGGGTTTATTGCCTGAAAAAAATTGTAAATAGATAAAATTTAATTATGTATAACATGATGGGGTCCATTTTACGCAAATCTCCTTTGCAAAACATTCGCAGCGTTTCACAAAGTTGACGATATTTCCCTTTTCAGCCTCGAAGGCTGGCAGATACGTCGAATGGCGGCAAACTGATAATTTTAAACCAAGTAATTATGTATAATGCAAGGAAAATGTACTTTTGGCTATGTTATATACCTATAATGAAAAAAAGACTAAGGTTGCTATTGCCAAATGTTTACTAAAGAAGTAGGGGGTACATACATATTTATCTACATTATGAAGTAAGTTCGTATAGGCATTGACAAAAGTTAGTCCTTTTTTCTATGGTATAGGCGTATAGGATAGGGTGAGTGGGCAGCCCTGGTGTCAGAGATTGGCTGTCTAAAGGCAACCTGAACATGGCTGAACCAAGGCTGAACGGTTGTTGTTATAAAACAAGCAGCCGAGACTTTACCATCTCATCCGACCCACGGTAGCGCTCAGTTGTAATATAATCTTTGATACAACCTACTTTCAGACCTAAGCTAAATTCGCTACCGCTGTAGGCAGGATTGGGCAGTAATTGAAATACTTGTAATTTAAATACGTAATTGAAATACAAATACGTATTTGGTATTTGTATTACAATTACTTCATTAAATGTAATTTGTAATTCGTATTTCAAATACCTGTCGCCGAGGTATTTTGTAATTAGTATTTCAAATACTTGAGGGTTCAAAATACATTTTAACATTAAAATACATTTAACCTTTATTTAGAGTGCGAGGCGAGACTGTAATGATGGTAAAGCGGCTATTAGAGTTGGCAACACTGCACCTGATAAGTATACTGTACGGAGTTTTGGCGCCAACGCGGAAAAAACATGTCGGCTCGTCGGATTATTTTCCTAAACTTGTGTATTTTCGAGTGTTAATGTGTACTAAATGGTGAATTATTATTCATTAACTGCTCGTAAACGTGCTCGAGTGTGGCAAAGTGATATAACGAGGTGAAACGTGTCTTTTCGTGTTGTTTCCAAAACTCCATAGGAGGCTCTTGTAAAGTCTCCACCACTTTACAAGGGCATGAGTTCGACTTGATCGTGACTTACTTAGCTTGACTCTGACTGTGACTATGACTTGTTGGACGCTATTAAGACTAAGTAAACTGTTTAATATTACGACTAAAGGACATTGAATCCACGGTCATGAAAATTTTAACAAAAAAAAAAAAACAGTATACTGTACGTCAAAATTGCAAAGCAAAGAGCTTTCAATTCTTGAACGCTACTATCCAAGTATAAAAAATGTGTTCATACAATTTTATTTATTCATAATGACAATTTAACACAAGTTTTTGGTCATCAGGACCAGTAGAAAGATTTTTCTTTAGCAGTTTTTATTGACTCTCCAACAAGAAGCCGTTTGTCTGACAGTACATTTAAAAATCTAATGTTCATTAAAGGAAACTCTGGTTTTACTGATTAATTAATAGATATAGTTTAACGTTAAATTTAAATACACTAAGAAACAACAGGGGCCTTACGGACAACTGCTTTTGCGGCACCAAACTAACGTTAAATCCGCTCAGTTGGAAAATCACGCGAACGTGAACCTTAACGCACCCAGATACGGTTTGCGGTCGCGTGATTTTCCAACTGAGCAGATTTAACGTTAGTTTGGTGCCGCAATAGCAGTTGTCCGTAAGGCCCCTGGTCTAGATAACTTATTTTGTATTTTGTAATTTGTATTTCAATTAAAAATAGCAAAAATACTGTATTTTGTATTTTATATTTTAAATACCTTACTTAAAAATATTTTGTATTTTGTATTTTAATTACTAGCGAGGCAGTATTTTGTAATTTGTATTTCAATTAAAGCAAAGCATGTATTTTGCCCAGCCCTGGCTGTAGGTACTTAGCGAAAAATATCGCGCGCTATTCCGCCGGGTATTTGTATGAGCTGCCAGCGAAATACCTCGTGGTCTTTTTCGCTACCCACAGCGTTAGCGAATAACGCTTAGGTCTAATCTGAATAGGCCTTTAGAACAGAAACGCCGATCTACGCTAGGTACGGAACTACCGCTATGCCTAGTTTACATGAAATAATTTATTTGTCACAAGGTAGCGGTAGGTGACCTAAGCCGGTTGCAGACGATGCCCAGTAGGTACTTGCGCAAGTATTACTCGCACCAGTTTACTACGTATCGTCAGCAACGAGCTTTAGCACCCGATATCGTATCTACTTTTATTAGTTACGTTTTAAACGTAGATTTCCCAAAAGGAAGTCTACTTACTACACGTAACTGTGGGCGACGCGCAAAATAAACGTTAAATAAGTATCGAATTCCAAATAAATTTAAATATCAAAATTAAAAATATTAATGGAATTCGATACGTATAAATTTAACGTATCGAATATCCGTACGTAGCACACTAAACTTTGTTAAACGAGCTAGTACCGAAAAAAGTTTGCCAATAACGAGAGGGGGCGAGGTAAACACACTGACATATTCCTACTAGTTCTACAAACACACACATCAATATTGAGTGCCACACAACTGCAAACGATAGGGTGGATCAATGGACCAGGGGGGGGGGGGGGGATGGGGGGTAAAACTCTTCGTTGTTGATAACGCTTCCATTTCCCGGCCTTTGCCACAGAAGACATAATAGCCTTTGCCCCAGTTAAATAAAATCATATATTTTTCTTAAAATAAATATGAGAGGGCTATGTCCAGCAGTGGACTTATACCTACATAGAGGCTGGTTATGATGGTAATGCTGATAAAAAAATATTCATAAAAACTGCACTCCGGTGTGCGTAGGTACTAGTTCTAGTATATACCTATTTATCTATGGTACCTACTAGGTACCTACGATAGCTACTACCACGGGCGCCGCCAGGATTACTTCCATGGGAGGTGCATCTGCATCTACACTAGTATAACATATACAATTATACATGTATAATTCTATATTACGTACAAAAATGTTTTATTTTATTCTTCAGTTTTTACTACAATAGTACGTTTACCTTATAAAAAACAATGTTATTTTTCTGTATTTTAATGGATTTTCTTTCCTGGGGGTGTACCGTGTAAGTGCGCCCCCTTGCACTCTGCTGCCGGCGCCCGTGCCTATTACCGACCGCTACTAACCCTCTAGAAAATTTCGTGACCCTTAAAATAGATCCAAAGTGATTGTTTAGATGGCGCTAGGAGTATCGAATTAGACTGAAACTGTACGAAAACACAGAATATAATAATAGTTAGTACTACGGCAACGAAACCAATAACTTACCGAACTTTCCTTTGCAAGCACCTTTAGTAATACAATCGATATCCAGTAGATGGCGCTTTACAATAAAATAATCCTACTTTAAAATGTCTTATAATAATACATTTATTTAGTTAAATAATTTAGAATGTAAATAATTAACATTTAACTAAAATAATATCAGGAATTTCAACATTACTATTTTTTCATGGATAATTAAGTTGATAGTTTTCGTAAACTTTTTTCATTTACGTATTGTTCCATACATTTTAGTAAAGCGCTTCCAGCGGAAACGCGAAGGAACTAAAATCAGCGGTATAGATTGCTTCACTCTAATTTGAAAAAAGATTTCGAATACCTTTCAGCCCAGCAATGTATGGAACGAAACGTATACGAAAAAAGTTTTCGAAAACTATCAAATCTGCCCCCTGATCAAATGGCATATTGTCGATCTCAAGGTACATTTTTGTCTTGAAAAGTACTTTAATAATCAATAAAATTATATAGAAAAGGTTGTGTTTTTTATTTAAACATCGCCTCATTGTTTTACTTTCTTAACTTGTGTACTTTTCACGTTCGCGTGATTTTCCAACTGAGCGGATCTAACGTTAGTTTGGTGCCGCAATAGCAGTTGTCCGTAAGGCCCCTGGGGCCTTACCTACGGCCAACTGCTAACTCGGTATCAAACTAACGTTAATACAGCGCAGTTCGGAAAATCACGCGAACGTGAACCTTAACGCGCTCAGATACGGTTTGCGGTCGCGCAACATTTTTTCATCACCTAAACTGGATTGCTTTAACAGCTAGCTGTAAGGCCCCAGGACCCAGGAGAGTCAATCCACAAAACCATAGCAACTCTTGCTACTACACAATAAAGTGCAATTCAGGACGCGCGAGCGCTAACTACCTATAGCTATATTAACCTAGAAGTTGCCTCTCTGTCTATCGCGTAACTCTTCGCGTCGCGTTATCTCTGTGTATCGCGTGAGAGTGAGCACGGGAGTTCCCGCTTCCGATAAGTCGGCTACTTGTAGCTTGATAGGTACCTAAAGTGCGGAGAGCGCCAGCATGCCTGCCAGCGCGAAGGTTAAGTAGGTACTTAGGTAGGTAAGTATTGGACCTACCTACTAAAACAGTAATTACATTCCAGCCTAGAAGTTCATAGGTATTTTGTGCTCATCTTTACGGTAGCTATCAGGAAAGTAGTGTGTTTATTTATGTAGTCTAGTTGTGTGCTTTATTTACCTATTTACTTGAATAAAATTTTGACGAGACAGTAGGTAAGTACCTTCTAGGTACCTGTAAAGGAGACTGGATTTGTGCGCGTTCAGTCGGTAAGTACCTACCTAATTTACCAAAAGCGGACATGGCTATGATTCTTATACCTACCTACTAAAAAAACCGGACAAGTGTGAGTAGGACTCGCACTCTGAGGGTTCCGTACAAATACTCGCACGAAGCGGCAACGTCGCACTCTGCTTTTTTGCTCTGCTATGTAGGTAGGTATATGAAGATAACTGCCTATAAGGTCAAACCGCATCAAGGCGGTGCGGTACAGTACTGCAAGATTATTTAACCGACTTCAAAAAATAAGGAGGTTCTCAATGATTCGGTTGTTTGTTACTTTAGAACTCCATCATTTAAAAACTGATTTGGATTTTTAGATTGGTCCCATAGATATTTCATTAAATTTGTACAATAATTTCGTTGGTTTCGTTCAGTAGTTTTAGGTACCTACTAATTTTGAAGTCGGTTTTTTAAATTGATAATTACCTAACTCGGGCGAATAAACATTAATACAGAAAAGTATCTCCATTGTATGTATGGCTTTGGATAAGGAACCATACCACCAAAATTATGTGTGTCTTGAACGCTCTTCTTTAAGAGGGGGCATCCGAAATTTTATGCTAATTTGCCATGATATTATAACTAAACCAAATATCCGATCAACGTAATAATTGATACATATGATTTTTCAATTCATTTTCTTTCCGCCATTAAGACAGAAACATAATAGCAAGATATTTACTCGATACTTTAATGTTTTGAAAATGGTGCCTTTTTGCTAATTTTTTTGATTTTACTTGGAAAGTACTTCAGTTACATATCTAAAATAAATAATCACCGAAGGAAAATATAGTTTGTTTTCCAGTGTTAAGACAAAATTTACCTAGATTAATTAGTACTCTCATAATAAATTATAATAAACTTAAATTATTTTATATTATCTTTTAATTTTTAGTTTTATCTTTCTGACTCTCTCTGCTTCTCTCCGTCTCTCTCTCTCTCTCTGTCTGTTTGTCTGTCACAAAGAAACACTCCGACTCTAATAGTTATATTACTGAGCATACATAATAATGGATGCGTTACGGCCTAGTCATATCCATTTTATTTGTATCTATGTTATTTTTTCGTAGTAGCTTTACCTAGTCTGTGCTCTAAGGTCATTGGCACCACTTGGTTGCCGCGTCAAGTGGTCGCGTTCGAGCCATCGAGTTTTTATATTATCCTTTGTTTGAAAATACAGTAGGTGTTGATATAATCGCACTCGGAAGATAAAACCAAGGCGAAAAGCAAGCGCGTGCGTCCTTCCCCGTTGAGGCACAGTGCGGTACTGAGGTTGAACGGAGCATGTTTCGCTATTTAGATGCAAAGCGCAACAGAATAAGACTGAATATCGGACTTACCGTTTGACCGAATAGTTGCTTAGAACTAAAGGACGTAAGTCTCAAATCGAATATAATTTATTATGAGAGTACTAATTAATCTAGGTAAATTTTGTCTTAACACTGGAAAACAAGCTATATTTTCCTTCGATGAGTATTTATTTTAGATATGTAACTGAAGTACTTTCCAAGTAAAATCAAAAAAATTAGCAAAAAGGCACTATTTTCAAAACATTAAAGTATCGAGTAAATATCTTGCTATTATGTTTCTGTCTTAATGGCGGAAAAAACATGAATTGAAAAATCATATATATCAATTATTACGTTGATAGGATATTTGGTTTAGTTATAATAAATTCAAATTCAAATTCAAATTCAAATTATTTATTTGTCAGAACATGGTAGGTACACATACATATAAAGTAGCATACATGGTCGTAAGAATGGAGACGTATCTCATGTCCTTGCCTGTTACAGCGTACAAATGTTAGTTTTTTATTAATATTTTTATTAGTTTTTGTTAAAGTTAAAAAGGAAAAAAATAAACAAAATTATGTCTATGTTAGAATATTGTTAGAATCATATTTTGGTTTAGTTGTATTTTATACCTTAATTAGATGTTTATTACTACCTATCTAAGCTATTATTATTATTATTATTTTATTTGTTTATGTCTACATTACATATCAAAACATTTTTATCATTAAGGAATTCTGAAATTTCATAGTAGCTTTTTTGTGCTAATAAAGTTTTTAGTTTATTTTTAAACATTCCAACATTTAATTCTCTGATGATTTTAGGAATTTTAGTATATATTAAAGGAGCCATACAGAATACACTTTTTTGCATGAGTGCAGTTTTGGCCGTACGTGGGCAGAGCTTCATCTCGGCCTGTGTGCGAGTTCGAATACCAGCATCAGTCCAACTACCAAAGAGATGTGGATTTAATTTTACAAAAGTAGCTATTTCTAATATGTATAGAGATGGTAATGTCAGAATATTGTGTTTTAAAAAGAACGGTTTACAGCTATCAGTCTTATGAAGATGAAACATTGCCCTGACGCACCTCTTTTGGGCTTTGAAAGCAATCCTTTTGTCAGTAGAGTTCCCCCAGAAAATAATCCCGTATCGTAGAATAGATACTGCCATGCCATAATATGCAGTAATTAGAGCTTCTTGATTAATAACTAATGACAATTTAAATAGTGCGTATGCCGTCGAGCCCATTCTTTTCGTTAATGTATCTATGTGTGCTTTCCAATTAAGTTTACTATCGATGGTCAATCCAAGAAATTTAGTTGAGTCCACTTCCTGTATGACTCTACCATTATATTGCAAAACTATTTTATCACGTACTGTACGCTGCCGAAAGTGGATGATATTCGTTTTGTCTAAATTTATTTTTAAGTTATTGTCATCTAGCCATTGAATGATTGATTTTAAACTATTATTTATTTCCGATTCGTAAGTGATTTTATTTTTACAATTAATAGTAACTGTGCTGTCGTCTGCGAAGAGAGTCGTAGGATGGTCTAGTGCTTTAGGCAAGTCATTGATATATCCTATAAATAGAAGAGGGCCCACTACACTGCCTTGCGGGACTCCGAAGTTAGGAGTACGTGCTTTAGACCGATGAATTATTTCTTGTTTTTTATGATGGTTTATTTCTGTAATCTCAGTATAATGTTTTCTATTACTTAAGTATGATTTTATAAGGTCTAGAGTATTTCCTCTAATGCCATATGTTTCTAGTTTTTGTAAAAGTATATCGTGGTGAACATAATCAAAAGCTTGGGTCATATCGCAAAATATTGCGCAAACTGGAATAGTTGCATCTATGTTGGTCATAACATTATCTAAAAAATCATATATTGCCATATTTATTGTTTTATTTTCCCTAAATCCTTTTTGTTCGTTACAAAGTATACTTTTCTTTTCCATGTAATTGTAGAGCTGCGTGTAAATGTATTTTTCAAGAATCTTTGAAAATATAGGGATAAGTGAGATTGGTCTATAGTTATCTATGCATTCCCTATTTTTCTTTTTGAATATAGGTTTAATAATGGAGACCTTAAGTGCGTCAGGATATGTACCTGCACTAATACATAGATTCATAATGTAGCTTAAGTGTCCACATATGTATACAGCAACTTGTTTAATAATATTTGTAGAGATTCCATCGTACCCTACACTATTTGTATTTTTTAACGCAATGATTATCTTAAATATGTCTAATGCAGTGCTCGGAAGAAAAAACATTGAATTGGACCTACTTGTAATTAATGAGTTTGTTTTCTGACTATTATTTTTAATGGGTTCAATTTTATCAATGAAATGGTTGTTGAATGCATTGCAGATTTTATTTGGGTCAGTGATTATATTGTTATTAACTTTTATTCGCAATACAGACTCATTTTGTATCTTTTGTTTTGAACTATTTATTATATTCCACGTGCATTTAGACTTATTCGTTGCCATTTTTATAGCGTAGTCGTTTTGAGCTCTTTGGGTGAGCTTAGTGATTTTTTTAAACAGCTTTGAATAATTTACTAGTTTATTCTTATTGCTACAATTTCGGTGTCGTCTATATTGCCATAAGAGTTTTCGTTTATTTTTACTACATAGTTTGATGCCACGTGATATCCATTTTGGCTTTTTAACTGATTTAACAATTTTTTGTGTGAAAGGAAAACACAAATCATAAAATAATTTAAACGTGTCAATAAAGTAATTATACGCATCATTAGGGTCGTCAACACTATATAGGTCTGAGAAGGAGAGATTTTTAATGTGCGATATAAACTTCGATATATTTTCTTGACTATAGTCACGCCGTTTTATGTACCAGCTATCAATGATGCATTTTTTGTCTACAGGACACATCAGTAGTTGAGCTGTGTGGTCGGATAGCGCGAATTCAACCACGTCAGCCTTGCAATTATTTTTAAAATCATGAGCGATATTGTCTATGCATGTTTGACTACTTAATCGGGTTGGTTGTTTAAATGTTAATTTGAGATTAAAACTTGCTAGCAGTTGCTCTAACTTTCGGGAATTTATATCTGGTTTTAAAATATTAATGTTATAATCGCCAGCAACAACCATATGTTTGTATTGCTTTTTATACAGGATCTGAAGAAGATTATCTAGCTCTGTAAAGAATACTTTTAAATGCTTTGATTTTTGTTTAGGTACTCGATAGATACATACAACCAAAATCTTATAGGGAATTAATTCTACGGCACAGCACTCAAACACTCCCGAAATTGATAGAGCCTTAATTTCCGGAAGCTCCCTATACTGAAATCCACTTCTAATTAAGATACAAGCTCCGCCTCTTGAAATATCTGATCTACAAAAACTGGACGCTAGTTGGTAGTTAGCTAACACTAGATTGCTTTCAGAGCCCAACCTAATGTTGTGCTCCGTTACACAAATAACATCAACGTTAAAATTGTTTTCAGAGCGCAGTTCATCTAAGCAAATAGTTAGCTCATCAGCTTTTCGTAATAAACCTGCGATGTTCTGATGCATGATACATATATATTTATTTACGAAAAAACTCTACATTTGGTTGCTTGTTATTTTTACCGTTTTCTGAGTCATAGCTTGGATTTATATTGTTATAATTAGTTTCCCTGATTGCATATGCGACATTGTTTAATATGGTACGCAGACCATAATTTTTTAACATACCCGAACGAAGATGGAATATATTATTGTCGTATGATAGACATGAATTAGAGTCAAAAACATATGCATACTTATGTGTCAGATTATCTAAATATAGTGATTTATTAAAAATATCAATTCTATAGTTATATGAGCTCAGATAATTCATTACTTTAGAATCCGGGGAATATTTATAGGTAGGTAGACATATAATAAAGTTTGTATGTTTTATATAACACAGAGCCTCTCTAGTGAGACGGATAAGTTTGATGTAGTCACAGTCACTAGTCTCTTTAAAGTCCTCCTCTCCAATGAGCACCACGCAGTAGTCGTTCATAGTCAAGTCCGCAACTTTTGTTTCTATTCCTCGTAAAATTTCTTGAATGCCTCCGTTAGGTGTGAGGTAGTGTCGTAGTAGAGTACCTCCACTTGATGAATTTAGTGTGCTTTCAGCTACGTGCAGTACTCTATTTTGTTTATTTGAGCTAATTAAAATAATATTGCTTAGTTGCTGTGAAGACTCTGTTCTCTGTGTTATGTGTGTTGGAATCTTATTTAGGTAGTTTTCGGGTTCAGCTAAAATTTCTTTATTCTGTGTTTTGGATTTAGTTTTAGGTTCATTGATCTTCTTTTTGCAGAAGTTTTGTGATTGGTCTTCTTTCTCTATATTATGTTCTGTTTGTACTTCCTTATCATAAAATGTTTTTTCATTTAAAATTAGCGCTGTTTGTTTATATGTTCTTTTTGGTGTGCTTATCTTTTTGGGTGTACTATTTAGCTTTGCTGGGCTTTGTGTAATCTTTTTGTATAGCTCATTTTTCTTACATATATCTTCATTAGCGCGTTTAAGTTCATAATTTTCAGATAAAAGTTTTTCTATCTCCATGTCTGCACTGCTTAATTTTATTGTCAAAGTTTCAATTTTATCCCTCAGTTCTTTAACTAGTTCACTTTCTTCGTCGTCAGATATGTCTGGTAAGCTATTTACAGTTGCATTTAAAGTCTGTGTCATAACCGTGCTATCATTGGTTAAATTAATGTCTGAAGTTCTTCTTTTATTCCTGAAGGTAATGTTTTCAAAAAAACTCATTTTGAATCTAAGTTTTAGTTTTATAAATAATTATGTAATCAAATTTTTATTTAAATGCTTTCTTGCTGTGATTTCTAGTGATTTTCAGAGGTTCCTTCTAAGATTTATGTTAATTTTATCAAACCACTGTTAGATGCGAAAAAAATACGGAGCTAACTACTACTTTACGTGATGGCGTGGGCTGCCATTCACGTAATCGTGTTAGTCTGTCTTTCGCCTTAAGATTATAATTATTGTCAAATTCTGATATATAAAAATAATATCCTTTAATGAGACTTGAACCCGCTGCCTTACGAGCGCAAGGTAAGCACTCTTGCCTTTCGGCCACGAGGTTGTTAGTTGCCGGTGCGAAATTAAGGTACTGTATGTGTGACTCGATCTTTAGTCTGGCATTGAGCGTAACCGTTATATTATGTTATTATTGCATGAGCATTTTTGCACTACACTTCGCACTGCACAATTTTTAACACCACAGTTTAATGAGGGTGATTTTAAATAAAACGGTTTTGAATTATTTTAACATTTATCAAGTCTTTAGCACTAGTTTAAGTCTTTAGTTCAGTTATTTGTATTTGTTTTTCCAGATTTAGGTATTATTGTTCCACTTATTCCACTATTTTTAGCACTTCAACAAATTTTATAGTTTTTTTTTTTTTTTTTATGAGGGTAATTTTAAATAAAACTTTTTGAATGATTTTATCAATTTAGCAAGTCTTTAGCACTAGTTTAAGTCTTTAGTTCAGTTATTTGTGTTTGTTTTTCCAGATTTAGGTACTATTGTTCCACTTATTCCACTATTTTTAGCACTTCAACAAATTTTATAGTATTTTTTTTTAATGAGGGTAATTTTAAATAAAACTTTTTGAATGATTTTATCAATTTAGCAAGTCTTTAGCATGGTTTTTTCAGATTTATTATCGTTTCACTGATTTTACGCACTAGATAACGCTAATACTAACTATTTACAACTATATTTACACGTGTCACTTGTTATATTAATAAGAAATTGCGAAATTATATTTTTAGAAATTTAAAAAGCCGGAGCCGATATTATCGCAGTGACAGCGCGCGCGAGTGAAATATAATATCATGGCAAATTTGCATAAAATTTCGGATGCCCCCTCTTAACATGAATTTCCGGTTACGTAATTACAAACCCAATTTGGGGTCTTTAGGGGTAGGTCCTAAAGCCGAGTTTTTGAGTTTAACGTCATCGTCTGCTAGAAAAAATGAGGTTTATGACGTCAGATTTTTGATTGGACCTTTGTGTCCGAAGTTATGGACCTTAAAAAAATCGGGTATTTAGGCTCTGTCTCGCTACTTAGTAGCTCTAGTACCTAAGAGTCTTAAAATACTAAATGACCTATCGTTGGAAAGCCAGTGAAGGTCACTATCCTTGCCTGGATTGACCTGGGACAAAATGCTTGAGGAGCCGGGTATTTCAGGTCGTCAAAATCGTAAGACCTAACTTAGACTATAATTTAAACTAAAAACTAGAACTAGTTGTATTTCCTAAACCAGAGCCTTAAAAAATATGCAAAAAAAATACTAAAACTTAAAATGAGCTTTACCACCTCGAGCCAAAATTTGGGCGTGGTAGGGTGTTGTTTTCTCCACTACTTTACTGGGGCAGACAGGACAGTAAATTACGAAAGACGACGCGGTATGACCTCTATAGCTTTAGCCTGCTCAGTAATGGGCTAAAATAAATGCTAACGTGGTTAGGTGTGAATTGCGGGGATTTCTTCTCATATTGTTTATCTGTACCTGGGGCCTTACGATTTGGAAAATCACGCGACCGCAAACCGTATCTGGGCGCGATAAGGTTCACGTTCGCCCCTGTGACCCCTGCAAGTGAATCTGGGCTCCGATTATCTACGTTTAAACTGTGACTCCTGCAACTAAGTGAATCTAGGGCCTTACGGACAACAGCTATTGCGGCACCAAACTAACGTTAGATCCGCTCAGTTGGAAAATCACGCGAACGTGAACCTTAACGCGCCCAGATACGGTTTGCGGTCGCGTGATTTTCCAACTGAGCGGATCTAACGTTAGTTTGGTGCCGCAATGACTGTTGTCCGAAAGGTTCCTGGACTCTAATAATTGCTTCCTTTGATTTTATGACTATCTACACTCAAGCATCGACCTCTGCTAGTCGCCTATGTACCTAAAGTACCTATACCTATATTCTATATTCAAAATGTCATACACAAAATGTGTTTACCAAAACTAGTCGGGACATAGTAGGTAACTAACTACCTTCGCTTCCCAGTTCACGATCAAGGTCGGATGATTGTATGGATTCGGAAATCAGGTACCTATTTAATACCTAGTTCTAGGTAATAATGTAGGTAGGTACCTATAAGTATTTTTTGAATAGTGTGGATGTTTTGTAATTTTTAAGGTTTTTATTCATGGTATTCATGAGTAGATATGTAGGTACCTAACCTTCTTTGCAAAATATGGTCCGCCGAAGTATGTATGCGTACCTATAGAAGTTGCCTCTATCGCGTAACTCTTGTCGCGTTATCTCTGTGTATCGCACGACAGAGGACACGGGAGTTTCCGGTTCTGAGAAGTCGGCTACTTGTAGCTTTATAGGTACCTAGAGTGCGGAGTGCGTCAGGTCTGGCCAGGCCTGCCCGCGCGAAGGTTAAGTAGGTACTTAGGTAGGTAAGTATTGTACCTACTAAAACAGTAATTACATTCCAGCCTAGAAGTTCATAGGTATTTTGTACTCATCTTTACGGTAGGTAGCAGGAAAGCAGTGTGTTTGTTTGTGTAGTCGGTAGTCTAGTAGTGTACCGACTTCATAGTAGGTAGTAGTTGTGTGCTTTATTTATTTACTAGAATAAAATTACGTAAAATTTTGACGATACAGTAGGTAGGTACCTACTAGGTACCTGTAATGGAGAGTGGATTTGTGCGCGTTCAGTCGGTAAATACCTACCTAATTTATCTAGAATTTTACTAGTAGCCTATGTCACTCTCCGGTTGAGAACTATAACCCATGCATAAAATCAAGTCGATACAGCGCTGGCAACGTCGCACAGCGCGGGCCTAACTCTCAGCACGAACTGGCAACGTCGCATTGTGAAACGAAACTGACCTGACTACTACGTTCTATTCTGTGATGCATTCTGTGAGCGCGAAGAAAAGCGCCATCTACTGATATCTGGTGCGCTTCTCTTGAAATGTTGCGCTACCGTAATTTTTTGAACCCTTTCGTACGCCATCTCACGTAAGTTCGAGACAACCTATTGCCCGGACAAATTGTGGCGCCCTCTAAGTTTCAACAGGTATTTTGGCAAATTTCCGGGGTACGGTACAAAGTACTGCTATCATCAATCTTCTCTAGTATAATAATCTTTGCTATTACCTAGGTAGGGTATAAGGGGTATATTTTTATATCCCTGTTCACCGGGTGCGCGGTTCGCGGTAGCTATGGCAGTGACGTTGACCCAGTGAAGCAATGATGATCTTAGCAGTGAAGTGACATAATCAATAAACAAATGAGCTGGAATATAAATTTAGTAATTATTTATTCACAAAGAGAAGTATAATATACGGGGCTATTCTGCTTGAACATGTATTAGTGTGAGCATTGGGACGTATGGGATGGTATGGTGTATGGTAGGTAGGGTTACCTAATTCTGCAATAGTGTAGGGTTGCGTCAAGTCGCGACTGAGTGATCGGTTTCTTACATTGTAAACCGCATCGAGCAGGTAGGTGGCTGTCAAATACAAAAACAAACTATCTTAGTTATTTTTTGTATTCCAAGCTTGGTTATGTAAAAAATGTGTTCATTACTTAACTGAACAAATTTACACACTGCTGATTTTTTGGCCCACCAGCAAATACAATTATAATATGAAGTAGGTACCTATACCTACCTATGTAGGTAGTAAGTAGCAAGGATCCATATGAGTAATAAGTAGGTTATGTGTTTACCACAGACTGTGTTTTTACTTTACACTTACTTTTTAAACTTCGATAGATATAATATTAAAAGTAGATTAGGATGAAGTTAGTTTTACTCGTTAAGTAATATTTTAATCAATTAATTATTTATTTAAGTTCAATAAAGAATTAAGATATTAAAATACGTGAAGCGTTTCATTTTAAAATGGTGATATAAAAAAACTTGACTGGAAATCATTGCAGAGCCTAAACCACAGAAGACATAATGATTCTAGAGACATGAAATTTGAAAGTTGTGTTCATAAAAGACACTAACACACTAAGAAATGATTTTGGAAAATTGCCATCTCTTCCATCAAGGAGCCCATTCAAGGAGCCCATTCAAGGAGCCCATTCAAGGAGCCCATTCAAGGAGCCCATTGAAGGAGCCCATTGAAGGAGCCCATTCAAGGAGCCCATTCAAGGGGTTCATGATTTAAAAAAGTACCTTTATTTTGCCGAACTAGTTTTTAGCAGAGTTTTAGTCAGACGCCATTAGTTATCTACTGTAGATGTTACGTGGAGGGTGTACCTACGCCATTAGTTATCTACTGTAGATGTTACGTGGAGGGTGTACCTACGCCATTAGTTATCTACTGTAGATGTTACGTGGAGGGTGTACCTACGCCATTAGTTATCTACTGTAGATGTTACGTGGAGGGTGTACCTACGCCATTAGTTATCTACTGTAGATGTTACGTGGAGGGTGTACCTACGCCATTAGTTATCTACTGTAGATGTTACGTGGAGGGTGTACCTACGCCATTAGTTATCTACTGTAGATGTTACGTGGAGGGTGTACCTACGCCATTAGTTATCTACTGTAGATGTTACGTGGAGGGTGTACCTACGCCATTAGTTATCTACTGTAGATGTTACGTGGAGGGTGTACCTACGCCATTAGTTATCTACTGTAGATGTTACGTGGAGGGTGTACCTACGCCATTAGTTATCTACTGTAGATGTTACGTGGAGGGTGTACCTACGCCATTAGTTATCTACTGTAGATGTTACGTGGAGGGTGTACCTACGCCATTAGTTATCTACTGTAGATGTTACGTGGAGGGTGTACCTACGCCATTAGTTATCTACTGTAGATGTTACGTGGAGGGTGTACCTACGCCATTAGTTATCTACTGTAGATGTTACGTGGAGGGTGTACCTACGCCATTAGTTATCTACTGTAGATGTTACGTGGAGGGTGTACCTACGCCATTAGTTATCTACTGTAGATGTTACGTGGAGGGTGTACCTACGCAAATGCCAAATCCATGGTTTACATTACAATATTCTCGACGGTCACGCACGAGAGTCAAGCAACGTAAAATTTCCGCTGGAGTCAAGACGCGTTCAATACGTTTCTTGTATTGTATTGTCACAGACATCGTAGGTAGGCTTAGTAATAGGCTCCCGTTTTTACCCTTAGGGTACGGAACCCTAAAAATAAATTACTTATTCTGTGGTATAACGTGACACGTAGAAACTATTATTTGCTCTATGACGCGGCTGGTGCACGGAACGGCAACGTCGCACGATCGATCGGCCGCGTGGTAGGTATGAAAGGTGATCCCAAGTTTCGTTTTGCTACGTTGGAGAAAATATATAAAAGTATAAAATTCTGTTTTTATTTTCACGTGATAACGGCTCAGTTATTACTGGCACGAAATTGTTATTTTGTGCCAGTCTGAGTCATCGTGATTCTGAAGTTAGATTAGTAACTTTTTCTTTAGTTTAGTTTTTTTTTATTCTTTTTCCAGATTCCCATAATAAATACGGAAATAGTTAGATACCTTACCTACTTACCTACCTAGGTATATGTTTTTTCTCTAAGAATAAAGGCTGGTATGAATAACCTGTCTTGAAAATTTCGTTTTCGCACCTTCGACCAAATAAAATGAATGGACGGGTCATAACCGTTGAACTTGCTCAGTAAAAACGAGACAAAATCGTTGGACATATACTTCAACACCTAATTATAACCATGTACAGTAAATTTGTTACAAAAAATAAATAGCGGTTATTTTTTTAGTGTATTTAGTAAGTACGTACCTATTTACACTTCGGGAAAGCACACGAAGGCATAATTTTGTCAAATGTTTCGTTATCATGTAACAATAGACGCGTGTCGCACTTCCCACGGCTAGAGACCGACTGAAACGAAGTGAGTGCCGGCGCTCATTTTGTAATCTTCAAAAATGCTCTTCTTCTGGGCCCGTCCATTAATTTAATTTTGGTCGAAGTTTCGCACCATTCACCTGACAATTACTTTAGATCTAGTTTAGATCGCTAAACCGAGAAAAGGAGAAATACAAACACATTAACGTTAATTAAATTATGATTGTACCTATTAGGTAGGTATTTTAATGACGGATTCAAAGCAAGCAATGTGTCCCGCATTCCTCCATATTGCGCGTATTTATCAACACGCACTGTTGTAGTAAACACGATTGTGTCGTGGCACAGCTATTCACCATTATCGCTCACTTCATTTTGTTACCTCATTATTTACGTACCTTTGTAACTTTCAAAATTAATAACAGTTGTACCTTAGGGTTGTACATAGGTATACCTACCTAGCATGTTTTTGTAGAGAACCTTTTACATGTCGTTGTCTATCTATACATTCTATTCACCAGAGGTTCCCTCTTCCGTGATACCCGCTGCGTCTTTGTAGGATAAAAGATTATAGAAAGATTATATACTAGAGAAGATTGATGATAGCAGTACTTTGTACCGTACCCCGGAAATTTGCCAAAATACCTGTTGAAACTTAGAGGGCGCCACAATTTGTCCGGGCAATAGGTTGTCTCGAACTTACGTGAGATGGCGTACGAAAGGGTTCAAAAAATTACGGTAGCGCAACATTTCAAGAGAAGCGCACCCGATATCAGTAGATGGCGCTTTTCTTCGCGCTCACAGAATGCATCACAGAATAGAACGTAGTAGTCAGGTCAGTTTCGTTTCACAATGCGACGTTGCCAGTTCGTGCTGAGAGTTAGGCCCGCGCTGTGCGACGTTGCCAGCGCTGTATCGACTTGATTTTATGCATGGGTTATAGTTCTCAACCGGAGAGTGACATAGGCTACTAGTAAAATTCTAGATAAATTAGGTAGGTATTTACCGACTGAACGCGCACAAATCCACTCTCCATTACAGGTACCTAGTAGGTACCTACCTACTGTATCGTCAAAATTTTACGTAATTTTATTCTAGTAAATAAATAAAGCTCACAACTACTACCTACTATGAAGTCGGTACACTACTAGACTACCTACTACACAAACAAACACACTGCTTTCCTGATACCTACCGTAAAGATGAGTACAAAATACCTATGAACTTCTAGGCTGGAATGTAATTACTGTTTTAGTAGGTACAATACTTACCTACCTAAGTACCTACTTAACCTTCGCGCGGGCAGGCCTGGCCAGACCTGACGCACTCCGCACTCTAGGTACCTATAAAGCTACAAGTAGCCGACTTCTCAGAACCGGAAACTTCCGTGTCCACTGTCGTGCGATACACAGAGATAACGCGACAAGAGTTACGCGATAGAGGCAACTTCTATAGGTACGCATACATACTTCGGCGGACCATATTTTGCAAAGAAGGTTAGGTACCTACCTATCTACTCATGAATACCATGAATAAAAACCTTAAAAATTACAAAACATCCACACTATTAAAAAAATACCTATAGGTACCTACCTACATTATTACCTAGAACTAGGTATTAAATAGGTACCTGATTTCCGAATCCATACAATCAGCCGACCTTCATCGTGAACTGGGAAGCAAAACTACCTACTATGTCCCGACTAGTTTTGGTAAACACATTTTGTGTATGACATTTTGAATATAGAATATAGGTATAGGTACTTCCTAACCCGGACCCGGGCACGTCCTAAAACTGCGACCAGAACCACCAGAGGATGGGCAGCAGCATCCTCCTACTTTAATGGTGAATCCTTCTGCGATCTCCAAGCCGCCTGCCAAGCGTGGGGATTATGGCAAACCCCCCCCCCCCCCCCCCCATGACAGACAAAACAATATCACGGCCCCTAGTCCCCGGCAGCTCCTCTATCCCTGACCAAGGTAGCGGGTCAGGTAACGGTGGAGCAGGGGGTGCGAAAAATCTCCGGCAGTTGCCCCGCTACCACCCCCAACATAATTTGGCCCTGGTAACGCACAATGTTCGCACACTGAGGATCGACGAGAAGATTGTAGAGCTGGAGGAAGAATTGAGCAAAATACGATGGGACATCATAGGACTATCAGAAATCCGACGAGAGGGACAGGATACGATAGTTCTGGATTCCGGGAACATGCTCTTCTTCCGGGAAGGAGAACGAAAGTCCCAGGGTGGTGTAGGTTTTATCGTCCGCAAGTCACTCATTAACAACGTGATTAAGGTCGATAGTGTGTCGAGCAGGGTAGCATACCTTATACTCAGAATAACCGATCGTTATTCGCTGAAGGTCATACAGGTATATGCGCCGACCTCGACATACCCTGACGATGAAGTAGAGGCTCTGTATGAGGAGATATCCGAAGCCATACATTCCTCCGAAACATACTTCACCGTTGTTATGGGTGACTTTAACGCAAAGGTGGGCACACGGAATGTCGATGAGTTAAGAGTGGGGTCATATGGGTATGGACGGCGGAATCCGAGGGGCCAGCGGCTGGTCGACTTCATGGAGAAGGAGGAACTCTATTTGATGAACTCCTTCTTTCAGAAGCGACCATCCAGAAAGTGGACGTGGATGAGCCCAGATGGTTCGACCAAAAATGAGATCGACTTCATCATGACGACCAAGAAGCGAATATTCAATGATGTCTCCGTGATCAGCAGGGTGAAAACCGGTAGTGATCACCGTATTGTCAGAGGCACATTGAATATCAACATCAAGCTAGAGAGGTCGCGTCTGGTGAAGTCCACGCTCCGTCCTGGTCATGCCCAAATCCAAAACCCAAATGACTTCCAACTCGAACTGCATAATCGCTTCCAGGGCCTTGCCGAAAGCGGAACTGTGGACGAATTAAACAATGGGCTGGTGGAAACTGTCCAAGCAGTGGGGTCCAAGTTCTTTAAGACCCCACCCCGAAAAAGACCTCAGAAGCTCTCAGACGAAACCATTAAGCTAATGAAGGACCGGACTGAGATGAGACTGCAATCTTCAGCTGATATGTCGGAATATGGCCAACTTAATAGACGAATCTCGAAATCGGTGCGACACGATCGGCGTTCCTACAATACAAGATGTATTAGGGATGCAATTGAGCGGAACCAGGGCTCGAAAGTGTTCGCGAAAAATTCGTCTATTGGGAAAAGCCAAATGACAAAGCTGAAGATCGAGGATGGCAGTATCATTTCGTCAAAGTCGGAGATTCTGAGAGAGCTTGAGAGGTTTTACGGACAGTTGTACACCTCGACACGACAGCCTATTGTCAGTACAGCTCAGGACAAGAGAGCTAAACTGACCCGACACTACACTGAGGACATCCCAGACATCAGCTTGTACGAGATTAGAATGGCTCTGAAACAGCTTAAGAACAACAAGGCACCGGGTGATGACGGAATCACGACAGAACTACTGCGAGCGGGTGGAAAACCGGTACTGTTAGTCCTCCAGAAGTTATTTAATTCCGTCATACTCGATGGTACTACGCCTGAAGCATGGCACAGGAGTGTGGTGGTGCTCTTCTTCAAAAAAGGTGATAACACCTTATTGAAGAATTATAGACCCATCTCACTCCTGAGCCATGTGTACAAGTTGTTCTCTAGAGTCATTACGAACCGTCTCGAAAGCAGGTTTGATGACTTTCAGCCTCCCGAACAAGCCGGTTTCCGTAAAGGCTGGAGCACCATAGACCACATACACACCCTCCGCCAGATTATACAGAAGACTGAGGAGTATAATCGGCCATTATGCCTGGCGTTTGTGGACTATGAGAAAGCCTTTGATTCCATCGAGACCTGGGCAGTATTACAGTCCCTCCAGCGTTGTCATATCGACTATAGGTATATCGAAGTGTTGAAGTGTTTGTATAGAAACGCCACCATGTCGATCCGATTACAGGACGAGAGCACGGAACCAATCCAATTGCAGAAAGGCGTGAGACAGGGAGATGTTATCTCTCCGAAACTGTTCACGAACGCATTGGAGGACGTTTTCAAGCTCTTGGACTGGAACGGATTAGGCATCAACATCAATGGCGAATACATCACTCACCTTCGTTTTGCCGATGATATAGTCATCATGGCAGAGTCGCTGGAGGACCTAAATACGATGCTCAGCGACCTCAGTAGCCTTTCCCAACAGGTGGGTCTTAAAATGAACATGGACAAGACAAAAATCATGTCCAATGTCCATGTTGAACCCGTGCCGGTAGTCGTTGGGAACGATACTCTCGAAGTTGTTGACCATTACACCTATCTTGGGCAGATTGTTCAGTTAGGTAAGTCCAACTTAGGCAAAGAGGTCGCCCGAAGAATCCAACTCGGATGGGCAGCGTTCGGGAAATTGCGTGACATCTTCTCGTCCAAGATACCACAGTGCCTAAAGACAAGGGTCTTTGACCAGTGTGTGTTGCCAGTGATGACATATGGTACTGAGACGTGGTCCTTAACTGTTGGCCTTTTGGAAAAACTCAGAGTCACACAGCGGGCAATGGAGAGAGCTATGCTCGGAGTTTCTTTGCGCGATAGAATCCGAAACGTGGATATTCGCCAAAGAACCAAAGTCACCGACATAGCTGTTAAAATTTGCAAGTTGAAGTGGCAATGGGCAGGCCACATCGCTCGGAGAACCGATAACCGATGGGGAAGAAAGGTTCTTGAGTGGAGACCACGAACCGGAAGACGCAGCGTAGGTAGGCCTCCCACTAGATGGACCGACGACATAGTAAGAGTCGCTGGCATCCAGTGGATGCAAAAGGCAGGCTGTCGTTCAGTGTGGAGGTTAAAGGGGGAGGCCTATGTTCAGCAGTGGACGTCTTCTGGCTGATGATGATGATGATGATGATAGGTACTTTAGGTACATAGGCGACTAGCAGAGGTCGATGCTTGAGTGTAGATAGTCATAAAATCAAAGGAAGCAGTTATTAGAGTCCAGGAACCTTTCGGACAACAGTCATTGCGGCACCAAACTAACGTTAGATCCGCTCAGTTGGAAAATCACGCGACCGCACACCGTATCTGGGCGCGTTAAGGTTCACGTTCGCGTGATTTTCCAACTGAGCGGATCTAACGTTAGTTTGGTGCCGCAATAGCTGTTGTCCGTAAGGCCCTAGATTCACTTAGTTGCAGGAGTCACAGTTTAAACGTAGATAATCGGAGCCCAGATTCACTTGCAGGGGTCACAGGGGCGAACGTGAACCTTATCGCGCCCAGATACGGTTTGCGGTCGCGTGATTTTCCAAATCGTAAGGCCCCAGGTACAGATAAACAATATGAGAAGAAATCCCCGCAATTCACACCTAACCACGTTAGCATTTATTTTAGCCCATTACTGAGCAGGCTAAAGCTATAGAGGTCATACCGCCTCGTCTTTCGTAATTTACTGTCCTGTCTGCCCCAGTAAAGTAGTGGAGAAAACAAAACCCTACCACGCCCAAATTTTGGCTCGAGGTAGTAAAGCTCATTTTAAGTTTTAGTATTTTTTTTTGCATATTTTTAAGGCTCTGGTTTAGGAAATACAACTAGTTCTAGTTTTTAGTTTAAATTATAGTCTAAGTTAGGTCTTACGATTTTGACGACCTGAAATACCCGGCTCCTCAAGCATTTTGTCCCAGGTCAATCCAGGCAAGGATAGTGACCTTCACTGGCTTTCCAACGATAGGTCATTTAGTATTTTAAGACTCTTAGGTACTAGAGCTACTAAGTAGCGAGACGGAGCCTAAATACCCGATTTTTTGAAGGTCCATAACTTCGGACACAAAGGTCCAATCAAAAATCTGACGTCATAAACCTCATTTTTTCTAGCAGACGATGACGTTAAACTCAAAAACTCGGCTTTAGGACCTACCCCTAAAGACCCCAAATTGGGTTTGTAATTACGTAACCGGAAATTCATGTTAAGAGGGGGCATCCGAAATTTTATGCAAATATGCCATGATATTATAACTAAACCAAATATCCTATCAACGTAATAATTGATATATATGATTTTTCAATTCATGTTTTTTCCGCCATTAAGACAGAAACATAATAGCAAGATATTTACTCGATACTTTAATGTTTTGAAAATAGTGCCTTTTTGCTAATTTTTTTGATTTTACTTGGAAAGTACTTCAGTTACATATCTAAAATAAATACTCATCGAAGGAAAATATAGTTTGTTTTCCAGTGTTAAGACAAAATTTACCTAGATTAATTAGTACTCTCATAATAAATTATATTCGATTTGAGACTTACGTCCTTTAGTTCTAAGCAACTATTCGGTCAAACGGTAAGTCCGATATTCAGTCTTATTCTGTTGCGCTTTGCATCTAAATAGCGAAACATGCTCCGTTCAACCTCATTACCGCACTGTGCCTCAACGGGGAAGGACGCACGCGCTTGCTTTTCGCCTTGGTTTTATCTTCCGAGTGCGATTATATCAACACCTACTGTATTTTCAAACAAAGGATAATATAAAAAATCTATGGCTCGAACGCGACCACTTGACGCGGCAACCAAGTGGTGCCAATGACCTTAGAGCACAGACTAGGTAAAGCTACTACGAAAAAATAACATAGATACAAATAAAATGGATATGACTAGGCCGTAACGCATCCATTATTATGTATGCTCAGTAATATAACTATTAGAGTCGGAGTGTTTCTTTGTGACAGACAAACAGACAGAGAGAGAGAGAGAGAGAGAGACGGAGAGAAGCAAAGAGAGAGTCAGAAAGATAAAACTAAAAATTAAAAGATAATATAAAATAATTTAAGTTTATTATAATTTATTATGAGAGTACTAATTAATCTAGGTAAATTTTGTCTTAACACTGGAAAACAAACTATATTTTCCTTCGGTGATTACTTATTTTAGATATGTAACTGAAGTACTTTCCAAGTAAAATCAAAAAAATTTGCAAAAAGGCACCATTTTCAAAACATTAAAGTATCGAGTAAATATCTTGCTATTATGTTTCTGTCTTAATGGCGGAAAGAAAATGAATTGAAAAATCATATGTATCAATTATTACGTTGATCGGATATTTGGTTTAGTTATAATATCATGGCAAATTAGCATAAAATTTCGGATGCCCCCTCTTAAAGAAGAGCGTTCAAGACACACATAATTTTGGTGGTATGGTTCCTTATCCAAAGCCATACATACAATGGAGATACTTTTCTGTATTTATGTTTATTCGCCCGAGTTAGGTAATTATCAATTAAAAAAACCGACTTCAAAATTAGTAGGTACCTAAAACTACTGAACGAAACCAACGAAATTATTGTACAAATTTAATGAAATATCTATGGGACCAATCTAAAAATCCAAATCAGTTTTTAAATGATGGAGTTCTAAAGTAACAAACAACCGAATCATTGAGAACCTCCTTATTTTTTGAAGTCGGTTAAATAATCTTGCAGTACTGTACCGCACCGCCTTGATGCGGTTTGACCTTATAGGCAGTTATCTTCATATACCTACCTACATAGCAGAGCAAAAAAGCAGAGTGCGACGTTGCCGCTTCGTGCGAGTATTTGTACGGAACCCTCAGAGTGCGAGTCCTACTCACACTTGTCCGGTTTTTTTAGTAGGTAGGTATAAGAATCATAGCCATGTCCGCTTTTGGTAAATTAGGTAGGTACTTACCGACTGAACGCGCACAAATCCAGTCTCCTTTACAGGTACCTAGAAGGTACTTACCTACTGTCTCGTCAAAATTTTATTCAAGTAAATAGGTAAATAAAGCACACAACTAGACTACATAAATAAACACACTACTTTCCTGATAGCTACCGTAAAGATGAGCACAAAATACCTATGAACTTCTAGGCTGGAATGTAATTACTGTTTTAGTAGGTAGGTCCAATACTTACCTACCTAAGTACCTACTTAACCTTCGCGCTGGCAGGCATGCTGGCGCTCTCCGCACTTTAGGTACCTATCAAGCTACAAGTAGCCGACTTATCGGAAGCGGGAACTCCCGTGCTCACTCTCACGCGATACACAGAGATAACGCGACGCGAAGAGTTACGCGATAGACAGAGAGGCAACTTCTAGGTTAATATAGCTATAGGTAGTTAGCGCTCGCGCGTCCTGAATTGCACTTTATTGTGTAGTAGCAAGAGTTGCTATGGTTTTGTGGAGTGACTCTCCTGGGTCCTGGGGCCTTACAGCTAGCTGTTAAAGCAATCCAGTTTAGGTGATGAAAAAATGTTGCGCGACCGCAAACCGTATCTGAGCGCGTTAAGGTTCACGTTCGCGTGATTTTCCGAACTGCGCTGTATTAACGTTAGTTTGATACCGAGTTAGCAGTTGGCCGTAGGTAAGGCCCCAGGGGCCTTACGGACAACTGCTATTGCGGCACCAAACTAACGTTAGATCCGCTCAGTTGGAAAATCACGCGAACGTGAAAAGTACACAAGTTAAGAAAGTAAAACAATGAGGCGATGTTTAAATAAAAAACACAACCTTTTCTATATAATTTTATTGATTATTAAAGTACTTTTCAAGACAAAAATGTACCTTGAGATCGACAATATGCCATTTGATCAGGGGGCAGATTTGATAGTTTTCGAAAACTTTTTTCGTATACGTTTCGTTCCATACATTGCTGGGCTGAAAGGTATTCGAAATCTTTTTTCAAATTAGAGTGAAGCAATCTATACCGCTGATTTTAGTTCCTTCGCGTTTCCGCTGGAAGCGCTTTACAAAAATGTATGGAACAATACGTAAATGAAAAAAGTTTACGAAAACTATCAACTGAAAAAATAGTAATGTTGAAATTCCTGATATTATTTTAGTTAAATGTTAATTATTTACATTCTAAATTATTTAACTAAAAAAATGTATTATTATAAGACATTTTAAAGTAGGATTATTTTATTGTAAAGCGCCATCTACTGGATATCGATTGTATTACTAAAGGTGCTTGCAAAGGTAAGTTCGGTAAGTTATTGGTTTCGTTGCCGTAGTACTAACTATTATTATATTCTGTGTTTTCGTACAGTTTCAGTCTAATTCGATACTCCTAGCGCCATCTAAACAATCACTTTGGATCTATTTTAAGCGACACGAAATTTTCTAGAGGGTTAGTAGCGGGTACTACTAAGGTAGGTACGAAGTGTTATTTCCTTATTTTATTATGTGCTAACAGTCCACAAAATTCTCCATATTAAGTATAGGTACATAGTAGGGCCTGGCCTGGTAAACTGGTCTAGGTAAATATTTTCTCAGAATTATAATTAACAAGTTACATTATCGATAATTAAATTTTTTGCAAGATACAAGTCAAAGTAAAGCAAAGTTTATCACGGTCAAGGCCTTAGTTATGGGGTTTTTCCAATTGATACAATGAAATAAATAACAATAGAAACTTGTAAAAAATGTAGCTAAGTTCACCGAAGCACGAAATCTAACGAAAAATAAAATTAACATGAATGAGGAACTAACTTTAAACAAAGGGTTCCGAAAAAAGGGTGTTAAAGGTTGGCAACCCGTGGTGCCAGCGGTATTACAGATCTATATGCAACGATGAAACGATATTATTACTGTAGTCAACGAGACGAAGACGATCCTTATTTTATCATCCCGCATAATAGGTACAATCCCGCAAGATAATTTTAATCCATGTATTTGCGGGACTGAACCATTAGTCCCGCTGGATCCAGGTACCTATTAGCGGGGTCCAGCAGGATGGGCTTAGATCTCTAAAATCAATCGTTAATGAATCTCATTTTTATGTAAACAAGCTTTTTGGTACATTTTACAGTTTTTACACGTACCTATGACGTATGATCCACGCTTTTGTGTAGTCCCGTCAGTCCATCGGGATCCCGCAAAAATTTCGACAAATTTCGAGATTGGCCGAGATTACCTATACATATACCTAAATATTGAATAAATGTATATATATAAGTAATCTCGTTCAATCTCGGTCGAAAATATAAAATAGGTACTGTAAATGTTCTGATGGACAATAGCTGTTTTTTTTTTCTAACTCTCCGATAGGTAGTAGATCTGTGCTCCGAAATTGTACCTATGTCACAGAACACTACCTATGTCTATGTAAACACGTGAGAGGCTGAGAGCCGCATTTCATAAAACCTTTTTCGTGAAGAACGGCCGTGCATGCGACGTTGCCAGCTCGTCTGTACTGACTGTACTGTAGTGACTTCGCTGTTGCTGTTTGTATTGAATTGAATTTCAACAGCTTAGTGATGGGCATATATCTTACATTTTCTATCGACTGGTTACAGCAGTGTTTTTCAACCTCTTGAATACGCGACCCCTTTACAAGTGAAAAAAAAATATCCAGAGCCACTTAAAACTATGTCAGTGATATAAAAAACTACCTAGGTAGGTATTTAATTTTCTTTCTATTGAGACATAAATATCGACGAATAACATCTCAATGAGATTAAATTTTTTATTGTACCTATATTCACTTGCCTTTTTCTTTTACCCGCAACCCCCCGTGTAAAGCTTTGCGACCTTTCCTGTTTTTCAACCCACAGGTTGAAAAACACTAGGTAGAGTATCATAATTTTTAGGTACTTTACCAATACCTACAGGTGTACCTATACGGAACGGTGGTAATAAGTCCAGAGAAAGACATTGTGCTCGTTATAATAAACAATATTCACTACGGTATCCATATCCATACAGCTCTGGGTCACTACTTTCATATATTTCATAATTATATTCATATATTATGCTATGATAGATTTGGTATGGCAAAGCTGTCAAAAACCGTCATGTCGAAATTTACGAATTGCCAGAATGGAGCCTGATTTTGCGAAAAAAATATCAGCTGTTGACGGTCCTTAGTGTCGATAGCCCGTTGGTCCAGTTGATAGTCCGTTGGTCCAGTTGGTAGTGAACCTAACTTCTGAACTTGGGGGCGTGGGTTCGATTCCCACCTAGGACAAATATTTATGTGATGAACATTTGTGCTTGTTCTATATCTGGTTGTTAATATCTGTTTAAGTATGTATTTTAAACTTATAATAATAGGTATGTATATCAGTCTCTGGCAGCCATATCACAAGCTTTGCTTAGTTTGGGGTCAGATGACCGTGTGTGCAAAAATGTCCCGAATATTTATTTTAGTGCTCGAGACGCCACCCGGTCACACTATGTCGGGTCGGAAACACACCCCTCTAATCTCACTGAGGGCGGTGTCCCTGAGTCCTACCCAGACAAGGCGGTACTACCTCGAAGATCGGTATCCTTACCTCTCCTCCAGTGAGGAAGGAAGAACACACTAACGAAAAACGTTCATTATGATCTATACAACGATCTCATACTTATACTATGATCTATACTTCTCGCGCATAAAAACTATTTCAGTAGGTAAGTGAACCAAATTTTGTTGCAGTGGTCACGATCTGAATAAAAAAACAAATCTTTTGGAATATAATTTATTTCCATAATGTATTTTTCCAAAAACGAAAATGAAAACTATCGATATAAAATAAAAATATAACTATCGATATGATGAGCAGGCGTCACTAGCACGAATCATTTCTCGGCTGGTATCGTGGCGCGCACTTGCGCGCACTCTGCTCGAGGCTCCCGGAGAGCGTGGACAGCGTAACGCTACCGGCACCGCTCTCGCCCGACTTCGTAAATTCGTATGAGAAATGAGATCGAGAAAACTTTATTACTCTGCTTCCATCGCCACGTCTTGATAAATCGACTGCCTAAGTCTATGGTTTTTCTATTTGATCGTCGATGGTATAAAGTGGTCAAGTAGGTACCTACTTCCAGGCTTCCTTCCAGGGATAGATTCGATCCGCAAGGGGTCTATGTCTATCAATGGTAATAAACCGGAAAAGTGCGATTCGAGCTCGCGCACAGAAACCGTACCATCACATAAATTGGTAGGTAGTACAATAAGACAACATCTTCCTGAGGTGATCACCCATCTAAGTACCGAGCGCAAAGGTGTTACCGTTTTCACCATTTGGGTACGGAACCCAAAAAAAAACTGACGATATTATCTTTGGAAAAAATGAGTTTGAATCCCGGATCCATAATGTTTAGATGGATCTCATTCCGAAAAATATAATGAGCAAAATAGGTATGTCCTAGGTCCGTAATCAAGTAGTTCCGGCCTAAGACTCGTCGCTTGTGGCAGATTATGTCTTCTGTGGTGGCAGCAAGAAATTGCGAGAAACACTCTACGTGTAGCTATTTCCAGCTTTCAACGCCATAACTCATGTTTGAGATTCTTGTTGTGTTGTTTACTGAGAGATATTTTTATTGTTTTTATATTCCGTGAAGTTGGCAAACGCCCAGCTTCGAGAGTGGGGCGAGAGCCATGCCAGAGGCACTATTATTGAATCTGTGCTTTACGCCAGTTTGTATTTCTATAGACATTCGTCCGCGGCTTTGCTTGACAGTCATGCATGGCACGATTGGCACGCCACTGAGTTTAGTTGAAAACTGTAGATATAAGTAGGTACCTACTTACTTATACTCTGAGATCCGTAGCGATTGGTCATACCTATTTCGATAAAACAATCTGTGGAAATAGATACAAACTTATTGCCTTATTAGATTTACTTACGCGAAGGAGTTATTCTCAGCGGGAAGGTTTATAAAATAATTATTGGAAAGTTGGGGATTTTTACATAATTATCAAGAGACATTTGGCGTCGATTCTGTCATACCACCTCCTAAACTAAACCAATCTGACAGGACTAAAATTATCTGAGTCTCTTTTCGTTTCAATATGTAAGAGAAGGATGGCAACAATTTTGAACAATTTTTGTGAATAGAGTCCTCAAAGGTAGGCAACGCACTGACAATGCCCCGGGTATTGTAGGTGTCTATAGGCGGCGGTGACCACTTACCATCAGGCGGCCCGTTGCTTGTTTGCAACTTATTCTATAAAAAAAATAAATTTATCTGTCAAATTTCGTTTAGTTTAGAATTTTAGATAATGGTACAACAGAATTGACACCAATGCAGATGAAACAAGAAGTTGTGAGCAAGGTCGCGGAGCCCAGCTAGTATTTGCTAGTAGTTTTTTTTTAGCTAGTACATCATCCAGTTTTAAAGTATAGGCAGTATGTAACTCCAAGAATAGAACCATGCCAACAAACTAAGCTACCAGAGCCACGAACAACCGTAAAGGCCACCGGCCACCCGCAGACAATTTCTGTGTCGCCGATGTCAATGCGTCTCGGCAAAAGGATCATATACATAACCATAAATTCATAACATAACGTAGGTAACCAAAGATGTTATGGGGTAGACGAGTTCTAGAGTGGAGACCAAGTTGCAAACGTAGTGTAGGACACTCTGCCACAGAAGACATAGTAGACAACTCTGCCATAGACTCTGCGGTCAGGTGGAGGTGGTGGTGGTGGTGATGGTGGTGCCCTGCGTAAAACGGCGGGTAAACACCTGATGCAGAGAGCTGCCGACCGAGCTTAGGAGAGGCCTATGTCCAGCAGTAGACAATAAAGGCTGATGACGATGATGATAACCAATGTGAATATGAGTGGTTATATCGCCATAGTAAGTATAGGTACATTCACTACAAATCCTACAATGTATACCAACTAAAAGGGCTATACCTACTTATGCATTTTTTATGCAGCTGAGGGGTCGAGACGAGAGTCACTGTCCTGATGGTAAGCGATACGCTTGCTTAGAACAGTTCAGTGGCAGGCCCTGCGACCGGATAAAATCGATTTCTTGAATAGCTATCTCCCTCCCGCGATGCTGACAGTGACGAAATTATCGTGCAGCTGGACAACCAATTCCGCTTACCCTGCCCTGGCAACTTGATAATTGTTACTCCTACGGACCTCCAATAATACGTTTTGTAACAATTTTCTTTTTAAATAAAATCGGATAGGTCCACTTCGGATTGTTTGCATCGGATCTGCATGATCTTTTTCCCTCCTGTGGGTGACGGCTGTAACATAGATGTAACAAACGTAACAAAAGAAAATGTTATTCGTGGCTGTATGCTGCGCTGTGCTTCACTATTCACTTGGAACAATGATAAAATAACATAATAACAATGCTGGGAACCATTATTATTACAATTA
Organism: Agriopis aurantiaria; assembly: GCA_914767915.1. NCBI lineage: Eukaryota > Metazoa > Arthropoda > Insecta > Lepidoptera > Geometridae > Agriopis > Agriopis aurantiaria. Next base: position 514,056 of record OU612002.1, on the reverse strand, counting down.
TTGTTACATTGAGCTTTTGGAACCATTTCATGTAACGACTCTGCATTTTACAAAAGTTTGCCAAAAAGGAGCCTGCCACAGATATACACCAGCCAAGTGCGATACGGGCTCGTGCACTTAGGGTTCCGTACCACCACACTTACAATACAAAACTAAAATAATATTTTTTTATTTTATTTTTTATTTCCCATAATAAACACGAAGCTGTGACAATAGGGAGAATTCTGAGGTTAGGACTGTGCTATTAGTATGTATGATGTTTTACGGTTAGGTAGGAATAGGAACTAACGTGCCCTAGTGGCCCAGTTGATAGTGAACCTGCCTTCCGCGCTTGGGGGCGTGGGTTCGATTCCCACCTAGGACAAACATTCATGTGTTGAACATTCGTGTTTGTTCTATATCTGGGAATTTAAGTGTGTATTTAAAAATATATTATAATATTATGTACCTACCTAGATATATCAGTCTCTGGTAGCCAAAGTACCTACAACAAGTATAGTGTATGAAATCTTTGACCTACAAGCTTTGTTTAGTTTGGGGTCAGAAGACCGTGTGTGCAAAAATATCCCGAATATTTAACATCAAGCACGAAATGCTGTAAAAATACCACTTCCTACTTCCTTTGTTTTGTCGAGAACAATTTATGTAGGGAGCAACAGAATAACAATTACGTATAAATGGAAAAGTAAGTACCTAGGTACTAATTCGTGTGTTTCTGTTCGTCTACCTAGGCATAGTAAAATGTTACTATGACCTAGGTGTGTCAGTTTATTAGGTAGGTAAGTAAGTAAGTACTCTTTCACAATCTTAGTTCACGACAGGACGGGCACTGGAGGAAAGAATTAAACAGATATGTACATAGGTACCTACTTATACCTGGCATGTATCACTACATCACGAGGAAGGCTGTAGGTACTGTAAGTAATAAAATAAATATAATGTCGCTTACCATTAGGCGAGTTGATGGCTATCTAATCTATCCTATCTAAAACAATGAATTCAATGGTACCTACCTAAATCTAGAAAATATTTAGATGAAAAACTGGCAGACGGAATGTAGAAAAATTATATCACGAATGAAACCGCAGGGCTTTGTTAGTAGTTATCAATTAAAAGCTCAGACTCTAAAAGTACCTACAGTTTTTATCTCGCGAAAATTATAAGCGCCGCTATTCTCAAATGAAAGAACTCTCCTCTCTGAAGTAGGGTCGCCGTGGGTTCCGAAAAACACGGATATTCTGGTCAATGGTGGACAGAATTTTATTATAATTAATTGTGTGATTAAACTAGCAACATTTTAGGATATAGTGCAGCGTACTTACAACAGTAGGTAGGTACACCTGTAGGTATAATGTGTAGAAAAAACGTCAATTCTATATTTCCATACAGAACTAATCGTACCTATGTAGGTATCTGTAATTATAGGTAAGTAAGTTCAAAATAGCTTCTTTTTAGATCTGTGATCTGTCGGAACATATTTATATGAACATATTATTTATTACCTCATGCTCATGCGATAAAAATATACTGCAGTAGGTAACCAAGTACCTACTGTACCTAGGTACACAATTTCATAGCCAAAGGCGAACAATGGCTAAAATTACACATCCCCTTTTTCCCTTTTGGCAGCACAAAATGAAAAACACCCGCATGGATTCTCTAGCCCTACATAGCGGTCGTGTCGAGGGGTCGAAGGGAGGGGGTGGCGTGGTGGAGTGTGGCGTCAGTGGCGGTAGGGAGACTAGGGGGGTGACGACCTTCGCGGAAGTACTACTCTCCTTGTAATTACTGAAACCGTTTTAGGGACCTTCCAACTCAATACCGCCGTTCGTTTTCGGGGATTGATTTTTTACTATTTATTTTAGGATGTCATACATTTTAGTTGTTTTTTTTTTTGGTTCGCGTTATTGTTTGGCTTTAGATTGAAAGCTGACACCACAGAACTATAGATATAGGTCTGTGGTCTAAATGTTGGAACTTTTTAAAATCTGTTTCCGGTTCTCGTTTTTATTTTATGGCATGAAATATTTCTGAGAGAGGGCGACCAACGAGTGAACGGCTGAAATGGTCTTGATGATGGCAAGGACTAATACCCACAACTAGATTTCGCGACCCCTAATCTTTGCAACACCCGTCACCAACCTGCCACCACCCGCACTGGGCCAGCGTGGTGGATATGGCGCAATCACCCTTTCGGGGGTAGGCTAAAAGTCCAGCAGTGGACTGTTAAAAGGCTGATTATGATGATGAATTCTAATAAACTACTAGCCTACAAAATTTCATGAAATTCAGAACAACAGTAAGTACGCAAATATTGTCGAATAAATATACAAACAAAGAAGAAAATACAGCAGATAGGTTACCATACTATAATCTCAAAAACATTCTTATAATAACCTTACATAGACTTTTGTCCTACTCTCTCATTATCCGAAAAAACGAGACAAAATTCATTGGTATTGTTAATATTGGTCATGTCAATACCATTATGTTTATTATAAAAATTATCATCATCATCATCATCATCATTTCAGCCGTAGGACGTCCACTGCTGGACATAGGCCTCCCCCATCGATCTCCAAAAGGGCCGGTTGGAAGCGGCCTGCATCCAGCGTTTCCCTGCGGTCTCTTTTAGGTCGTCTGTCCATCTTGTGGGTGGACGTCCTACGCTGCGCTTACCAGTCCGTGGTCTCCATTCCAGAACCTTTCGGCCCCATCGGCCATCTGTTCTGCGTGATATGTGCCCTGCCCATTGCCATTTCAACTTACTAATCCGGTGGGCTATGTCGGTGACTTTCGTTCGTCTACGGATCTCCTCATTTCGGATTCGATCTCGTAGAGAAACCCCGAGCATAGCCCTCTCCATAGCTCGTTGTGTGACTTTGAGCTTGCTTATGAGGCCCATAGTGAGAGACCACGTTTCAGTGCCGTATGTCATCACTGGTAACACACACTGGTCGAAGACTTTCGTCTTAAGGCACTGAGGTATTTTGGACGAGAAGACGTTGCGTAGTTTACCGAACGCTGCCCAGCCGAGTTGGATTCGCCGATTGACCTCTTTCTTGAAGTTGGACCTACCTAGTTGGACTGTTTGTCCTAGGTAGACGTACGCGTCAACAGCTTCAAGAACTGAGTTCCCAACTGATACTGGGGTGGGCACAACATGGATATTTGACATGACCTTTGTCTTGTCCATGTTCATTTTAAGGCCCACCTGTTGGGAGACTCGATTGAGGCCTGCGAGCATCATGCTGAGATCTTCCATCGACTCTGCCATGACCACAATATCGTCGGCAAACCGAAGGTGAGTGATGTACTCGCCGTTGATGTTGATGCCGAGTCCTTGCCATTCCAGGAGCTTGAAGGCATCTTCCATTGTGGCAGTGAACAGTTTCGGAGAGATAACGTCTCCCTGTCTCACGCCTCTTCGCAATGGAATTGCCTTCGAACTCTGCTCCTGTACTCGGACCGACATGGTGGCGTTATTGTACAAACACTTCAACACTTCGACATACCGATAGTCAATACGGCATCGCTGGAGAGACTCGAGCACCGCCCATGTCTCGACCGAATCAAAGGCTTTCTCATAGTCCACAAACGCCAAATATAGTGGCAAGTTATATTCTTCGGTCTTCTGTATAACTTGGCGTAGCGTGTGGATGTGGTCTATGGTACTATAGCCTTTTCGGAAACCGGCTTGTTCGATAGGCTGGAAGTCATCGAACCTGCGATCGAGACGATTCGTGATGACCCTCGAAAACAGCTTATAAACATGGCTCAGAAGCGAGATGGGTCTGTAATTCTTCAGCAAGGTTTTGTCACCTTTCTTAAAGAACAGCACCACCACGCCTCTGTTCCATGCTTCTGGCGTTATACCTTCGAGTAAGACAGAATTAAAGAGCTTCTGAAGGACTCTGAGTACCGGTGTTCCACCCGCTTTCAGAAGCTCTGATGTGATTCCATCGTCCCCCGGCGCCTTGTTGTTCTTGAGCTGTTTCAGGGCCATCCTAATCTCGTACAGGCTGATGTCCGGGATATCTTCGGTATAGTGTCGGCTCAGCTTGGCTCTTGGGTCTTTGGCCGAGCTGCTCACAGGTTTAGCAACCGAAGTGTATAACTGTCCATAGAACCTTTCGATTTCCCCTAATACCTCGGCTTTGGTCGACGCTACACTACCATCTTCCCTCTTCAGCTTTGTCAGCTGGCTTTGCCCAATAGACATGTGTCTTGCAAACACTTTGGAGCCTTTGTTTTGCTCAATCGTCTCTTTAATACTGTTCGTATTAAAGGTACGTATGTCGTGCCGCAATGACTTCCAAATTTGTCTATTGAGCTGCCTATATGAGTCAGCGTCATCGGAACATTGTAGTTGTAACGAGCGTCGATCAGCCATGAGGTTGCGGGTATGGTCGGATAATTTTTGAGGTCTATCTGTGCGCCGGTCAGGTCTAAAAAACTTAGAACCTACCGCATGGACAGTTTCCACTAACCTGTTATTAATCTCATCCACGGAAGCAAAATTCTCCAGGCAATCAAAGCGATTAGACAGCTCGAGTTGAAAGCTCTCGGGGTTTTGAATATGGGCATGGTTCGGTCGGAGCGTGGACTTCATTAGGCGGGACCTCTCAATTTTAACGTTAATATTCAATGTGCCTCTTACTATTCGGTGATCACTACCGGTTTTCACCCTGTGAATCACAGAGACATCATTGAATATTTGTCTCTTGGTGGTCATAATGAAGTCTATCTCATTTCTCGTAGAACCATCGGGGCTCATCCAGGTCCATTTCCTGTGAGGCGGCTTCTGAAAGAAAGAGTTCATCATAAAAAGTCCCTCTTTCTCCAGAAAGTCGGCCAGCCTCTGTCCCCTAGGGTTCCGTTGCCCACAGCCAAATTTCCCCACTTTCAACTCATCATCACTTCTCTTGCCCAACTTCGCGTTAAAGTCCCCCATAACAACAGTGAAGTGGGTCTCGGACGTATGTATGGCTCTACTAATGTCCTCATACATAACCTCCACTTCATCATCTGGGTGTGACGAGGTCGGTGCGTATACCTGAATGACCTTCAACGAATATCTCTTGGATATTCTGAGTATTAGGTATACAACCCTGCTCGAAACACTGTCGATGGTGATAATGTTGTTAATGAGGGACTTGTGGATGAGAAAGCCGACACCACCTTGGGACTGTTGGTCGCCCTCCCGGTAGTAAAAATTATACCAACTAATAATGCAAAGTATAGTTATGTATCTCATTATTATTATTTTTAATAGCATGTAGTCTGCACCTATAACTGTGGTGGCGTTTAGTCTACTTCTTGTGCCTTGTTTATCAACTTGACAATCTATGTATAAATCGGGTAAATAGCATTAAGGATCTGGGAGTGACATTTGATCGTACCCTGAATTTCCATGATCACATCTCTGATCTCGCCAAAGAGGCCTATCGTCGTCTGGGCTTCGTATTACGAAATGCCAAAGATTTTGAAAATCCGTTAGTTATTAGAACATTGTACAACTCGTTAGTCAGAAGCAAGCTGGAGTCGAGCGCATGTGTCTGGAACCCGCACCACGTCACCTACGTGCGGATGCTTGAAAAGGTTCAAAAGGCTTTCTTAAGATCGCTGTATAAGAAGCTTCACGGTTATTACCCGTTCATGTACCCAACTAAATTCTTGCTCGGCCAGCTCGGCTACAACTCACTAGAAGTGAGAAGGATGTCGGATCAGCTTGCTACTTGCTGCAAGGTGCTCAGAGGATCGGTTGACTCTTTGCATCTGCACAATTTATTGTGCACTTTGTTTGTGCCAGATAAACCCGGGGTTCCGGCTAATAGGCGTGGAAAATTGCCCAAGTTTTTCCACGTGGATCACAGCCGCACCGTGGCGCGCTCCATGTCTCCGCTGATTCGCGCCCGCCGCCACTTCAATGCACTCCTTTCCGCCAAAACTGATTGTGATATTATTTGTGACAATTGGAAAACAGTAACGAAAGTGTTTTTAACTTATTGTGAAAATTTAACTGATCAATGGGACAGGGGCAAAAAGGCCGATGACTATAATGACAATTTGTATGACATACTAATTTTATGTTGACATATTTTTACAGCAATTTGTTGTATTTATTATATTAGTAATTTTATAATATTATTCCTATTTTTACTAGGAAATCTATTTTAGTTTTAACAGTATGTGAGATAAATGTTAGTGGAATTTGTCCGTTTTTATTCTCAATAAATAATTTGAATTTGAATTTGAATTTGAATTGTCTCCGTCATGTTAAGCAAGGACGTACATCATGTTGGTGTTCATTAATAAAATAAAATAAAATATTGTGGTTCTGTATGTTAAGTTAGTAATCATTGTTGTTGTAGTTAGGTACTACTCATTTGATTTTTATAATGAGTATTTGTTGTTCACGCACCTGCACAGGTATTGAGCGTGACGTCACTTGCCGGTCCCAATACGTATACGTACATACCATCCGTCCGGATACTGTCCGGACATGACTTTTATACCTTTGTCCGTACTTTGGCATTTTTAGCTTTTGGGCGATGTAATACGAGTAAATCTTGATTCACGTCTAACACAACATAAATCTTTTAACAGCTGACTTATTAAAATATGGCCGGCTTTAGGTCAGGACATATCCAATTCTGATATGATAACCCTAGTCTCACCCAACAGAATACCTACCAGCGCTGATTGTACGATTTGGTTGCCGGCTTTTTGTGACAATGTAGGTAGATGTCACTGAGATAGTGTGTAGTGTGTAGGACTACGGTAGATGTACCTATTTTTATTTTTTTATTTCATTGCAACAATATAAACATTTCTACATATTTATTTGAACATACATAGAAACGCCGTCTTGTCCCATTAGAATCTGAGACCTTTCTTCACTCGGTAAAATATGCGGAAAACTTGAAATCCTGGGAAAGCCGCTGTGCGCTGCTATATGTAGTAAAGCAAAGAGATATGACGTGTGAGTACGAGGTATCGATCGCGACTGCCGCAGAATACTGTGTACTCGCGCCCATTACTGCCGAGTTCAGTGCAACAGTTAGTACGCCAGTTTCTATGAAGGTGCCCTAACTCGCTGAACACTATATTTAGTTTTAGTACGATTGAACTAAGGCACTTATACGACCCTGTTATATACTTCTATAGGTATTATTAAATGAGTAGCACTTATTTCAACTTTAGACCGCAATTATATTAATTATTCGTGATGTCCTTTGATCGTTTAATAGCATTAGTTTTCTAAACTTAACTAATCTGGGAGTAACGAAATGGTCTGGTTGTCTTAAATAAATATATATCTAAATGCGAATCACCACTGACTGACTGACTCATCATTTAATTTTGAAAATTGCTTAAGCACGAATGTGGCAGGTAGATTTCTTGTTGGATGAAGGTAGAGGTCCGCTAAGAAAGGATTTTGCGAGAGAGACGAACGAAGGGGGGGAAATGGGGGTTGAAAGTTCATATTATAGTTTACGCGTACGAAGTCTCGGACAACAGCTAGTATGTAATAAATTAAAGCAACAACTCAAGATCTGTAACGTACCTAGTTAAAACGGTGTGCTCAAATCCACAGTATTTAATACATTGTATTGTAGACATTGTAGTGCACTGCACTGCTTTAGTTTCCAATCTCCATTCGCAAGCTAAATGTCCTTCAAATGGGATCAACACCGTAGTAATGCTCGCCTGCTCGCATTTTAGCTCTAGATGTAAAATAACATTATCAGTTGCATTGAAAAATGGTTTTTGAAGTAATAAAAAACAAAATAAGTTTTGCTAATACTTAGTACTAAGTAATAAGTAGTACTTAGTTATATACTTAGAAGTATACATAGAACATGCAAAAATATATAAATGTACACATCAAAAAAAAAAAACAACTTCATTAAATAAAGTACCTAGTACCTACATAGATACTCATTTAGACAAGAAAAATCGCCAAAATTATTTTTAAAAAGTTGTATATTAGTCTGTATTAGCTGCTTGGAGTCTTTGTACATAATATAAGTATTGCAAAAAAACGTGGACCAAGAGAACAAAGATGAATAGTCTGAATAAAGCTAAATACCGTCTGTCTCTGTACAGTAAAGTCAGTTAATTGGTTTCAGATCTGCAGTTAGTGCAATTAAGTGAATTAAGAATGTGTTATCTTATCTTTACGCTGGGTTGGGTCGGCTCTTGGCAGTCAGTGAGTATATTTTATGTTGGTATTAAAGATAGAAAGAGAGAGAGAGAGATAGAATTAGTACAAGATGAAGTTTGTGGAATAGTGATTCTACTTTTTACCAAGGTATAACAGGCAAATAAAGAAAATAATAGCTTGTAATGTAAATAAAAAGGCAACGGTTAACGGGGGTGGCATTATTGCAATCCTAAAATTACTAATTTTTAGGGTTCCGTACCCAAAGGGTAAAAATGGGACCCCATTACTAAGCCTACGATATCTGTCTGTCTCTCTGTCAGTCCGCCCGTCCTACTTTCGAACCGTAATAGATAGCCAGTTGAAATTTTCACAGAATATGTAATGTTACGGCGTATTAATTAAGAAATTCAAAAAGTAAAAACTAAGAGAGGGTTCCCCATACAATAAACTTATTTTTTACGTATTTTTGTGTTAGCTCTAATGTAAAAAACTATAATACGTAGGTACAAGCGTCAAACTTGGCATGATTATAGTACACAGTTACACACTCTAAAGTATAACAACAAATAAATAATGGCCAAGTGCAAGTCGGTAACAAGTTTCTGGTCATCACCAAGTTATAACTGGTAATTTCGGTATTGAATTTTGTGGTGGTACTTAATCATTAGTGCGCGAGCCCAACTCGCATTTGGCCGGTTTATTATAATGAGACATTGTTTTGTTATACCTACGTCAAAATGTACACTTGCCCTATTACTCTACCGCTAAGATCACCGCGGCTGTGTTGTGGAACTTGTGGTGTTGTGGTATGACAGCTTGCAATTATTATCTACCTAAATACGAAAATATCACAAAGTACCTAATACAGAACAGACAAAAGTAAACAAAATATACAGTAATTATGCAGACAAGGCGCCTTGGCTCAGAGCCAAGCCGTTTGGATTTGTTTTAGATAGGTATATATAGCCAGCCGTATACTACATAGAGTTATACACATATAGGGATCTATAAATAAACGTATATATTTACTTGCGAATTTAATTTCTGTTGCGCCAGAAGTAAGGATATTACCTCTGAGGGATATTACATAGTGACTATTAATTTAGAATATTTACATGAAACCCTTATATTTATGCTATTTCCATTCGTTTATTTGCTGTGACAGATGAAATAACAAAATTTATTTGTCAAAAATTGTGGTTTTCATTCAAATTTTTAAAATGTTATTGCAACTGTGAGAGCAAATAAATTCTTGGACCGTGTTACGTGTATGAAATGAAATGAAATGATTTATTTTCAAAAAGTCTCCTATGTCCGTATGTCTGTCCGTCTGTATGACATGGTCTTTTAACTCATTGTATCTACTTTTTTTTAAATAAAACTACACATGTACCTATTAGAGTTATTTGACTAGGGCCACGGAACCATTAGCGCGTCACATCACGAACTTGACCGTTTTTTAAACTGTAGGTACTAGTTAGCCACCCTGACAATTAGAATAAATAAATTAGAAAAGCAATTTTACAGTATTTGTTTCATATATTGACATTACTGCGTACCTACTTACGTACCTAATTACATAATTACGTTATCAGAATTCGAAGCATGTAGGTACAAACTACTTTGATAACAAATCATCAGAGTAATTTAGCGATTTAACACATCGCGGTCGATAAATAGTACTCAATGGGTACCACGCTCTAATAGTATATTCCTTGGTACACGTCAAACTTGTCCTAAATTATTGTCCTGACACATCATGTTGGTTGGTTACCCTGGTCAACTGTCATTCATGACCACTCAAAACGCATAGTTTAAACGAGAGAGAGAGAGAGAGAGAGAGAGAGAGAGAGAGAGAGAAAGAGACATAATGAGAATAGAGTTTGCTGGAGGCGAGCTGACGAATTCCTACGAAGAAAATAAACACGCATATAATAGGGTTCCGTAGCCAATAAATTCATAATTATTAATTGTGGTCACATTCATAGTTCAGAAATTGTAAGGTTTAGAAAAATTCGAACCAACGAAGCTCGGTGGTCTTGTCAAATTTCTGAGACGTACAAATGGGCACAGCGGATCTTTGAAGTTAGGCTCTGCGAACCATTGCGCAAGTGCGCACAAGATCCTCGTGTAACTGGCGTGAAAGAACTTGAATGTCCAGGTCTACAGCCAACTGTTAATATGGGTGAGATGCAGCTGACACTAGATCAGCCACAGTAATGATGATCTTGTATAGGAGCACACGCTACTTGTACTAAACAATGCGCATCGTCTGCAAACGCTTTTCTTTCAGGCGCAGTAGCTATTTTGTGTCGTAAGACTCGCAAGGGATGTGCCATGTACTTGGTGAGTCGCACCTATTTATGTTGCATACCTACCTAATTAAGTACGTACTACAAAATAAATAAAAACAGCCCAAGAGGCACCACTTACTAACTCTATTACATTAGTAGGTAGGTAGGTACCTACCTACTTTTCCTTTTATCTATTTCGTAATACCTACCTACGTCTTCGGGGAGCGCAGTTTCGCAAAAGCTGTGAAACCTGGAACGACGCCATGGGGGCATCGTTATTTCTCATTTGCGCCATTCGTAGGTATGAAAGTTGGTAAGCAAGTTAGATAGGTAGGTATGTAAGCAAGTTAGTAGGTAGGTGGCGACCGCAAAATGTGAACGGAGCCCGGAGGGCAGGTATAGCTAGGCTAGCTATGTGGATATAGGTAGCTAGTTGTTTACAGCCTGTGGTCTGTGGTATTATGTAGGTAGGTATATCTAGGTTAGCACGCACGACGCTACGTGTTTAGGATTACATAGTTACATATGTAGCAGGTTTTCGTACCTAGATTTCAAAGGGCTACAGGGATTTAGCTGTCTTTCGTAATCTGTGAACGTGGGCCCGAGAGCGGTCGGCGCGGCGCGTCGGCGAGCTGGCAACGTCGCGCGCTCGACCGACGACCTCGCGTTATCGCCACCCGCGGTGACGCGATCTGCTGAAAAGGTCACCAGTCGGCGCACCACTCGCCACCATCCGCTAATGTCTTCGCGATCTAAACAATCCAAGTTTCGACAAACAATCCCATAAGCATACCGTGAAAAAAATATTGTAACGGCGACGTGGCACCGCGCGGTATGAATGTGGCGTCTGTCTCGTTCCCACGCGAGGCACCCCGCTCGGCCCCGCCCCCCTCCGACTGCAGCGCCGCGTAGCGGTCGCCCCGCGAAACATACACGTAGAGTCTATACAGCGTTGCCATTCCGTACCTATAATTTCGCTGGACGTAAATTTCAACCGAAACAGTTCAATGGACTTTTCGAAATATCTAAACACGTCATTTATCGTAATATTACTTGTGTCACATAGGGTGTTGTAGGCAATAGTGAGAAACTGTTTGATTTTGTGATATTCAAAGTGTTGCGTGTCCGTGCGTGTTTCGTGAACTAAGTCCCGTTGGGGGCTTCCACGTCTGTTTTTAGCTAAAAGGTGAGAGTTACATTCATAATTTTACTCCAGCTCAGTTAGAATTCATGTTACCTTCCCCCCCACAGTGAATTTGAATTACATAGTTACAATTTCAAAATTTGACTTTACGGATTGTGCCGCCGTGGAAACGAAGTTCTATTTTAACTGCGCATTTATCTTGATGGTTATATAAATCTGTGAGACCGTGTGGTGGTGATGCACGTGGTGAGGAGTGGTTCTTATGTAAGGCACGATAGTGTTATCTGCCACTTATTTTTGTCGTATGCCCTTTGGCCAGTGTCCGTGGTAGAAATAGGTCTGCATTGCATCCGCCGCCTGTGGCAGGAATGTGAATGGCCAGCCTCGGAAACTCGCGGTAGGCCTACTTGCTCGGCCGCAATATTCTCGGTGGCCAGTTACTAACCTTAAAATCAAGACTAGGTAAAGCTACTACTTTGCAAAATCGTCGATAAAAGTAGTGAAACCTTATTGTTTAGCCGGACCTGAGACCCCGACATAAAACTTGCCACTTGCATTAATCTCCACGAAAGTCCGTTCTAATTCCATCTTCAGATTTTTTCATTCAATTTTGATTTCAGTTTAAATTACCTAAATAATAATAAAACTTGAAATCTGTCTGACGGTCCATCCACCTGACCGTCAAAGACAGAATAATAATTTCTAGATTTCCTTGTATCTATTTGCGCACTGTTCTTATAGGTAAATAGTACCTACTTCCTAACATTTACATCTGTGTTTCCCTCCCTACAAAGCCAACGACCTAAAAATATAAAAATTAAAGTTAATATTTAAATCACCTTCTCAGGCCTAAAATGTCAGATTCTTGTGAAGTGGTCTGAGTGAAGTCACAGCAGGCGCAGATTGATTCATCCACTGACATCTGTAATGTTACGGCGGATTAACCTAAGATTGGGATTAACTAAGAAATAATAAAAAAGTAAAATCGAAAGGGACCCCATACAACAAACGTATTTTTGTAATAGCTCTAACGTAAAAACGGTGATTATGTACAAGCGTCAAACATGGCATGATTATAGTACACACACTAAAATTTAATAATAAATAATGGCCAAGTGCGAGTCGGTCACAAATTTATGTTCATTACCAAGTTATAAAGCTGGTAATTCGGTTAATTGGACGATCTTATTATTTCTTTCCTTCGACCAATATTAATTTTATTGTTCGAAGTTTCTTTCACCGAATCGAAATTCCATATTTTTTATATTTTTTTTAATTAGTTGGAAATCGTTTTTTTGAATTGATAATAAAATTATTGTATTTTGTGGTGGTACGGAACCCTCGGTGCGCGAGCCCGACTCGCACTTGGCCGGTCTATTTGAAGTAGGTAACACACCAACGTTTTCATGTGTGACAATTTCCGTCAACGAGAAATTGACAGAGCAATTTTAAGTATTCCTTAGCTTAAGTAACGTCTCTGAGTGTTAGGCATGGTTGATGGCCATAAAGTTACAACACCCATGGTAGGTATTCGTTTAAATTTAAAATTACGATAAGAAACACAACTGTTGAAACATAAATAGGTAGGTAGGTATTTAAATGTCATGTTTTTCGAGAGTACAACTTTCTTTTGACCTAATTTTATAGGTAGGTACTTTTATACTTATTCGTATTGATTTCGTAGTAAAGCGGAATTTTCCGCTCGTGAGTGGAGTTTTCCGCCCACGTACGTAAAATTGGTTCAGAGTACAGTTATTGTAGTTTTAGCCAGTAAGTGCCAATTTGTTGAAATGTTGCAATTTGACCGCAGACTTGAAGGCAACTGGACTTCGAAATACCTACCGAAAGCGACCTCAAGCAAACTAACATACTATAACAGACGAGCCGGTAAAAATATCTGCCGCAGAATCGATATTCTGTTATGGTTCGGTTCGGAAAACCACGAATCTGCGGAAAAATCCCATCTATCAACATATTATGGGTGACCACTGACCAGGGCCATGGTGCATCCCTAATTACTCGATTTATTATTATATTAGCCTGCATCGTCCCACTACAGGGCAAAGTCCTCCCATCCCTTCTTCCATTCCTTTCTGTTTTGGGCAATTTGAGTCCAGTCCTTCAAGTAAGAGTTCAGTTCGTCCCTCCATCTCTGTCTGGGCCGTCCGGGAGGTCGGTTGCCATCCTGTGGAAGCCACTGGGGTTGGTGTGGTTTTAGCTCAACGACCCTCTGATATTCGACTGACTAGACTGATACTCGATGAAGTGAAGTGACCATATTTATAAACACCTAATGTAGTGAGAGCGTGACCCGAGGTTGGAACTGGCACTATGGCACTGGTGTTCCTAGGACTCCAAGCCACAAGCGAATCAGCTCGATCTTTAGACAGGCACGACAGCGATTTGGGCGAAGCATTCAGGACATTGGCGTCGATTCTGTCATACCACTAAACTAAACCAATCTGACAGTACTAAAATTATCTGTGTCCCTTTTCATTTAAATTTTGAAAAGGATGACGACAATTTTTATGCTGTCAAATTTAGTTTAGATAATGGTACAACAGAATAAACACCATTATGTATCTATCATCATTAATTAGTTGACAATGTTGATATAGAAGTTTGGAAATCAATAGGCAAAATTTATCAGGACATGGCCTCTCCCAAACTGCAGGATTGATCAGGACATGGCCTCTCCCAAACTGCACAATTGATCAGGACATGGCCTCTCCCAAACTGCACAATTGATCAGGACATGGCCTCTCCCAAACTGCACAATTGATCAGGACATGGCCTCTCCCAAACTGCACAATTGAAGAGTTCCTTTCAACAATGGCGCACAGTAACCATTGAAGTATTTATATAGAAGTGGGCAGCCATCACGGGGCTCGCGAAACATTGACGCGCTTCTATTGCTAACTCTCCTGGCCTGGGCTGCTGGTTAGATGAGAATAGTTTATCTGTTGATGTACAGACAGTTATGTAGACGCCTACTGTTGGATTTGGAGATGCCGTAGCCAATAGTACTAACAGACGTATGGATTTGGTTGACAGACCGCCGTCCAAACAACGGGAGAGAAGAGAACATTTTCTCTCCCGTTGATCGTTGAGCGTTGATCAGAAAAACTAAGTAGGTATGTCAGGTACACTTACTTTTTTTCACACACACACCAAGAAACTCGCAGCGACACCTAAACTAACTAGTAGTGTAGTCCACATGCAATAAAGGCAGGCCAGGTCGTCTGGGTCGCTCGAAGAACTGATAACCGATGGGGAAGAAAGGTTCTTGAGTGGAGACCACGAACCGGAAGACGCAGCGTAGGTAGGCCTCCCACTAGATGGACCGACCACATCGTGAGAGTCGCTGGCATCCAGTTGATGCAAAAGGCAGGCTGTCGTTCAGTGTGGAGGTTAAGGGGGAGGCCTATGTTCAGCAGTGGACGTCTTCCGGTGGATGATGATGATGAGGTCGTCTGTACAGGATGAGTTCGACTAAAGGCATCAAGCCTGATTTAGGCCTGATGCGCTCGCACTCGCTACGGCACCATACCATAATTATATCTCCCTAGTTTGTCTGATCTGTCCAACCATGAAATGGCGAAAAAATCAGCTGTTCCATACGTTTCGTTCAGTGTAAATGGCATTATTCTATGGAACAGATGATTTTCATCCGCGATATCATGGATTGAACATGTACAGAGAAAACTCGGTTCCTTATCTATCATCGATTCATAATATTACACATTATCTAGGAAGGTCATCATCATCATTTCAGCCGTAGGACGTCCACTGCTGGACATAGGCCTCCCCCATCGATCTCCAAAAGGGCCGGTTGGAAGCGGCCTGCATCCAGCGTTTCCCTGCGGTCTCTTTTAGGTCGTCTGTCCATCTTGTGGGAAAGGTTCTGGAATGGAGACCACGGACCGGTACGCGCAGCGTAGAACGTCCGCCCACAAGATCTAGGTAGGTATGTACTCGTAATGTTGAAGATGAAGTACGCTTACGTAATGTTCGTTTAAAGTCTGTAGAAATAGGACCAGATATTTCTGTGTTGGCAACGTTAGAGGTAAACCGCATTCTGTGACGTCAGGAAGTGGCTCAATAGGAATGCAATAACTGTCGGTAATTCCCACAAATAACATATATCCAGGTTATCTTTTTCACGTGATAAGAATCTAAAATAATAAAAAAAAACTAATGAGAATTTCACGGAGAATATCT
Organism: Agriopis aurantiaria; assembly: GCA_914767915.1. Classification (NCBI taxonomy): domain Eukaryota; kingdom Metazoa; phylum Arthropoda; class Insecta; order Lepidoptera; family Geometridae; genus Agriopis; species Agriopis aurantiaria. The sequence goes on along the minus strand of OU612002.1, from coordinate 498,227 downwards.
TTATTTTTAGTATCTGTCTTTACATAGATCACGCCAATGGATGCTTCACATCAAAATACACATATTTTTTTAAATAGAATTTACAATATTCTACAAACCGCTACAAACAACGATGACCTAATTTAACCAGGACCACGTCATAGATAGACAATATGATACAGGTATTTGTGATGACTAATCATTCGACATATCGAATGGAAAGCAATGATGTGCTCGAAATTGGATAGGCACGAGAACGACCGCCCTAAATTCTCAGAATAAATAAATACATGGAAGCATTATACCTGTATTTATTATTTGTGTATTTACGTTATGTATAGTTATCTACCTCTACCCTAATAGCCAAAATATTAGCAACGTTTTTTGTTTTGCTTCTTTATAATTTAGCCTGTGTCAGATTGTCTGATTGTGAAACTTGATCACTGAGATGCAGATAATACGAATTTAGATAGCTCGTTAGTCCAGTTGGTTGTGAACCTACCTTCTGAGCTTGGGGGCGTGGGTTCGATTCCCACCTAGGACAAACATTTGTCTTTGTTCTATTCCTATCTAGTTGTTAATATCTATTTAAGTATGTATTTAAAACTATATATGTATGTATATCAGTCTCTGGCAGCCATATCACAAGCTTTGCTTAGTTTGGGGACAGATGACCGTGTGTGAAAAATGGCCCGAAATATTTATTTATTAGTATGCTTTGTTATTTTATGAACCGATAAAACTTAAAAATTGTATTGGTATAGACCTACAAAAGTTATCGTCTAACAAATATACAAACATTTAAACTCTCAAACATACAAACGATGTATTTCCGTAGACTCTGGAGCTTCGCTTCGCTCGGTCAAATATGATAGATATTATGTCGCATAGTAAGCAGTGATGGTGGCCGAGAAGTAAGCATGTGCGCTTTATAATCTGACGGCACCCGGTTCGATCCTCGGCCCTGCACCAATGACTTATTTAGTACCCAAATTAATTGTGAGCAATTTCGATGCCATCGCTCAAAACATCGGTAGGAAACCGGTATGTCCAAGAACATAAAAAGTTTAAAGACATAAATCAAACTCATCGACATGCTCTGGGCCAGCATGGTGGATTGGGGCCCGTCCTGTCTCTCTGAGAGAAGGTCATGTTCGGGCCCCCGCGGGGATGGGGATGGGCCCGAACATGACAGGCTAATAGTAAGATATGTTCCAAATAAATACAAGCGTGCTTCATCGTAGACCGCATCGTCGATTAACAGGCGAGATGGCGGCCAAGCGCAAGCCTATCTATAAAAAAAGTAAGTAGTGTATTGTTGTTCCCAGGTGTGTGGTGTGTAGTGCAGTGCAGTGCAGTGCAGTGTTGAGCCAGCATGGGCCGGAGCTAGCGGCCCGGCATGCGAGCCGCCTAGCCATGCCAGCAGCGCGACCACCATGGCCCAGTACACACAGAGGACTCAGCCGATGCACAGGTAACCTCTCATCACCTTCCATCCACACCAGACATTCACAAACTGCTCTGAAATTAGCCCCTATCATCGATTTTTAGGGTTCCGTACCCAAAGGGTAAAAACGGTACCTTATTAAGCCTACTCTGTATGTCTGTCCGTCTGTCTGTCCGCCCTACATTTTAACGGTTGTATCTTTCGAACCGTAATAGACAGCCAGTTGAAATTTTCACAAAATATGCCAGTTGAAATAGTGATTAAAAAATCATAAAGTTAAAGTTTTTGTGTAAAAAGAGGAAAATTATTAAATCATGGAGCTAAAGTTGTACGGAACTACGGATGTTAAGAATCCGTCTGCGAGTAGGGTTACCATTCGTCCGGACATGCCCGGACTTTTTGCCCTTTGTTCGAACTTTGGCTGTTTTTTTTAGCCTGTTCGGTGTAATTTGATACGACTATTAAAACATACATAAAATTATATAAAACCAGTCTTTAATCTGGATTAATGCCTCCCTAAACACAAAACAAAAATCTTTCAAAACTTATGAAATGTCTGGACTTTTATTGAAATATCCGGCTTTAGGTGTTTTCAAATTTTGATATGGTAAGGTAACCCAACGAACGTTTCTTAGCTAATTATTAAAATAACCCTGTATGCGACTGCTGATGGAAAAAAGACTCGTGACAGAAACTACCATGAAAAAATATCTGACCCAGTGGTCTATTGATCGACTGGACAAAATGGAGATGACAAAAATACAGTTTGTATGATTCCTAATTTTGCCGTGATAAATACGTAAACGTCGATATGCCGTGGCCTCGATCCAGACGGAAATATTTGACCTAAATCACCGTACACACGGATAAGTTACCTAAGAGGCCTAACTTAGAATAGAGACCTTAGTGACAATATTGTGGTTTATATACAAACTTGTATTTCAATTAGAACAAAGATATGTAAAAGTAGATTTCGGGTCAGCGTTCGAAAATATCCGAATAAATCTAGACCAAAACCTCTGAAACATTTATGTGACCCCGCTAGTCTACAGTCTACATTTGAAAGCATACAATAGCCTCGATCCATATTCCAGGCCAGATTTGACCTAAATAACCTTAGACGTTAGAGACTACCTTAGAGATAAGTTATCTAATAGACTTACATATTATTATTTTTTAATGAAAAATGGCTTCTGGTAATTGCGATCTCGATTGAAATCAAACGATGATGCGATGGAGTACGCTTGCCCAGAAGAAATCGATTTAGTCGCGATTTGAAGACACCCAGATTTTAGTTTCCAAATTGTATTTAGAACTATTAGAACAACTATCTTAAAAACTGGATTTGGAGTCTCGTAGGTCAAGTAGTTTTCGAAATTCCGTGATGAGTGAGTGAGTGAATTTAGCTTTTATATTTATATATATATATATATATATAGTGCGGATAGGGTAACCAGATGAAAAAATAATTCTGGGCAAAAACCTGGCCACAGAAGAAATTTCCGGACGTTTCCTTCAAAGTTCATATCTAAGAATAAGAAAGAATAAGATATAATTATTTATTGTCAAAAAACAAAAACAATGGACATATACTATAAGAAACATAAGGAGATACAATGTTTGTTTGGTTTCACGGCATAATATTATAGTTAGACTGCCAGTCTTTTTCATTACATTTCTAGAATTCCGAACGTGTTGGAGTTCCCCCCGCATCCGGACAAAAGCCTGAAGTTCCGGACATGTCCGGAATATTCCGGACGTATGGCAACCCTGGGTGCCAATATATTGACACACTTCATTGTGTCTGAAGTGTTGTGTGTGTTGTGCCGGTGTATATCTCTATGGTGTTGTGTCTTCATTGGCAGCAATTCAGTAAAAACCCGTGTGTCACCCGCACCATGCCATGTGAAATCGTGTATATATTGGCCTAAAGCCACTGACTAGCCATAGTAGCCAGCCTACAAGACAATCAAGGATTATTCTGTTCCTGGCAATAATTCTTCAAATCCATGAAAAGTCAGACCCAATCATTTTCATGAAACCTTTGGCACAGAAGATATATTAAGCCTTTGGTTCGTTGCTTTTCTAGGCTTGGTGTATCAATCAGATAAGACCATCTTCGACCACAACACTATCAATCAAAGGTTACATATTTGAGGCGTTTGGGGTCGAGACATTGGGCCCTTAGGGACCGGGAGCTCACCTCATTTTCAAAAATCTTTTAGAGCGCCTGGTTAATGCGACGCGTGACCAAAATGCTGGCGTGTTTCTGGCACAACGCATAAGCATTGCCATTCAGCGTGGTAATGCCGCCAGCATGCTGGGTACGCTGCCAACTGGTAGTGGGCTTGAGCATATGGATTGTCTTTAGACCTTGGATGGTCTATGGGCAGTCTAACTGTATTTGTAGTGTTAGTTTTAGCTTGTATTTTGTTTAAATAATAAAGGCACTTGCCTTTTAAAAAAACAATCATATCAATATCAATTAGGATGTGTGTCTCTCAGTAATAAATAACGACCGGTATGGGGTATGGCTCAGTGGTAGCTTTTCCCTCGTCTGCCCTTGGAACATGGTCCCGGGTTCGATTCCGGGCAGATATTTGAATAATTCGGATATCTGCTCAGGGTCTGGCGGTTCTATGGCGTCCTCGACACGGACTCCATTTTTTAAATAAAGTATACTTATTTTTAATTTGCTCGCTAGTCCACTGACTGTTGTTGATACATCGACTTCATCGTCTCTCAATAAATCTATATCTATCTATACTAATATTATAAAGAGGAAAGATTTGATTGTTTGTTTGTTTGCATTGAATAGGCTCCGAAACTACTGAACTGATTTGAAAAATTCTTTCACTGCTGGGAAGCTACACTATCTCCGGGTAACATAGGCTATATTTTTTTATATTTTTTATATAGGGATCCTTACTAAAACTCCGATAATGTAACCCAAGGTGTAAAAAAATAAGATTTAAAATGTTGACTTTGCGTGTTTGTCAGTTGTAAGACAGGACAACGTCTGTCAGGTCAGCTTAGTGTTTAATAAAGTATGACATTTGGGCTCCTAGCCGTATCCAGTTCCAGGTATAAGGCAAGCTAAGCTCTCAACGTTCGGCGCCAGCAGTAAGCAGCTTATGTTATAAGCTGGCTCAGCTCAGCCACCTAAGTGCTCACTCTGCTATAGCCACCAAGACTCAATCCCTCTTATTAAATTCAGTGCATAGATGTAGATATAGATATAAGGATTTACCTATACAAACATTTGCGTCGTATTATGCCGAAATCGCTACTAACTACGCCGTATCGCTCTCTCAAGTCCGACAACCACTCACCAACGAAGTCTTCGTACAACTATAGATTTACACTGGTGCGCTGTATGCTTTGGCGCACCACTGAGTCGGTTCCATTGGGCTGACCCTAATAATATACGTCAATGGTTTAGTGGCTTAATCAGTCTGAATAAAGCCGGACTAATATTCAACCAGAATGAAGACAAAAATTGTATTTCTCGCCTCTGACGCGATACCCACTAATAACTACCCCATCACCCCTGAAAAGGTCGTAGCTAATGTAGGTACATTTTAGAACGACCGTCAATGTACGCAATATGTGTTCGTTCACCTGTTTCCGTACTGTTTATTTTCCCGTCCCAGTTAGGACAGTGACAGCTGAAATTGTTCATTCAATATTTACCTTTCCTTCATTCGAAAATATTAGTCACTACATTGGACGATGGAGCGTGTCACCTCTGGTTAGCAGCTCAAATATTTAACGTTCAACTGTGGAGAGCTGGCGGACGGTTTGAGGAAGGTGTTACAGTCCTCCTCTTTCGTATAACTACAGTGATCAGCTCTAGTATCAAGCAGCGTTTTAGGCTGTCGAAACTCGAAAGGCCATATAAGGTCTTAAATAAAGATAAAATAAAACAGATCTGCGAAGCAAGGAACATTCATCAGTCTGTGGATGGGTGACTGAGAAGGGCATTTACAACTGAGCGCTACAATGTTCTTTGTGGAAATAGTGGTTTACGTGGCGGCACAGCTAATCCTAGCCGCCCACCCACTCGTTCCTCGCCAACGCCCAGACCCATGAGATTGCCAAAATTCTCTTCGTGACCTGCTAATTGCCACGTGTAGCATGGAGAAATCTCAGATCACGTGTCAAGTCATTTAGATAAGTTTCGGGCCTAATACTTACCTCAAGATTGAGACTACTCGACAAGCGCGCTAGCATGAAAGACATCAGTCAAACTGGCCGCCAGTTCCCCGCGTTGTGCCCACAATGCATCGTTGGCGTCACTACCGGTTGTACCGTTGCACTACAGACAAGACAGACTAATGACCCGCTACACATATATACATACTCACACCAATACTGTAACATCATAAACCTACCTAGACTGAACCTATATCAAAGGAAACGTTTAAATAATGTAGGTACGTAACTAGTACCAGGGTCCGGAAATAGGTGAATATTGAGAATCTACAAGTAAAATTATAGTTTTTTGAATGAATAAATAACTAAAATAAAAACCTCTATTTCAAAACATAAAGAAAAAATACCTAAAAGGCTATAATCTGGCAGCAATGTCATGTTGACTGGCATACTTAGATTTTGACCTTTAGTAGGCGCTAACATTCCGGTGAATTTTATGCAAATTGGCATTGTCACTTCTAGTAAACACTCGGCAGTTTGTTGGAAAAGTAGTCAAAATAAAAAATAGAAAGTTTTAGCATACAGGCTGGTAACTCTACCTACATACTAATTTTTTTTTTAAGGATGATCATTAAAAATTCTGCGACCTCCGGCGGCCGGCTGTATCTGCTAAGGTTGAGGGCTTAGAATTGTGTAGTTAATCTAAGGTTGAGGGTTTATTGTGTGTGTACTAACTACACAAGACGACATCGAGATTTTGTAATTTCTAAATAGATAAATGAGAAAAAACTCACCAATAAGTCTCCAATACTACAACACCTGGCGAAATAGGGGGGTAGAGTAGTTTTGTCAGCGACCCAAAGCCATGCTTCGTTATTTTAGGGAGCTCGGCTGGTTTGTGTAGGCTGGCGGGCAAAACACAATACACCCCAAGCAGGTCTTACTGGTATCATCCCCACTTTGAATTAGAATTAGATAAAAGAGCGATGTAGAGTGCTTTAGATGAAAGAAGTCCCTATTTAAAAAAGTTCGAAAAGACTTTATTTTATATCGCAGTAGCTTTACCTAGTCTGTGGGAAGATGTGACGGCGCCAAAGTATCGACACAAGTCGCGTTCCATGCTCTGGCCGCGCCAACTACCAGGGAACAGGGCGTCAAGTCTGCTAATTTATTTAAAATCCCATTGGCCTGCCACTCCCACGACACTCCACTGTGATTCTATTATGAAAGTGACAAAAAGGGTATTCTGCTAAAACTTCAGTGGCCTTTCAACGGAATGGCGTGGGAGTGTCAGCCCAACTGCGATCGATGTTGCCTGTCAAAACCTACCACAAGTTGTATTATTTAATACCAAACTATTATCTCCTTTTTTGTTAATGAAATTGCTATATTATAGATTGTATTGATTGTACAAAACTTCCTCATCAATAAAACACACCAATTATAATTATAAAATGCGTTTAAAGGAAATAAACAGTAAAAATACCGATGACGAGGCGGTATGGCCTTAAAAGCTTTAGCTTGCCCAAAGAGCAAAAAAAGTATCCTGTCTGTGACATAATTAGAAAAAAAACGAAACCAAAACGAAACTAAAGCGCAGCGCAAAGTAAATAAATAAATTAATATCCATAATTGTTATTTACCTAGTAATTTATCAGTGTAAATAAGTATCTGATTGCTGTGCTAAAAGAGCAAGAAGTGTAAGTATTTATTTGGGATTTATGTTCAATAAATTGTGTGGTTTGAAGTCTTTTCCAAGATGTACATCATAATATTATCAATCTTCATGAAAACTTTTACTTTTTCAGAGAAGATACTGCAGAATTGTGCACTCTTCAGACAGCGACTAACCTCACCTAAGGACCTTCCAAGTTTTGGATCAGAACAAAACAGTAAGTAATTGCTATAATAATTATTAACCTAATATACCATTAGAGTTTCTGTTTTCAAGATGCTGCTTTTATTGACTTCAGGCTATGAACTATAAAGTTTATTAAGTAACATAAACATTTATTTCTGAAACGCTTTTACAATATCACATCTGCGTAAGTTATACATAGTCTAATATAGGTTATAATTGACTTAACAGTGGGCCCCAAACTCGGCTAGGCCAGTCTCTTATTGACCGTGAAATAGAAATTAATTAGAACAGAAATTAATTAGATGGAGCAGGGATGTGTAGGTATGTGAGGGTGGGATGAGTAAAGTGAACTAAGTTTGAAGCTTTACAAGATCTTCAGTATCTCTGTAGGTAGCTGATAATTATTATTAAAGAATAAAATGACTATGGACTTGAATCTATCATGAAATTAAATAAAACTGTTTTAAATAAAAGCTATTTTCAATAGTAATTTATATTATGCTTATTGTATAATCGCCGCATCTCCAATGTAAATGTGCACGTGGAATCTGTAACAAAAATATTGTTTTTAATTGTGATGTTTTAGTTACTAATTATTAAATATCTCCTACACTGTCATGCAAAGAAATATAAAGTAAATAGAAATGTATGCATGTTTTAACCCATGACGTGACTGTATAGGTATACTTACATATTTTTAAAGTCTTCTTTCTCTCCACAGCCTGTCGACGAGAGCCTGTTGCAATGCGCGGCCCGTTGAAGTTCGGGGTTGACACGGCGGCTATGCGGATTCTGTGTCGAATATACTCTCCGCTCCAGATCTTAGTTAATCTTTAACCTATAGGAAGCAGAAAATGATTAAAGAAAAGTTTTTTTAATACTATCGCCTCTAGTATATAATCTTTGATACTATCGAGTAACGAGAAGTCGCTCGTCTGATGATAAGCGCCACGCCTACCCATAACAGTTACAGTGCCACCCAGAAACATGGTTGCAAACCTGCGCATCACTGCAATACTCTCGCTATCTTTAGACGTTAGCCAGTTTTTAATGTACTGAGGTTACGAAGGAGTATTGTGCGGCATATTTGGATTTAATTTCTTTTTAACCTCTTTAGAGTGTGGTACACGTATGTAACTTGGATGACAATGCATTATAATAGTACAATGGAGCTTTTCTGATGATGGAGTCGGAAGGTAGGAACTAATGAACGCAACAAGATAACACCATCGAGTTGCCCCCATAAATGCTTGTTTAAAAAAATGTTTTTACTATTAAGTTAAATTATTAGTGACTGATTGTGAGCTGTAGATACATAACAATAAAGACATCACACAATACAATATTTTAGTTTAATTTTTTATTTGAATATGTATGTACTTACCAAGCAAAAATAAATTCGAATTAAAAGCATACCTCAAGTACATACAAATATAGTAGTTACCATAGCAATAAGTAATCCTATGTAGGTACTCACCTTGCCTTAATTTGATACCTTTCTTGACGCTGCATTGGCCATACGACATATTTTTTGTAGACAGAGGGGTGGTTCAACGCTTCTGTGTCTTGTCTCACAACCCTCGTAACTGTGGTCTGTAAGACGTTGTGAAACACACTCTGGCCAACTAGTGTCTGGTAAGATCCAGTCGCGTAGAACCTCAGGTAGATCCCGAAAAGGATCTATAGTAAGCCTTAATAAAGCGCGGGATTTCCGGCGCTGGAGCAGCAGTTGGCGTCGGCGGTCACTGACGTTGGCTAATGATAAAATACGCCAACGTAATGTTGGTACTGCAGGCCTCATTTTGTAAATCAACTTTCTTTTACTTTTTAGGGCTCCTGTGTTTATTTAAAGCCCTTAATAAACACTTGTCCCCTTGCACTTTCACAAAAAAAGGTGTGTCTGTCCAATAGCAACTCAATCGTAGTTCGATGTCAAAAAGTCCATTGGAAGGCCATTGAAACAAACGTCAAATAACGAGCAGAATACCAAATGTTCAACTATTGAATTTACACTGATACGCCACTGAAGAACAGAATACCAAATATTACAATGGCAGTTCGATGGAAGGTCATTGGAAATCCACTGGTCTTAAATAACTAGCAGAATACCAAATGTGTAAAACTATTCCAACGACACTCTATCGACACTCCATTGAAACATTCATAAATTAGCAGACTTGGGCCCCAGATTAGTGTCCGATATGACCCATTTTTTATAACTTTCTCGTAGTACAGTAGTTTAATGTTGAATTTAGACTAATTAGCAAGTATTTTCAGAAATTTAATCTTCTCCTGTAAGTAATATCTGTAATCTAGGTGTTTTCTAATCGCGAGTGAAAAGGTGTTTCGGCGAATCGTACGTGACTCCGGTTTCTTCTAGGCAAACAGAATTTGCATTGCTTCTACAGCAAGCCTATTTAGGTATACAATAAAAAAATTACATTTCTGCTAAGTACTGAAGTTTTCGTTGCAAAACTTCTGCGAAATTGGAGTCCGTAATAATTTCCTATTAAAGATTCGTTCAAAAGATTCAAATGTATTAAACGTCCTGTATGATATTGACACCATTTACTGCGCAATAAAAATTTAGTTAACATAATTTATTATACCTCTAAATACCTACCCCACCTGTGGTGCGTGGGAGGCATTAGCACCTCAGACAATCACAAAAAATGTACCTCAACGTATCGCAAATATTTCCTTCCACCTCGTCCTGAACCCTCCACTTAACTCTGATTTCTTTCATTGGAAACCCTTCATCTAGGAAACCAGGTTCATACCTAAATACAGCAAATATTAAGTTTTTTTTCCCGCCTACTAAGTAGGTAGGTATGCTTGACTGGAGAAATCGAGACGAAATATTAAAGCTTTTATCTTGACCTTGAATGTAAAGTGAAAGTTCTCGCTAACGGCTCTGACGGGGGCTGAAATTGAAATGTGATTCTTGTATCGCGAAATTACAAATCAAACTTGGAAATCTTGGAATGCACGTCGCGACCGGACATTGTTCTCTTTGGAAAGTCTACGTTTGTCAATGACCGTTAGAGTCGGTCTGGGTCCAGATGGGACCGAGTCATGTGTGAATCAAGCTTTGTAATGTCAGTTCGTAGATAAAGCGATAAGACTGTAAATTGATGTTCGCATTACATAGTTGTGTTGCAGTCTGTACGCACCTTTACATACATTTGTTTTTTTTAACACGTGCCATATATATTGCCGTGTAAAATAGTGAAATCATAATACTTTTGTATAACTCCTTTAATAAATAAAACGGTCAATTGTGAGTCGGGCTCGCGCATTGCGGATTCCGTATCACCACAAAATAAGTACCTATATAAAGAAGTGCAAAAAGACAATATCACGCCCAGGCGATCACCCATCCAATTACCGACCGACGACGACCGACGTTGCTCGTACGAGAACCGGTGGTGAACAGACATATATGTCACTTACTCGCACTTGACCATTATTGATTATTTATTGTTTTACTTTACAGTGTGTACTATATTCATCCCAAGTGTGACGCTGTATGTATTGCCGCTTTAACATTAGAGCAGATACAAAATACGTTAAACGGTACGGTACAGTTGGTCGGACAGACAGACAGACAGCGTAGGCTTAGTAATAGGGTCCCAATTACACCCATTCGGTACCTACGTAAATAAGTACTAGACTACTAGGGAGTATTTAACTGCGTAAAAATAGTATTTAACTGCGTATTTACGGCGTAGTATAAAGAAATGATCTTTGTTTCCCCTTGCTATCGTAAAAGGTGACCTATGAAGTCGGCAGACGATAATGTTATGAATTCAAACGAAAACATCAAAGGAGTAGGCACTAGGCGCTCACGTACTTATCAAACGTTTCATATGACGGGAGTGTTTTGATTTATTATGCGACATAGAATTTATTTTAATTTCGGTCCTGGTAATTAATGGTTATATTATACTAGCGGTCCGCCCCAGCTTTGCACGGGTATAGGTTATAGCCTAATGTCACTCGGGGATAGTGTAGCTTCCCAACAGTGAGAATTTTTCATATCGGTTCAGTAGTTTCGGAGCCTATTCAATGCAAACAAACAATCAAATCTTTCCTCTTTATAATATTAGTATAGATATAGATAAAGCGGAATGGTGGTATTAAGCTACAATACAAGTAGGTATATATTTTTTAACCTCTGATAATACTGATAATCTACAAACAGCTGATCAGATTTTTTTAACATAGCTAAGTATCAAGTCATCTTTCAAACAAAGAAACTAAATCAAAATCGGTTTCAGCCGCCAGAGACACACAATACACACGTTAAACTTATAACAACCCTCTATTCATCATTATGTTTTTTTTCTTCTACTAAGTAAGTATTTGATCATCCCGGATATAACGAGAAAATATTACCAGTTCCATAGATTTCGTTGAACGCCATTTTTATAAAACATGTTGTTTTATTAAAGATTCTATCGTTAGTAATTTTTAAACTTTCGCGATTTTTTCGACTCACCCGCAGTTTTCAGTCAGCTCGTGACCACGGCCATTGTAACATGGTCGAAACGTCGAGCGAAAGGTACATATTTTTTACCTAAATTAAATAATACGTGATAAGTCCCGATAAACGTTTAAAACATTTTATTGTTAGTCTAGTTAATTGTTTATAATGATGAGTAGGTACAGCGACCTATCGGCTTAGTACGACGTTCTGTGCAACCCTGTAAAAAAAGCGTAGATAGATCTGCGCAATGTCATTCCTAATAACACATCATTCGATTTTTTTATCTAGATGACTGTAGTCGTAATAAAAATAGATTTTTAGGGTTTCGTAGTATTACTATAAAAAGAACCCTTATTAAAAGTTCTTAATTAAAGAATATTAATTATAAGGGAATGCTCAGGTGTAAGTAATACAAGAAATATTTGTATTACGATCTTTAATACGAAATACACGATAGGTATTCATTGGTGCAAAGATAATCAATACAACTAGCAATAATGAATGTACATTTATAATATTAATAAATAAATAATTCAATCAGTTAACGTGGCAGTCACATTTTGTAATTGCACAATTGCGTGCGCAGATCAAATTAAACCTGTCAAGGTGCACTTTGTTACAGAATTTCGTTGATTCTACAGAAGATATACCTTGTACTTCGAAAAAAGTTTTCCATGTTTAAGGCTTGTTCACATTACACCGAGACCGGTGCCCAGGGACTCGATTTTTGAATCGCTTGTACGATATAATATAATATAATATCGCACCTAAGTTTGTATCACGCCCATGGTCCATGGTCCACTTTCGAATGGAATCCCAAACAAAAGTCATTTGAAAAAATCATAGCACTTGCTAACGCAATTTTTGAACTTGAATCATTTGAATTTGCTTTCTGTCAAATATCATCCAAAAATCTAGCCCCTTACATTGAAATTGAGCTCTCTACTGGATACAGGGACACGTGATACTGGAAGGACTCTAACCTCCTGCCCATCCTCCTCCTGGCCCTCATATCATAGGCTCCTCCTCGTTCCGGCCCATACGGTGTTGGTGCAATGTGAATTAAACTTTAAAGTAGGTAATTTTATAATGTTGTAAGTTGACCAGTGACCACTCTTATCTCTCGTCCATAATCTATGGCCCAGCTGGCCGGCACGAACAAAATGAAAATGACCTTCCGTTTGACAGTTGAAATAAACTTTACTAAAGCAATGTTCTTAATCGAATTGAATTAGATTTAGTTGAATCTGGAGTCGGTGCAATTTATTTTTGCTCGCTGTGTTCGAGGGAACATTCTGTATTAAATTGAAGTTGGCAAGTATTGGGGAAATTTAATTTATCGACAGAGCAGAAGAATTTATTATTTTATACTTGTTTTATTCGTCAAACCACGAGGCGTTTTTTAATGGTCACATTGATCGTCTTCAGCCTTTTATAACCCAGCTGGACATACGCCGCTCCTGAGTTCGGGCGGCTGATCTCTGCATCCAGTTTTTACCTGCAATGCAAGCAGGTCGTCACTCTACCAGGTGGGCCATCAAAACCTCAAAAACATTCTCATAATAATGTTTACATTAAACTTTGTCTTCCTCTCTCATTAGCCGGCAGCGAGACATGTTTTTGAGGTTGTGGTAACCCTCCAGACCGCAGGGTGCCTGTCCTGCACCACGTTTGCCTAGACGTGATGTCCTCTCTAGAACTACTACCCCAGCGGCTATCGGTTCTTAGCGCAATATGGCCTGCCCATTGTCTATAGTTAATGATAGACAAACAAACCAAACGTCATAATGATACATTGTTTTACTGCCTCTATTCAGTGTTGTCATTTGAAGAATTTATATTCCCGTCGTTTTCATCGGTTTCCCTATGGTTGCACACAGCGGTTTTACCTCTAATTTTCTCTTTTCAACTAACTATCATAGCATAAAGGTATGATTCCGAACTCGGCAGCACACAGCAGTGCAGCCGCAGCACTACTGTTCCTCATACATTCTCTATAATATATGTTTCTACGATATTACATTCCGAGCTACGCAGCAAGGCCGGGGCAGCAATGCACTCGGAATGTAATCTCATATTATGCTGCGTGCTGCCGAGTTCGGAATTATACCTTAAATAGTGCTAATAATAGAATCAGTGCTTCATCATCAGCCAGAAGACGTCCGTCCACTGCTGAACATAGGCCTCCCCCTTTAAACTCCACACTGAACGACAGCCTGCCTTCTGCATCCACTGGAAGCCGGCGACTCAGTCTACATCAATGACATGGGACCTAAATCCGATGACAGTTTTATATAACGGACGTACCGTTTGACGAACGGCGTCTGCGGAATTATTCAATACCCTAATGAATTATTAACTGTTCGTTTAATTCGGCTCGGAACTGGGACACAACAGATAAACGGTATTCCGGGTTATCAAACGCGGATCCGTGTTTTCCTTAGTATTATGCCTATAATGGTAACAGAATATTATTAGGTTTTCTAATATTGTAGGTAGGATGGATCGTGAGACAGAAGTGACTGCCATTAACTGTAAACTTGCCATGAAAGCAGACCCAGCTAGACGATACCCGGGATACACGATAGAAAGAAGGAAATATTGTAAGTAGGTTAATGATATTCTGGGGAGAAATAACAGGGTGGGACAGTTATACTAGTTTTTACTTTAAAAATGTTTTTGATTCTTTCCAGTGGTTTTCAAGGTACCTAAAACCCATCGTTGCATCAGTTTGACACGCGTCTCGAGGTTTATTTTATGCAAGGATTTTGATAATTCCATGATTTTATGTTATTGACACTTATATTATTGGCCAGCTTATGACAAAATTATAGGGCTGCACAGGTTTTATTATGAGACCAACCCAGAAATCGCAAAAAAATATCCCCGGTCGCATCCTGTTCATCGAGTTTGAATGAAATTTTTCTATGGAACAGCTGCCATTGTTTACCGACTTCAATAAAGGAGGGAGAGGTTCTCAATTCGCCCCATGTTTTTTGAGATAATTTGTGTATTGTTTTCGTGAAACCTTTTCCATTCTAATGTTCTCTATAACCCATAGGTATCCTTGCGGTATTGCTTGGATAGACGCCTAACTACATTCCCAGCTCGAAGTACGGGCCAGGCTGGAGGCGTCACTCCGACTCATTACTCAACTCGTTAATTACATGCCATGTCTGTATATCACGGAGTATTATATCTGTGGCAACACCCACGCACAGATTTGGCTTTGGGTATATTATTATCTAGTACCTAGTAGTTATTTGTTATCTATTCTCGTCTGTTAGGTTGTTATGTAGCATATGCCTGGTTTGACTTGCATTATATTTTCCTCGTAGGTACAGTTTTTACGTTCGTATGGAGATCCCGGTATCCTCCGTCTGGCACATCGGTCACCGATGGGGTTTTAGTGGGTGCAATGTCATGTAACCCGGCTTCACCCCAATGCAGCTGGGTATATTTTGAAGATTTCCACCCCGCCAACAAATAAAAAAAGTACATGTTTACACACGACGTAGTTGGTAAAGCCATTCAAGTAGATATGTAGCTACTTGCAAGCTGCAAACAGACGCCCTGTGTCACCGTGAAGAGTGGCAAGTGAAGTCACAGCAGAGCGCAGATAGATAGATAAACTCTGTATTGTTCACACCACAAATTTAATACACACGATAAAACAGCTTAAAAACTAGTGCAACAATCGGCGGCCTTATCGCTAAGAGCGATCTCTTCCAGGCAACCTTAGGATGGAGCGGAAATAAAGGCGTAGTGTTTTTACAATGGCCAGAGTGCCTACACTGCCTAGTGCTAGTTCTTCCAGTAGCGTTGACTAATTCGATTGCGTCAACGTTAACTACGATTTGTATGGAATAAGAGTAGCGCCATGTAAATGGAACTGCCCTTACTTCATACTAATCGTAGTTAACGTTGACGTGATCGAATAGGTAAGAGCAATAGGAAAATCTCGCACACGTAATAAGTAGCTGCAAGGCCTTGTCGAGTGGGCTGATGGTGATGTATCAAGCTCCACTATAAATTCTGCTGTCGTGACTTGCACACCAATTTTAATTCTTATCTGTAGGTGGTGGCATCAGTGTTGTGTGATGTACTTATTCGAGCGAAAACCTATCGTGGTCTTGTTGGTAAATAAAAAAATCAAAAGGAAAAAAAAAAAAAAAAAAAAAAAAAAAAAAAAAAAAAAAAAAAAAATGGATTAGATTTTGCGTCAAAATGACATTTGACTGGAACCAAATGTGAACCAAACGTTCGCCGGTTTTATCGTGACATCCCGACACGGACATTTGCACGATAATGTGGCCCAGCATTAGATGAAGATTCAGATAAATCCCAACATGCTTTCTAGAACTCTGCTGACATTAGCAGCCGTATTAGGCCTCATATAACTTAAATCTCAATAAACATGTCAGTAGATGCGTGCGGTAGTTTCTGTGTACTTGTACTGCTGTGTATTCTGTGTACCGGCTAGAAGCGGATGTTTCCGGTTACTGGCAGACGAAAAGGAGTTTATTATTAGTTTCACAATGATTTCTGTGCGGCCATGACTCGAGTTATTGTCAAGGTTCGAGTATCGAAAGTGTTTGTGATGTCCGGCGCGGGCGGGGCGGGGATGGTCCGCACTATTCAACCTTATACCTACAATCTGTCTACGAAATTACGTCCAATATAACAATGACGTCGATTCTGATGTACCATTCTCTAAACTAAACTATATTTGACAGCTCTAAAATGGTTGCCATCCTTTTCTGACTTACTGAAATGAAAAGAGACGCTGATAATTTTAGTCCTGTCAGATTAGTTTAGTTTAGAGATTGGTACAACAGAATTGACGCCAATATCAGTCTTGAAACTTGAGATCTGCGCGCTCCGCACCATCATGATCGCACCATAGGTACGTATACGTATTACGTACCTACCTACATACATTAAAAATCGTGGGCAATTCACACCGTGGCCTGAAAACCCCAACACCCAAAATGACAATAAAACAGCTGAAAAAAAATGACGGCCCTGTAAGATGTAAATAACACAATATTATGTACGGCCCTGAAGGATAACGGGTAAAACCACAGTGCATACCTAGTTCCCGAATAAAAACATCGCCTTATTAATATATACGTAAGCAATAAGAACTACATGCCTGTCCCTTCCTGGCGAGGCTATTAAATGTAATGTCTTAAGCTGACATTTGCCAGGAGCCAGGTTTTTGTTTCCTGTGAGCCGTTGGCATTCGCGCGCACGACCGGTGCCAACGCGGGGCTTGGCTTGGCCCACAGCTCCTACAGGCCATGGATAATGCAATGTATTGCAAACTGCCACAAACAACATTGGAAAATAATAGACTAAGTTTTACATACTCTACTTCATCATCATCATCAGCCAGAAGACGTCAACTGCTGAACATAGGCCTCCCCCTTTAACCTCCACACTGAACGAAAGCCTGCCATCTGCATCTGGATGCCCGCGACTCTCACAATGTCGTCGGTCCATCTAGTCGATCATCCTACTTACGCTGCGTCTTCCGGTTCGTGGTCTCCACTCAAGAACCTTGCTTCCCCATCGGTTATCGGTGCTTCGGTACCTCACTTACTTCCGTTCAATCAAGGATTCATAGATAGACTCGTCCTTGGTTCAATGTTACATAATGTATTTACGTAAACATTCGTACTATCTCAACCCAAGAGCTGTCAGCACGAAGCTCGGCTTATCACTTCCAGGCACAGCTAAGCCAAATGGCAGTACTACCAACTACCTCCCGCCCGTGTATCGTGATATCTTGACGCCGTCGTAATGGCGATATGGACAGTGACCGCTTTTGATCACATAATCTGGTTGCACACATTTTTTTATTTTTTTTTTGGGGTTTATTCCCCTACAAATTCTAGAACAGCTCATAACTTTAAACAGGCATGTTTTCATTAGGAACAACTCAATAAACTAGCTTTTGTGGTCGTTCATAAGAAAATTACTAGAAAATAGCAGCATTAAAATAAAATAAATAAATATTCGGGACATTTTTCCACACACGGTCATCTGACCCCAAACTAAGCAAAGCTTCTGATATGGCTGCCAGAGACTGATATACATACATATTACATATAGTATAGTTATAAATACATAGGTACTCAAATAAATATTAACAACCAGATATAGAACAAACACAAATGTTCATCACATAAATGTTTGTCCTAGGTGGGAATCGAACCCACGCCCCCAAGCTCAGAAGGTAGGTTCACTACCAACTGGACCAACGGACTATCATTGTTTCAATAGTTCGATAAAGACAACGTCCTGACTCCTTCGACCAAAATAAAATGAATGGACGGGCCCAAAAGGAGCCCATTTTTGAAGATTACAAAATGAGCGCCTGCCCTTACTTCGTTTCAGTCGGTCTCTAGCCGTAGGAAGTGCGACACTATACTATTGTTACATGATAACGAAACATCTGACAAAGTTATGCCTTCGTGTGCTTTCCCGAAGTGTAAATACACAACAAAAAACCGCTATCTATTTTTTGTAACAAATGTACTGTACCTACATGGTTATAATTATTAGGTATTGATGTATAGTCCGATTTAGACTCGTTTTTACTGAGCAAGTTCAATGGTTATGGTATGGCACAGAAAACATAATAGACAGTTATGGCCCGTCCTTTCATTTTATTTTGGTCGAAGCCTGACGCCTGATATCCTGAAGGACATACTATATGGCGCCAGTTTATAAAATCGAGTTGTCCACTCTACTTCGTTAAATTCTAGAATCAGGTAGAATGTTATAGGTATTAAAGTAATTAGTGAGAAATGGGATGGGGAATAGCTATTTTAGGTAAGGTCAAGCCTTGGTTAGTTTAATTTACACAGGTTTCTTGTGTGTAAGCTTTCAAGGATACCATACTGGTTTCGCTTCCAGCTGTTCACGGGTTCCGAACGATCTTTTCTACGAATCGTCTCATACATACAACTGTTTTTAATAGAGTTTTGGAGAGAGGTTCTCAATTGGTTCCGTATTTTTTTAAATGTAAGTTTGTACACCGATTACTCCGCTATTTGGTAACCAATTTAGGTGGTACAAATACCTATGCTAGCTAGTAAATTAATGATATTCTGTGAAACGGTTTCCGGATAGGTACTTAGTTACAAACATTTGAACCAGTGACATGTAATAATATCTTAGATTTGAACAAACTTTAATTGTACTTAGGCATATCTCCCTTGTTCGTGTGATCTGAGATTAGATAAAAAATATCATAGAAAACTTTCTGAAGAAGTTTTTTTAAACATTTGGTTTGATACAGTTCGAAGTTACTCAAGTCTAAGAATATCAAAGATGGATCACAAAATAAATATACCTAGGTAGGATACCTATGACGTCACTACATTATTAACCCACAGAGTAAAAAACTGGCAATTTGTAAGAACATTTCTTTAATGGCGTGCAGTTTTAAATTATGATGTACGTAGGTATGTTAAATTACATGAGATGACTGATTAATGGGCACTCAGCAACTTCGTTTCGGTGCTTTTGGATCGAGATTTATGGCTTTATTCAGCTGATATTTACCAAGTTTACTGCGACATCATAAGATTTATAGAAAAATATGTTAATTGAACCTAGCTATACCTTCATATTGTTTATTTGTTTACCTACCTGGTGACTGGCAATCCCAGGTCTCAGGGCAAACTTTTAGAGTCCTAGAAATAATAGTTTTGGCACCAACGTGAAAATGACGGTTCCCTTTTCGTGTAATTCGTATTACCTACTTAGTTCACAAAATGGCCGCCCGCCCGCACCCAGCACTATTCTTGGTACCTGGCTAGATGACCGCCAGAACGGTACTTTCTATAATAAAAGCAAGAAGTACCTACTCTGCGGCTAAAGCTAGAAAATAAAAACCTAACGCTAGAACGTGGTGAGCAATGTAGATTGCTCGTAGGTAGGTACCTACTCTGCGGCTAAAGCTAGAAAATAAAAACCTAACGCTAGAACGTGGTGAGCAATGTAGATTGCTCGTAGGTAGGTACCTACTCTGCGGCTAAAGCTAGAAAATAAAAACCTAACGCTAGAACGTGGTGAGCAATGTAGATTGCTCGTAGGTAGGTACCTACTCTGCGGCTAAAGCTAGAAAATAAAAACCTAACGCTAGAACGTGGTGAGCAATGTAGATTGCTCGTAGGTAGGTACCTACTCTGCGGCTAAAGCTAGAAAATAAAAACCTAACGCTAGAACGTGGTGAGCAATGTAGATTGCTCGTAGGTAGGTACCTACTCTGCGGCTAAAGCTAGAAAATAAAAACCTAACGCTAGAACGTGGTGAGCAATGTAGATTGCTCGTAGGTAGGTACCTACTCTGCGGCTAAAGCTAGAAAATAAAAACCTAACGCTAGAACGTGGTGAGCAATGTAGATTGCTCGTAGGTAGGTACCTACTCTGCGGCTAAAGCTAGAAAATAAAAACCTAACGCTAGAACGTGGTGAGCAATGTAGATTGCTCGTAGGTAGGTACCTACTCTGCGGCTAAAGCTAGAAAATAAAAACCTAACGCTAGAACGTGGTGAGCAATGTAGATTGCTCGTAGGTAGGTACCTACCTAGGCAAGCTCTTATAATTTTCTAGTTTGGAACAAACATGTCAAGTAAGTCAACAAAAAATCTTAATCACGAGGTTTCTTCTGTTTTATCATTTAAACCCTACTTAAATAAGTAATACCTACCTAGGTATCCAAAGCAAAAGTAGATGCAATATAGGTATAAAACTGCTGAAAGGCGTCCTTTTTCTAGTAGGTACACAGACACACTTAGCGCCGTACTTTTAGGATCGCTATACCTAATTATTGTAGCTATAATGTATAACAGGTAGGTATAGATACAAAATGATCGCATAAACAACGTCCACCCAGCTGATCTCAGCTCAAACTTCGAGGGTGCGGCGTTGCCAGCTCGCGCCGAGGCGTTGCCGCTCAGTGCTGTAAAATTCGAACTTGTTTGGTATAGCGAATTCGAGTCAATTCAAGACGAAATTCAACGTGCATGCCTGAATGCTTACTTTTAGGTATTATTATTTACAGTAGGCACTATAACGGTGTCCTTCAATTAAACTAAAACAGGTTCACTCGATAATTTCGGTGTTGCAGTAATTGGCTGGACTGGCCGCAGAAGGAAAACGTCGTGAGCATTTTTAACTTAACTTTGTTTTTTGGCTCTGCACGTAGGAGCACGTAGGTAACAAGAACAACACTATTTTAAAAGTTGTCAGGAATGTTTTTCGGAGAAATGGACGAGATCGAAGACTTGAAGGTTGAATAAATTTATTGCCCATAGATGTGTCAGGTTTCATAAATTGATTACGTAGGTACCTACTCAGCCTGAGTAATGATTTTCTTATTTCTTAACGTTAGTAGGTACATAGGTAGGTAGGTATTACGGAGTTATCACGATGATAATAATAAAATAGGTACGATAGGTATTTTATTATTTCGTGGTAAGCATATTTTAAAACGATTGGTTCAGTGGTTGAAGCACGAATATTCGATACCTACGTAAAATACTTACGTATCGAACCCCATACCTACACATTTCGAAATTGTAGTGTGTGACAAATTTGATAGGTACGTAATATTTTAATATTTATATTACCTAACCTACCATGTAATGTATATAAGATCATTGCATACATATGTATAGTCTAGTAACTATGCTACAAAGTTCACAAGATAACCTGGCGCTCGATCGATCGTGCGTTGCCGCTCCGTGCGCGGGCTGCGGGCCGGCGCGACGTTGCCGCTCCGTGCGCTATTATTACCTACCATGCGTATTGTAGTAAACTTGCCTTGCCTAATTGCCTTGCATGCCTGCGTCATTTCACCCATAGCACATTCCATCTATTCTGTGCCCTGTGTAGATTATTCAATAGTTAGTAGGCTAATGCATAAAAACTTTACTGTTGAATGAAATCATGCGTCTTATCCTTATGATAAGAAATATAAAGTAACCTAAGTAATTGATAAGGTTGTCTAGTTGGATTGGATTGGAACATAATGGAAGTTTTGTTGGAAGTTGGACCTGATACCTAGTTTCGATTCGATATTGTCGGGTAGAAATCAAATCACATCGTGTGCGTGTGTGTACGTAGTTCGTACCTACTATGTATGTACACTGTATAATTTAGGTAGGTACCCTAGCCTAGTAAAAATAATAGCATATTCTAAATTATGTTTTTATAATTTTATTGAGAATTTCTGACTTATATGCAATGATCTTATTTGCTTTTATTATTATGTACCTACCTACTATATGACAAACAGAGGGTACAAGGAATGGGAAACGCTGCCAGAATAGCGAAAGAGCCCGAAATCAGCCACTCATGATGATATATACAAAGCACAGCGTACAGCGTAGGTACCTGTGTAGTTATAAAATATAGACGTACCTACCTACTATTCTGAGTTGCACGGAACGGTGGTAAAGTCGAAAGGTCCATTGTACTCATCACGGAATAGGAAGTGATGGAACGGTTTTACCAAAGGGTTTTACAAATAGGTAGGTACATTAGTATTGGAACCGCTGTCATTGGGGTTTTTATTATTGAGCCGATATAACCTTTTTTGCGATTATGTTCACTAAAGTGTTGATACACCATAAAACGTTGTTGATAATGAGTAAGACCACCTTTCGGCTTTGTACCACAGTACCGCGTAGCCCTGTGTCTGATTGCACACCGTATCGTGCCTCAATCAACCATGTTCCGTGATGGATGGCGGCTTGATCACTTCAACCATGATCGATTCTCATTACATTCAATCATACTAGCTCTATCAATCTGTTACTGTGTCGAATTAATTACTTCTTATGTAACCCTGGTACATACCAACTATTTCAACAGTTTTAAACCCCGCACGAAGCGCATTGAGCCCACTTTTATAGTGCGAACTGCTAGTCTGTGGAATGCGCTGCCTGCATGGGTGTTCCCCTATAGGTGTATTCAAGCGCTAGTGAATCGGTTTCTTCTAGACAAGCGTGCTCTATCGTAGACCATATCATCACGTTGGAGGCCATACGCAAGCCTATTATGAAATTTAAAAAAAAAATGCTATATCTTTTACTTACCAAAAACCCAATTTTATCGTAATAATTTTCTTGACTACCTAGGTCCAAAATATCGGGCCGAATCCGGCATAATTATATCGAATTAAATTTAAAAACCAAAATTTTTACTAAGTACATGTAGGTACCAAATCAACATTTGCGAAAAAAAATCAGCTGTCATACATTTTAACGAGTCTGAATGACCCGTTTTGTATGGATTGTACAGCTGATATTTTTTCGGAAATTCAGAGTTTTAATATTATCTTATCGTAAAAGTTGTTCATAATTATGGGACCCTTTTCGGCTTAGTACACCCTTTCCGCGTAACCCAGTATAGATATTAGATCTAAACTGATCTAAAGTAACGTGTGGTCATAAACCGTTCGGCAAGAGTGAGTCAGTGAGTAGGTAGGCTAGCTAGGTAGCAAGCATCGCGTGAGAGACAGCTATTTGTCCAGGATTATAGGCTTACTTCTAAATCAGACCTGAGTCAGCTGATCTACGGTATTATTGTAGGTTCATGGCATGTATTGTGTATAATTTAACGTCGGATTCGTGGAAATCGTGATTAACTTTTAGTTACTACTCGAAGTAACGGTCGGATGTAAATGCCACTTCCGACAGACACTTTTATTTTTTTTAATAATAAATAGGCTTGCGTTTGGCCGCCATCTCGCGCGACGATGCGGTCTACTATGGAGCACGCTTGCCTAGAAGAAACCGATTCACTTTCGACTTGAATACATAGATTAACAAAAAAACATAAAACAACGAGTTCTTAACATTAACGAGTTGTTAGGAATTATTTTAGACAGACTTAGATAAAGTACCTAATCAGTTCAGTCACAGATTAATTCACAGTAAGTATATATTTTTGTCGTGTCAGTGCGAAAAGGTCACGAGCACAATATTGTTAGTTCTCTACAAAGTTGCAAGTTGCAACACTTACAACGCTGTTTTTTTGTACCTCCCTATTATTGGCATCGTACGGCGTGTGCATTCTTTCACCTTCGACGTCTTCGCTATAACAGTTAAACGAACATTAAATACAATGTAGAAGATGCCACACCTTGAGGTGTAAATGTGGACGAACTGTACCTATATTAGCAAGTTCTTTTTTATTCAGAGTTATACGAGCATAGATATTACCATAGCCTTTCAGATTTTATCAATAGAGCTGAAAACACAGGCGAGAAAAGAACAAAACAAACGATGAGAAATGTTATCAGATTTGAGGTAGGTATTTCTGTCACAAAGAACGTGACATTACACGAGTTCTTATAAACAGCAACAAGTCATAATAACCGGTCACTGTAGACTTGTTACCAGAGCTAAATGATCCCAGATAAAGCTACGTGATAAAGTATGGCGAGCTGGCAACGCCACGGACACAGAATAGCTAGAAGGAGCTAGCGAGCTGGCAACGCCGCCGCGAGAAAGTAGCGGCGCGGCAATGGCGCGATCGATACAGCGAGGGGAAAGGACGGGTAGGGGGACGGGGTTTGCGGTTGACCCTTCCGATTACGCTATACAACTATACGTAGCATCCACTAGTGTTATTGTGAATCTACCTAGGTATATCACGAACACGTGTGTTTTCATTTGACATAATTTACAGCTACTGGGAACGTAGAATACGGTGCTATATTCAAATTAAAATTGCCACGAGAGTATAGAGGTATTATTTTAACTGCACATCGGAAATCTTTAATTTGTTATGAGGCGCTTGCAGACGATGCGTAGTACAAGTAGCTAACCATTTGTACTTGCTGCTTGTACTACGCATCGTCTGCAAGCGCCTTTACAGGGGCCGATTCTACTAAACCAATTGTTATTCAATTGTTAATGATTTACCTCAAAATTTTCAGTTTTGGCACTTTTGGTATTCTACTAACTTCATAGTTTATCAATTGCATTTTAATTGTGACCATAGAAAAACAATCAAAAAAAATCGTATTCTCTTGATCAATCGCTTATCAATTGTCTAGCGTCGACACGAAAAATTGTCAGTCAGCTATTTTTTGACAGCTGTTTCAATTGTCATTCGTCTCTAAAAAGACAATTGTAAAGCAATTGTGCAAACATTGCTTTTTCGCGGTTATTGTTGGATTATTACAGTGTCATTTGCCTAAGAAACTCCTAAAAATATATAATAAAATGAGTTATATTGTACGCTGGCACATTGCTGAACTAAACAATCGATTAGATGCTCGCCAACGTCGAGTTCCAACCGTAGAAGCCGCCGCCGTACCTACCATACATAAACAACCCTAGAGTTTGTTAAGCAGGTAAGTATATAGAAATCCATTTCTTTTGCAGATCTTAATCGCATTGGCCTTCTATGCCTCAGGGTCCTACCAGACTCTCGTAGGACAGAGTGCCTTCCACAATGTCTCGCAGACTACGGTGTCTAGGGCTGTGAGACAAGTGACGGAAGTTTATCGCAGGAAATTGAATCGCTTCACCATGTCTTTTTCGATTGCCCATCATTTGGCATTCAGCGCCTTGTGCTAATGGATGGGCTAATCCAATGGGTGCTAATTCTTGAACTGTATGATGACATTGAGTTGGTCCCGCGTTGCATTAAGGAGTTGCTTATGAATCTCTTATCATTTTTTCATATATATATGTAAATGTTTTGTTAGTACTGTAGACGAGATTTAATTTTAGTATCATGTACATTGTTGAAATACTGTAAATATTAAGACATTAATAATTGTAATAAAATACAACTTTTGTATATTATAACAAAACTGATGAACAGGCGGTATGACCTTGAATGGTTTAGCCTGCCCGATGGGCGAATAAAAAAAATGCGTCAGTATTCTATTTTTTTCTTTTAATGCCGTCCGTACACTTAATTTTATTAAAATTATGTTTTACTTGAGTTTTATGTGTTTTTTAGCAGTATAGATATTTATTACTGCATATACAAAATAAATTTTTAATTATAGTTATCAAATACCTCGAAATTGTGTGATAAATACTTTAAATAATTTTTATCATCATGGTAGTATAGAAAATTATTCTAATGGCTACACCGAACTCATTTCTACATACAATGCGAAAACAAGACAAATACAATTCAATGGAAAAGCAATTTTAAACTTAGCAGACTACCATTTTTAATAACAATTGTAATTGATTTGTATTTGCATTGTTTATGAATGTTTTTTTTTGGTATATTAGTAGAATCGGGCTTCTGATATCTTTACGCGCAAAGTTGCAGAGCAAAAGACGATAGGTACTGGATACTGGTATTCCTACTACCTAGATAGCGTAAAACTAGAAGGCTGAAGGGAAGCTCTCGCCCAGCCTTTGCGTAGGTAAGTTAAGTTTGTTTTTGAACATTCTTTTACAGAAGTTGCTAATTTCAGTTTGCGCATTTTGCTGTGCATTTGGTATTTTCAACCGACTTTAAAAAGGAGGTTTTAATTAGACCCCTTTTTTTAACCGACTTCCCAAAAAAGAAGGTTCGCTATTCGGATTCCTTACCGAAATGGTGTAAACGAGACCGTCCGTCTTACGGATGTATCTTTCAAACCGTAATAGATAGCCAGTTGAAATTTGCACAACAAACGTATTTTTTATTACTACGTATTGTATAATTATGTTCTAGTGTAAAAACGGCAATACGTAGATGTACAAGCGTCAAACTTGGCATGATTAAAGTACACACTCTAAAGTATAACAACAAATAATAGCCAAGTGCGAGTCGGTGACAAATTGCTATTCATTAACAAGTTAAGCAACGTATTCGGTTAATTGGACAACCTTATCATTTCTTTCACCGAATTTTGAAGTCGGTTCTTTTATTAAATTGATAATTATTGTATTTTGTGGTGGTACGGAACCCTCAGTGCGCGAGCCCGACTATTACTTGGCCGGTTTATTTTTAATATCTATTCAGTGATTTTGTGTCTGATAGACTCACAGTTTTTTTTTCTCTTCTGTGCATAGACTAGTTAGGTAGATTACATACCTTCGCATTTATAAAATAAGGTGTGATCTCTCGAACCAACTCTGTCAGTCCCCCCCCCCCACAGGTAAATTAAAGCAGAAATTCTTGGGATTGTTAAACAACGGGACCCTATGTACCGCAGCTTTAGGCTCCGCTCCGGTCAGACCTAATTTTGGACCTTCCCTTTCATTTATTTTATCAAATTCAAAGGTCTTACGTAAGCTTTAATAGAATTGTACCTACATTACTGTACGCGGGGGATTTTCAACAAGGGTGGCATTTGCGACACGAGCGTAGTGAGGGACCCATCACCTAATCCACCCGACTAAATAAATACACACTGGTGCTTAGAATAACTACATATTCTAAGCACTGGTGCGTTAGCTAAGCTTCGTGGTCGCTACTGGCTATGCCTGACACGCTGCCGTGTCTCTAGAATCTAGATAAGTGATTTAGGTTTGTAAAAGATGCTCATAATTATAATAAAATAGGTTCACATTGAAAAAACGTTGATGAATTCCTTAAAACCAGTTTAATTAATTCTGTAATGTTAATTACATTGGAATGCTAATTACAAATCGTTAAACAAAACTACTGTCAATCAGAGTCCGCTTCAACTTTAGTCCGTCCTCTTTTCTCTTGCCTATATTTCTTAATTAGTTTAATAACTTCGCTCCTAAATTCCAATTTTTTGTCTACATCAAAGTCTCTCACAGCCGGTATAAGAGAGAGGAAAAATGATTTGTCTTCATCTTCATTTTCATAACTACACGAAGCTTCTGGAAAACTTGTCTCCACGAAGTCTATCTGCGTGTCCCGTTTCGTGGCCTTCTTTCTCTTCTTCCCTCGCGTTTCTGACCAATCGGGTAAAGGTTCCTCTTTTGTTTCAAAACCAGATTTGAAAAGTATATTTTTTAGGTTTGCTTCCTCATCGCCATCGCTCCACGTGTCGTCTCCCTCGTTCTGGGCCTCGTTGTCGCTCCCCGATTGACCGGTTTTGTATATATCTTCAAGGAAAGTCAAATGTTTTGCGTAGATGTAGCCTTTTTTTCTGACTGCGTAGTTCCGCCGTTTGTGACGGACGAATGAATCTCTGATGTTTCGCCATTTGCCTTGTAGTTTTTTAACTGTAAAAAAGATTCTGTGTAAGCATTTGGTAAGCAACCAGCGTCAAGGGTAAGTTTTACGTACGGTCCAACACTAGTAGGTACACTTTTCTGAAAGAAATAGAGGACAACCTAAGCCTCCACACTGAGCCTGCCTTTTGCATCCACTGGATGCCCGCGACAATCACAATGTCGTCGGTTCATCTAGTGGGAGGCCTACCTACGCTGCGTCTTCCGGTTCGTGGTCTCCACTCCAGAACCTTTCTTCCCCGTCGGTTATCGTCAGTGTGGGGCTTAAAAGGGGAGGCCTATGTTCAGCAGTGGACGTCTTCTGGCTGATGATGATGATGACGAAGCCTCTAAAAGCCCTGAGTAGATAACCAACACCTTTTAGAATGAAACGTAATAATGATTAACAGAATAAGTCAAAACGATACTCTTTTCAGATTAGAGAGATTATTTTTTATCCATCTCAAAGACCTTTATAAATACCCCTTACGAATGAAAGAGGCGAACACAAAAAATAGAGTTTGGTGGAAACGTAAACCATCTTGCTAAGTATGTATACATACTCATTATAAAGACCAACCATAATATAAAGGCGATGAGTACAGAGTAGTTGCCAAGGTTCCCTGTAAGTACAGGTGAAGACTGTACCGTTGGTCGCCTAATGACCGGATACTCGTTAAGGCCCTTAGTTCGATCAGCTGGCGTGGTTGTTTAGGCCAGGGTCTCGCAGGCGAGCTGGTTCACAAGTTGGATAAGAGCCGACTGAAGGCACTACGCATGCAGCCAAGCCAGCATAGTGGCCATCCATCATGCACTAAAAGAATAATCATTTATGCCAAAAATCCACGTAGTCTCTCTCTGCTCGTCCAATCGCTAACCGTTTAAAATTTGTTGAATGACCAACCCGTGCGAATGTATAGCAACTGACTTCTCCAAATATTGGCGCTTAGCTGTCGCGTTTCCGTAATTTGGTCAATCTATGTTCCTCTTTTGGTTTGATGTTTTATCCTTCGACATAAATATAATGAATATTTTAGTCGAAGGTTTTATCCTGTTTTGTGGTCATGGGGATTTGCTTATTATTATTATATTAGCCTGCATCATACCACTGCAGGGCAAAGCCCTCCCTTTGCTTTGATTGTGATATTGCTTTTACATAATCAAAGGGTTTGGTACTACAAGGGTACTAGGCTTCGACCAGTATATCCACCACAGACTTCACATTTTTTGCCTAAAATACTCACACACATCATTTTTCTCAAGATCGCTCAAGTCGTCGAAATCGTTAATGAATAACCTGGCTATCTCCGTCCAGGCTTGGTACCGCCGGACGGGAGACCGACTGTCTTCACTGCTGTTGTTCCAGATCTCCGGGTAT
This sequence comes from Agriopis aurantiaria, assembly GCA_914767915.1. Lineage (NCBI taxonomy): Eukaryota > Metazoa > Arthropoda > Insecta > Lepidoptera > Geometridae > Agriopis > Agriopis aurantiaria. The sequence continues at coordinate 468,748 of OU612002.1, read as the reverse complement.
TTCTTCACTTCACTTATGAACATTTCTATGTCCATGCTGTACGACGCCATTTTTAGTTAGGTACTCTATGCTCTATGGCGTAGTTTTATAATCTGTGGCGAAGAACTTTCAGAAAAGTTTTCTTGAAGTAGATTTTACACAATTTGTATATGGTAAATGGTTAGTTTCTTTTGGGGTCCGTTAGGGGGCGCTGTTCAAAAACCAATAAAATATTGGATATAATGAAAATTTAATGACTACAAATAGTTTTTCAGTAGTTTATGTTAGCGTGCGTTTCCGCTGCGGACGCGACGCGGTCGTCCGGGCGCGCGTACGTGTGCGAGTGACGCAGCGTAGCCGCGGCGGCGTCGCAGCGGCTCGGTGCGGCTCGAACGTGCACGAGCTGGCAACGCCGCGCCGCGCGCTGCGCTGCAGCCGCGTTTGAACAAATTTATTTATTTCATAAACTTCTTTTTTTTTTTCGACTCCAGTGCGTGGAACATGTTTGGGCTGATCATGGACGTAGCAACCCTATTTTTATAACGTCCTTGGGGCTGATCTACCTAGATATAAGTAAGATAAAAATGTCATCGGGTCTCAAGTCAACTCAACTCCAATGTCTAAAACCCTGATCGCGTACGGAGCTCATTTCAAGTAGGTACCTATCCGATATCGACAAATAGGTACAACGTGGTGACATCGAATGGCATACACAACTGAAGGGTACTTATTTCGAATTAAATATCTTGTTGATGTACCTACCTAGCTACCTACCTAAAAACAATTATTTCTCTAATAGTGTTAACACACGTATGGATTTGGTTGACCTCAACCGCCGTCTGACCAACGGGAGAGAAAGAGCGGGATATTCTCACTCTTTCTCTCCCGTTGGTTGGACGGCGGTCTGTCAACCAAATCCATACGTGTGTAAGACAGCGGCCTTCGGACGACCATAAAAATCCAACACTAGGGCTTACCACTCTGCCTGTACGACTAGTAGATTTAGATACGTTGGCCCAGTTGGTAGTGAACCTGCCTTCTGCACTTGGGGGCGTGGGTTCGTTCGATTCCCACATAGGACAAACATTCATGTGATGAATATTTGTGTTTGTTCTATAGGTAGGTAGGTATATCTGGGTGTTAATATCTATTTATGTATGTATTTAGAAATATATATGTACCTATGTACATTAGTCTCTGGCAGCCATATCACCAGCTTTGCTTACTATAGGGTCAGATGACCGTGCGTGCAAAAATGTCCCGTATATTTATTTACTTATTAGGTATCTCACTCAACGGCTAACAGATCTACCTACTTGTGCAATCTCCCAGGGAAACAAGATACCTACGAGTTATAGCTAAACTTGAGAAATGATCGCTGAACTTTACAATTTAGTGTTTCAAGTTTTCTACTAAAACTCCGTAACTGCTGTTTCTGAATTTTGCATTCCTTTTATTTCAGAACTGGGTTCGACTTACGGGATTTATCCTCGATTGTTGTTTTTCTAGGTTACTCTTATAAACTAATACATAGCTGTATATATATATATATATATATATATATATATATAATATATAGAAACTCTATTGTTTACACAAGAAATAAAAATTAAAACATAAAAACACATAGGTACGAGATGGGCCACATGACGGTCTTATCGCTAAAAACGATCTCATCCAGTCAACCATTGGATGGAAAGATTTTACGTAACAGCAGTGCTAGTACCGTTCTTTTAACGATCGTCAAATTGACAGTTGAGGTCGTCAAATTCGATAATATGCCATTTTTTCAGTACTCGCTGTGATCGATTCTATGGCATTTTAGCGAATTTGACGATCGATAAAGAACGGTACTTGCACTGCTGGTTAGACAGGAATTCTAAAACACTTTAAAAGTATAATAAAGATATAAAGTTACATATCGTTAAAGTATCATAATTATTTATTTATTTTATTTTTTATTTATTTTATTTCCAACTTAGAACATAATAAATAGATAATAATTAGATTAATACCTACCTATTATAAATGTGATAAGTTTGTTGTTTGTTCCTCTTTTACGCAACAACAGAGCAAACGGATCGATTTTTTGCATGTAGTTCCCGGGCCGGAGAGTGACATCTACTTTTCATCATCACCATTTTTCATCACAACGCGGGGGAAACCGCGGGGCGCAGCTAGTAATTCCTATAAATATATAATATAAAAACTGTAAATTAAACGATTAATGTGTGAACTACCTAGGTACTTACTGACTTGCTGTTTAATTCTTTGATTATGGACCCTGTACTAGGTAACGTAGTAGAAGGTAATAGTACCTCTATGGTTTAATTGTGGTAACTATTAACAGAACCAGTTTCATCCCCGTTTTAAAACTGTATTTTTGTACTCTGACTGACCTTACAACTAGGTCTTTTCTCTACAATTTACTCTCCATACATTTCAATAAGGTTAATTAATTTAATTTATTAATATTGTTACAGGTAAAGATGGTGTTTATTACAGAACAATATGTATGAGGTAAATTAAACTAGTTAATATGTTAACTGCGAATGAATCGCCATTTAATATATACATGGGTATATAATATTAACAAACAGGAAACATAATACATATTAGTGCCTAAAAATTTAATACTAATAACTAAAAACATATTTAAACTTGAAACTAAACCTTACCTTATATATTTGCAATTTCATAAAAACATACATTCTAACTTCCAGAGTTGAAATGATAGTAATGTACCGAGAACTACTAGTTTTAACATATAATTAATACAAACCAAAATTAGACAAAATGAAAAACATAATTATGTTAATTTATAACATAAATAATGTTTTAAAGCAACTTAGTATTGACTTTAGTAACAAGTAATGTAACGTAATATATATACCTACCTTAAATGTTACAAAAAAATATATACAATACAATACAACTTTATTACACACCGAAAATACAAATGAAACTTAAAGTAACATAAAAACAAATAAACGGCAGTATAATGGGCGGCCTTATCGCCTTTCGGTCCTTACGAAATAAATCAGTAAAATCCGCCTAAAATGACTAACTTACTATAACGATGAACCGCTTCGAAGAAACTTAACTCCCCTCGCTTGACTGATTAAACCATAGATAAAAATAGAAGACAACAAATACATCAGTCCGAAAGGTCTAGATCAGGATGTTTCCCCTTCAAGTTTCCGCCGCCGTCCATCAAGGTCTGCGGAATCGTATTATTGCAGTAACTGTTCACCGCCTCCTGCATTATATTCGCTATCTGCGCCCGCGCCCACATCTTCAGATGCACCGGCAACTGACGCATTTCCGGCGCGAATGACATTAGGAACAACCTGTCACTGTCAATCTCACTCTCCGCCATGTCGGATGAGGAGAACAGCGGCATCGGTATTTCGTATTCTTCTGCTGCTTGTATGCTGCTAGAGCTCCGCCTTCGTCGTTTCTTTACTCTCTGTTTCTTTACTGGTGCAGGTCCGACTTCTTTTTCGTCTTTTAACTGTGCGTCTTGTAGAGAGTACAGAAGCTTTGGTTCTTCTTCTATGTCAGATGACCTGGAAATAAAGGATTGAAATGGATTGAGGTGGATGTTACATTATAGAAAATCTTGTTCAATAATTTGTTACTGTTATGGGGAATAAATTGAGCTTAAAAAGAGGGTGACAACGCCAGTAGGAATGAAATATTGTTAACAATCATCATCAGCCAGAAGACGTCCACTGCTGAACATAACCCTTTAACCTTTGTTTTTTTGTTAACAATGTTCTGGAATTGAAAAGGCGAACGCTATTTATCTTGAATCTGCGTGGCCAGTTTTGACATTGTTCAGGTTTGTCCAGTCTGGGAAGGGTGACGATGAATTCAGACGCTTCATTGAGTGAGTTCATATCTCAACAATGAGCCTTCTGGTCAAGAGAAACATCGCGAGGAAAACAATATCATAATGGGACTGTGCGACATTTTCTGGTGCATAAAATGTCTAACAGTATGTTCTGACTGCCTCATGTGAGAGCCAGTTCCAACTCCAGGACAGACGTGTTCACTATTTTTGACCACGCCGTCTCTTTATCAGCTCTGTTGACTGTCAACCTCTACCTCGCTATTTAAAGCAGCATTTTTTTTAGTTTCCCATTCTCCGATAAGACCGGATCCTAAGAATGCTTAGATGAAGCAATAGGTATAGTCACGTACTCTGAAACGCTTACGTCTCCCTCGAAGCCGCCCAGGAAGGCCATCCGCTTGAAGTACCGGTAGACCTTCCGAGTCCTGGTGCTGGAATCTGAGCGACGCAAGCGCAGCTCCCGGTTGTACGCATCTCTGAACGAGCGCCACTTCTTCTGCAATTGCAGTACTGAAACAATCGGCTTGATGTTTAGTCTCATAGACAAAACGTGCATAACCAGAAAAAAAAACTGTTTGTATGATGACCACTATACTGAATCTTGATAACATTTCTGCGAAGTTACTCATATGACATTTAAAAAATGTCCGGTTGTACGTTAAGGGTATTTATAATCCTTATTGTGGAACGATGGCAATAAAACAATGATTTTCACGGTCAATGTCGAGGTCACAGCACAGATAAGTGACGCAAAAAATGCCGCGTTTTTGTGATAATTTTATTAGTATTTTGCAGGAAAATAGTTTGAAGGTTTTAGTTCTTTTTAAAGTTACCTAAAAACATAATAAAACATTCGCGTAAGTATATTATAGCCACCGTAAGTATGTTATTTATTCTGTAAAGGTAATCGATTTAATTTTGGTCTCACCTCTGTCATAAGCAGTGGCTTTACTATACGTGGTCCAATCAGGAAAGAGCGCCGCTCCGACCTGCTTCCACAGTTCGAGCCTCTCGGCGCGGTCCAAGGGGTGCGCCGGGTCGTACAGCCCGGGCCGCGCCTTTACCTCCTCGATAAACTTTACCGGGTGGAAAGTCAACGTCTCGGACATCACTAGTTGTTTATTCAAGACGGCACAACAAATTATTTGCACGAAAATTTAAATTCAACATCGAAAAAAGTTATCTGTCAGGTTCAATGAAAAAGTAAGTGGCAACTTGACAAGTCCAATTTCAAAAAGTCGTACGTATGGTGCCTTCTTTGTCGTTATAACGTGCGACGAAAAACGCGATCGGTGAAAGGACGACAGCTGCAGTAATCGAATCAAATAAATGCGACACGCACACGCGACATGGTTCCGTCGGTAATTTGTTTCCGCGACCTAGTGACGTGTTTGTTATAACAAAAAAATTAAGACCGACGAACGCGCGACCACCGCCACGAGTCGCACACTACTGGCGCGCGCGACGTGACGTAAGTCGCGCTGCGACTCTGCGCACGCCCGGTCGCGTGATGTGGTTACGAGGCGAGTTGCGTTGCGACAGAGGAAAGGCACAGCGGACGCATACCTACATGTCGGTCGCCCACCGACCGCGCGTTGCATTTCTTTCGAGCTTTCGATCGAAGTGCGTTATGATGTCGATGTTTATTTAAGAGTTCTGTTGTATCATGAAGAAAGAAAATTAAAAAATACCTGGCTAAATAGTAAATACCTCAGAATACAGAAAGGGTAAATACCTAACCTATACGTTTGAATCCAAAAATTTAAAAGGAAAAACTAGAGGTGTCCAAGATTTAAAGTTCGAACATGATAATTATATTATACCTACTAGGTAAATTACTTCACTGGATGCGACATAACAACAGTGACCAAATGTGTGAAGGTCCTTGTGGGACGGAATAACGTAAAAATCTCTTAACAAGAAATTTAATGCCCGATAACGATTTCTTATCAATAAGACTTAAATACCTACGTACCTACCTATGATATTATTTACGCTGAAGTTTTCGTTGCATTTTACCTACCAACTAACCTAGTCCTTGATTTTTGTTTCTAATAAGACCAATCTTTTCTTTTGTTGTTCTTTTGTTTAACTAACAATAGTTAGTTTTTTGTTGTACTTATTGTTGCTTTTTCCACGCAATAGGACAGTCACAGCTATAAAAATACAGTTATTATCACTACCAAGTACCAATAACCTACCTAACCATCATTAATTACTTACCTCCATTATAGGTCGGTATCTTATTAGGTATTTCCATTATGTTAATTACCTACGTTATCTCCAAGGTTACAATTATTTTGAAATTGTTAACATGAGTTTTCAATAGGTAGGTAAGCCGTAAGTTAAAATTGGACAACGGAAAACACGTTCCGCAAATGTTTGCTCTCGACAGCAAAACACCTGCTTTTGCGCCACTGCGCCAGTCTAGTCTACGTAGGTAGCTAGGTACTATACGTACCACGACGCACTACGGCTACGTATAGGTATCTATATAGAATAAACTAACTTGTATTAATAAATGTTAGGTATAAACCCTGGGCCTGGGTATTGTACTTAATACGTATGTATTCTGTGGCCTGGGCTATATAAAGTCTGTTTTGTGTCCCCATGTCGCGTAGGTAAGTACCTATACTTATTTTAGATACCTAGCTATTATAGGTATAGACTTTATTTCTGACTGCATTTGCCTCACTTCTCAATATTGATAATAGACGCGACGTTGCCAGCTCGCGCTGTCTACGCGGCAAGGCGTTGCCAGACCGCACCGCTCGCTGTCCGGTGCCCGCAAACCTGCAAAAATCATTTTAGTGTTCGATCGACTGTGAATGCACTTTTCGTATCATGCTAAAAATTGCTCAAAATTTGATGCGCCTAAAACAATTCATTCGGAGAATTTATACATAGGTACAATGATCTTATAGTAGACTAGGTAGGCACCTAACTTACCGGGTAAGTTATGTTGTCTAAAATAATCAATGCAGTTTTTAATTAAATCAATTACCTACGTGTAATTACTTAAGCCGTTAAAGCGAAGTAGGTAGGTAAGTATACCTACCTATCTAATTTATACGTCTTGCCTACCTAGTTGATGTAGGTAGGTATACGTGGAGCGTAGGTACGAATAAACAATGGATCGTTAGACTCAAAACAAAAATAAATAGGTAAGTATCAGAACAGAAGTGAGTGACCTTTGCATATTTTACCACTTTTATCCTAAATTTGTGAGCCATAACATAAATTAACTTTCTACCTCTAGCCGTTATAATTATAAGTAGGTCTAGCCCTTCGACCAAAATAAAATTAATGGACGGGCCCTAACCATTGAAATTGCTCAGTAAATACGAGTCAAAACTGTCGGACAAAATAATAAAAATGTACTTACAGTACCTATATTTGTTACAAAAAATAGATCCCGGTTTTATTTGTGTATTTACACTTCGGGAAAGCATATGAATGCATAATTTTTCAGATGTTTCGTTATCACGTAACAATAGACACGTGTTACACTTCCTACGGTTAGAGACTGAAACGAAATGAGAGCCGGCGCTCATTTTGTTATCTTCAAAAATGCGCTTCTACTGGGCCTGTCCATTCATTTTATTTTGGTCGAAGGTCTAGCCTACCTGGTAGGTAGGTATTTCTACCTACGCCAATAATACGGCACAAAGTTTTGTTCGTGACGTGTTGGTTCTCATTAGCGCTGTTGGTGTATTGGAAAAGCGCACCAGGCTTCGGATCATGGATCCATGATCCATGTCCCAGCCAGACAGAACAAACAACGTTCCAATCGGTCAGAATAATTCTCAGACGACATTTTATAAACTCGGGCCAGCCACTCAGCCGCCGGCACGGTTACAAACATTACAAGCAAGAAGATACACCTAATGGTGTACAGTGCACATAACGGTACAGCTATAGGTACCTACACTACCTACTTACATTTACTTAGTATATGAAATTTATTAAAACCCACAATATACATGTTCATTACAATATTAACATAAATATCATTAACTTACATTATATTACTTACAGAAATAATATACAATAAATAGTCAATTAATACTAATTACCTACTCGAAAAGTCCGCGGACCGAGCCCTGACCGAAAGTCCCCAATACGCTGGCTGCGTTCCCCCGCTAAATTGCGAGAGAAATCCGCTGTGCCAGGAACCAACCCGATCGTGGATCGAGGCCCTTCATGCGGCGCCCCAGGTCCAGCATAAACTTCCGTGCTTCAGCACAACAAGGCCCTGCCGTCTCGACGGCAAACGGGACAAAATCGTATGCTGACCCCAAGCAGGCGTATTTGAGGCATTTGCCTCTGGCGGCTGCCTCCGCTCCCGCGCCAGCAAACTGCTGGGTAGCGGGGAGGTGGCAGGATGCAAAAGTGCTCACGCATGTAGCATCCCACACGACGCAGCGACCTCTCTGCCATGGGACCAATGTAAGTCTGTCGGGGCGCTTGCCGTCTGTCCGAGACAACCCCGGGGGCTCCAAAACGCTCGGCACCTCTGCAGACACAAGAGCACGCTTCAGGATGTCGTTGATGGCATGATGTCGAGGTCTACGGCCTGCACACCGCATGCAGCTAAGACCGTGGTGTCCATTTGTCAACTTTCGCTCCGCAAATGCAAAAGTGAGGTTCGCAAACAGAACAACCAAGCCGAAGAGCTACTGCCACCCTCAGGAAGTCATCATCCAGCAGCGTGCCCATGTGTGGGGAAGGCAATGCATGCAGCCAGGCGCCGGACTCCGGTTTAATGGAAGAGCTAAGTCGAGCTAGTTCGACCCCCGAACTTTCATCCCTTAGTTTAGAGAGCAGCCGTTCGCACACCGAGTCGCTCCAACTCCTTTGTCATTTCGGCTTGCCCGGCAGGTCAGCGTCCGGACACAGTGTCGACCATATGCTGAATGCCTCCTCGGTATACGGGATGCGGATCACGCTACCATTACTGGGTAAAATGCTAGTAACGAGCTCCGCAACACCATGTGACGAGGCAAGGAAAGCTAAAGGGCCGGTTTCCTGTACGACTACAGGCGTGCGTCGACACGCACCCGCACGCCTAGACCACCAAACCGAATGGGCAAGCTGGCCTGACTCCGCTGCAGCTCATTGAGTTGGACGTTAAGCGTTTCCTCCAGGACACGTTTAAGGGTATTGTCAAACTGTAGCACTTCTTCGGGGAACCGCCAACTTGGCAATTCCTCAGAAGCGCCACAGATACATGTGCTGGAAGATGCTTGAAATGAACTGCAAGTGACGCCATAGTCTGCGTTTTCGTCTGCAAACCGTCACAAACCCCCTTGGAGAAAATAGGGGCACCAAGGAGGCTAAAAGAACTCCGGTTCACGAACTTGAGACCTGGAATAAGCGACCGAAATCTTTCACTGGCTACCGCGGCCGCTGGACTACAAGGGTAGAGCTCGCACTTGCCACTATTGACTTCCAAACCCAACTCTTTTAGGGCCGGAATAAGGATGTTCACATCTCTCTCCACGGTGTCTGGGCTACCGCCGATGGTACCATCATCCAGGTACCATATGTTAAGAGGAGCTTCGAGAGATGTTATGGCCTTATGGATGGCCAAACTGAAAATCAGTGGGCCAAGTGGATCCCCCTGCTGCGCCCCCACCTGAGAGAGTATGCAGGAGTCGTTGTAAGCAAGGTTACTGGGTATCGAGTAACACTGAAGAAGAAATGGATAAATCGCCGGCGTCAAAGCTTTAACCTCTGATAAAAAGCAGTCCCTCTCCACGCTGTTGAACGCATTCCGAATATCCAGTTTTAAAAGCACGTCGTCGGAGCCCTCACGCATAGCGAAACATCGAGTGGCATGGATGGCCGCCTCACAGCCGAGTGCAGTGCCAAACCCTAACTGGTGGGGCTGTAAATATGCTGTCATAGGAATTTTCACTGCGCGGCAACAAAGTTTAGCGACCAGACGCCGTAGAGTATTGCCTACCGCAATGGGCCTGACACCTCCATCCTTCTTTTGAAGGGCGCACAGAGAACCACCATATAAGAAAGGGCAGATCTCCGGATTAAGGCGCCCCTTCAACAGAAAATTACACAAGCGTGTCAGGGACTCCAGCAGTTTAGGCCCGTTGTAGCCAGCTGAGGTAGAGACCAATTCCTGCAGATGCTCCGGACGTAACCCATCCAAGCCAGATGCTGAACCCCTGTAAAATGATGGAGTGCACCTGCGACATCCTCCACTTTCACAGTTAGGTGGGGATCTGTAGGGTCAGGGGCTGGGGGGATATTAGGTGGACGGGAAGGAACGGGGTGTTTCTCTTTAAGGGAGGCAAACGTGTTCTGATTGGAGGGGGCAAATGAGCAATCCGAAATAAGTAGGCGCGCTGCACCTGTAACGTCAGCGTCATAGACCTTTGCTGCAACAGACTTGTAAAGGGAGGTTGGCTTATGGGGTCCAGCCTCAGCTAAAGGCTCCAGATGGCCGCTCCCAATGTTTGCTTTGACCTTTGCTGTGAGAGATGTTTTTTTATCACCTTGGTCAGGCATACGCAAGGCAGTGAAAGCAAACAAGAGCAACTCTTTACTTAGTTAAATTAGGAAAATTATTATGGCGAAATGGTTGAGACTTGTATGATATGACTTGACTTGTACACTTGAATGCGGCGTGCGCGCTTTCAAATATTTTCATTATTAATTTTTTCTTTATTTTTAACAAATCATCTTACGCTTTTACAAAAAACTGCGACCACTAAAGTATTTGAATGATTGTTAGGATAACACAAAACCTATAGAACCTTGAATGAAGTTTATTCAATCCACTGAAGGGAACATAAAAACGGGTGTTTTTTAGGAAAGTTTAAGATTTTTTTCTATCGAGCCAAATTTCTTTAATCGTGTATCGGTGAACACATCCGAATAAAATATTTCAAGAACATTTATTGAACTTAAAGAAATAATGTCAATTAATCTAACTTTTGAATATTCGTGATATGACCTAATGACGAATCGTCAAATTTAAAGCATACCTATTTCATCTTAAGAGGGGGCAACCGAAATTTTATGCTAATTTGCCATGATATTCTAACTAAACCAAATATCCGATCACCGTAATAATTGATATATGTGAATTTTCAATTCATTTTCTTTCCGCCATTAAGACAGAAACATAATAGCAAGATATTTACTCGATACTTTAATGTTTTGAAAATGGTGCCTTTTTGCTAATTTTTTTGATTTTACTTGGAAAGTACTTCAGTTACATATCTAAAATAAATACTCACCGAAGGAAAATATAGTTTGTTTTCCAGTGTTAAGACAAAATTTACCTAGATTAATTAGTACTCTCATAATAAATTATATTCGATTTGAGACTTACGTCCTTTAGTTCTAAGCAACTATTCGGTCAAACGGCAAGTCCGATATTCAGTCTTATTCTGTTGCGCTTTGCATCTAAATAGCGAAACATGCTCCGTTTAACCTCAGTACCGCACTGTGCCTCAACGGGGAAGGACGCACGCGCTTGCTTTTCGCCTTGGTTTTATCTTCCGAGTGCGATTATATCAACACCTACTGTATTTTCAAACAAATGTTAGCTTTTCAGCCAAGAAATCACTTTTTAAACTGTTTTACACACAATTCGTTTACACTAGTTATCGCTTCGAGGTTCGAGCAAAGAAAGAGGGTGATTGCAATGCAACCGCCACTTATATACTGTGTTCGTTGGCAGTCGACAAAAGACTGTCAACTGTCAACGAACACGTGGGAACTTCGCCAATACAGTTTCATTATAATGGTGTTGTTAGTTCATCTATACATTAAATGAGTAAACTAAAGTTGTTTTACATTCGGCCATCCGACTCAATTACACGTCCTCGTGTATACGTGTCATGTATTATATGATAATAGACATTATACGTGTTAATTAAATGTGTACTTTACAATCTTATTTTGAAGTCTTATCGTTTGTCGTTTTATGTTACATAATATCAGAATGCAACTGCATACTGAAAAGCACATCATATCAGACTAAAACCGAATCTGGTTTAGTTAAGTCAGTACGCAACTGCGTACACTGTCTCTTACGCAACTGCGTACATCGGCTCTTACGCGACTACGTACACCGGATCTTACGCAACTGCGTACAATGTCTCTTACGCAACTGCGTACATCGGCTCTTACGCGACTACGTACACCGGATCTTACGCAACTGCGTACACTGTCTCTTACGCAACTGCGTACATCGGCTCTTACGCGACTACGTACACCGGATCTTACGCAACTGCGTACAATGTCTCTTACGTAACTGTGTACTGGAGGCTCCGCTGCAGGCTCAGCCGCAGGCTCGACGGCAGGCTCAGCCGCAGGCTCGACAGCAGGCTCAGCCGCAGACTCCGCGGCAGGCTCCACTGCAGGCTCCGCTGTATGCTCCGCCGCAGACTCGACCGCAGGCTCGACAGCAGGCTCAGCCGCAGGCTCGACGGCAGGCTCGACAGCAGGCTCAGCCGCAGGCTCGACGGCAGGCTCAGCCGCAGGCTCGACGGCAGGCTCAGCCGCAGGCTCGACGGCAGGCTCAGCCGCAGGCTCGACAGCAGGCTCAGCCGCAGACTTCGCGGCAGGCTCCACTGCAGGCTCCACTGTATGCTTCGCCGCAGACTCGACCGCAGGCTCGACAGCAGGCTCAGCCGCAGGCTCGACAGCAGGCTCGACAGCAGGCTCAACGGCAGGCTCAGCCGCAGGCTCGACAGCAGGCTCAGCGGCAGACTCGACAGCAGGCTCAGCGGCAGGCTCGACAGCAGGCTCAGCCGCAGAATCGGCGGCAGAAATTTGCATATATAACAATAAGTACACTAATCGGATATATAATCTGAAGAACTTTTAACATGAGCACAGTTATTTAGTAATTAGTATTAAATTAATCATTAGTAAAGAAATTATAATCAAGAAAACGCAAGGAATAAAACAGCCACTTTGTACAATAACTATTAATTAGGGCTCTAAAAAAAAACATGACTAGCAAACAGGTTTTGAACCACTTAACAAAAGACAAATTACACTCTGTGGACATGGGAAAATAAGAAGACATCTGTAACTTATTAATCCCGATTCTGATTTGTTAGCTTTTCAGCCAAGAAATCACTTTTTAAACTGTTTTACACACAATTCGTTTACACTAGTTATCGCTTCGAGGTTCGAGCAAAGAAAGAGGGTGATTGCAATGCAACCGCCACTTATATACTGTGTTCGTTGGCAGTCGACAAAAGACTGTCAACTGTCAACGAACACGTGGGAACTTCGCCAATACAGTTTCATTATAATGGTGTTGTTAGTTCATCTATACATTAAATGAGTAAACTAAAGTTGTTTTACACAAAGGATAATATAAAAAATCGATGGCTCGAACGCGACCACTTGATGCGGCTACCAAGTGGTGACAATGACCTTAGAGCACAGACTAGGTAAAGCTACTACGAAAAAATAACATAGATACAAATAAAATGGATACGACTAGGCCCTAACGAATCCATTATTATGTATGCTCAGTAATATAACTATTAGAGTCGGAGTGTTTCTTTGTGACAGACAAACAGACAGAGAGAGAGAGAGAGAGAGAGAGAGAGAGAGAGAGAGAGAGAGAGAGACGGAGAGAAGCAGAGAGAGAGAGTCAGAAAGATAAAACTAAAAATTAAATGATATTATAAAATAATTTAGATTCATTATAATTTTATAAAATTAAAATTAAAAATCATTTAAATTAATGTGATGGTTAATTTGACTTGAGAGTTCCATCCACATTTTCTCACGTTTTTACGAGAAGCGGCTTTCTGCAAAAGGAGGAAGGTTCTCAATTTTAACAGACAAAAAATAGCTTGGTAATAATGGAAGCAAAAAAACATCTTCTAATAAAAAAAAATTTAAATGTGGAAAGTCAAACAATAGGTACTTATGTTTTTAACCGACTTCAAAACAGGGGCAAGGTTCTCAATTCAACCGGTATAAAAAAATACTAGTCGAATTGAGGACCTTCCTCCTTCTTTGAAGTCGGTTAAAAACATAAGTACCTACTGTTTGACCAGTTGGGTTGGCTCGGGTATGTGCTGGTAAGGGGAAATGCACAATACACTAGCGGGACTACTTACCTTAGTCAAAGTCAAATACTACTTACCTTTTTATCCGACTTCAAATAAGGAGGAAGGTTCTCATTTACCTTAGAGTACCTTCAATTCGACCAGTATTTTTTTATACTGGTTGAATTGCAGTCCACCACTGCGGTGCAACAATGCGGTGCAACACTGCGTTGCAACACTGCGGTGCAACAGTGCGGTGCAACAGTGCGGTGCAACAGTGTGGTACAACAGTGCGGTACAACAGTGCGGTACCATCTTTAAATATTTTGAATCAGTAGCATAAAATACGAGTTTCTCAGATCAAACGCTAGGTGGCACCACCAGTATTTCAGCAAAGTGAAGTTATATCAAAAAATAAATAGCTATTTTTGAATATTTTGAACTAATTGGTTGGAAACATAGGTGAGTTTTTTTTTGAGGATTAGGTGAGGTTTTGCGTGATTTGCGTCCAACACTAGATGAGAGCATTTATATTTCAGAGAATCTTGACTTGTATCGTAAAATATTTCTGCCATCCTTGCATATTTTAAATCAGTAACGGTGATTATAGATTGTTCAGTTCTAATACTAGAAGACATCTTCAATATTTCAGTGAAGACGTTAAATCAGAAAATATTTCAGCCATCCTTGAATATTTTAAGTCTGTGGCATCGATTTATGGCTGCTGAGGTCTAAAGCCAAACGACGGCACCAATATTTCAGAGATTTTGAGAAGTAGCTTCACTAACGAAATTTCTTTATTTAATTCAAATCCGAAAATATTTTGACCATCACTACATATTTTGAGTTTTATTCAGTGGTAAATGATTTCACAGGGTGAGTATTAGGGAACTAACGCAGTATTTTTCATACATTTTGGGTAATGAGAAGCTACAGGCAAACCACGGCAAAACTTATCTCAGATGGCGCCACCTTCGCTGGTGCTGTCATTTGTGGCTTATTTGAGGTTATAAACATTGCTCTTGAATGAAACAATAAAAATAAACTTTGCCTTTAAACAGTAAAATGTTTCTTGACAGTGGCGAATCTCAGAAAAAAGTTAATGTTTCCTTAGCTGGTAAAAAAGCGAATCTTTTGGCAAGGTAGGTATGCAATAAAATTATCAATCACTGCGTTGCAACACTGCGGTGCAACAGTGCGTTGCAACACTGCGGCGCAACAGTGCGATGCAACACTGCGTTGCCACACTGCGTTGCAACACTGCGTTGCAACACTGCGTTGCAACACTGCGTTGCAACACTGCGGTGCAACACTGCTTTACAACACTGCGGTGCAACACTGTGGACCAAGTAGACAGAGACACTAAGATTATACAAGTCGCATTGAGAACCTTCCTCCTTATTTGAAGTCGGATAAAAAGTTAAGTAGTAATACCTACTGTTAGACCGGCTGGGTTGGCTCGGGTAGGTACTGGTAGGTCAAACAGTAGGTATATTAGGCCGACTTCAAATAATGAGGAAGGTTCTGTGAAGGATGATGATGATATTTTTTAGTAAATTGAATTGAATGGAATGGAATTGAATTGCATTGCATTAAATTACATTAAATTAAATTAAATAAATCATACTTAAATAGATATTAACAACCAGGTATACTCGTAGAACAAACACAAAATGTTCATCACATTAATTTTGTCCTAGGTGGGAATCGAACCCACGCCCGAAGCTCAGAAGGTAGGTTCACTACCAACTGGACCAACGGGCTTTCGGGTATTTCGTTTCGCGTGTTTCGTTTAGTATAGTATAGCATAGCGTAGCGTAGCATAGCATAGCATAGCATTAGTTTAGTTTAGTTTGATTTAATGTTTAACGATCTCTGACTCTCTGTCTCAAGCGTAAAATTTTAATTTGAAAATTAATTTAGGCAATTTCAATTTAATTTATATAATTTATTAATTTTATATTGATATTGTAGAAAACTTAAAAATTAAGTTTAAAAATATACAACAAACACAATTTTGAAAATTGAAATAAACAATTTACGGTTTTGCGCGCCGCGACCGAACCCAGCTAATCGCCAAAACGCCAACATTATGCTTATCCTGTGTTTATTACTCCTTGCCGCATGACGAGTTCGACTACGCGAGTTATGTGTACTGGAGCTGCGCGCGACTGCCGCGCTGCCGTGGTTGTGTTTCACACTAATGCGGGTGATGCGAGACGCGCGGGTGAAATCAGAAATTTTCCTCGCTTTATACGCACTCTTAAACAAAAAAAAAAAACGCCCGAGGATGTCAGTTTCTTTCTGAGAAAATAAGTTTCGTGTCTCCTCCACTCACTCAGATAAGTTTGGCGCTATGTAGCTTGCTTCGGCGTACCTACATTTTTGCAAACCACAAAGTCTGAAACTTGGAAACAACTTTGTCGACAGTATTGATGTAGTAGCCCGGGCGCGGCGTTGCCGTTCCTCGAAACCGCTATGCGACGTTGCCAGCCCGTCCGACCCACTCCGAACGAGGCGAGCGGCAATGGGAGGCAAGGCAACATGCCCCCTTTTTACGCTAAATTGTTTTGTTCTTTTGTTTATGGGTTACATTAATTTGAGCTCATAAATGGAGTGTATAACGACCTTGACAAGTGTACCTACAAGTTGTACACAATGTAGGTAGGTACTTACTTAACTACTTTAAATTGTAGATAGATAGGTAGGTACCGAGTCTAGTACCTATGAAGACAAAAAATAAATGCGAGATTGGACTAGGTAGGTACTTAGGTTACCTAGTTAGGTAAGCGACGATCTCACGATAAAAAAAACAATAAGCATAAGTTTCTAACTTTGTACACTAGTGTCACAACACGTGAATGGCAAAAAAATGGTGAAAATAAAAATTCTGTCTGTACCTAGTAGGTATAGGTACCTACTCTACCTAGGTACTTAGGCACTCATAATGCGAGTGCATCAGTGATTGCCGCCGTAAACACCAGTGATTTTGAATTGAGGATATTCATGAAAATACCCCGACCATAATAGGACTAATCGACCTAATCGAATATTCGAGCGTTTGAGAAAATATTTATAATGTAAGATTATAATAAGAACTCAAGATCTTATAAAGAGCTACCTATTTATCTTATCACATGTTAAATTACTTAGTCTAAAATCATTAAAAAAAAAACAACTACTTATTCCTTAGAATATGTGTAGTTAATCTAAGACTTATTCCTTTTCTTTGCACAGAGTGGCTATTGCAAGTACCTATCCATCCAGCGCATCCAACAACACAATGCACATCCGTTGGCGCATCTTGCATCTTCACGGTCTCTTGCATTGCAACTGCTTCATACCTAGTTACCTACCTAGTTTGTATCTCACATCAGGCCAACAGGGGAAATACCTAAGTAGGTATGCTTTGGTAAAATTATCGTTCGTGTAGGGAGGTACTAATAATGTCTCTGTGTTCAAATCACCTATTTATTTGTCAGAACATGGAAGGTGTACACAAAAACATTCATATAAAGTAGCCAATTATTTATAAAAAATTAAAAAAATTATATATAAAGTACCTTACCTACATGGTCGTAAGAATGGAAGGAAACGTATCTCATAATTCTCATATCCTTGCCAGGTACATACGGCATATTTTTTTAAGAAACAAGAAAATTATGCCTATGTTAGAATAATGGGTTACACCCACTTTATTCACTACTAAAAGTATTAGGTAGTAGGTAGGTACCGCTAAACCGCTCGAAGCAGAAATTGCAAGTAAGTAGGTAGTGTAGGTACCTAAGGCACACTACCGCATTTATCACGCACAACAAAAGAAACTCGCAGCTACCTACACCAATGAACTAGGTAAGTAATAGTCCACATGTAAAAACGGGGCTAAGGAAGGGCTAAGGTCGTCTACAGGGTGAGTTCGAGTAATGGCATCAAGCCTGGTTTAGACCAGATGCGTTCGCACCCGCCACGCAACGCCACGCCACGCCACGCCACGCCACGCCACGCCACCTTACCGCGTCTACCTTGTTGTCTGATCTGGTATGGGGTGTTAGACAAGACCTACTTTCTGTTAGCGTTAACTTAACGCCTGCGGAAAGATGGAATTGTATTAAAATGACATTGACAACTCAAGCTAATGTCATTTTCTAGGTCTTGTCTAACCCCCGAGTCTTGTCTGAGGGGCGAATTGTATGCAAGTGCTGAGTGGTCAATCAATTCTAAAGTTTGGTAAAGAGAAAAGGAAGGATTATGAAGTCGATTAGAAGAAACACATGCAGGTAGGTAGGTATGTGCCTTCATAATATTCTACTACGTAGTAGACGTACCTAACCTACCAAAATAATCGGCACAAAAGGAATTTTATCTTTTAATTTTTCTAGCTAGGGACAACACACGCAACAATGTCAAAACAGCTAATAAAGAAAATCGTAAACAAATCTTGTTTATTACCTATCATCATAGCTATAATTACCTACAGGATTCCACGAACTAATACATCACCATTCAAAAAGTAGGTAAGGTTTATGTATAGGTAAGTAAGTATAGACAGAAGACATAATAGCTTAAAAGTACTTCCAACTTTATCTCGTCTCTAGAATCCTGAATGCGAACTGCTGAATCAGTAGGCGACGTTGCCGCTTCGTGCGGCTCGGGCGAGGCCACAG
The DNA here is from genome assembly GCA_914767915.1 of Agriopis aurantiaria. Taxonomy (NCBI): domain Eukaryota; kingdom Metazoa; phylum Arthropoda; class Insecta; order Lepidoptera; family Geometridae; genus Agriopis; species Agriopis aurantiaria. The sequence goes on along the minus strand of OU612002.1, from coordinate 450,203 downwards.
ATTAAATAACAGTGGTAGTTGTTGCCGCACCGACTACAGACGGATACGATGGCGCCGCGTTGCCAGCTCGTGCTGTGCGGGCGGGCGCCACGCGACGTTGCCGCTCTGCTTCTATAAACCGTAAAATACCATTCATTCAATTAGTGTAGCATCTAACTTATAATGAATCCGAAAGAGTTATGTGCGAATATAAACTGAGAATGCACCGCGAACATGCGATAACGTTCATTTATTGGTTTTCCCCCTACTTTTACTGGTCCCTATCTCATAGACCGGTCGAAGCTAAGCTCGATTCATAATTAAATTCCTGCTGTTTTTTCCACGGTTGATATTTTTTGACTCTGCGGAACCGGCTGCAGTGAATTTGGCTTGAACTCTGCGCTAATGGCCCGGAATATCGTTGATTGCGCGTTTTCCGCGCTCCCCCGGTCCATTTTATTCCATATCTCGAATCCTTTGGCTCGTGTCGATGGGATGAGAGCCGGTTATTTTTTTTTGCGCGTAGGATTATTTTGTAGCTTACGGAAGGGTTTTGGCGGTAGACGGAACCATTTGGCGCTCGGGAAACTTCTAACGTCCTTTGTGGGTCTCCCAGCGGCGCGTTAAAACCCTTTTAGCTATACGTAGTATACTTACGTACCTACCTAAACGTTCAATGGAGCTTTCGAAGCGACTCTCAAACTAGCCTGAATTCTGAAAGCTTTTTCCAATTCTTCTAATTCTTGTTTTGTTTACGTCATAGCATTTTCCAACGAAGTGTAATAAAGTATTCTTCTTTTTATTATTGTCATCGCGTTGTCTGTTTCTGAGAACTCTAAGCTGGTTTTATGAGGGCCGGTCATACATATTTCATTAGAGCTCATATGTACTTACGTTACCCTACTATGAGAGGGAAATGTGAATAAAGCACTCTGGTTATAGGTATAAAGTGTAAGCCCCCAACCTAAATCTTAATAATACACGTAAGTAGGTGTTTTCAGATATACCTACCTAATAATTTTGATAGTGCTAAATTAATAGACTTATAGAAGACTAATAGAATAACAGACACAAATAAAAAAGTAAAAGATAAAAACCTAACATTCTCCAACCCGACTGGTCATCGTGGAGAATTAGACTACTACCTTCCTGGGACAACACAAAAATTCAGTGGAAACAAAACAAAGATTAATGATAATAGACAAGCGCTTTATATTGGAGCATACAATGTAAGAACACTGTTACAAGATACAAGATTGGTAGAACTTGAGCATGCTTTGGAGAAAATCAAATGGGACATAATAGGACTAAGTGAGGTAAGAAGAAATGATAGCAATATAGAAGACTATGGTGACTACATCCTGTACTTCAAAGGGGAAACAAAAGGACTATATGGAGTTGGTTTTATGATTAAGAAAGAACTAAAAAGTGCAATAGAGGAATTCATAGGGCTGTCAGAAAGAGTAGCAATACTAAACATACAACTACTTGGATATAAAGGGAAATGGTCAATTATACAGGGATATGCACCGACAGAGAAAGCCAAAGACACAGAAAAAGACCAGTTCTATGCAGATCTAGATCATGCACTAGAAATAGCTCACGGCAATATCATATTGTTGGGAGATTTCAATAGTACATTCGAAAAGGGAATTAAGAACTATCCAAAAGTCATAGGTAAATACAGTTCAGGGAATAAAACCAACAAAAATGGAATAAGATTAATAGAATTTGCACTAAAACACCAACTACGAATAATGAACACCTACTTTAAAAAGAAACTTAGCAATAAATGGACCTGGATGTCGCCCACTGGTTTCACCGACGAAAGAGATTTTATCCTTACCAACAGACCAAAACTATTCAAGGATATTAATGTACTCAATAACATCAACTTTAACACTGACCATCGGTTTGTCAGAGGAGAAATATTTATGCAACAACCAAGAAAAACAAGAAAATATATTGCTAAGCAGTCTAAGTCTACATTTTCCCCTCAAATTCCGGAAACATGGATCGAAGAGCTAAAATTGTCACTTAAAGACTTAGAAAAAGTACCAACTATTCAAGAAAAATACAATCATATGGAGAAACAGCTACAGAAAATCAATAATAAGCTAGTACCAACCACAAAGAAGAGAGACAAAATAGGACCAGAAGCAAAAATTCTAATAGATGAACGAAGAGAGATGATTATTGATAGGAAAAATAATAAAAAGAAAATTGCAGAAATAAGTAAGTCAATATGTACATGTATCAGAAAATTTAGAGAAAAATCTAGAAATAACATTATTAATGTCTGTATAGAGAAAACTGGAGGTTTGAAACAAGCCATGAAAGAACTGACTGAAACCAAAAACTGGATACCTGCTATCAAAGATAAGAAGAATAAAATTGTTACCAAACGTTTGAATATATTAGCAACTGCCACAGAATTTTATCAGAACTTATATAATGATGAAGAAGAGACACCTCAGACAGTGGACAGATCAGGGAAACCAGAAGAAGATATACCAAGAATTTTAAAATGCGAAGTAGAAATAGCAATTGCATCGTTGAAAAATAATAAAGCCCCCGGCGAAGATAAGATACCAAATGAGCTGCTGAAAACCATGTCAGACACCATAATAGAGCCATTGACTGATCTATTCAATGCTATTATAGAAACTGAAGCCATACCAAGACAGTGGAATGAAACTACAATTGTCCTATTACACAAAAAAGGAGATAAAGATCAAATCAACAATTACAGACCTATTAGCCTGATGTCAACACTGTATAAAATCTTTTCCAAAGTCATATTAAAACGCATCACAGGCACCTTGGAAATGAATCAGCCAAGAGAACAGGCAGGATTCAGAAGTAACTACTCCACAATAGATCATATTTTTGTTATAAGACAGCTTATAGAAAAGTACAAAGAGTACAATAGAAATTACTATCTAGCATTTGTAGATTATAACAAAGCATTTGATTCGCTAAAACATAACAAAATATGGGAATCCCTAAAAGAGCAAGGTGTTGCAAATAAATACATTCGAATAATAAGAAACATATACTCAAACAGTACATCCAAAATACAACTGGAAAGAAGTGGGGAAACATTCAGAATAAAGAAAGGAGTCCGTCAAGGAGACCCAATGTCCCCCAAGATTTTTTCAGCGGTCTTGGAGAGTGTATTTAGAAGGCTCGAGTGGGCGACTTATGGTTTAAATATAAATGGGACCCTGCTAAACCACCTACGCTTTGCTGATGACATCATACTGCTTGCAAACGATCCCGAAACATTACAAGTAATGCTACAAGAATTAGCAACAGAAAGCAGAAAGGTTGGATTAAGTATGAATACGGACAAAACTAAATTAATGACTAATACAACAAGGAAACCAATATTGGTAGAAAATAATCAGATTGAATATGTTGAAGAATATAAATATTTAGGTCAGATAATATCTAACGAAAAACAGATGGATAAAGAAATTGAGGAAAGAATTGGAAACTCTTGGCGCAGGTTCTGGTCACTGAAAGAGATTATGAAAGAAAAATCAGTACCTCTTCAAAACAAAATAAAAGTTTTTAACAGCTGCATCCTCCCAGTTTTATCTTATGGCTGCCCCACATGGTCCCTGACAAAGCAAAATTATGGGAAAATCCAAGTATGCCAAAACAACATGGAAAGAAGTATACTTAACATAAAATTAATCGACAAAGTAAATTTGGGGATAATCAAAAAGAAGACAACAACTAGAAACATAACATATGTAATAAAACAACAAAAGTGGCGTTGGACTGGTCATATGCTCAGGAATAAACAAGGAAAATGGAATAGGGATATATTAGAATGGTACCCAAGAGAGGGAAAACGAAATAAAGGAAGACAGCAAGTAAGATGGGAAGATGAAATTAAAAAAGAAGCTGGTATAAATTGGAAACAATTAACACAAAAGAGGCATGAATGGAAGTCCCAGGAAGAGGCCTATGCCGGAAGGCAAGCTGGAAGGAATACAGCGGAGCCGATGTCAATGACTAATTAATAATATCATAAAAATCTGACATCTAAAATATATTAATAACAAAAATATTATAATTAATTAATCTTACAGTAAAATAGATAATTGACATCATTGCAAGATGAGAAGCAAGAAACTTGACCAGCAAAAAAGGCTATAAAATAAAATAAAAATAAATAGAATAATAGAGATCATAGATTTATTTATTCATCAACCGTATGCGGCGTACCTATAACCAACTCTTGGATCGTTCGATTTGATCTTTGTTTGGATACAAGACTTGCCTATTTACAGATTCACGTTTCTGATGCTGAATGTAGATTAGGTAGGATTAGATAGATTTTTCATACTTGTAGTATGAAAAAATAAGTCAGAGCAACAGATCTCAAGCTCTAGAATCACACAAAAATAACTACGTAGGTATTGCTTGTATTTACAGTATTTGAATGATTTCTTTGTGAGCAGTTTTTTTTTTTGTTGATACATTATATCTAGGTGACTTATTAATATTAATAATAATGAACGACAGAAGCAGTGACATCGTAAGCAAAAATGTCATACAAATATAATAAAGACAGTAGCATATGCTTACGCATTGCTTGTTATCTAAACTCTTGTGGTTATATTTACCAGCTAACATCGACCGAGACGGCGACGCAAAGTGAAAGGAGCGGCACGGCGCGTCGGAATCCAATCAGTTCTTTATTACTTTAGAAAGATCATCTCGCGAACAAGATGATGCATATAGGCCTGCCGCTTGAGTGAGAACATACTTGGCTACATAATGTCAAAGTAAACAGAGAATATCGATTGATTTATGTCATTTATGTGTCGGATGGCAAGCATGTAGATTCAGTATCCCCACAGATCTACTACCTATAGATTTTCAATGAGCGTGGCTAGCTCAGTGCCTCTTGCTTCAACAAGGTGTGTTGCCACATTAAAATGATTTGCTATAAGTTAGGGTAATTTACCTACTATGATGGGTAGTGAATCTTCAATGAGTACTTTGGAAACAATACTACCTTTTAAATATTTATATTTTATACACTATCTGCTGCAACCCACGGAGCTACCTGCAATGTTATACACTATCTGCTGCAACCCACGGAGCTACCTGCAATTTTCTGGGAAGAAAAGTACGTTGTCTGTCCTCATGACACACCCTATCGTCCTGACAAAATTTGACTTAGCCCATGATCTAAGAAAACAAGGTCTAGCAACGTGGGAGTGGTCCCGCAATAACGTCACTGTCCAGTTGCCACTTTATTCAATCAGCTGTTACGTGGTGTATCGTCATCTCTCTCGAACCTGTTGTAAATTGACATCATGACATCATTGCGGGACGCCTACGTAAACATTTTTTCTCGAATTGCTATACCTGGCGGAGTATATTATTATACCATGACTTAGCCGTTTCCTCGTAAAAAAACAGACAGAAAGTTACAAACTTACTTGCGTTTTTATTATAATTATTTGTTAGGATTAGAATATAGTACTAGAAAAAGGGTTGTAAAGTAACCATAGCATGATTTTTTATGATTAATTAAAAATAATAAAAAAGTCAAAGAGTTAAAACGGAAGGGCAAAGGAAGGGCCCCATGCAACAAACGTTAAAAGTATTTTTGGATTTGTTCTAGTGTAAAAACGGTAATCCGTACAAGCGTCAAATTTAGCGGATTTTAGTGAACATAAGTAAAACAACAAATAATAAACACTGGCCAAGTGCGAGTCAGTGACAAATTTCTGTTTACCACTAAGCTAAGCAACGTCGGGCGCGGTCGGTACTTGGATGGGTGACAGCCTGGGCGTGATGTTGTCTTTTTGCAGAACTTTTTGTATTTTGTGATTGTAATGAACTCTCAGCGCGCGAGCCCGACTCGCGCTTGGTCAGTTTAGTTTTTTCATGAATGGAATTATGTATAACATTCCAAATAATTAGATAAATAGACTCTTTAATGTTTACAGTACAAATTTCACGAACAGCGCGTAGCTTTTTGAATCGGTTCGCCGAAATCGCCTTTTGCTTTTCCAGCTTCATAACTGTGGCCTCATTAATATATATTTAATATTAACATTCACCATATTCATATGGGCATAAAAGGGTCGGTATTTTGCACTTCTTGCAATGTGCCAGCTTTTTTCAGCAATGTGACAGGATCAGTTGGAAACCTGCAGAACGAATAATTTATGTTAGTTGCGGTGGGTAATTTCTTTCATAAACTGGCAACATTCATAATTTATTTTCTAAGTGAATAATTTGATAAAATTCATAGAATTAGACCACAAATCGACCTTAAAACTGACTAATTATGAATAAAATATTTGCGAATTGATATCCTGAATTTATTTAGGTGATCGTTACAAGCTTTATATGTTTACTTACGTGTGAAATGATATTTCATCGTATTTTCGCTCACTGCGCTTCTTGCAGCCCAAAATGCTACAACCAACCATTGTAAAATATCTTTTACAATTATTTCTCAGAGGAAACACGCATTTATCACATTTAATCACCAAAAAAAGGCAATAAATATAATCCAGACCCGTTTTGTTTGTCACTGATTATTACAGATTTTGACACTTGAGGTACCAAAAACAGGTCACGCCGATAAGGACAACAAAATCTATTTATGTCCTTTTCGTACTTGTGCTGAGCCATATCAAGTTGTCTCATTCACTAAAATATATTGCCGATCTGGTTGTGTATATCTGTGAGTATCCCTCTACGGGTGTTAATTAGTAGCTTTACTTGACGTTTAAGCTGTATGGTTGGCTCTAGAGCCAGTTTTCAAATTAAACTGGTAAATGCGCATTGCGCATGTCTATGTAGCTAACAGACGTGAGACGTGACGGACGTGGCTGTCGGACCGCCATCCACCCAACGGGAGAGAATGACAAAATTTTATCTTTCTCTCCCGTTGCCGTTGGTCAGACGGCGGTCCGTCAACCAAATTCGTCTCGTCTGTGAGCTACTTTGTACATCATCGTCATCATCAAGAAAGACTTTACAAAATGCTTGTGCAACTGGCGCATTCTCACACAAATGAATTTCGTTTTGCGCTTCAGTCTCCGGTGGAGCCCGGCCGCCGCTACACGGCACTTCACAACACAATTTGGGGCAATATAACTCAATCCGTAGACGACCTTCCATTATACGTGCGAACAGCGAAGCGATTGATCGACGACTTTCAGCCCGAAATAAAGTGCCGACACAAATTTATAGCTGCATCAAAATCTAAAACAGGATATTTAATTTATAAAACACGTGTGAGTACAAAAATATCTGTTATTTCGGTCGCCCGGTCGAAGTCGAGTTCTAAAGACCTCTTCAGACTACGATATAATAACCGCATTAGATATGTCCTGCCCTGTCCAGTTATCGCAACTTTTTGGATGTAAAGTATCCTGATATCCTCCCTCTGTAACTTCCTTGTGAAATCGATGCTCACACTGGCACTTTGCCAAATTTCATATCTGTCCAGCCGTTTAGTCGTGAAAAGATAACAAACGAACAGATATGCCTATTTTCGCGTATATAATATTATTAATGTAATTATATTTTTCCTCGTATGCCGCATTGTCCTTAATTCCACTTACGTTTCACCTCAAAGCAAGCGATCGCCCTGAGTAACGACTTTGGCAGGGAAGATGAGGTCAAAAGTCACGATATTTGTTACAAAAGTAATATTTAGGCAACGCTGTTTTGTATAAAAAGGACACAGTGGTGGTTCACTCACCTCTAGCTGAGTGACTGTTACACTGGGGCAGTGCGGCAACGTTATGAATCTTGATGCAATAGGTACCTATACTAGTTAATTATAACATAGTCTGAAAGCTCCTTGAAGCCGGGCTTGGCAGGAATGGCAGGCGCGGCGTGCTCTGGCACTAATCCATCTTATAGTTTACTTACTATCAAGAACAAGATTATAAACATATTTCCTTTCCATTCACTTTCCACCGCTTTAGATGTTTTTAACATAGCTCCCGGGGTCGAACTAAAGTTATTAAAGAAGACTAAACAAATATCTATAATAATAATGAAATGTAAAATAAAAACAGCAAGCTTTGGATAGACCATAATATAGGAGATTTAAAGATAATCAAAATACCACTCAGAACAGTTAGCACCTTCGACAAAAGGAAAGGTTAGCACCATATTTGCTGGCTCTTTATAAAATTACCATAACTTTGCGATTTCGCGTGATCGTCACGGGAAAAATACATCAATACTTAACGGTTCTGCGTTACCTGGCAAATTCTAAGATTATCGTATTAGCACAGCTATTAGACAAATTCATTCGTTATGACGTGAAAGCATACATAGCTGGCCGAAAGCACGATTCACAGTCACACAGAGAGAAGCTAACTAGTGTAGCTACCTAGTTAAGCTCACGAAGCTGCAAGTAGTACTATGCCTTTTTACGTTTTTACGCAAAATTTTACGTGATTTTTTTGTGACCACAGTTAGGACGAGTATCAATTTTTAAGTTTTTTTAAAAGTCACCAAAATCGATGAATGCGAAAACACCAGTCAAATCAAAATAAAAACCATTGTTGAAAGTTGAAGACGCTGCTGCTATGAGAATTCAGTTATCTTCGGTCGCGGTGGTTTCCAGCATGATTAGCGTGGCAAGTGGTTGAACCTGTTATGCACGGGACGGGTGTGTGAATCGGAAAGCTGATACATACGTCCGTCCGCTGTAACACGACGAAGGCGCAGCGGGTTGGGTGACAGGACAGGCAAACATGCTACCATGTTGCTTGCTTCTCGTGTATCTTGACCTGACTGACTAGTCACTATCTAGTATGCTAATTCAATATTTTAATAATGGGCCCTGTCATCGTCGAAAGGGTCATCCGCCCGACACTCTCACTCTGCTAAAATCCTCGCTAGGTGAGGTTTGCATATACCTACCGGGTATTGCCTGCTCCAACATGGTTTTGGGTAGTTTTTGACTCCTCGCCTGGTGATAAGTAGGTACTTTATGAGGTTGTATTGTACGTTGTACTATAACTATTTTTGCTATGAATGCTCCTATGATGTGATTGGGTACAATCGTGATGTTTTTGTCATCTAGCTTTTGCCATACATTAGCAGCATACCTATATAACTACACACTATTAGATAGCTTCTCTACCCTATATCTAAGTAGGTATAGTGGAATAGTCGAGGCTCCTATGATAGTGTATCTGTATATACCTAGATGAAGCGAAGGAAATTGCTTACTTATTAGGTAAGTAAGTAGGTACCTAACCTACCTTAGTGTGTGTAATAATTGGACTTAAAGATTAGAGTAAGTACCTACCTAGTTAAGGTAAGTTTGTAAGTAGGTACCTCTACCTTAGGTTGCTTTTACATTGATTTATTCCACGTCCGTCAAATAAATACTGTCACGTCACTAGCAATAATCGCGGTGCATTTGACGAGCCAGCGACGGTACCTACAGCAACAATCGCGCCCCGTCATTTATAAAACATTGTTGTTTTTATTTTGAGAGTGTGTGGCGTAACCACGTCTGAATTGCAAATGGCGGGCGACGGAGCGGCAACGTCGCACGGCATCACCGCGCGGAGCGGCAACGTCGCGCCATGCGTATTTTTATCAGTTTGTTTTGTAGTGTTATCTATCTGTGTATCTATTCTCAAATCTATCTTACAATAGGTTGGTATTATCGTTATCTGTTACCAAGAATTACGTGCCTACCTACCATTGTGTTGGAAACACAAATTAAATGTAAGTAGGTATGCGAATAGGTAGGTTGTTCGTTACATACCTACTTAGGTACCTATCTCTAAGCAGGTAAGTACTTACTTACCTAAATGTTTAAGATAATAAATAATAAAAAAACTTTGTGGTAAAGGTTATTGGAAAGAAAGACTTACTTTTTGAAAAACACTAAAGGTACGCGTCCATTGGATCGGAATCGGAGCGTAACATACGCAGGTTTCTTTGTATTGATTTCTATGGTACTGCGTGCACTGGGTGGACAGTGGACCTTTAAAACTTTAATTTTAATAGCGTTTATAAATGAGGTACCTACGTAAATTATAAAGTTATTTAACGCATCTATACCTACTACCTACTGAAATAGTGGTTAATTGGTTACATCGTCATTGCACCTACGTGTTGAAAACGGACGAACTGTTGAATCATATGCATGTTATGTAGGTGGGTAGGTACTTACTCAGTCTATGTAGACGGCTATGTACTGTGTACAATAATTTGGCAAGAGTTAAGTGCAAATACTCTGCAGGAAAACAACAAAGGGGCGGAACTTGGCTCGGATTCCGCTCCTCTCATGCTACAGTTGTTGTGTAACGCGGAAGATAAGATTTATAAAACTCTTCCGTTGTAAATGTAGCCAACGTAGGTACTACCAACCTCAAATTTAGTCACAAAGTTTCGTTGGAACTGTCTGTGCGTGTTCACACTAGAGCACGTCCACTGAGTTTCATGCGTCAATGCGCGTTTAAAATTTCCATACAAATTTCAACGCAGGTCCATAGAAATTACGGACCTGCGTTAAGAAAGAAAATGGATATTAAAAACTATTTCGGGATAAAAACTTAAGAACCTTGTGTTAATCCAGGGTATAAGCACAGAAGACATATTATGGTATAAGCTACCTCCACACCAAATTTTATTTAAATTCGTTCATTACGGACTTGAGTGCGGACAAACACACACTTACATACACACTCTTACGTTTATAATATTAGTGTGATGTGATTGATACTGAATATAGTGGTACTGAGTACACACAATAAGTTTAGTGTACACTCTCAGATCAGACTGACAGGACAGACCTAGATCCATAGACTTATAATTATGTACTACGTAGGTACCTAGTTACATTTAGATCAGGGCTTGCATTATCCGTTCATATTTAGTATCCGAATAATACAAACCGCACTATTCGGATATCCGGATAATTCGGATATTTGCCAAAAAGATTTTTTTATTTTTAAAAGTACGTTATTTGGTAGGGTTTTATTGATTATGACATTTACGACGAATGGGATCAGCCTATAAAAGTCACAATTTGTTCAAAACTCCTTTTTGCGAAACTAAAAAATTATAATAGAACATAAAATAAATTAGATATTTTTTAAATTAACGTAATTCAACAATGAAGAGTAGATGGTAGTGTGGCATCGACCAAAGCCGAGGTATTAGGGGAAATCGAGAGGTTCTATGGACAAAGAACCAAAAGCCAAGCTATCCCGGACATCAGCCTGCACGAGATTAGGATGGCCCTGAAATAGCTCAAAAACAAAAAGGCGTCGGGTGACGATGGAATTACATCAGATCTGAAAGCGGGTGGAACACCGGTACTCAAACTCCTTCAGAAGTTCTTTAACTCCGTCTTACCCGTTAACGCCAGAAGCATGGTGTTGCTGTTCTTAAAGAAAGGTGACAACACCAAGCTGAAAAATTACAGACCTATCTCGCTTAAGAGCCATTTTATAAGCTGTTTTCGAGGGTCATCACGAATCGTCTCGATCGCAGGTTTGATGACTTCTAGCCTACTGAACCAGCTGGTTTCCGAAAAGGCTATTAGTTCCATAGACACATCCACACGCTACGGCAAGCTATACAGAAGACAGAAGAGTAGTGGCTTGCCACTATATTTAGCGTTTGTGGACTATGACAAAGCCTTTGGAACGATCGAGATATGGGCGGTGCTTGAGTCTCTTCAACAATGTCGTATTGACTATCGGTATGTTGAAGTGCAATAACACCACCAGTACAGGAGCAGATTTCGAAGGCAATTCCATTGTAAAAAGACGTGAGAAAGGGAGACTCAATCTCCCCGAAACTATTCACTGCCGCATTGGAAGAAGCCTTCTAACTCCTGTAATGGCAAGGACTTGGCATCGACATCTTCACCTACCGTTTTGCCGACGGTATTTTGGTCATGGCAGAATAGATGGAAGATCTTAGCATGATGCTCGAAGGCCTCAATCGTGTCTCCCAACAGGTGGGCCTTAAACTGAACATGTACAAGACAAAGCTTATGTCAAATATTTATGTGGTGTCCACCCCATTATCAGTTTGGAAGTCAGTTCTAGAAGTTATTGACGCGTACGTCTACCTTGGTCAAACAGTCCAACTAGGCATTTCCAACTTTAAGAAAAAGGTCAATCGACGAATCCATTTCGGTTGGGCAGCGTTCGCTAAACTTAGCGACGTCTTCTCGTCTAAAATACTTCAGTACCTTAAGACGAGAGTCTTCAACCAGTGTGAGTCGCCAGAAATGACATACAGCACTGAAACTTGGTATCTCACTATGGGCCTCATTAGTATGTTCAAAGTCGCATAACGAGTTATGGAGAGGGCTATGCTAGGGGCTTCTTTACGAGATTGAATCAGAAATGAGGAGAACCGTAGACGATTTAATTTTACCGACATAGCCCACCGGATTAGCAAATTGAAGTAGCCGTGGGCAGGGCTCATAACATGCACAACATATGGCCGATGGGGCCGAAAGGTTCTCGAATAGAGTCCACCGGTAAGCGCAGGACATCCACCACAACCACAACACAAGATGAACAGATGATCTAAAATAGACTGCAGAAAAACGCTGCATGCAGGTCGCTTCCAACCGGCCCTTTTGGAGATTGTTGGAGAGGCTTATGTCTAACAGTGGACGTCCTATGGTTGAAATGATGATTACGATGATGAAATCAACAGAGATTTTTAATATCAATAATAATTTTAACTTAACACGAGAACGTATCAACGTTGCTGCGTATTTTTCTTTATTTTCCAAGATCATAATATGTATATTACTAGATGATCTTTCGAAAGTTTAGGAAATAGTAAAATTATAAGAAGTCATCTTTCATCGCTGTTTTCAGCCTCTGGCTATCTTTGTTACCACTTGAGAACAGCGATGAAAGATGACTCCTTATAATTTTGCCTAAGCTTTCCAAGAGCATACCTACTTATAATATGATCTTGGAAGGGTATAAAGAAAAGTACGCAGCAATGTTGACACGATCTAGTGAAAAAAAACGTACAACGAAAAAAAAATTACAACCCTTGTAATTATTTTTTTTAACTTCCTCAAATCAACTTTTAGAGAAAATTAACTTTCTAATATCAATAATAATTTTAACTTAACACGAGAACTTATATTTATATTTTTTAATTTAAAAAAGTTACACCATCGTTTTTTTTACATTTTAAATAAATGTAGGTAATCTACTCGGTAAAGCCTACAATGACTATTCAAATCGTTATTGTTGTTACTTTACTTGTAAACCTCCATAGGTACAGTACTACAGGTAAAATATCCGAAAAATCCGAACTATCCGAATACAAGAAAATCCGGATTTCAAATTCAACGGATATCCGGATAATTCGGATATCCGGATTGCAAGCCCTAATTTAGATCAATGCCTAGATCAATCTGAGAGTGTATCACTAATCACTATATATGGAGGTATATGGAGTTTGCGACGTTGCCAGACTTCTCAACATGCAAAGGTAGATTTCTGAACTTTGTCGATAAATATAATACTTTGTCACGTTCTGAAATATGCACGTAATTGAATAACGTTAAATCATTAAAAATATTCTAATCGATTTTCAGTAGACCGCCATTTTTCCGTTAGGGTGGCTGTCCGTACGTAGCACGATTTTTTGTATAGATAGTATAGATACCAACAGAGTAGAGATACGTGTCATGCCTACGTCCGGCCCCTGCCGAGCTCGCAGAGGGTGCGAAATTAGATTTTCCGCTCCCTCGCTTCTCCCTCCCCCCGCGTCCCTAGGGGTGGATTCCCTCCTTTAGAAGACCTTGAAGCGGGTCTCGGGAGAATAGCGTATCAGCTGTTTATATTGAGAATTTATTGCTTATCGCGTAGTAATACAACTACTACTCCAGTGATTTCACGGAGCTTCGACCTTTTTGTTCTTCAAATTAATAAAATCAGCTGACATAATTAGCTCCGCCCCAGATGAACATCGAGTTTACTTAGAGATGAGATAATGGTAAGGTTACATCGTGAGGTCTTGGAGATGACAAGACATTTTAATAGTGCGTTTCTATAACTATTCATTACACTAATTACGCTTTAAGTAATTGCTCGTCACATTTGGAGTTGCTATGACAGAAATAAAACAGTAATTCCAGCATTTCAGCCGTATGATTGACATGCGATGTAATTTGATGACAGATCTAAACATACACGCTACGTTGGTTTTCGCTGTCAAAAATAACATAGGAAATGTAATAATCGTTTTGTGTGGTATTTGCCTGTGGTTGAGCTTGTGTTCTTAGGTTTTTTGGAAAGTCTTGTTTTGAAACGTCTGATAAACCCACCAATTACAGGTAGGTAATAGGTATAAACTTTGTCATCTTTAGCAGGGTTGATAGAGATGTGTCACGCGGCCAATCAAACAGTATTTTTGTTGTTAAAATACCTAGCAACTTTGGAAAAAATACCGTAAATTTATTTCAAATTCTATTCCACATGAACAGAGAAAATTTTCCTTAGAGGAACAAAAAGCAACTTTTCCTTTGTTCAATTTATTGATTCTACTTTTTACCACAGTCGCGCTAACTGAAGCGTTTAGAACTGAGGTCCCCACAGAACCCAGCCTCGTGTCGCTGCGTGACCTCTCGAGGACGTGCCCTCTAGAAGCAATTAACTACAGTCCCTCCAGAAATACCGTCGACCTTGTTTGCCCTGTTGATTTTATTCTCTCAGTCACTCAGAATGATTTAGGTGGATGACATAGCGATATTATTTGATCGCTCATTATTTCTATATGAAAGAACTTTTACACACTGTTCGATTAGAAAATGAATGCTTTACCTATAATTAACCCATGACGTAAATAATCAGGGAATTTATGAGTATGTCTGGTACGTCTCTATCCGTGGTATAGAGCATGGTAGATATTTATTTAAACAAGCAGACCTATTTTAAGTATGGTTTTCATTATTATTCACACAATCGGTAAAGTTGTGTTTCATTATGATCTCATGGCTGTCTGTACTGATTCCCAGAACACCACCGAACAGAATGTATAAGCAATGTGCTCTAATCGAATATCGCAATGGCGTGTGTGGATTAGCAAACACTTGTGAAATAACCTTTGGCATGATTTGCAAACATGATGTTCGCCAGTGATTCACAATTTTTTTAAATTATCCACTTTTGCTACGGCTTTATAAATCCATCTCTTTTTCTTACATACATTTTAGTTTTGTCGTAGTCAATTGCACAAAAAGACAAAAAAAAAAATACTGCCTTTGCTTGGTATGTTACAATACAATACAAGTCACATTTAAATAGTCTGGCACCTTGGCTAGGTATTTATTTACTTGCTATGTATAAAACCTTGACAAATAAGTTTTTGCCATCTCAACTGGTTTTTCCTCCCTCACCAATCTGCTCATGTAGTTAGAACAATGCTGTTGCCTCCGTGTGCGTTATATCTAAAGATTTGATAATGTTTTTATTGGGTCGGAAGCCGTTGTCGATCTGCCAAGTCGACGTAACCCACCCCGGTTTTATCGATCCGGCCTCGTGGAAGCTTCAGCCTCAGTCCGGCTTAGAAATGGATTGGGAGCGGAATCGCTTTTTTATTTGGAGACCCTGGCCGGTTGTAGAAGAATATTCAAGAGTTCTATAAGTCTTCTTACTTACATTACTTCAATAAATGAAATTCGTAAGAAATTTGGTAGGTACCGTAGTTTATCTGAGTAAAGAACCACTATTGAAAGTTAACTATAAGTAAAGTAAAATATGATTTGTCTTTTCTTTATTAGTAGACGTTCAAGACACTTAGAATCGTTAAATCTAATATGTTTGTGAAGATTCGAGGTATTTTTCTCACGAACAAGTCTTAGCTGAATGTGCGTCCGCCCCCGCGACAATGGCGTTTATAATTTTACCTTGAGCCGATGATTATATCCGCTTTGTGTTTTTTTTTACTTCAAAGGTGTTTGAACTGACTACACACGTATTATTTGCTCATGTGTCATCTCTACCTGCACCTGCGAAGCCTTTGTTAAATTAAAATGCCTGCCTTTTGATTTCGAGACCGAAAATATTTTTTCTCTTTCAACACTCTTGTACCTATGTGTTTGTACTAAAAGCCGCGAACCGTATGAAGGCTACTATTGTTGCTATTAATTTAAGTATCCCTATATAAATCTCCATTTGCATATTAGGTAGGTAGGTTTAATTGGAAAAACTTCGAGATACTCAATGCTCGTGTCCATTGGTTTTGTTGGCTGTCACCACTTCTCTAGTGAATGTATATTATGTGCCAGCTTGGTAACTATCCAACAGATTCCATTGCTTATAACTGCTACTAAATTACGATTGAGTACGGTTTCCCTAGCATCACTATCATCATGTTCTGCATGTAATTCCTGTCTTTCTACATAATATATCTGGCTACGTTGTTGCGGAGGCGCCTAGGCGTCACTGTTCAATCGAGAGATACGATGCATTTCCGTTTAGCAGGAAAAATTTCAAACGCACAGAACGCGTGCTTGTGTTTGCGCACTTTCATTTAGCCATGTGTGCGTGTTGTGCGCCCGGACAGCGCCAGACGCGCATTATCTCTACATTCCACACACCTACATCCAACAATGTTATAATCTGTTCCACCCACACATACATATATTAAGCAAAACCCAAATACATGAGGACTATTTTTGAAGTTAATTTTGCCTATTGTCTGGTGGCCCGTGGCCTTGTAGGACAAAACCTTCAATTTGTTACGAAGACAAAAGTCGTCCGCTGTTTTTCTATAGTGGCTCGTGTCTGCAGTAATATATTTTTATGTGTCATACATAACTCATAGCCTTTAACACGAATATGTACATAGTTTGTCAGACTGGATGGTTGCCGCATTCGACACAAAATGGCTGCCAGACAAAATGCTTCATGGAGATAGTTTTATATTGCGTTGTTCCAGAGATGTGACACAGCTTACATACCTATTTACTTAGCATTATAATCAGGTAGAGAAATAAAAACTAGCATAAACCTGGTACCTACAGAATGTTATTGTCAGCATATATTTTATATACCTAGTAACATATCTACCATTGTGCTAAAATTTGCATATATTTTTTTTAATAATCATAGGTACTTACTACCTATATTTCATTCATACTTACTTAACTATAATATATGCTTTTCAAAGTATTCTGTTAAATTTAACTATATCTACACTAACGGGTCGATATTGTTGCAAAACTGCAATGGTTTTATGTTCTTACCAAGAATATAAAATATACTTACTTACCTATAAAAAAAGTTTTAAAAAAAAGCACTACAATTTCCTATCAGTCTATATTTTAAAGTATACTCCATGTACCTAGCTGACGTTTTATACATACTTAACGTTTCCGGTAATTTTGTATATGTTGCAGTCAAAACTTTTAACCAGTCAAAAGTACTTTTGACTAGAAATAAAGTCATGTTTTTTTTCAATTGTTACAGGTAATTGGGGCCACAACTTGATGTTGAGTTAAAAAATATGATCCAACATTACCAGAAAAGAGCATAACGCGAAGCATTTACGAATTCGAGCATTTTAAATGAGGTGACAATATCACAAACCTGCGATCTAGATATGCTAACGGGCACTATATTTAATTAATTTTATTTACGTTCTTATTATACATCCGTTTTTAGTGATTTAGTTTAATCACCATTAGTTTATTTTTGTTTAAATTAACTATGCTACTAATATGTTGACATGCAAACTTTTCAAAGTTGCAATGTTTGAAATTATATGCCACTTAATTGTATTCATTTTTGTATTGCTGATATTAATAGATTTGTATATTTTTATATACACGTTTCTAAAATGTCACTCCTCGAAACTCTTTTCACATGCTCGTTTCCAGCTCAGTCAAATCAAAATCATAATATTCTAAGTTGTTGACACATGCACTACGTTCGACGTCTCCAGCGCGACTGCCGCGGAATTCATTCAACAGGCGATGAGGATGTGGGCGGGGCGTGCGGGTCGCGACGTCATTGGGCCACCGGTCGGTCGGCAGCGATGGCCGCCACCGCACTCGGCCAATGAGCGGATCGCGAGCCGAACGCTCGTCCGGCAACTGCGACGTTGCCAGCTCTCCAGAAAAAAATACCAGATTCGACCTTCTTAGGACCCCCGGTTTTTTTTTGTTTGGCCGCGTTATCACTCGGGAACGTGTAGGTCCTTATCCGTGAGATGGTGGTCTGTGTGCGCAGGTGGACTAGTGTTGTGTTCAGTGACATATAATGGTGTGGTCTGCTCCAGCAGGCGAGGTGTTGATCGACATCATATCGAGGTATTGTTTGTGCTTTCTGTAACCGTGAGTCATGTGATGGCGCGCCGGTGACGTGTGCGATAACTCCACCACAATACTAGGTATTTCAATTCCGGAAATGTAACAAATGTTGCGTTATCTCATTTACCTATAGGTTTAGGTACCCACTATTTTTGTAGGTGAAGCTTTATCTTCCGGTCGAGAGGCGGGATGCACACGTTCCTGCCTGCCAGACTGGCCTCCTTAAATTCTTTTCGTATTTATCTCAGGTCATTGACATGTTATACGTACGTAGATAGCATAGCATACCTACCTACATATCCCAAATGATATATTTCACTTCATCAATAATTTTATTAATATTGCAACTTTCTATATTCTACTTCCTACGCTTGCTAAAATTAAAATCAACATAGTGCAAAAGAGAAATCTACCTTTAATTTCCCGTTTCGAATTTGGAACCATGTGCATTTTGGCCACATGTTTCCGGCCAGAATTCTTTATAAAAATGGTCACACGTATGGCTTGAAGGTTTGCTGCGATGAATCACACACTTTTAATAAACTACATGTTACATGCTATTATGTTAAGTTGTATAGGTATATATACCTACCTACTTTATACGTTACTAAGTCAATCGCTTAGGTAGGTAAGGTATGTGTCAACTTTAACACATGTCAGTTCTTACGTGTAGGTAACCAAAGTCGCCCTTAAGAGATTTGCGTTAGTTACCTTTGACCCTGTATCTAGGAAAATATCTAGAAAATTAAAAAAACACCTCACGTAATTTATGGACGCCCCCTAATGTCATGTTCATACAATTTCATCTTTCCGCAGGCGTTAACGCTAACAGAAAGTGGGTCTTGTCTAATCCCCCAGTGCAGAAAACCGTGATCAAGGCACGACACCCAAGGTCGTAGACATGGTGTAACTCGATTGTTCACGTCGAATCACTTTGAACTGTCATTCCATCTCCTCGAACGCCCTCGTTACTTGATTGGATTAACCTACGAGATGGATCTGTGGCGGAGTTGGTGACCTGCACCCTTATTACGTAACTTTTCTGATAATGGCTTAAGCCTCCAAAAATCTTGACATCTTGAAAGCCAGACCTCGGGCCTCAAGTCTGGTGACCATGGGATTCGTCTGCCGCATGCTGTCTTGCTCAAGCGCATGGTGCGAGTCAGTTGCCGCTAGCAGGACAGCATGTGAATACCATTGCCACCAGTCTTACATTACACCACGGCCCTGGGCTTCACGTAGCTAAGACTGGCCTTCACTCTGGACTCTGGCTTTCATGAACGTGAAGGCCCTTATCAGACGTGGTGATGGCAGGTGCTGTTAGACTACCACCAGGTTACGAGAACGAGAGTCCTCGTTCGAGAACTAAGTGGTCCGACATCATCAAAAAGATAGTAGGTATCATTAATTCACAGTTCATACAGCAAATACCTATAGGTACCTAGACTCATTCACTGCAATAAATCAATCCCTCATTACAAAATATTTATATATAGAAAACTACTTGACCTGCAAAGTTGAAATTTGACTGGTAGATTCCGTCTCGTGTCGAAATCCGAAGAAAGGGTCGAGAGATGTACCTACCTATATAAAAATCTACACGGACAGCATCTGGGTAGGTACCTAGTTGGTTTATCAATATAAAACAATCTTATTGACTAGGCAATGAAAAGTTTATTTTTATTCTTCTAAACCCAACCTCACCATGTAGGTATCTTGCCTACTGAGTAGTTACGTACGTACGTCCTTAGTACTGTTGTAGGTATTTTGAGGTCAAGCCGGACTCCGTAACTGCTAATAATCTGTGGCTATCAGATTTAATCTGCTTCGTGACACGTACGCCCTTGATCAAACCCAATGATAGACTGGCGATTGGAAAATACCAAGTTTTAGTACGTAGGTACCTACTTACTAGGTAAACCTACTTAGTATCTGGTAAAGAAGTACACGTACCATCCGCCTGGTTCCTACCTAGGTACCTATAACCTTCTACTTCTAGTTCAAATCGTGAATAGGTACTTGAAGTAGGCACTAAAATGTTTTGTTTTGCATCTAAACAAAAAAATCAAAAAGGGATTAGACGAAGGTCAGACGTAAAGTCTGGCAGTACCACAGAGTACTAAGCACAAATAGGTATACCTACGTTACGCACCTAGTACCTATTTTTCGAAAAAAAATCATTTCGAAACGATCGGCATGTATAAAAAAAAAAACTGGCCGACCGCCGAAGTACGAATATTTACGTACCTATCGAATTCCATACAAAATTAGATTTTGCGACTTTTTATGGAATTTTATACGCACTTACTTATTCTATACGTAGGTAGGACTAGGTAGGTATATCGCCCACAACAGGCGTAAACGGAAAATACAAAGAAATATCTATCGAAGACTTAAAATAACTATACCTATGTGTAGTTAATCTAAGATCGAAAATTATAAATTTTTGGGCTAGGTAGGAGTACTCATGCGAGACTTCTGCGTCTAACTCCTTTGTCCGTTATTATCAACATTATCATAATGATGATGTTATGATCGTTATTATGTTGTACCTATTATTAGGTACATCATTACAAACTACATCATCTTGTTAGCGTAGGATGTCCACCCACAAAAAGGACAGAGACCGCAGGGAAACGCTGGATGCAGGCCGCTTCCAACCGGCCCTTTTGGAGATCGATGGGGAAGGTCTATGTCCAGCAGTGGACGTCCTGTGGCTGAAATGATGATTATGACATCATTTGTACGCGATTATTCATCGGTCTGCGCGTACACGACCAGGTTCCTGTCATTCTGTCCACAATCATGTTAGCCAAATTTAACGAGTAACCAAAGATGGGATTTTACCAAATCATAACACATTTTTACTCGCGTAACTGTAAAATGTACCAAATGGGTAGGTATTCATATCTGTTTTATGTGTTTTGGTCGGGTCAGTCGGCTTCCATACAAATAAATGCGTATTGCATCACGCCCCGCCACGCTGATGGAAAACACAACCGTACATGTTAGATAACAAGTAGGTACTTAATTTCCTAGAGTGCCCTTCGCTCCGCGTTGAACACCAAACAAACTTCGAAAGTAAAAGTCGTGCATACATAACTATGTATAGATACAGACGCTGACTGCATCGACCGACAGAGTTCTAGGAAACACGGCGCGGCGCTCTGTGGGTAGATTACAATCGTAGCCAAGTATACCTACTATACATAGGTATTCTGTGACTGCTGGTAACTGGTGAAAGCGCGGTGATTATCCTGCCTACTTCATGCTACTTGACGACGGTTTTCGAGGCAGCTGGAACACTGTGCAACAGCTCTCGGTGCACTGCTATAACATCGTCAACTATAATTATAATCTAACTAGGGGCTAGTTAGATTACTACTACTACTAGGACATACGACGAGCTGCAAAGGGAAAGCATATTTCCGTCTGTTTTTTTTTACGTTTCTATCTAGGTACTTTTTCAACGTGCTTCTATACGTTTTTATATCAACGACTTTGCTGCACCTATAAAAATAGTAAAAGGGGGTAGGTATTCTTAATAGGGTATTTGACTACTTTTGGGAAACTATTGCACATTATTGTCTGATATAAAATAATGTATACTGCATTTATATTTTCTGGATATCAGTCGTATTTGCGATATAAATCGATGTTAAAGTTTGAATAAAAAAAGATCGCGCCAAAACGCAGACCTGCGTCATAGCTCCGATCACGTGACTAATTGACGTCACACAAAACAAAACAACTGCAGCCAGGCTGCAAAAGTTTGATGATTAATTAATTTCTAATAGAAGTAATGGTTTATAAATATTGTGTAGTGCCAAAATGTACAAATACTTCCATAAAGACACCCGAAAAAATATTTGTTCCTGTTCCAATGGACCCAAAACTCCCCATAACTCGAAAAAAGTGGTTGGAATCAATCTAAGGTTGGAACTAAGTAGCTCGTAGAGAACCCAAAAGTATTGGAGCTAATTCAAGTGTTTCTATGTGCGAAGATCATTTTGAGGTACATATTTGAGTCTATATATTTCTATTATAATTTGTGTTTTTATTGCATTACTATTTTATGTACTGTTACTTTCTTTTTAAACATTGTAAAGCTCGACATAACCTAACAAAATAGTGATATCCACTTCCTACAACATACTTTTTGTACAACTTGATTGAATGTTTTGCTTGGAGAACAATTAAAAATTAATACTGACATTGTAGTTTTTACGTTTTGAGTTCTGCAGCGTAGAAACAATGACGTGGATTATTATTAAACAAATATGCAACCATAAAAACATTAATTTTGGGTAAGTTACTGCTGTCTGCTTGCACAAAATGTTTCTCCATTCTTCTCACATTTAACCTCCGGACTGTTTTTGGTGAAAATTTCTGGATAAATCGCTCTCAAAATAGCTTTACAACATTAAATTCGCAAATATCAATACAAAATCTGTTTGTTTAGATTTGTGTGACGTCACTAGGGATGAAGCCAGTTACAGACCGTTTTCGATCACGTGATCAAATGTCGAAAATACAGTTATTTTAATCGCGTTTTTTACAAAAAATAAGCATATTTTTATCAAAAAATCAATGAAATATGCTTTTTCATTATGTCATGTTTATGGATGGCGTCAATTGGCATAATATTTTTAATACAGTCAAGTACCCTATTCCCGGGTTTCGGCACCAGCTTTTTAATGTCATTTTTGTGCATTATACTTCGACCAATATAAAATGAATGTACGGGCCATAACGATTGAACTTTTTCAGTAAAAACGAGTCAAAACCGTCGGACATATACCTACATCAACACCTGATTATAACCATAAATATGTACAATACATTTGTTACAAAAAATACCTAAATAGCGGTTTAAGCGGTGCGGGGAAAGCACACAAAGGCATCATTTTGTCAGATGTTTCGTTATCATGTAACAATATTCAATGTTGCACTTCTTACGGCTAGAGACCGACTGAAACAAAGTGAGCGCCGGCGCTCATTTTGTAATATTCAAAAATGCGCTTCTACTGGGCCTGTCCATTAATTTTATTTTGCTCGAAGCATTGATAAATACTTAAACTACCTCTGAGAATTTAGGTTTTACCAACCTGTGTAAATTCTAAAGTGTATTTCCAAACAGAGAAACATGAAATGAAATGAAACCGGCGCAGTTCACATTCACACGCCCGCGGTGACCTGGATACAGTTTGCAGCTCCCAGGCCGCGAGTGCCGCCACTCGCGTGCGTTCTATCTAGCTATACCTACCTACACGCCATTCTACACAGTTACACTCCGGCACGGACGTAACTACCATTCATTTTAAAGCCACCATCTTCAGCCGGTGGCCTTCTGCAGCATAGTCTCTCTTGTACCCACTCACCCCGGGCCTGAGCAATCTTATTCAGGGTGTGTAGACAAGAGCCACTTTCTGTTAGCGTTCACGCCTGCGGAAAGATGAAATTGTATGAAAATGACAATGTCATTAGCTAGAGAGAAATTCTTAAGCTACTGTCATTTTCATACAATTTCATCTTTCCGCAGGCGTTAACGTTAACAGAAAGTGGCTCAAGTCTAGAGCCCCAGGGGCCTTACGGACAACTGCTATTGCGGCACCAAACTAACGTTAAATCCGCTCAGTTGGAAAATCACGCAAACGTGAACGTTAATGCGCCCAGATACGGTTTGCGGTCGCGTGATTTTCCAACTGAGCGGATTTAACGTTAGTTTGGTGCCGCAATAGCAGGAATGTTAGTGTCACGCACAGCGCATATTGAGACCCGACGTCCCGAGCAATGCCCGAGCGTAACAAAGGATCCTAGAATTGTTCAAAACGTAGCGAGGGAGTTAATATTTAGTTAAAACTACAAATACTAGGAACACCACATGATTCCAGGGGGGTTAGACAAGACCCACTTTCTGTTAGCGTTAACGCCTGCGGAAAGATGAAATTGTATGAAAATGACATTAGCTTGACATAACATCTCTCAAGCTAATGTCATTGTCAATCTCATTTTCATACAATTTCATCTTTCCGCAGGCGTTAACGCTAACAGAAAGTGGGTCTTGTCTAACCCCCCCCTGACCTGAGTATGCACACAAACTCTCACATTAGTAATCTTATTGTGATACAACTGTAATGCCTGTTTGATGTTAATATTCAAAGGAGTAAACAACACACAGCGACAGTTGTTTTGGGCTCATTTTAAAGTCAATTTTTTAAAAACAAAACGAGACTTGAATTCTGCCGACAGACGTCACGGCCGTGGGGTGAACGACACCGGTGTTGACACGCGATACCCATTAAAAAAAGAAATCCTAGAAATATACTGCTAGGCGAACTAGATTCCGAACTAAAATGTTTTCGTAAACTAAAATCTTTTTAGAATCTCGACCCGCGGGGCACTGCTCATATTTTGTGTGATAAAACTATACAGACAGTAGTTATCAACGTCACCAACATTAGGACTGCAGACTGATGACTGGACTCTGTCATCGTTTGCATCGTTCGCTGTCAGTCTGTGCCACAGCATAATAACGAACTGCGCCCAGCAGTATCCCTTGCTATCCAGGGACCATGGTTTACATCCTAGAGGAACTACTCATTCCACAGACTTCAAAAAGGAGGAGGTTTTCAATTCGACTGTATGTTTTTTTTTGTTTGTTAATTAGGTACCAAGAGTGAGCAAAGATAATAAATTTGATACGTTATCGAATTCCATGTAAATTTTTAATTTCAAAATTGAAGTTTGTATGGAATATGGAATTCGATACGTGTTTTCGTATCGCATATTCGTACTTCGTCCACTGTTGTAGTACTAACAGACATATGGATTTGGTTGACGGACTGCCGGGCGCCGTCTGACCAACGGGTGGGAAAGAGAAAAACTTCTTTCTCTCCCGTTTGTTGAACGGCGGTCCGTCAACCAAGTCCGTCTCGTCTGGTTAGCACTATTACTGAAAATAGTGATTCCGGATCCGGAATACAAAGTCGACGTTTCATGTTCAATGTTTTTTACCTCCTAAGCTTAGCTCCCAAGTCATTTTATACTGCACAAAAACTACGATCGATGTTATTCACATTGTCATTTGACACTAATTATAATTAATTAATTACCTTGTTACTTAATTTCGGAACTGCCGTCCCGATACCCATTAATTCTATTCAATGTTAATTTATTATACGTAATGGTTGTTGTTAACATAGTTTGCACATAAACCAATTACTTAGTCTTTCCTCTTCTTTAAATTACTGGGCGCACTGAGTTATACAGTTTTTAGGGTTTCGTATCCAAAGGGTACAAACGGGACCATATTACTAAGCCTACGATGTCTGCCTGTCTGTCTGTCCTACCTTTAAACGGCTGTATCTTTCGAACCGTAATAGATAGCCAGTTGAAATTTTCAAAGAATATGTAATGTTACGGCGGAAAAAGTCAAAACGAAAAGGGACCCCATACAACAAATCGTGTTTTTGTATTCGCTCTAATAGAAAAACGGTAATTAATACCTACTTACAAGCGTCAAATTTAGTACGGTAATAGTACACACTAAAATAGGTATAACAACAAATAATAAATAATGGCGAAGTGCAACTCAAAGACAAGTTTCTGTTCCTAATTGTAGTAGAATTTCTTGCTACTAAAACAGAATACCTACCTACTATTCACCATGCCATGCCAGCCTCTAAGTATTGATCCACAGCTAGGGATGTAAGTACCTATGTACTATCCATTCTGCGGCATAACATGGCTCTTATCTAAAACTCCATTTCATTTTTTTCCACATTCAGAATATCAATGTAATCTCTGATTCCATTAAAGTAGCGCGAATTTCTTGCATGTCTTTGTTTTGAAACTCAATTTGAAACCGGCTTGTCTGGTTTCCATTTACTTATTTCATGTGAAGTTTCTCAAACAACTTGATTGTGTTCAAAACTGAGCTATGTACCTACACGCAGGAGGGAAGTACTTTCATCCACAGAAGAGACAATTTTCTGTGCTTTCATCCGTCTACATTTTAAACTGCCTATGAGATAAGTGTCTAAACCTAGTGTTAGAACTGTAGGCACCCGAAGGCATCTGACATACCTGCATTTATTACCTACGTAACTTTTCTGGGTTTCACGAAACCCTGTCTTTCATAAATGTGAAATTAGTGATGGCAATTATCAGAGAAGTTACGTTATAAGGCCTTTGATCAGTTTTACCTTCAGTTCTACCTGATTGGTTATAATGTATAGATATTAGTCTCAAATTATCTATCAATTCTGAATTCAAGGTGTAGACTAGGCACGCGTACGGCGGCGGGCGGCAGCGGTCAAATTGACTGAAGCAATTCGATATGAAAACTAAACGCAAATGGAAACTATTCATGTGTCAGAAATGCGCAGATTTTCCTTTCAATGTACGGTGCTGATTTATCACAGCACACCCACTATACTTTATCAAATGTCTGGGACTAGCTATTATAACGAGCCATCCAAACGATGCTCGCGTTCAACTTAGTCGACGAAGTAAGAATATTCGATAGGTACCGGAAAATACGTAGGTATCGAATTCCATACAAATATTGAATGATGAAATTTAAATGTGTACGGAATTCGATACATATTTTACGTATCGAATATTCATACCTTGTCTACAGCTTACTCTGCGTATGCTCGCAGTCTGTATTGACCGCCTGGATATTGAAACCAAGTTGTTGAGTCGAGCCAGGAGCGCTACAAATTCCTAAAATAACGTCAGAGTTCTGAAGCGTAAGTCCATATAAGCGCCGACGTGAAGCCAGAAGGCTCTGGGATCAAGGAGCCGGTTTATTGTAGGTACCATGCGTAGATAAAACAAAACTCCTGTTTAGCTCAAAGACAGCTGCATTTCGCATCGCCTCACAACATGTCTGTTTTGAACGATTCTCGGAACACACCCTGCACTTGTGATCGACGGGCGCTTACTACAATAAAAAAAATACAATGAATGCTTTCTCGAGTGCACTTACTACCTAACCTAGAAACGAATAACGCGTAACTTAGAGCCTATTCTCAGAACGCTACAGTCGAGTTTAGTTTGTATTATCGCGTTAGTTACGTCGTTTGTTGCAGAGACGAATGCGTTTCGGAATGGCGAGTGTACAAATGTATCACACTTCAGTTTGGAGCGTATCCCCAAGCAGTAAAGCCGAGTTTAGTTGGTGGTATAGCGTGAGATACGCCGTTTGTTATTGCAGCATCCGATGCGTCATGAAATGGCGGCGGCGCGGCGCGCAGGTCATCGTGCTAAGCGCTCTATACACAAGTATACGTACAAACAGACTTGTTTGATCCGATCTATACGCAGCTATGGCTATAGAGTTTTACGTTACGCTGTTACCAGCCGTTTGAAGGTCACTGTTGTCGGAGAAACTCTGCTTTTTGCTACAATATTTTTGTAATGTTGGTACTAACTAATGTAATGTTTGACTCTGTTGGATTTCTTCGCGTTGCTTTCGTAAAATGTGACGATACGCTCGTAGATGTTGCTACTGCTTAGTCATTGTTAATTTCGATAGCCGTTAACAAATAGGTATCATGAGAATGTTTGGTTTTCTGTTCAGTACCTACCTTACTACCTACCTACCTAGTTACCTTCCTATTAGCTAATATCTTAGAACAATTAATATTATAACATTGTGAGCTAAGTACCAATTTGTTTGAACTGGAAGAATGTCTAGATGATTTATCTACAAATCCTACGTCAAATAGGTACGTCTTACCATATACAAAAGGAATAGTTTTGTCTATGGTCTTACGTATCGAATTCTATACAAGTTTCAATTTCGAAATTCAAAATTTGTATGAAATTCTATACGTATTTTACGTAGCGAATATTCGTATTTAGCCCACAAAGATAAAGACCGACAGGAGCACTATGTTGAATTACTTTCTAGAATGGTTTATTTTAGTGGCTGAGTCATCAGAACAGAAGCTTCAGACTGTGACCGCATGATAGCTAGGTAGGTATGTAACCATTTAATTCCCAATATAAATTACCTATATTGCAAATATTGCAATACACATTCCTTCAAGTCTTCCTCCACACATTGTAACTAACGTTTTGGTCTTCCTCAGAGCTTGGTTATTATTTTTGTAGTATTATTTCCTTTGTGCTCTCGATTAGTTTTATTGTTCTGAGAATACAGGTCTGCAAACTTCTTCATCGTCCATACGGTCCATACCATACCCCACCACTCTGCTCGAAGTAAAATATGTATATACCTAGTTACTGTGTAAGATCTTTTACTCCCATCCAGTGGAGTATTGGGATTTTATCTCCTAAATAGTATTGAACTCTGCAACTAAGTATACTGTAGGTAGGTATATGTTAAACCAGCGTTCATGGAGCAGTTATACCTACGCAATTAGTATTTGTGTGTCTTCCACTATTTCCCAGGCTTCTTAATTAACTGCGCCATTTTGCCATACCGTTACATCATGAAAATTAAACAGTCTGACTCAAATCTATTTCTGAGAGCAATCATAATAAACAAAGTTGTTTTTGCGAAGTTAATTACCTGTTTCCTCAATATTTTCCTTACTTAATTTTGCTGAAGTGGTAGTCGTTGGTCATATCTGCCGTAGAGTCGCCATTGTGAAATTTGAAAAGTACTGACACAAAGTCAGGTTTTTTTTTAAAGCCTAGACCTTGTTGCGTAGCGCTCTTTTTACAGGAATTTATCCTTTAGTAAATAGCCGGACTAAGTTCGAACTTCGGACATATCTGGGCGGGGATGCATGATAAATTGATAACGCACAGGGGGTCTAGACAAGAGCCACACACTGTTAGCGTTCACGCCTGCGGAAAGATGAAATTGTATGAAAATTACATTGACAATGACATTAGCATGAGAGAAATTATCTAAAGTAATGTCATTTTTATACAATTTCATCTTTCCGCAAGCGTGAACGCTAACAGTGTGTGGCTCTTGTCTAGACCCCCAGGATCGATAACTGTTGGAGACCAAACGTAAAGAATAACGAGTGGAAAAGAAAAGCCGCAAAGCGGGCTGAGCTGAACCTTGGAAGAGGTCTGCGTCCAGCAGTGGACATGTGAGACGACGTTGTTGATCGGTTTTTCGAATGGGGAACAGGCACAGAATCCCATTATTAAATTAATAAAATTAGCTAATTAATTCATTCAAGTGATGTATTTCTTTTTATGTGTATTTTTAATGGAAAAGAGAGAAGATTGTCCAGAGTGTCCAGATCGAAGGATGCTTTAGTTCGGAGTTTACCTACGCCATGAGTTCCGCGCCTTAGCCTCTTGGCCCTTGTTAAATAAAAACAGCAAAAAATTTAAAAAAAATAGAGTCATCCAGTAGCTGTCAAGTGGTTCCCCGCCGTGACAATATAAATAACACTTGTCACGCCACAAGGTCGCGCATGTGGGCGCCGCGGCGACATGTGTGCGAACTCGCGTGTGGGATCTTACTTTAGTACACTTTCAGCTTTACATGGATTCATGTTCACCCACTACTACTACTGGGTACGAGCGACTTGTTCACGGCATGCTGGCCGGTGCTGTGTGAGCCTCGTCTATTGCCCGGCGACATTCTGGACGTCCGCCCGTCCGGCCACCCGGTTCAGTATTTGACGCTGATATTTGAGGGAAGTTTTCTTCTGCCTGTCCTGTACCTCGACGTCCTCGACGTGACCAGAACAGGGGTTCGATTTCCTCGCGTTTCCTCCACTTCTTACAGTCGGTTGTTAGCGTTTTGCTTGGCGAGTTGGACTCACGGTTGGCTCGTGTGTCGTCTAACAGCTATTATAAAAAGAAAGTTATCTGTCTGTCTTTTTATTTATATGACACGGGAATTATTCACCTCTGATTAAGTTACTCCGACTATAGTTTCCTTGTTGAATGCGTGCGTTATGACTGTCTGTCTGAATTTTGCAAGTAAACAGATCAGATATCGATAATGGAGTGTGTATACACATTTTACAAAATCCCGGCTCGGCTTCCACATTTCTTGAGAAATAATATAACCTAAGCTTAGATTAGTAAGTAGTTAATTCTAAGAAACTAAGTTTCTTTCAGGTCACAGTGAATAGGTATCATTTAGCTTGCATTCATCTTGCATCACGTCGCGAGTTGGTCAAAGACGTAAACATGTTTAAAAAAATATTGGTGCATTTTGATGTGTAATTTGCCATTAGTATCGCGAAGCGGACAAAAACCTTATTTTATTGTGTTTGCAAGTTAAGCTGGCCGGTGTTCCGTTGAGTTTCTGAATCACCTGTATGGTTGGTTAGTCATTCACAATAGATGTGATTCATTGTTAGTTATCGTAGTTCTGTAGTCATCCGACCTTTCAAGAGTTCTTGGTTCATACTGTTTGCATTTGAGAAAGGTTATTGGACGATTTATAAGACCGGCTGGATATAGACAATAGACAATAGACAATATTTTATTTGTAACAAAAATCCATACACACTTAGAGCTAGCTACACACAAATTTAAAAGTAAAAAAAGTTGGACTTTTGCCACAAACCGCGTATAGTGTTACTATCTGCCTGGATTGTCCGGACTTTTAGACCTTTGTTCGTTTTAAAGCTTTGGGGATGTACTCTGCTCTGTTACCACTAAAGACGTGCACATTTGAATTTTGTGACTAAAATGTTCGGACAGTTATTGAATTATTAGGTCAGGACTTAGGTTGGAAGGGATCATAGCAACAGGGGCGTGTGTCCGGAACGATGCAGGTACAAATCCCGCTGGTAGACGTATTTTAAACTTCTGACTACTTGTGCATCTTCGAACTAGAAGAGTTAGGGCAAAGGAACTTTGACCAAATCCAACTCCCACCGCGTTGGTACCCAGTTATTGGTGACTTATTCTTATTAAGGTAAGGCGCTGTCACACAATAATACATTGAACTGTAAATTGTACAGTGTTATACCTTAGAGCGTGTATGTATGTGTATGGAAATGGATTTATTATGGAAATCGACAGCTATTCCGATGAATTACGAGCGCGCAGGGGCGTAATGAGGTCATTATCGGGGCCGGGAATATTGTTCGCAGTTTTGAATATTCTACCTATATTGTTTTTTTTCTTACATAAGTATCAAGGTAATGATTTTTGTTTCTAAAAAAAAATAAGATAATAAAAATGGACGGCTGGCAGTAGATACTAAACATGGGCATCGATTCTGATGTACTTTAAACTAAACTAAATTTGACAGCTCTAAAATTGTTGCCATCCTTCTTTCACATATTAAAATGAAAAGGGACGCAGATAATTTTAGTCCTGTCAGATTGGTTTAGTTTAGTGAGCGGTATGACAGAATCGACGCCAAGTTTACCAAAAGGCCAACACTAAGAAAGAAAGAAAGAAAATAAATTTTATTCGACACCTTTACAAAAACTTATATCTACAGGATACAATCAGTGTCGAATGGGTCCTTCTCAGTATTAATGCACTAGTAGCACAGGACAGTTTTATTATGTTCTAATAACATGAATCGTTCTGGGGGTCGGGGGAGTGGGTCAAGTTATACCTACCCTACACAAAACTCCACAGCAAAACGACTAGACCGCGTACTTTTTGCCACCAGACGGCAATTTACTCCAAACAACCACCTCCGATCCTCTATTATTTTATCCACTGTGTACAAAATGTAGTATTTCGTAATAATACAGCAACGTTGAAGTTAAATGCACTACAAAGTACAGGGGACATGTTACATGGCATTCATTTCAGTATAGCTTTGTCAGTGATTGTGTTCAAATTGCACATTAGGCCGGATGTCGGGTGATTTTATAACGAGCGAGCTACTTGGACTGTCACGACATCGAAACTGTGGTTACAATATTGTATATCGCTTGGTCCTGCGAGCTTCGGTCCATTCTGTGCAAACATTTACTAGCTTTACCTAGTCTGTGATTATGACAATATAAATTATCTTTGGTTCTGTGCTACTGTCGCCATAGAAAAGAAAAAAAACCTGATTTTTTCCTTCTCTTTTCTGTGACTGTCTCCTAAACTTTTGACAGCAGAATTATTTCGGGTCTCGTGAACAGACCAGTTCACAAGGCCATAGCCAGGAATTCATTTCAGGGGGGCATCGTAACTCCCAAACGCAAGGATGTTATATATATAGGTATACATAGGAACGTCGACTTGTCCCATTAGAATCTGAGAGCTCTCTTCCCTTTCTCAGTACAGTACCTAAATATAATCCATATTGTCAGTGACAAAGTACCGCTACGGACCACATTAAATGTACCACCTCAACTACAAACACAATACCTGCACACTTACACGTACCGGCAATAAAACAAATAACGTAGTGGACATCCGTTAGAATCAGCTGGTGACGCACCGCACCGACCAGCCATCCCGGTCGCACCATGTGACTCTTATTTTTGAGTACGGCCCTAATCCGGCCCTGGACTGGATCTATTTTATTTTACGTAAACGTAAACTAACCATTCGCTTCATGTCAGGTGAGTAGGTAATTATCGTCAGAATTTCAATCGTAAATAAGCTTTATTAATTACAATAATACTTATTACATAGGTACATGCTGTTTCGTATTCTTCCCAGCAAACTCTTTCATTTGATACCCATATCATGATGGTAGATAAAAACATTTTGTCAGCCATCTTGGGGCGTTCGCCATATTGAATTTATCATCTAGGGCCAACGTGTTTGGGAAAACAAAGCCAACGAACCCAAACTCGACGGGGTTACGTCGTTTCGTTTAGGAGTTCCCATGGCCGCCTTCTGTGTCCATCATCAGACCAGCTCGATGTTAACATAACATTGCATTGTCACCGAACTTACATCAGTATGCCAAATTTCAGCTCATTCGGTTGAAGATATCTGTTTCATTCAACATTAAGTTCCAAAATTCCACACTAACAAACATAAGTACTTACATACATTACAAGTTAAATAAAACCTTGTAAAAAATATGATTTTGCTTAGACGCTTCCATTCCTGTTTGAAATACTTACTATAAAAAGATGTATGTACTCATTGTGAACAACTTCTACTCGTACCTACACGAGACAACAACCTGATATCGCGATTTTTTTGCATCTACTAAATGTATAGAATAATGCGATTTCAGAATTGGGTCCATTTTAAAAGTTGTTTTTTAATGATGATTACAATGACCTCTATTCGGCTTAACACCGTTATCTTACCCTCTATACTATAGGGATTTTGATGCCATCCTTTCATGGACGCCACCACCACGCGCCCGAGTGGTATACCTCTAGGAACCTCTAAAATATTTTTAACGAAAAACCAGCAAATAAGATCATTGAGAAAAACCGACCGTTGCCTTGTTGACTAGCCAATATTTATAAAGCCTTAATTTTTTTGGATACTGGGACGGAGACGGTACTTTTTTGAATGTACAACCCAATAAGTTGGTCATCTAAAGAGAGTAAAATATCGAAATGAAAACAATTAATTCATTACCAGGCATAAAGAAGCTGAAACAAAATACATAATATCTCATGACAAAGACACTAACGACAGTTAACTCTCAGGGTACAAAGGTGGCGGCTTGCGACTCCGGCGTGGTAACAGGTTTCATTCAGGGCCGAATGTAACATTACCGACCAGTCCAGTTTAAACTAGCAACAACTTGCCGCAATTTATTACACGTGTGACGTTTTTCGTGCCTTGTATCTTGTATAGTACTTTGGTATGTAAGATTGCCACTGACTGAGGGTTCCCAGGGATTCGTACCGAACTCTAGGGCAATATCCCAGAAGAATGTTCACAGGTTTAGTTGAACATGATCAGATGCCCAAGTCTGACCACTCACGATGTCGCGATTGTGTTACAGGGGTAGAAAATAGCTTGCGACGCGAGGAACTTATACAAGTCTGTTGCTACTCTTTAGTTACTGCTATTGCTACTCTGTAGTAACTTTAGTTGCAAGCAGCGCCAGCGGAATAAGGAAAATACTTGAATATACAGCATCGCGTGTTAAAATGTGCGCATTCCAATAATCGTACAATTAATGCGCATTTTGTAACATGATTTGATGATTCAGTGTTGTTGGTAAATGGATTGGCGTAATTAGATCGACACGTGTACGAGTCGAGCTACTGGCCGACAGCTTATGATAAGAAAGTCCTTCTGTTATGTCGTCTTTAGGAAACAAATATAAGTTTATGTTTGTGTTTGTGTCTACCGCTGGACGTAAGCTTCTCTTAACACAGCGTTCACATTAGAAACGCATCCGCACGCCTTCCACGAGAAAACACCTCTAGCTTGTTACATTCTCAATTGCCCTAACATTTCCGTAACAGCATTTTTATCTATAGCGTATTTATGCGAGTTAACTGATAGATAAGATGTTGGTTACACGGTGGAGGTATTCACTTTGCATTTTCCGTAACAATAGTGTGGTGAGGTCAGTTCTGTATTGTTTGCAGGCCCGGGCAATCGGAGCATGGTCACGGCGGCGGGCTGTCGTACGGCAAACAAGCAGGCGTGGTCCCGGGGCAGCCGCGGCCGCCCGCCGCGCCCTACGCGCCGCACCCCTACCCCTCCCAGCTGCGGATGCACCAGCCCGGATATGGATCGGCTCCACTCTCCTACAGGTCAGACAAGAACTGCTTCCTACCAATGTAACTCAGGGAAATAGCTGCGTTTTTCACTTTTACTCAGATTCCTGGGAATGGGATCCAACTGGGAATATCCACGGATATTCGCTATTTCACCTGAACTTACACACATGCTCCGTGTTCCTCTTAAACCCCTTGGGATATGTTAAATGAAACTTGTAGAAACATATGTCGGAAGAAACAACGGTCTTATCTAGAGTCTCTGACAGTTCTGACACCCCAACAAGCAGGGATATCTCCGTCAGACAATGGTAGGGGAATATTTCCTACACACAGAATGCACAATATAACGGTTGTACCGCGCATTTCCTCCTGCTAGGGACGTCCCCGAGGAACGACTAAAGCGCTTGGCTTGTATTACTAATTACAACCCAACCGTCCCGCTTTACTGGAGGACTTATCGCCCCCACATCGAATAAAAGGACGTTCCACAAAAAAATATCTTTAGCCAGTCATGGCCAGGTGTTAGGGCCCCGGGACAGCTGTCCAACTGTTTTGTTAAAACTTGTCCTGGTCAAATCTCACTACTATATGCTACTATTAAATGGCATGAAATTATTGTTTGTGCAAAATAATGAGGTATGCGTAATTCCGCAATAACCAGAAATCAAAAGCAGGAAAGGGAAAAATACTCTCAAACAGAAAAGCGTTTGTCATCACCACATAGTTATTTGTTTATTCGTCGGATGTTATTTAAAGACGCACGAAGCCGCGGGTGGTCGTTGTATATCTGAACGGTTTATGACTGACGTTCGCCTTTGATTATCCTGAATCATGGAGTTATATTTGGAAGGGAGTTCAATCAAACGGTTTGAAGTTAGCAGCTCAAATCAGCAGTAATGTTTATTCCTAAATCGTTACGTTACACGCAAAAGTTATCTTAAAATGTTTCAACGAATAGTTGTCTTCATCACCTATTGTTAACCCCCGACGCGCAGACAGGGTTATAAGTCTATCTGCTGTGGGCGCTGTGGCATCACAGACCACAGTTCCCAAACGGCTGAACCGATTCCGGTTTAGTTTTTGTTTTAAAGAAGACTTGATCAAGTGTTCTTAGTTATGATTCAAGAAAATCTGTTCCGCCATTTGAACATTATCAGCTCCTTTATAAGAGGGTTTAAAAAAATAACAATTTATACTTGTTCAGGTAGCTGGTGGTAGGCCTCTGCTAACGTACGCCGCTGAGCGCGGACTTCAGCTCTCAACCGCGAGTTTTTCTCCACTTTCTTTCTTCAGGAAATCTAACCAGCCATCTGCAACTTCAGCTTTCTATTTCTGTCGGTAACTTTACTATTTGTCGGATACTTATGCGCATTTTGTCACTCAGAACCTCCCAGCATAGCTTTCTCTATAACTCGTTTACTGTTAGTGTTTTTGCCTCTCATTTGATTTTACACCAGAACTCGTAACACTAGGGCTTGCTAATAAGTCTACCCGACTAGCTAGATATCATCGCATTGTGAACGGCCATGATGCGGTCTAAAGACGCCATCCCAAGGCACTAGAAGTGGAACGACAATAGGTATACAAAGCAGACAATGGATTGTCTTGCTGGGTAACGACATTGTTTACGTAGATGCCACTGTGCGAAATGTTAGCGTCGATTCTGTTTACCGTTCTCTAAATTAAAACATAATTGTTGACGTGACTAAAAAATGTTGTCGTTGATATTACTAAAAATGTTGTCTTTGATATTACTAAAAATGTTGTCAGTGACAGTGCTAAAATTACAATTACAATCTTAATTCCAAAGATTCGTACAGTTACCGATTTGGGTCGTCGTTTGTAATACGTAATTACGTACTGCCCAAGAATAGAACTCCCTGCCGTCCTCCTTGTTTCCTGAGAACTACAATCTAGGCACCTTCAGGGATAGAGTGAATATATTTCTTCTTGATCAACGTGTTCCATCCTCGGCCACACCGTCGCTTACCATCAGGCGAATTGGTGGCCAAAAGTATTATTACACTATATCTATATTTAAAAAAAAATGCGGTGTGCTGGGTGATCCTAAATTCCTCACCCTATGATGATAATTATGATCGTCCCGAAACTTGTTGCTGAAATAAACTACCTATAATACGAACAAATTTTACAGTCCGTTTGATATTGATAATTATCTAAAAATGGCTATAAACCTCTACGGTTTTAAAAATGAGGAAAAGCGTCGGAATCCACGCGTTCCGAGATGTCAGGGCTGGCTGGATTGAGGGCAAACTTCATCTATCAGGTCAGGGGGGTCGTTGAACCGATGAGTCATACAGTATGGATCGATGCCGGGAACTAGGTCTGAGATTACGCTACGAATTAAGGTTATGTTATTGATTCAATTCGTAATAGAATTGCCATTCAACTTTGAACTGTAATTTACGACTACAATTACCTGTGTAAATTTGTAAATTACAGTTTTTATTTTTATCAAGGCGATAAAATATTATTATGTATATAAATAAACTTTATGGTGGGAACTTCAAAATACTGCCACTATTATTGCGCGGCACTTACCACCAGGTGCATAATTAGCTCAAACTGTATTCCTCTTTTCACTGAAAATAATGATTTACTTTAATAATCCTAAACTAAAAGTGTTGGTCCTTCGAGCTAATATAAACGCTAACGCGCGAACTAAACATGAAGCTAATATAAATTATTAGTTTTTTAGTGCACACTTGTTTTATCAAAATTAATACAGGTTAGTCATAAAATGATAACAGAAAGACGAGTGAGTTATTTATGCATTTAAGATATAGTAGGTTCGTAAATAACTCTGTGACAGTTGTCAAATGCACCCGAATTAACCTCTTCACCTGGATCCCTTCCAATGGTTATGAAACGTGAAACACGATCAAAAATAACCTGACTGACACACAGACTTACAAACAGAACCAAAAATAAAACTTGTTTGGCTGACTGACAGAGACATGTCAGTACAATTCGGGACATTCGGGACATTTTTGCACACACGGTCATCTGACCCCAAACTAAGCAAAGCTTGTGATATGGCTGCCAGAGACTGATATACATACATATATAGTTTTAAATACATACAATGAGGGGCAAAATTTCTTTTAGCAGAGATTTAATATTTTTTACGCGGATAAGTCTGCGTTTGAACTCCAACTCGCGTGTTGGTAAGCGACGATGTGGTCGAAGATGAAACACGCAGACTTAGAAGATACCTATTCACTCTGACCTTGAAAAGGCCCAGATTATATTTATCAGGAAACAAGGAAGCAGGCAGGTTGTTCCAATCCTTGGCCATACGGATTAGTAGCGTAGTATCGAAACGTTTGGTACGTATCCAAGGAAAATCCACAATGTATGGGTGGTAGCTACTTGTCCTGTAGTAGAATGGGGGTGTCATGTAGCTAATTTATAATCACAGATTTTCTTGGATACTCGATCAAGTCACCTTTCAAACAATAAAGAAAAACTAAATCAAAATAGTCCGTTGGTCTAGTTGGTAGTAAACCTGCCTTCTACGCTTGAGGGCGTGGGTTCGATTCCCACCCAGGACAAACATTCATGTGATGAACATTTGTGTTTGTTCTATATCTGGTTGTTAATATCTATTTAAGTATGTATTTAAAACTATATATGTATGTATATCAGTCTCTGGCAGCCATATCACAAGCTTTGTTTAGTTTGGGGTCAGATGACCGTGTGTGCAAATGTGTCCCAAATATTTTATTTTATTATTAATAGGTTCAGCCGTTTGGGAGCGACGTTGCCACCGACAGACACACAATTGCACAGACATACACACACGTTTAACTAATAATAACCCTCTTTTTGGGTCGGTGGTTAAAACATGCGTATGTGAAAGTCATGTACAAGAGGTCAGCTCGATGATAACAAATAGTCATTCTGATTACATGCAAAGTTTCAAATCGATGCCTACGACAATTACAAGTTCCAAGATGAAGCATATTGCAGAATAGAGATATGGTAACCTCCTTCTAGAACTGACGGCCGGTTTGTCGGAGGTTTATATTCGGCAGTGACATCACTCCAGCGGCCAGCCTGTCTCGAGTTAGTATGTGCTCCGGCGCACGCGCACGGTTTCCCGTTACTCTATTTGCGAGTTGTCGCGTTGCTTCAGGAATGTAGGTATGACATACTTGTTTAGAGCGTGATTTTTACCTGACTTGTTCCAACTACAATATTATATTTATGTGTTAGTTTTATTTTTTAAGTATTATCTCAGGGTGACAAACGCAGT
Organism: Agriopis aurantiaria; assembly: GCA_914767915.1. NCBI lineage: Eukaryota > Metazoa > Arthropoda > Insecta > Lepidoptera > Geometridae > Agriopis > Agriopis aurantiaria. The sequence continues at coordinate 411,046 of OU612002.1, read as the reverse complement.
GCATTGTCTGCGCAGAGGTTTGGTGGGTTACCATAATCTCATAACCTTACATTTACTTTTGTCTTGCTCTCTCATTAGACGAGAGAGCGAAACAAAATTCAATGTAAGGTTAATAGAAGAATGGTTTTCTGTTCTGTTGAAGTTCTATATTCTGGGTGGCCCTGAACTGTTATGCGTGACGCTTACCGTCAAGGGAATGACATGCTCGTTGCGTCAATAGTTGCATTACAAAAAACTTAATTGGTTTGTGCCATTTGCCATTACTTCGTTTCGTAGGCCTTGGTATCAAACATTGTTGTTGACATGTATTGTATTGAAACTAAGCAATATCCACTTAGTATGTTATTTATTACCTACAATTCGGTATGTAAAGTTTTTTTTTTTTTGTATTTTTTTTAATATTTTTATTTCGTAGATAAGGCTATTTTAAGAAACTAATTTAAATATTTTTGTTTTCTATTTAGTTATTTTACAATATTTTTTTGAAAATTGAAATTATGTGACGTCACCATATAGCACAAAATTTCGTTGCGTTGAGAAGCCTAAAAAAGCACCCCATATTGGCAGCCCTGAAAAAAACCAGACAGTCAAACCACAGAAATGAAAAAATATTATATTCTGTGTGACGAACAGTGTGTCAAATGTATAATATTTTTATTCTTAAAAGGCACAGAAAATAAAATGCTACAATGTGACGTCATTTAGAGGTCAATGAAAGTCGAATGATTTCTTAGTTTTATGTTAAAATAAATGGCATCTTATCGTTTTAAAGGGTCAGAGTAGAAAAATAAGGGTTAGTAACATAAAATCTCGAAATGGTTTTGGAATTGGCATAAGTAGGTTAATTTTTTTTAGCATACCGAATTGTGGGATTGAGCCCTTCACATGGCAAGCAAGCCAGCAGTCGTGCTGACTGGAGGCCATTGGTCTACCCTACTTATTAGAAGACCAACAAAGGTGCAATCCAGACGCGAAACAGGGACGCTTCAAAAATACTAATTACGTCAATCTTGACCACTTTTAGCTAGGCCTCTGAAAGTAAAGTGACACATTTTTTCATACCGTTGTTTACTTTGCATCTGACAGAGCTAAAAAAACCTTGAACTGAGCATAGTTTTAATTTAAAAAACCCACTAATAACAGTGCAGTATTCAGTTGTATGGTCAGACTTTCAAGTTTTATCACAACAACACGCGCTATGGCTGCACGTTTCTCGATAAATCGATAACACATTTGCCGATAGCGTCTCAACTATTTTGTATTCTGTGGCGCAGTACAGTATCGAACTGGGTCAAGGCGAGGTTGATGACCTCTCAGTAGGTGTGCCGAGTAGTTCCCAGGACGACATAGTGAGTACCTACAGCTCGGGTAGAATTACCTATCGTAACCTTCACTATACAATGCACCCGGACAGGTGGGCGGAGGTCTCCACGGAGTGGGCGCTACCGTACTCGCGACCCCCACAGGCTGCCCCCGGACCCGATGGCGCGACGAGGGTGCTGGCTCAGGATAGAGACCAGTGGAAGGAATTTAGGGGAGACTTTTGCCCACAAGTTAACGTAAAAAAGCATTACTCTCTTCGAAATAGTGAACATTTTGGCATAACTGGACGCGGTGGTAGCATGCACATTTTTTGGAGATTAAAGAGAAAATTATCCTATTTCACTTTCCGGTCCTCCAACTAATTACGTACCTTGCCTGCTAATCACATCGATCCGTTGTAGACACTTTCTCATAAAATATTAGTAGGTTAGGTACCTACCTACTTTTATATTCAATAGAAATCAATAGAATTCAATGTTTAAGTATTATAGTAATTTTTCCCATAGTTCTTATAGTTCCATTCCCTACTTAGGTATTATACAGGGTTACGCAGAAAGGGTGTACCAAGCCGAAAGGGGTCCATACCATAGTACCCAATACCCGTCATTATGAACAACTACTACATTATGGAACAAAACCTAAAATCGCGAAAAAAAGAAAAAGAAATGCTGTTTGTTGTCTATGCTGAATATTAGCTATTAAGTTATTTATAATGACGAGCACTATCTACCTACAGTATGCACCTCTTTCAGCTTAGTACAACCTTTCTGCGTAACCCTGTAGACACGGTTCATATCGCACGTTACGCTTTGGCAGTTCGCAAACCGGTCACCTCTCGTCCAGTAACTGGAGCAGAAAGTGGCCAAAACAGTACAAACATTAAACTATTACAATTGTAAATACCTACTCTATGTAGGTATCTAAAATGTTGTGTTGCATAGATATAGTTTATAATTAATACATTTTTACAACAAAAAAAAAAAAAAAAAAAAAACTGTCTGTAGGAAAAGTTCGATAAAAAGAAAATTCATCCATGAAGCCTAATTTTACATAAATTTACACCCTTAGAATGGCCTTCGAGCTGTTTTTAATGGGTCTACCTTTGAGATGTAGGTATTCAATAATAAATAAATAAAATACCTATCATCAGCAGCCAGAAGACGTCCACTGCTGAACATAGGCCTCCCCCTTTAACCTCCACACTGAACGACAGCCTGCCTTTTGCATCCACTGGATGCCAGCGACTCTTACATACCTATATAGGTACCTATATTAAATACCTATATAGGTATTAAAACAAGAAAACTACATATCCTATTTGGAATAGAAAAAAAAAAAAAAAAAAAACCACTTACAAATAAATATACCCCAAAGTAAAAACTAATCTAAAAGCCCCTCGGTGGAAGGAAAAGTGGCCAGTATGCTGGCAGCATCGCCACGTTGAATGGCTAAATAAATGAAATCATGTTACAATCGGCGAAGATAACGCGTAAGCGTAACATACCAAACCTACAAAAAAAAAAAACAGGCGAATATAGAACCTCTTTTTTTGAAGTCGGCTGAAAACAACAGTTTTCTGTCCAGTGACCACATACCATTACTGTGAGGACAACAAAATAACTACAACCCCTCTCAGGGCGATCTAAAAGAAACCTTACAATTAAACGGCAGAGGCGCTAAATCGCGCCATACGGCATACGTGCGCCGAATGTGTCAAAATAAAGGAGCTCGCCGTGAGCTCGCCCGACTCAGGACTGCGTAGCGACACGCGCCACGTGGGACGCGCCGCGTCTCGACTCTCGCATGTCAAATAAAAAGTAAACAGCGCTACCACAGAATAACTGATAGTTAGTGAGCGACTGTGGCGCCCCCCGCCCCCCGCGCCGCCCGCGCGCAGCCTTGGCCTTCTGCCGCCATGTGATGCGCCTCAGAATAATCGCATTGCGTAATGTTAGGTATTTTTACACGACAGTTATTATGTTCGATTAATTTTAATAGCTTTGTGACACAACTCAATCAGCGCGCCCAGTCATTGGATGGGTGGTCGAGACTGAGCATACTTCTTTGGAGCATACTCATTGGACTGAGCTATCGTTTTTGATGTCACGTAACGATGATGCTGTCATTATGGATGCACTAGGCGAGCTGTGAGAACCTCCTTACTGGTCAACACGCAGATATCTACTAAGTTTATAGAGTTATCGACACGAAAAACACAACATCGAGATAGCTTTTCATACATAGCACATAGCCTACACGAAAAGAAACCTAGCAGTACCCCGATAAGAGCCAGTGTCAGTGTCCGCAGTCAGTCAGACATCACGGTGGAGCGACGTGATTCACGTGATCGGGCGCGTGCTCTCAAATTGGAAAGCTATCGCAGACACGCCAACGGGTCGTTAGCTTTGTTGCTTCCTGCGTTTATACAAAAAAACTTGTGAAACTGATATCACGGCGAGATCGTCAAGACATTTCATGCCGTATTCTCTTTCGTACTCCATGATGATCTAATAATAATAAATGCAAGTGTGTCGGTGCGAGTGCATGTATGTGTGTTGTGTATGTTTGTTGCCCAGCTGGTGGAGGGTGGCTCATACCCTGGATTACCATTACCATTAGGGTCATTAAAGTATAAAATACTGCCAGTTTGAGAACGTCGATCTATTTATCATTTAAAAGCCAACCTCTTCGGTCCAAAGAGTTTTCTTGCGGTTCCAGAAATGACAATGTCATGTAAAAAAAATGACAATAAAATCGACGTCACCTAAATAAACAAATCGGCAAGCTACCAATACTGAACTTTGCAAAACGGGAAATGTATAAAAGCGTCCGATCACGTACTATCCACATTAAATTGAAGCTCGCATTAAAGTTCAGAATTGCTGAAAATTACAACAAATTGTATTGGATTAAATCCAGAAAATATCTACCGCGGTTGTTGAGAAGAAATCTCTTTATTATTGTTTGAGATATTTTTAAACCTGCGTCGCAATTTGTTGGGATTGGGAAGGTCAGTTTTGCTATTCTCGCTCTGAGATTTCAATTCGGTAACTTACAGGAAGGGCACATTTATTTTTAATTAGCTATAACCGAGCTTCAAGTAAGCTGTGTGCATTCAATGGATAGTAGTCTTTTTTCAATCGCATCCACACGGTATGTCATCGCAGATGTCAGCAGTAGCCGAGTTGAATGGCATCAAACCACATCTTAAGTTCTTGAGGAGCGTAGATGCAAGTATACTTCACAGAAGTCATGATGTGATGGCCGTTGTTGACGAGGAATGTGTTCTCTGGTTTCAGGGACAACAGCTACGCGCGCGGCGGAGGCGGCGCGGTGGGCGAGTACCGAGGCAGCAACCGCATGTCGATCCTGGGCACTGGCTACCTGCAGGCGCCGCAGCCGGCGGCGCACCACCCTCCCTCGGCGGACCCGCCGCCCTTCAAGAAGATCCGCATCTCGGCCGCGGAGCGCGCGCCGCTCACGCCGCTGCCGCACCACCACCAGCCGCTCAGAGTTGATACTAGGGCAAGTTGATACCAACAACACTTTGTTAAGTTTACCAGAAATCACTAAATGTGGCGATTGGCTAAGCTTCAACGGCTGAATTTAGGTGTCTACTGTCTCCTCGTGACGAGTTTCGCCGTAGTAGGCACACTACCGTCGACTCTATTCTAGCTGCTTTCACACTAGTATGTATTGGTGTTTGTAACCTTCAACTACTACTAGAGAACGCCATCGGGCCCTATCTCGCGCTGTCTTATGCCAGTAGATAGAAGGACAAAAACAACTTGCATAGAGATCCTCAAAGATAGGAAGGTGAAACTAAAAAGGGTCTGAATTGGATTGGTGAACATTTTTATCAGTAGTTCTAGTAAAATATGTTTAAGTGACCCGCATGTCTGCTAGGATGCCTATGATGAAGTTCCTTCTTTATATTTTCTCTTCATCAGATGCCACAAGATAGTGATAAGGGCGTTTGTGCACTGCGATCCGACTCCAGCATGTCTCGAGGTCTGAAGCCGTAGGACGGCGCACTCTTCCAACTCGGGTCGGATTAATGCACAAACGCCGTAAGAATCTGATTACCATTTAAAAAGATGAACCCTCAGGGACTCTTTCGTGAATCAGACTCTGCCTGACCCCTTACCATGGATTCTTGTTATTGATAAAGATTAAAAAAAATAACTTATTTCTGAAATTTGGATAATTTTTAACCCTTTGACTGTGACTGGCTAAAAAGATTTGACATGTCCACTTCATGTGTTTACTGAAACTTATCCTCCCAGACATGTTTGCCGAGGAACAATTGCGCCACCACTACCTTTTAGCGCGATTCAGCAATATTTAAAGGTTTTTCGAACGAATGATAAACGAATCTTGATTTTCTTGTATTCCGGGTACATTATTGCCAAATCAATAATTCTAAAATGGCTTGTCTAAACTCCAGCAACGAATCGCACTAAGAGGTGGCGGTCAATGATCTTAGACGTGGCGGTACATCTATAATCATTAAAAAAGGAAAATATGTAAAGGAAGCCTTAAATAACAACCCCCGCTGGTTACAGGACCCGGTGAGCTACAACACGGTGGAGGTGCTGTCTCCGAACCCTCCTTCCGAGCCGACGGTGGAAGACCAGAGCTTCCGCACCACCAAGGATGACCTGCTCCAGCAGATATCTAAGGTAAGATACCTAAACATTCGACCCCGGGTTTTCTTTGTTATAATAGTTTCTAAAAAAAAGAAGGAATTTTTTTACTGTTTCCGATGACAAATTAAACTGGTCTAGGTTGTTTTGGGCTTAGATCCAAAACAAACTAGACCAGAAAAGACTACAACGATAAAAAGTGACGCCAAGTCACGTTTCTGTCACTCAAAAGATAAACATTTTATTTTTAAATACTTCAAATTCAAAAATATTATAAACACAGGCACATTAGTAATATTACTGTTGTGATTAAATTTTTGTTTCTAATTAGTAATTTTTGCGCGCCAAGCTACGAGAAACGATTTTTATGATATTTTTTGTCATTTAGCAAAGCACATTTAGCATTGTACTGACCTCAGAAGAAGGACAGCAGTATTAACCGTGCAGAGCTGAACATTTTACAGAATCTCTGCCATTCCAAACTTTTTGGAAAGTTTCATCCATTGTCCAGGTCCTTATTGAATTTTATACAATTTAACATAAAATATGGTGAAAATTACTGAATTTTCAAAAAATCCAGGCAACTGTAATTGCTTACCATCAGGCAGGCTTTCTGCATCTGTGGCATAGAAAAAGTGGTAGCTTATTGTCGTTGTGTTGTGTTCCAGGTGGACCGCGAGATGGCGTTGTCAGACGCGCAACTGTCCAAACTCCGCAAGAAACAGGAAGAGTTGGAGCAGACAGCATCCAAACCGGCGCGCGAGGCGGAGCCCGAGGAGGCGGTGCCGCGCCATCGGAGTCTCGCGCAGTGTGTCTACGCGGACAACAGAAAAAAGGTATCAGAATCAATAAAATTTAATGGCCAAGACAATGTTAGTATTCTATCGAAACAATTTTGGAGAATGTGCTAAAGAACTACGGCTCAATTCCATCGTACCCACTCCGCTATAGAACCCCTGCGCCTCGGGAAGAGTTGTCACTGGGTGATCATCGGCATTTGAACAACAAAGGTATGATGATCACCCCTTTGTTGTTTAAATGCCTACTGCTTCGGCTAATAAATGTTTATCAATATTTCGACAGTTCAAATCACTGGCTCGTTAGTTAAGATTTCGGAATTCTTCTCAAACCAGTAAGTCTCAGATATCGTAAATGAGAAAAGAAGTCTACTTACGGGTATAGAGAGTAGAAAAGGCAAAATGTTTGCCCACATTACGACATTACTTACTAACGAAAACCATCAGAAGAAAGTAAAATAACAAGAGAGGATATGAAGGACCACAGAGCATTCTTAGACATATAAAAGAGAAGGCAAAATGTCATATCGTACAGGAAGGTCAAAACACTGGCAGAAGACCATGACCTTATCCTGCCATCCCCTTTCTACTACAGGACAAGTAGTAAAACGGCCCACTACCACCCATACATTGTGGATTTTCCTTGGATACGTACCAAACGTTTCGATACTACGCTACTAATCCGTACGGTCAAGGATTGGAACAACCTGCCCGCTTCCTTGTTTCCTGATAAATATAATCTGGGCCTTTTCAAGGCCAGAGTGAATAGTTATCTTCTAAGTCTGCTTGCTTCATCTTCGACCACATCGTCGCTTACCAACAGGCGAGTTGGTGGTCAAATGCGGACTTATCCGAGATTAAAAAAAAAACATTCAAGCTTACAAGTTACTTCACCGACAAAAGCAAATGATTCCCTAAAGGTGATCTGTGAGGTCCAGCTTTATTTATCCTCTTATTTAATATTGCAGGCGACGGCAGCGCACGCGGTGCTGTCACACCTCGGCCCTCCGGTCTCCTACCCGCTCTACAACCAGCCCCAGGACTCTGAAGTGTATCACGAGAATATCCGTCGGCACCGCACCTTCCGCAGGCGGCTCGCGCTACGGATACGAAGGCTCAAGCAGGAGGCTGAGAAGGTAATTTACTGCCGGGACCCACTAATGTCCCGCCTGGACCGACCGAACCTTCTGCAAGCGGCTCGTGCTTGCAGAACGTGGTGCAAAGAGGCTGAGAAGGGTTAATGGACGGGCTTATCTCGTCGGTGTTGCAGCTGAGTCGTTGTACCCACCTAAAAAAAAACAGCCAGTGTCGTATTTGCTAAAGGTTTACGGTTAATTTATTATTAAACAGCAAAACTTTCACAATACTCCGGTTACTCCGGTCGAAGTTCTATGCGAACCGGTTCACGAAAAAAGCTAATCCAAAGCTATGCATATTATAGCTTCGCTCGCAGCGTGATGTCTGCTCTACGGTACGCTTCTAGCTCGGAAATACAAGCCGTATGATCGAAGGTGATCTGCTACTTTACCAATGAACAGTTGTTGAGAGCTCCTGAACCTGTGTATAATTTAATTGTGTGTATACAGATACACATTACGTTTGTGTGCACACTCGCGTACACATTAGCGTGCGCTCGTCAATTGCACGAACTACTTCACGGGAAGTTTAATTCTTCCCGGGACACGGGATGTTTTTCTAATTTTCTACCCTTGGAGATTGAAGATCTTCAAAGTTAAATGAGACCATCCCCGAGTTAAAGCCTATAGAATAAAATATAGAATCATTAAAATCGGTTCACAACTGCTAAGATATCGCTTAAAACACACACAAAAATACAGTCGAATTGAGAACCTCCTCTTATGAAGGCGGTTGAAATCCCTATGTATAGCATTGGTTATTAATTTCCTTGTAATATTCCAGCGAGAAGACTTGTTAGCGGAGGCGTACAGCAAGCGAGCGGCCGAGTGGCTGCGGAGGGTCGACAGGATAGAGCAGGGACAGAAGAGGAAGGCGAAGGACGCTCGGAACAGGGAGTTCTTTGAAAAGGTACTTTATTGTCGCCGGCACTAGGTCCAATACTCAGCCCTGGCAGCGGCGAAACACTCACGTTACAGACGCACATAAACAAATTAAAGAAAATACATTTTATTCCACATTGTTTCAAAATCTTGTATCTAAAGGATATAACCAGTGTCGAATGGGTCCGTCTCGGAATTAATGCTGGAAGTCGAGGACTTTCGCCAGTGTTCAGATGAACCCTTGAGTATGCACCCGCATGCATTCCACGCGAAACACATATTGCTTGCAAAATGTTACTATACCCTAAACAAGTATTTAGAAGACATACCAGTTGTGGAATTAATCGATAATATAATAAATCACTTGGTTGCCATATACAAACAGGGTCATTATGTGATACCTACCTTACATGCTACCTAACATCTCTATGAGAATTTCATAATAATATGCAATAAATAAATGACTGAGTATTGAGTAATCCGCTCTGAATTTGCCCTGTTGTCGACCTTATTTCAATAAACACTAATGGCCTTACATAAAAACGTTACTTAAGTTAAGCAATGCTTAAAATTACTCTGACAACTTCTCGCTGACGCAAATTGTCACACGTTAAAACGAGACAGAGCAATTTTAAGGATTGTTTAACTTAAGTAACGTTTTTAAGTAAGGCCGTAAATTGCCAAAGTATACACACGGGAGAAACAACAGTTTACGATTAAACAAATGAGATCCGAGAATAAAATAAATTCTATTGAGCAGGACGCGTCCACCAGTAATATGAAAAATTCTCACTTTATTTGTTTGTACTTTATTGTTCGTCCTAGAACATTGAGTTTTTATTGCAAGTGATGATTGTTCTAAGTACAGTCATCACTTTCAATAAAAACTCATCGTAAAGGCCTGTTGGCGGTGATAAACCAAACTCGGTCCAAGCATTTATATGTTCTGAAAGCTGCAATAACATTGTAAAGAGCTAAATCAAAACCACAATTTCTGATCACTTTCGCTAGGATTTTGAACATAAAGGCGGTCTAGTTCAGAGTGTGTGGTAGTAAATACTTCAAGTTATCCAATTTTGAGATTATTTTAGTCCACGCACAATCAATGTGAATAACACGCAAACTATATAGTAACCAAGATGATCTGATGATTTTAGATTCTTCTGATTCTGATGAGATATCAGAATATGTTTTTATTCAGATTTATAGCAGCTGTCAGAGCAAATAAATGTTTGTAGCGAGTAGTGTTGGCTAATGGCATTTGCTCAGTCGGTGTTCCCCCCGGCAGGTGTTCCCCGAGCTGAGGAAGCAGCGCGAGGAGCGCGAGAGGTTCAACCGGCTCGGCGCGCGCGTCAAGTCGGAAGCCGAGCTGGAGGAGATAGCGGACGGTCTGCACGAGCAGGAGCACGAGGACAAGAAGATGCGGTCGCTGACTGTCGTGCCGCCGCTGCTGAGGGACCCCATCGACGCCTCCCCCATCTACATCGACACCAACAGTGAGTCATCACCAGAGCTCGATCATATGCTAGCTTCAGTTCTCGCTGAAAGTAAACATTGCAAGGAAACCACAGCATGGCGGCTCCGTCCAGTGTTTCCTTGTAACTTCATCTCCTCCTAACGCGTTATCCCCAGCGATTAACCAAAATGATATGACCATCAAGATCATTAAGAATACATGAAAGGATATGTCCTCACTGGACTCTCGACAAGCCTCGCTCTGTTGAGCAAGGCTTGTCGAGTGTTGTGCGCCTGTGCGACATGTTTGTCGCCTCATTGTATTATTTTCCTAAACTTGTGTATTTTAGAAATGTAAGTAATGATCATTAATCATAAAGTGTCAGAAAGGTGATAAAACAAGGTCTACTCGTAAGAGGTCCTTTCGTGATGTTTCCAAAATACCAAAGAAGCCTCCAGTAGTAGAGATCAACCACCATTTTACAAGGGCATGACTTGGGCTTGACTGTGACTTTGCTTGACTTTGACTGTGAGTATACCATGATTTATTTGATGATATTTCCGAAATCCTGTCAAGAGGAAAGAAAAGGAGGCCCCCCTGCAGGCCTAGCATGGGCCGTGGTGATAGTCCTTTCACCGTTTTAGATGTGACAAAGCTATAATATGGATCTGTTTGTCTCTTTCTCGCAGGATCAAAACGGTGGAAAGAATATTTGTTCGCGGCCCGTGATAAGCTTGCAGGTGTCAAAAATAATATCTAATAACACACGATGATGGTGTAGCTTTTATACTAATACAAATGGTGTTGTCCTGTAGGACGGTGTATGGACATGGAGGCGGAACATAAAGAGCTGCAGCTGCGCAACGTGTGGTCGCGGGCGGAGCGCGAGGTGTTCCGCGACAAGTACCTGCAGCACCCCAAAAACTTCGGACAGATCGCCTCCTTCCTGCCCAGGAAGAGCGTCCGGGACTGCGTCAGGTAACTGACGTCAACACGATGCAACTCTGCAACTTGCCCGCTACACCCGAACATTTTCACACAGATCGGTTCTTCTCGGTCCGGAACTGCTAATCTCTTGGCCAACGAGTTCTGGCGACACTGCTTTGCCAAAAAGGTGTCCATACAACACGATATTTTGCCAAAGTAATGTATTTGTAAATGTGAATTTACAAGTCAAAAGTATATAAAAGAATATTTATACAAAAAAAAAAAAATATGTAACATAAATAACTATGTCAGCTCACATTAATTTTATTTTACATATGTTTATTTATTTTATTATATTTTATTGCGACATTATAATGTCAAGAAATGGATGACCATGTAAAGTTCTTCCGATAATTAGGGCGTACAGTCCGTGTCGTACAATAATAGTCGTCAATCATCGGAACTTGCCGTAAAAGCACTGCAAGAAAAGCACAGCCAGTGTACGACCAATAATTCGTATACTTCTGAATAGTAGTACATTTACTTGCACGACCAAATAAAACACATCCAGTAATATTAGTAATGTTTAAGGGCTGTTAACGGCCTCATATACCAAATTTGACGGTTTTAAATCAATTTTATTCAGTTAAATTACAATATTTGAGCTGGAAAAAATACATGTCACCGATACATCTGCGTTTGAGTTTATGATTTGGTTCAAAACACGATAGAATAAACTTTCCTCGATCAAAAAAATAAAATAAACAAAGTCGGTTTAGTTTTTCTTTTTTCGTTTTATGCTCTAATGAAAGCTCGTAACAACCTGGAAATTGCATGTATTGAAAGACAATTTTATTTAAAAAAAAATATTTGGATAGATTTTTTATAGTGAATAGTTTCGTTTTATAGTGGAATTAAAAGCGTAAAAAGGTCGCGAGAATTTGCGCACGCCGCGTTCAGTACCGCGCCAGGCGTCATCGACGTCGGGTGGTCGGACCTATGTTCGTTTTTGTCGTTGCACTCCCCCCGCTGGCGTCCTGATTTTTGCGTGGCAAAAAACATCGTCGCTATAACTTGGCGGGGGCAGAGGGAGCGTTTTGTTGCCTACGCGACTCGGATAGCCGGCCGTTAATAGAATCTTTAATTGGCAACGTATGTGTGATGAGCACCCTGGGGCTATGGGTAAAAAATGTGTCCCAACCTATAACCTTTTTTGTACGTTTTGCTTCACTGTTCCTTTTTCTTTAATTTAAAAAACCCATTTAGAAATGTTGTCCTTCCAGTTAAGGTTAAAACGTAGATATTACTTACTTACTTGGTCAGTAATGGAGGTTTTGGTGTTGATATTCATGAACAACTTTCCGAACATGAAAAATGAAAAATCTTCCTAATATTGTTTGACTGCATTACTGTTATTTTGTTCTCAGATTTTATTACCTATCAAAAAAGGCTGAGAACTACAAGCAGTTGCTGCGGAAGCCGCGTCAGCGCCGGTCGGCGCGGAACCCGCCGCGGCAGGCGCCCGAACCCGACCTGCCCGCCGGCGTCACGACGCGCCTCCAACGGTCACAAGGTACTACTTGCAATCAACATTTGGCAAAGATATATCTGCTGCTGCGTCTTCCGGTTCGTGGTCTCCACTCCAGAACCTTTCCGCAGTTCCTTTGTTTTTCTTTTCCCTTTGCGTAGGTAGGGCTCCCACTAGATGGACCGACGACATTGTGAGAGTCGCGGGCATCCAGTGGATGCAAAAGGCAGGCTGTCGTTCAGTGTGGAGGTTAAATGGGAGGCCTATGTTCAGCAGTGGACGTCTTCTGGCTGATGATGATGATGATGATTTCTGCTGAGAAACTTGCTGAGCGTCGTGTGATATTGACATCGGGTAATTTTTATGCAATCGTACTTACTAGTGTTCCTAAACTACTTGTCCGATTTTCATGAAACTGCAGTGCAAGTACTGTTCTTTATCGATCGTCAAAATCGATAATTGCCATAGAATCGATCATAGCCAGTAGTGCCAGTACTAACCAAATGGCTTTTTATCGATTTTGCCGATCACAACTGTCAAATTAGACGATCGATAAAGAACGGTGCTTGCATTGCTGGTTAGGTATACAAAAACCAATTGGTAAAATAGTTATTAAATTTTTTAGTTATACAATACAGAAAATTATATTAGGCATCATTATTGCCAATTTAAATATACTCATGAAATTCTGATGAGTGACCAACAGGGCCACTTTAAGTACGCCCCTGGTATCCATAGATGACGGTGATCGCTTACCATTGGGTGGCCCTTTACTTTGTTCAACATCTCTCGCATACAAAAGTGGCTAAGAGTTTAGCTGTAGCGGGTGGATAATTAGCCAAGTTGGTGCTCGAGCCAAACCTTCAAAGGATCCGACTGATGCAGTTGTAAAAGCTAATACAAAACACACATTCTGCACACTTGCTTTTATTTGTGACATAGCTGGTAGCCAAAGTACTATATAAATATTTTATTTGTAACATAGCTGGTAGCCAAAGTACTATATAAATATTTTATTTATAACATAGCTGGTAGCCAAAGTACTATATAAATATTTTATTTGTAACATAGCTGGTAGCCAAAGTACTATATAAATATTTTATTTGTAACATAGCTGGTAGCCAAAGTACTATATAAATATTTTATTTGTAACATAGCTGGTAGCCAAAGTACTATATAAATATTTTATTTGTAACATAGCTGGTAGCCAAAGTACTATATAAATATTTTATTTGTAACATAGCTGGTAGCCAAAGTACTATATAAATATTTTATTTGTAACATAGCTGGTAGCCAAAGTACTATATAAATATTTTATTCAGCTCTTTACATATGTGTCGCACAACTGTCCGTTCAGTCCACAGCATGGCACGGCTGTACTACAGCTGAACTTAGTGGGAATATCACTGAAGTAGTGCTTATATTTTTGTCTGATGAATGCAGAATCTGGCCTGTTATCGTAAACCTTGAACTTACAAAATGAACAGTAAAACTTATCAAAGTAAATGAGAAACTCACCAAAACTTGTGCATGATCTGTTACCCCCCAATATGACTAAAAGTAAGTGTACCTACTTTTATATTGATACTTGTCCACAGGCACAATGCCGCGGGTGCTCTGCCCCGGCATGGAGGGCGCCATGAAGGAGGGCGTGGAGGAGGGCGGAGGCCTGCCCGACGCCATCACTTGCATACCCGTGCCTCCCAACGCCCCTCTACATCCTTCCAGGTTTGTCTTTACGATTTTCACTAGCAAGTCCCTGGCTTGATGTCAAGCACCGCACCTAACATAAAGAATTTAGTATGAAATAAGAGCAGTTTCATCTACATGGCGCTAGATGGCGTTGTTATTTTTTCATACAAATCGTGGTTTACGCTAACGCGGTCGTGTACGTTAACGCAACTAGAAAAACTCACACTAGGTAGTTCTCTAACAGATGCAGCACGCTGGGTTTTTTCATGCAGCTTGACGTGCTCACGGTGTCTACCCAGCTAAAGGTCTTCTATGGTTTTAAGAGGATTTCGGCATCGCACGTCTTGTGTGTTGAAATATATTCAAGTTTTATCAGATATCTTCAAACAAGGCAGTCAGAGTCAAGCAAAGTAGGTGTTAGTCAAGTCAGTCATGCGCTAGTAGTCTTCACTAGCTTCTATGGAGCTTCACATCATGAAAAGACATGTTTAACCTCGTTATATCATTCTCCCAAATTTAAGCTAATATATTCACATACACTCAATTGAAAATACTCTAGTTTAGAAAAATTATACAAATCACATCACATCTTTTACAACACATTTGCTTAAAAAGTGCACTTACGATATAACTGAATACATCTTTCGAAAGTTAAACATTACGGATCATACAACGGAGCGTGTGGTAATGAATTTGTCCGCACGCTCCGTTGTATAGCAACGTGCGTGTACGTTACGGTATTTTTTTAATTTCCATTTTTTGTTTTTTTCTCGCAAATGTGTTGTAAAACGTTGTATGGCACACGTGCGGATTGGTTATTACAAACTCGTGACTATGGTAAGCCCTCGACTTCGTCTCGGGCTTACATTCGTCTACTCGTTTGTAATAACCAACTTTCCGCACTTGTATCATAAATAACTATTTTCACGTTGACATCAAATATGATTAGATTGAAGCTCAAACAAAACACAAAGCAAAAACATTTATCGATGCTACGACTAAATGTATGTCAAATTAGTTGATCGATATAATGCTTGCACTGCAGATATATACTGAATGTGAATGTTATGGCCTCAACAAGGTCTGAATTGATTGTATTGTACGAATCCAGTAAGGCCAAACTGACACAAGTTTCTTGATAAACTTGCCATCTACACACGTAGCTTTTAGTTTTAGGACAATGAAAGATGTTTCATGTCACCACTAAAGCTTACCATTGACTTCACAGATTGACTTCTTTGATTCCTTCGGGATTTTATCCATAAAGTAGAATTTGCAAAAGCGCCATCTAGGACCACCAACATTAACCCATTTGTTCCTGTCTATGTTGGTTTCACGTTGGTTCTGTTAGGCTCTACGTTTCTATAAGTGGTCGCTAGAGGTCGGTACTGGTATGATTTTGGCTTTACAAATAACAATAACTTTAACTTAAAAGATGTATTCACTGGATATTCCACTTGTACTCCTATATTAATCAAGTACCAAAAATAAACTGCACTCGGTCTAAGTTTTTTAGCTCTGGCAGCTGCAATACTATTACTGTAAAAAGCAAATTGAAAACATTTTTATTTGATATTTCACTGTAAGTGTAGAGTATCAGCTACCAGCTACTACAATCTTATCGAAGTTTGCTGCAATGTACAATACGATAGATATCTCTTTATTAAAATACCACAAAACAAGAGTGTGGTGGAGGAGGATGTAACTGAGATTCATACTATCATCTCGCTCACTCTTAAGTGCATCCCTATACGTGTTTTCACTTCAATTCCGACGCAGGCAAATAAGTTATAAACGTTTTAAAAAAGTATCACAACTTAACCTGTATCACGGAATAACCGCCCCTTACCATATATCGGCTACCAGCTACAATCCTATGCTTATAAACCGAGTAAAGGTGATCAGAATTATGTTTTTTTATACAATCTACTGCAGCTGTCATTGCTAGAAAAACTTGGTTCGAGTATAGTCGCACTCTAATTTCACAGCATAACTGCCAAAAGCGTATTTAAGCGAACTACCACTCGCTCATTGAAGACCAAAATCTCGAAAACTACTTGTTCTATGAAGCCGATATTTAGCTGGTAGTATTTTTATGTAGCTGTAGCTGTGAATGTCCGCTAAAAAGGATTTTGAGAAAGTCGCGGGCAAAGGCTAGAAGAACACTGTTTTAAACTATCACGGTTGTTCACTAAAGTTATATGGTTATTTACGGGATATTTACCGTGGTAAGGTTGTGGAATGAGCTCCCGATATTTCGGCGCAGTTACACGCACCATGTTCACGGGAAGACTGAAGAATGCGGGTGGTTGGAGAACAGTTAAAAAGTTAGGTGCAGACATAACGATCTACCCTCTTTCTTAGTCTTGCCACGGTTTTGTCCACGGTAAATATCCCGTAAATAATCATATAACTTTAAAGGAAGTTACAAATGTCAAAGTTTTAGTACTCAACAAGCAGGCACAATGATCGAATGAAAGATCATATTCATCAAAAATGTAATGAACCAAAGAATCTGTATCATCAAGTAATATGTAGTCTTCAAATACACGGCAATACCTTTTTTCTTTTAATTTTTCTAATGAAAGTTCAATTTCCAAAAAGAAGTGTTCAAACATGAACGGGGGGGAAGTCCTTAATATTTTTTCTACAATATCAATACAGGGATCCGCGATTCCAGAGAGCAGCTTTTTAATTACAGAATGTCAACATCCCTCCGCTCTCTAGATATGAATTATTCACTCTGGGTGGGGTTTTTTCTCCCCCCAGTAACGCGCAAGAAACTAACAGAGACATTACTTGAACATTCTTACTTATACCCGCGTTGTACAACATGCTACGCAGGATAGTGTAGCTTTCTATCAGTAAAAGAGTTATCAAAATCGGCTCAGTAATTCCAGAGAAATCCTCCCACAGACATACAAGGTCACGAACTTTACCTCTTTATAATATTAGCATTAGTAAAATTATTATTAGTATTAGTACAACTATTATTAGTATTTATTTATTTACGGAAAACAAACAGCTTTAACAGCATAAGACATAGTAAGAAAAATAAGAATAAACAAGGCTTAAAAGAGACCGCAGGGAAACGCTGGATGCAGGCCGCTTCCAGGCGGCCCTTTTGGAGATCGATGTGCGAGGCCTCTGTCCAGCAGTGGACGTCCTATGACTGAAATGACGTTAATATTAGTTGAATATTAGTATAAATTTCGCACCGCGGTTTTGCCCGCGATTTTACTGTTTCTTAGTATTTTTAAACCCCGACGCAAACAGAGGGGTGTTATAAGATTAACGCGTGTATCTGTGTGTCTGTCTGTGGCATTGTAGCTCACAAACTGATGAACCAATTTAGATTTAGTTTTGTTTTGTTTCAAAGATGTCTTGATCGAGAGTGTACTTAGCTATGATTCAAGAAAATTTGTTTAGCAGACAGACAGACGAGGAAAGCGACTTTAACTTACAATAAGAAAATTTGTTTAGCAGACAGACAGACGTGGAAAGTGACTTTAACTTATAATAAGAAAATTTGTTTAGCAGACAGACAGACGTGGAAAGTGACTTTAACTTATAATAAGAAAATTTGTTTAGCAGACAGACAGACGTGGAAAGTGACTTTAACTTATAATAAGAAAATTTGTTTAGCAGACAGACAGACGTGGAAAGTGACTTTAACTTATAATAAGAAAATTTGTTTAGCAGACAGACAGACGAGGAAAGCGACTTTAACTTATAATAAGAAAAATTGTTTAGCAGACAGACAGACGAGGAAAGTGACTTTAACTTATAATAAGAAAATTTGTTTAGCGGACAGACAGACGTGGAAAGTGACTTTAACTTATAATAATATGTAGAGAAAAGAAAAGATTTGTGTCGCGTGAAGTTGTCATACTGCATCTGTCTGTAGTCTGTGCCAGATGTTTTTTTCTCTCTGTGTGTACCTAAAGGTAATGTGGCGGTCTTAAGTGGATGAAAGGACTCGCTTCAGGGTATTTTGTTTTTGGGGAGAGAGTTTAGTTTGCATGGTTTGACGAAGGAAGGAAAATGGCATATTGGGTTAAATTGTAATAACATTCGGTTGAAATTAAAGGTCACGGTTATGGTTCCATATTTCAAACGAAACAACATAACGGCTTGCATTTTCCAGTCTCAGAATGTTTCCGTGAATTCAGGTTCGCTCATTTTACACTAGTAGTTCATCCCGAACTGTGACCTCACGACCCCTATATCTCCGCAAACCCTCGACCGATTTTGTTCGAATAAAAATTGTATTGAAATGAACTACTTGCCTACAAATTTCGTGAAAAAATGGAACAAGGACATGCTAGTTATCGTTGAACAAATATACAAACATTCAAATATATAATCATACAAATATACAACGGCATGGCGACTTGTCTTATTAGAATCTGAGACCTCTCTTTCTTAGTACTAAGATGTCTCTTTGCTCGTTCAATTAAAACACATGACTTCACGTTACACGAATATTATAAACTAACTGCGGCGCGCGGTTGCACTCGCTATCCAGGTATCCTACAGGGATAATTCATTATTTCCGGGATAACAAGTAACCTGTCCATTAATCCAGGCTAGAAGCAATTTTGTACCAAATTTAATCTAATTTTGTTCAGACGTTACAGAGATAATTTGTGTCACACATAGGTACACTTTTAAAAACTTTTGCATTTATAATATTAGTGCGAGGCGAAAGTAACCTTTTCTGTCCCTCTATATGTTTGTTACCTTTTGCCAGCTACTGGTATAACGTACATTGATAAAAATTTGGCAGGAAGTAGTGAGCACCTTAATCCCAGATTTTATACAAAAATGCGGGAAAACTCGAAAACAATAAAACCGCCGCGCGCAGCCAGTTTCCTATAAAAAACTTTATTTACACACTCCAACATTCTAATATTCTAATTCCATTAAGATGAAATTCAATTAATTTAGGAAACGTATTCCGAATCTAATTTCCATAAAATGGTTAGAAAAGCGGCCAAAAGGCGTACTGTTGTCTAAGCCAACCTCCTCTTATATCGTCTAGCACGGGCTTTGTGCAGGGGCGGAGTCAGGGCGAGGTCTGGGGACATGTTTTAATAGCAAGTAGAAATCTACATTCATTTATTTATTAGATATCATCAGAGAGAGATTGATGGAAGATGGAGTCACGACCCTCAGACATGAGGAATACGATTTAAGGAGGAGGAGAAATCTACATTAAACTAAATAAGAATCGCGATTAAAAACGCCTGAACAGATTTTGATCAAACTTAGCTTTTGCATCATCTCGATTAAACAAGCTTTCAAATAATTATAACAAACATTGGTTTTCAAACCGTTTTTGAAGACATTGCTAACATTTATGTGGAAACGTGGCGATTACTATCAGGCTAGTGGCTTTCTCGTTTCAACACAATAACAAACAAAAAATACACACAAAAATTGTTATCTCAATCAAATGCATAATACGTTTGCTAAAGTAAAACATCTTTGGTGCCGAAGCTCGCGTCATGCCCCGATTGTCGTCCCTTTGCCCCCGACAGCCGTGTTCGAGGCGCCTGCCGCCGTCCCTGGCGGTCATGTTTGCCCGCCACTCGCCGCTCCGAGCTTCAGACAACGAGAATCGCTCAATTTTTCATCAGAAAGATTAATCGTTTAAAATTCATCATTCTTTTATTTCTCCGTTCCGTTTCTCTTGAACTTGTAAAAGAAGTGGTCGAGAGATCTCGTGGTTTTGTTGGATGCTGAGATTAGTTGGTATTCTCGATGGAACTCCAAAGAACCCTGCCTTTTATTTGTAGCGCTATCATCATCATCGTCAGCTCAGGCTTGTGACTAGCGGGTACTAATAGTGGCTAAGGTATTAAGGCAAGCAACTCAGTTCGATCCTCAGCTGTTCGCATCTAGCCATTGCCTTCTGTTCATCGTCACTCCATCCAGTCACAGGGCTTACAAGAATACTATGTTTTGTCGATTCTCGACATCATAATTTCTAGTAAAAATTACTTTTCGCACAAAAACTAGTCCAACTGATACCGACTTCGTTTATAAGTCTTGTTAGTTTTTTTTATATTTAGGAATAGGCTTGCGTTTTACCACCAACTCGCCTGATGTTAAGCGATGATGCGGTCTACGATGGAGCACACTTGCCTAGAAGAAACTGATTCAATCGCGACTTGATGACACCCAGATTGTAACTATAGGGGAACACCCTTTTAGGCAGCCTTGTTAGCCTTCGAAATTGTAATGTAATTCTAATAGCTCACTGTTGGGTTAACTTACTGCCCCCCGATTCTATTAAACAAATTTTCTTTAAATTGTAATTGTTGCGATTTTAATTGTTAAATAACTGCCTCAAAATTTACAGTTTTCAATATTTTTTTATACTAAGTTATAATATTAGGTGGTTGTATTTTTCTAGTATAAAAAAATATTTAAAACTGTCAATTTTGAGGCAGTTATTTAACAATAGGGTACTTGACTGTATTAAAAATATTATGCCAATTGACGCCATCCATAAACATGACATAATGAAAAAGCATATTTCATTGATTTTTTGATAAAAATATGTTTATTTTTTGTAAAAAACGCGATTAAAATAACTGTATTTTCGACATTTGATCACGTGATCGAAAACGGTCTGTAACTGGCTTCATCCCTAGTGACGTCACACAAATCTAAACAAACAGATTTTGTATTGATATTTGCGAATTTAATGTTGTAAAGCTATTTTGAGTGCGATTTATCCAGAAATTTTCACCAAAAACAGTCCGGAGGTTAAATGTGAGAAGAATGGAGAAACATTTTGTGCAAGCAGACAGCAGTAACTTACCCAAAATTAATGTTTTTATGGTTGCATATTTCTTTAATAATAATCCACGTCATTGTTTCTACGCTGCAGAACTCAAAACGTAAAAACTACAATGTCAGTATTAATTTTTAATTGTTCTCCAAGCAAAACATTCAATCAAGTTGTACAAAAAGTATGGTTGTAGTAAGTGGATATAACTATTTTGTTAGGTTATGTCGAGCTTTACAATGTTTAAAAAGAAAGTAACAGTACATAAAATAGTAATGCAATAAAAACACAAATTATAATAGAAATATATAGACTCAAATATGTACCTCAAAATGATCTTCGCACATAGAAACACTTGAATTAGCTCCAATACTTTTGGGTTCTCTACGAGCTACTTAGTTCCAACCTTAGATTGATTCCAACCACTTTTTTCGAGTTATGGGGAGTTTTGGGTCCATTGGAACAGGAACAAATATTTTTTCGGGTGTCTTTATGGAAGTATTTGTACATTTTGGCACTACACAATATTTATAAACCATTACTTCTATTAGAAATTAATTAATCATCAAACTTTTGCAGCCTGGCTGCAGTTGTTTTGTTTTGTGTGACGTCAATTAGTCACGTGATCGGAGCTATGACGCAGGTCTGCGTTTTGGCGCGATCTTTTTTTATTCAAACTTTAACATCGATTTATATCGCAAATACGACTGATATCCAGAAAATATAAATGCAGTATACATTATTTTATATCAGACAATAATGTGCAATAGTTTCCCAAAAGTAGTCAAATACCCTATTAAAATCGCAACAATTACAATTTAAAGAAAATTTGTTTAGTAGAATCGGGGCCCTGTTACTGTGTTAGATGTTTGCTTACTGTTGTTAAACCGCGTTAAAATCATGCTCATATTTGAATATTTCTCATTTGAGACAAGGCAAGTTGTCAGCAACGTTCTGTGCCGAGGGGGGGGGGGGGGGGGGGGGAGTGGGCAGGCAGGGGCGGTAAAGAAATGAGAATGATTCGTTGCGGCGCGCCGTGTTGACTATCACTCTGGTGATTATTAGCAGACGGTCCCGCGGGAGGCAGCCAATCACCATGCACAGATATCATTGTAGCTGCGACACGCATCCTCGACCACTTGTTGTAATAGTACAACGTTACTGTCGCGGCAGCCGACAACCATTTATGGACGAACTTTAAAATGTGGCTCCATGAATGCTCAGTGGCCGCCAAGGCTCATATAGTACTTTTCTCAAACATTGCGTGGGTTTTCACGTGATTTAGTAATGATTTAATTCCCTCCTGCCCATTTTTCTATCGGAATGCCAGAGCGGGCAAAAAAAATCGACACCGCTTTATGGTTGATATTCTGAAACCCCGTACGAAGCGCTTTGATTTTTACTGTGCGAACTGCTGTCTGTGGAATGCGCTGAATGGGTGTTCCCCGATAGTTACAATCTGGGTGTCTTCAAGTCTAGAGTGAATCGGTTTCTTCTAGGCAAGCATGCTCCATCGTAGACCGCGTCATCGCTTAACATCAGCAGAGTTGGCCGTTACAGTTTACACCCTTTCCCAATAATCTAGTAAATTACAAAGCTAATTATAAAACCAAAACAATCATGCCGAGAGGAGGTCGGGGCAAACATAATTAGCTCCCGCGTCTCTTTTAATCACTCGCCAGCGCGCCGGGCGAGGAGAGAGCGGGGTAACAGCGGATCATCGCTCTACTATGAAATTAATTATGAATCAAACTTAATTATGTTTAATTGGTACGATACCAAACAACTCAAATTCAAATAATTCGGGTTCCGTACCCACAAGGTATCAACGAGACCTTATTACTAAGCCTACCTGCCTTTCAACGGCTGCATCCTTTGATTTGAACCGTAATAATTAATAATAGATAGCCAGTTGACATTTCCAAAGAATTTATTATAATGTTACGGCGGATTAACTATGAAATAATTATAAAATCAAAAACAAAAAATAAAAGGAGGTCCCTATACAATAGGTTTTATTAAACGTATGTTTGTCTTTGCTATAGTCTAAAAACGGTAATACGTACAAGTGTCAAACTTGGCATGATTAAACAACTAATAATAAACATCGGCCAAGTGCGAGTCCGAGTCGAAGTGTTCACCACCATGCACTGGTCTATCATATATTTTTCCTCCTTATAAAACTACCAATACTAATACAATAAAAAAAAATAAAAATGAAAAGGCTTATTCGTCGTTCACATTAGTATATCCAACAAAAACCGAAAATCAAACCATCAGCGTTCAACATAACCTAACAGTGTTACCGTCTATTTGAACATCATTAAAATGTGCCAATTAATACAGCGCCGAGCCGCGGTAATTACCCGCAAACCGGGGGGTGGGTAAACAGCGGGGGGAGGCGGTAAGGCCGACAATCAAATTAATCTGATCCCCTACTGCCGCGCCGCTCTCTCTCACACGGTGTCTGTTCGTTTGGACAGATGTATGCGTTTATTGTGTCATTATATCAGCTTTTTGACTACTGACTGATGATAGCACAGAAAAGAAAAAGTTTTTTTATTTTTTTTTATTAGAACGGCTGTCAAGCCATTTTTGTAAGAAATTTGTCGTAGCCAGTTGCACCCATATAAACGAAACGTCAGACATTCGAAATCAGTTAGCAACTGTGAAAATGCCTTGACAGCCGTTATAATTTAAACAAATAAAAAAAACTTTTCTCTGACTGCAACTGTTGTCGGTGTTAGTAAATATTTTAGTTTTTTTTCCCCTTGGGCACAACATAAATAAAAGCACAAGGCTTGAGGCAAACACGGCCATTGTGTGGATGCGGTATCAGAAAGGAAGCCGCAGACTCCCCGCCACTACCTCATCCATAACGCACCAGTCAATACACACAGCAAACAGCGCAAATCAAAAACTCTGCCCCTCCTCACCCGTTTTTGATTGAAATGCTTTTAATTAAGCCAATTAGGAGTATGGCTCGGGTATGTTTGCGCAAAAATCTAAACAAGAAGTCAGGCGGCCGGTGCAGGAGTCCCGCCGTGGAGGGAGCGCTCGGAGCACGGATTGTTACAGGTTCGAGGTAGAATAGATTGTGGAGGAACTTGTGAGGTTCCGTTTGTTTTGGATTTGGTCAGCTGATTTGATAGTTGTGAAGGGAAGTCCATCTTGCATTTCATTGGATACATCCTAAAAGTTTTGATTCTACGTTTATTGTTCGTACAAGGTACAACTAAGGAATGGTACAATTTGCCGGCTTCCTTGAAATGGAATGAAAAATGATTTACAATAAATCATTTATCATTTCATTTCAAGGAGATCAAGGAGCGGAGTTATAATATCATCATCATCATCTTGTTCCCCACTATTGGAACTCGGGCCGTCTCTCAGAGAGAGAGAGAGATGGTGGGCTCTACCATGCTGGCCCAGTGCATGTCGGTGAATGTCAGTATGTCTTTGAGCTTTGAAGATTCTTGGACATACCGGTTTCCTTAATATGTTTTCTTTTTTTTTTTTTTGAGGGATGGCATCGGCACTATATAATTAATTTAGGTACTACATAAATAAGTCATTGGTACAGGGCCCAGGATCGAACCGGGTGTCGTCAGATTGTAAAGCTTACATGCAACCGCTCGGCTACTATCTCTCTGTAATATAGGTCTATATACGAGATATAATATAGGGTTTTCAATGTTAGAGTGAATAGGTATCTCAGAAGTCTGATGTGCTCGATGATAGACCATATCGTCGCTAACCAATGGGCGAGTTGGTTGCAATAGGCAAATTTTACTAGTTCTGTTTTTTCCAAGTGCATAACTACTAATGTTACATTTTGTCCCCAGTACGGAGATGATCCGGACACCCCCCCTACCCCCGTCACCTCCACCCGCATCGTCTGCCCCGCCGGCGCCGTCGACCGAAACACCGATCTCCATCACAGCCGTAGGCAGCCCCGCGCCGTCTCCCGCGCCTCCCTCCACATCTCCTGCGCCAGCGTCAACGCCGACGCCAACGTCAGTGTCGACACCAACGCCGACGTCGACGGCAACGTCGGTGCTGACATCCACGGCGACGTCGATAGCGGAGACTACGTCGGTGACCGTCACCAGTGCGGATGTTACGGTTACAATAACGGCAGTTACGGTGAGTTTGTTTTTACGCAACAACTTGTCTTCCGATTATGATTGTTCATTTTCAGAACAAAAGTTCTGTGGCATTGCTGAACTTTTCTGATTCTGTCTCTGCTTTGTTTTTTAACTTGGAGTACCGATTACTCTTCTAATATTATGATATATCCAAAATATTAATTAATCAGTTTTACTAATTCTCACATAAAAAATTAACAAAATTGTCCAGGAGAGATTTTTTTAATCTATTGCCAAAGTTTAAATTATTAATAGAAAAACAAAATACTCGACTACAAAATGTATATAATTATGTATATCACATATGCGACACAACACCCATCAAAATCGGTCAAGGCTAGGTAATATACATGTATACATAAATACGCCCGAAAAAAATTATTCTTGAGTAGTATTTCCTGTCTGAAACCGCGCCCTTATGCAGTCGGGTAAAAATATGGATGTATTTAGATATAATAAAAACGCTTAGTTCATCATCCACAGACGATAACAATGTTTATTCTATGTGCGACAGACATCAACCCCAACGTCGACGGCTACGTCAGTGTCGACGTCAATCCCCCCGTTGCCGGCGTCGCCTGCGCCGTCGACGTCAACAACGCCGCCAACGTCAACGTCTTCCCAGGCGCCGGTGCCACCGCCCGCGGTGTCCACGCCGCAGCCCACGCCGGCAGTGACGCCCGCGCCCAGCGCTGGCAGCGCTCCGCCGACGCCGCAGCCCGCGCAACCGCCGACACCAACGCAGCCGCCACCGACGCCAGAAGCAGGTATGTCATCTATTCATCATCATCAGACGAGTCCTACTCTGACGTCCCACATCGGGCGTATTGTATGTACCAGCCACAGAAAAGAGATGTAAATAGAAAGGAAATGAGAAGGAAAATCTGTCGCCAGGCATTATGACAGAACCTTGATTGAACATTCTTATTTATGTCAACGCGTCGAACTCCGCATCCAAAGAACTTGGACCTTACCTTTTTGGGTTAGGTCTCAAAGTTCTTTGTCCGCATCACAGTTGCTAACTGATTTCGAATGACTGACGTTTCGTTTATATGGGCGCAACTGGCTGCAACAAATTTCTTACAAAAATGCCTTGACTGCCGTTCTAATTTAAACAAAAAAAAATAAACCTTTTCTGTGGTACCAGCCTAGCTCCTTATGAAATACTGGAGCGAGGCTTTGGGGCGCTGTCTCAGTTGTTTTACAGATGAAGATGGTGGGGAAAGTCAAGCTGTTGTTGCGATATAGATTATGCACTGCCTTATGTAACCTAGTACCGATTCTGGATTCGTCCGTAGTATATTCAAAGGCTCGTTTGTCTACTGGTGGACAGAACTGCTGAGCTCGGTCGGCAGTTCTCTACCTACTATATCTGCGTCGCTTTACGCTGATCGTCACTCTGCAGGATCTTGATGCAGGCTGCCAATATCTTTACAGATACAATGTTAATCATTTTCATTTTATAAATCCATCACGCTTCACACTTATAGCTCTATTCCCTGAACATAATTGATTTTACCTTTGATTTTAACTAAATAGGCAGTTATGCAAAATAATTACAGAATCGTGTGTTCAATTGTTAGGAAAGAATTTAGATAATTTATTTGAAGCGATGCAATACAAGAAATATATAGTTTGTTCCTCAAAACTAAATGTTGAAATATCAAAACAACGTTATTTAATTTAAACGTTTAATGCAACAATGATTTAAATAAATTACAATTATTTTCCCCGTAAGATGAACGAGATCACTAAATAATTAATAATACTGATATGTATGTGTTCACTACATACTTTAAAGATAGACACATTTTTACAATCGCTAAACGTGTTCACTTAAAGGCCGGGGTCTCACCGCACTCCTGCAAAGGCATAATATATTAATTAAGCCTGCAGCCTTATCCAACTGGTAATGCGGTGCAGCCCTAGCCTTATAGTTACACTAATAATTATACTATTAGAATATCTACTTTGTCATTACTTTTCTTACAATAATTGTCACCCACATTAACGTGAACAAGAACATGTGTGTTGTCTTGTATCCATAGAAACACGTCACCAGACCATGATGTATCTAAGACTCAGAACCCGAAAATTGGCTTCCCTCTTAGATCCGGAGATTGTAGAAGAGCCGCTGGCGTCAACCCATCACCAATCTTGCAATATTGGTGTCGGAACTGTGTTGAACGTTGGCGTGTTAGCATGTGGCAGTCGAAGTACTGGGCTCGGGCTGAGACTCCGCCGTCAAGTTGACCGGAGTCTCTTCACCGTGACACTGCTTCCGGTGCTTATGCACGAAGTAGTAGGAGGGGAACTTGGAGCCGCACGTTTTACACGGGTAGTAGTGTAAAGTAGCCCGCTGCTTGCGGTGTCGACACGGCCAGCTCCGCTCCGAGCTGTCTTGCCAGGCGTCGTTCAGGACTCGGCTGAAGCGCACGGGGCCGTCGCAGCAGGCTACGTCCAGGACGGTGGTGGAGGCACGCTTCGGAGGGTCCGGAGCCTCGATGCGCTCGACGTCTAGTTCACTGGAGGTGGTGGATGAAGGTGAAGGCGGCGGGGGCGTCGCGGGCGGTGACGGCGCCCTGGCTCGTCTGGGCACGGGGCGGTGCGCCCCCGGGGGCGGCGCCGGGCGCGCCACGCACGGGCTCGGCCCGAGCCAGGCGCGGTACAGAGACAACATGCCGGCTCGCGCTCCACTCGCAGACTGGGAGACGGGATGAATCCCGCTCGTTTATATATACTGCCGGGAAACGGCGGGAAAGTTTGCGGCTACGGGAAAAGTTTCAAGAAGTATAAAGTAGGGACAAACTCAAGTCTTATGCTTTGCGTCGATTTCTAGGGAACATTATCCAAATAATGGAATAAGTAAAACAACATACATAAATTAGGGAACATTATTAATTATAAGTTGTAATTTAACAATTTACAAACATCATGTATTGTGTAATTGATTAAAATATCCATAATTCAATCACGATACTCACTTTACGTAAGTATCTCTTGCTATTAAATAACAACCAAATCCCGACGGCATCTCTACAGAGAGACATTTGTACAAAATTCAAATAAAATGAATGGTATCTGGCAGGAGGCAATGTTCAGACAGGTCGTGAATAAGTAAGGCTTCCAAGGAGGTCCCAGGGCGCGCGGTTGGTTAAACACCAGATATAACTGAGTAGAATACCTGTAAAGAAACAGCTGCGAACGTAGCCTCTGGTGTTACAAGTATACATAGGCGTCGGTGATGGCTTACTATCAGGCAGCCCGTCTGAGGGTATGCCAAAAATGACATTTAAAAAAAACTCGTCTGCTCGTCCGCCACTTGCTCTGATTACAGTATAATATCAAGACTTGTTACTCTAGAAGGATAAGAAATAAGAACACATCGCTGTGCATGGAGTGAAGCAGTAAATTAGCGCTTTAATGCGTGATAAGTGACATTTAAAATTTTTTTTAACTCTTGCGCCACGCATAATTTTGTTTGTCACGGAGGCACGTTGCGTTGAAATGTTAC
This sequence comes from Agriopis aurantiaria, assembly GCA_914767915.1. Taxonomy (NCBI): domain Eukaryota; kingdom Metazoa; phylum Arthropoda; class Insecta; order Lepidoptera; family Geometridae; genus Agriopis; species Agriopis aurantiaria. Next base: position 382,198 of record OU612002.1, on the reverse strand, counting down.
GAATCTGGACCCAGCCAGCTTTATAAGGTGTTTCTCTGTCGGTGTCGTACTCCGTGTTAATATTGAGCTTCGTGGCCCGGAGAGACGTCGCTTGCGAGTCGCGACGCTTCTTCGGACTTTGATGAACTTGTACAACACTGAGACATTCACGCGGTTCTTTTATGTTATTATTTCTACTTTGGTCGTCTCATTCCGCTCTATCCTGCGCTATGCTGTCTTTTATGTGGGAGTCAAGCTCGTACCGCCAATTTCTCGCACGCATATTTTTTTTTAAATTGAAACAGTCGTATTAAACCAATCATGCTAAAATTACGAGTCTGTCCTGTGCATTGTAGCGTTGCTTAAGAGTATAGAAGCTCTTAAACAAAGGTACAGTGTATACAGGCGTCGGCCGCGTTAGTTACAGATATCACGAACTATTGTGGGTTTCATGAGAGGTTCCTAACGAACGACGTCTTTATTCTATCAAAATAAATGTAACTTGACGACATTAGGTACAAATACAAGTACACTTTTGAAAGGTCAAAACTAAACATTAAAAGTACACAGTCAAAGCGAAAAAGGACGTTGGTACGTTGTTATAGGCGATTGTACACACTTCTTGCTATCTAGTAAGGGTGGAATGCATTTTCATAAATTGAATAGACTGTGTCGCTTACCACCAAGCCATGCGGTGGCCCGATTCTCACTAATTTCGTAGAACATTTCAACTTCTTGCGTCTCCACTGTAGCACACCATCCACGGTATCTGAATAAGCATTATTGGAATGATTCGTCCCACAGTGAAGCAAGCACGATTTCTTTCTAACCTGGATTCGCTCGTCCCCCGGGACCAGTGGGGCTTTGAGGGGGCTCTCTATTGGAAGTACCTATCAATTTAAATGAAGTGATTGTTTATTGTACACGTGGAATCTTTGTAATACGCCTTTGTCGGAAAATACATAACTTACGGTTTAGTATAGTTATGAATCTTTAAAAATCTCTAATGCATGCAGCAGAACGTGATCTCCGTTAATGTTGAAACACTGATAATTTGACAATTGGAATCCCCGATACCTGCGGCGAGAGAACACAAAGTACAACAAATTACGTAAAGTGGCGTGCTCCCAGCGACTTGAATCCTGTAATCCCTCAAGCCGCTGGACACGGTTCATATAAAATTCCCTGTGTCAAGTGAGGACGAGGCTTAGTGGTGGCAGGTACCTCACGAGTGACGAGCATGGAGCCGGGGTCTGGCGAGGGCACGCTGCCATCGGTTTACCTACAGCGCGGCACATCATGCGACTGTTGATTAGGGAGCTGATGGGACGCTGTTACTGTTTGTTTCCCTTTAACACTTGAGAAGAAATCGGTGATATCTGTAGTATTATGTCCATATAACGCATGTTTTTCCTTAAAGTGCAAGGAAACTGAAAAATCACGAGTACGAAAATCGTAAGCACAGCTCAGCAAATAAAATCACAATAGAACATGGAATAATATCATCACATTAGCAATACAAACAACTCCCATACTCCGGTATGTTTAATCTGCAAGATGTCACTGTGTGCCGTCCAAACACGGCTGGCGCTCGTTAAAATCTTACGCTCACCGCGCACCCGCAAACACGTCCTACGTCCCACCGGCTCACGCCCACTCCCAGCGCTGGGACGTTCCAACATCAAAGACTGGACGGGAATAAATCGCAATGTTTTACTCAATTGTATACAGTGTTTTTCCTGCATTTTTGGGAAAATCTTAACGAGTTTATTTTTTGAAATTTTGTACCACGGTGGGCGCCAATTTTCATTTATGAAGGTTATAAAGAACCGTTATTAAAACAATAGATAATTCTTTATTTGTGTAAAAAAATCATGATGTATCCGATTTACATATCTTTGAACAGTGTGGCAATTAAACTTTTTTCGCTGTTAGGTACCGGATTTTATATTTGCAACTTTGTAACATGGTGGGTGCCAAATGCCAATTTTAATTAATGAAGAAAGTTTTGTTTGTTCGTAATTCCTTATTAAAATATATTTTGACTAGTGCGGCAATAGAGCCGTAGGTTGGCTTATTAATAAAAACGATTAATTCTGCCGTTCAAATGATTTCAAATCACTCACAAAATCAAATAAATCTTTCAATTAATTCTTGTTTAAATATTGCTCCACTAAATTCATATGATTTAACTAGCTGCTCTCTATCGTTATACCATAGAATTAGTATTGTTTTGGGGATATACTTTATTTGAATACAGTGTGTAGTGTAAGACACCGTCACCCACAATTTGACGTTACAGTGTGACTACAAACATTCTAACACAATTACACATAAAAACATATTAGACAGTTGATATTGGCTAATTCTGTCGTACTCTTAATGCTTTCTAATCCGAAACTAAAGTATTTTGTCATTTGACAAGGATATAAGTTTATAAGTATTTAGTTTATATCTAAAAGTATAATAATTTTCCCCATTCTTTGTTCTCATTTGAACAACTCTTGTCTTTTTAGTTATAGTTTTGTTTTTAGGCTCTCTGTGAGCAGAATTGTATGTAGGTCTAAATTTTCGATGACATGCGGAGTTTAAATAATAGGTTATTGGGGTGTTTCATATAGGTCTCCATAGCACATATATTATGTCATATATTTAAGAAATATTGTGTCATTCTGTTGGTGAACCAATTAAAAAAACCCTGTCAAAGGATAAAATACTTTAGTTTAGGGATAAAAAAGAGGAATAGACGTAAATAATTATGGAGCTTACATTTAGTTTAGGAAATGGTACAGAATCGACGCCAGTTAAACTTATCGTGTTTTGTTCCGAATTAACCAAATTAGAATAAGTTCTAAGACCAACAATGAAATCATGATTAGATGAAATCCGGTCCGCCCCACGTTGGGCGCCAAATTTATAATATATAAAAACTTCAAAATTAGCACTGATCAAAGAGTTCTGATAAAGCGGATCCAATTAACTCCTATGTAAATATCAGTAATTGGACGAGGAGTAATCGACGGTTCATGGTACAATTACCAATAGTCGTAATTTATAAGCTCGTGCGGATTTTGTACGTGTTGTGTTATTGTTATCTAGGGATGAAGTCATAACAATATAATATGTACAATTGAATATATGCGTTCATGCTTCGCCAGTCAGGGCTTAACAAGATATCCAACAGGCGTACGGCCGCTGACTTATTTATTTGTTGTAGAATACCTACATTTCAATGAGTTATACAAAATACGATACCGCTCAGTCGGACGCAAACGCCTCACCATCCAAATACAGACCGAGTTGAAGGTTGTTTAACTTGCTGATCTCTTGAGACCGAGTGGTGGAGCTCACCTCGAGCGCTACACAGTTTAAACTTTAAACCTTTAAACTAACCGAACAGCTAAGTGTTTCCAGTAATTTAACTCGAGTCTGCCGCTCAAATCTGAAAGACAAACATTTGGCTCTGGGCGCGGCTTACTCGCTAATTACTACTTAGCCAACTGGATGCCAGGATTCGGTAGAATAGTATGTGTTAACTACTTACTAGTGGCCAGTGGTGCTACAAGAATTCCAGTGTTATAGATACGATACAATACAATACAAAACTCTTTATTAAAATACCACAAAACAAGGATAACATAAACATGGATACAACATATAACAGCATAAACATAGATTTGGATGTTGAATCGCTGGATTAAAAGTCGGTCTTCTTGAGCGATACATCTTTCTTGCTAAATGTTATTAGATCGTTTAGGTTTCAATAGTGATGACGCAAACAAACAAAATGATATAGAGGGAAAGAAAAGGCAGAGATATTTTCGGGTTTACAATATGAGTGTGATTCGTATTTTCCTGGGTTCTAAGGGTCTAGAGCCCAGAGGGTTCTGGACAAAGTTATTGACTTCACAAAACGCAGTTAAAGTTGGTCAAAGCTTAGCTTAACTTAGCTTAGCTTGCCTAACTCGGTAACGTTTCCGACCGTTCGTTGGTTCGACCCGCGGGGTGTCTGACGCTGCTGTAGTGCAACTAAGCAACGTTGCAACTTGCACAATTGCACACTGCGGCTTCGATCAAAATAAAATGAATGGACGGGCCCAGAAGAAGCGCATTTTTGAAGATTACAAAATGAGCGTCAGTGCTCACTTCGTTTCAGTCGGTCTCTAGCCGTAGGAAGTGCAACACGCGACTGTTGTTACATGATAACGAAACATCTGACAAAATTATGCCTTCGTGTGCTGTCCCGAAGTGTAAATATACAACAAAAAACCGCTATCCATTTTTTGTAACAAATTTACTGTACATGTTATAATTAGGTGTTGAAGTATATGTCCGACAGTTTTGACTCGTTTTTACTGAGCAAGTTCAATGTTTATGGCCCGTCCATTCATTTTATTTAGGTCGAAGCACTGCGCCACCCATTGCTGAACTTTGCAAGCTATTCTATTATTAGACAAACATCTGGAATATGCTACTATTTTATCGTATAATATAATATATTTAAGGTATACTTGTAGTGCAACACCACACGCACTAAACACAAGCGACATCATACTAACATTATAAATGCGAAAGACTCGGGTTGTTCATTTGTTTATTTTTTATCTTTTTTGCACCAACAGAGCAATGGATCGAGATGATGTTTTGCCTAGAGGTAGTTGGAGGGCCGGAGAGTGACATAGCATACTTCTTAACCTGGGAAAAAATATAAATAAAATGTGTGAAAACCGCGTCAGTTTCCATAATAAAATGGCCAAATATATTTGTGTGTAGCTTTAGTTTCCCGGTTAACATTCGCGAGCGAGAGAATTCCCATTTTCCCCGATTACAATATTAATCGGGGCCGGTGTAACAAATCACGATTATACTTGCACATCCGACGGAACGGCCGTCGGTTAAATCCTAACTAATCAGCTTACCGTTAGCGCGGCTCCACCTGGAACAGTGACTTAGCTCGCCCTTTGTACCAACCATTAGTTCGGTCCATCGGAGGTTTAGTAATAAAAATATACTTTTTAAAATTCTAATTCAAATTCATTTATTTCAGGCTACAATACCCATAATTGCAGAAATATTACACAAAAATTAAAATTAAAACAAATAAAATATAATGTCACAATATTAATTTAAATATCAAATAAAAAAAAAAAAAAAAAAAATACATAAACACACAAACCCAGTATTATAATAATGTCAGGCACAAGTACTTTCTCTCCGGCATCTTTTTAGTAGAGCCGTTTTAAAAACATGAAACAGTTGCATATCTGGGACATCATGGCGGACGAGCTCGTGCATCTAATAGTGATTGGTATAGTTGCCGAGAGGACAGCCGACCGTAGAAGCAAGTCACGGCTGCGTGACATCCGAGAATGTGCGGCCGCCGCCGAACTCTTCCGCCTCGCCAAGGATAACACCAAATATGGAAATCTGGCTGCCAGCCTTCACTAGCTGGAGAATGGAGAGGCACTCTGACAATAAAGTTGTAGTTGTTGAATAGGTGACCGCGAGTGGCATAACCTGCTCGCAACTTGCGGCGGCTGGGCGCTACCTGGCCTTGTTACATTCCGGTTGTTTCTAGAGCAAGTGGGACCGAACCAAATAATTATTGACAAATTTAAGCAGCGCAAAAAAGATTATAATGTTACAGATGCTTGGTATTTTTTTATATTTTAATATAAATAAAAGTTTTCACATTTAAAAATCAATGCTAGTAAACTTGGTTTCTGTTTGATAACTTGTTTGAATTAAAATGAAAATTTGTCATATCATTTGTAATGTTATTTGTAACCCCCGTCGCGAAAAGGGGTGTGTTATAAGTTTGTCGTGTGTATCTGTGTGTCTGTATGTGGCATCGTGGCTCCCAAACGGCTCAGCCGATTTTGATTCAGTTTTTATTGTTTGAAAGGTGACTTGATCGAGAGTGTTTTAGCTATCATACAAGAAAATCAGTTCTGCCGTTTGAAGATTGCCAGCTGTTAAAAAAATATGTATACTTGTATTTATTATTATTAGGTTTATTTAGCTGAGATTTTGTCATTTTATATTTAAAAAAATGTTTTAATGTTAAAGCGCGAGATAGAGCACGCACATGTATGGGCTCTTAGAACCCACAGAAAGGAAACAAAAAGTTTAAATTTAAACGGCTGTCAAAGCATTTTTGTAAGAAGGTTGTAGCCAGTTGCACACATATAAACGAAACGTCAGTCATTCGAAATAAGTTAGCAACTGTGATGCAGAGTTCGACGCGTTGATCTAAATAAGAATGTTCAATCAAGGCTCTGTCACAATGGCCGGTAACAGATCTTCATTCTCATTACCGTTCTATTTATTTAATATAATATAATAAGTTATAATATAATATAAAATTATAATATAATAAGTTATGGATGCAAGTCCGGATAATAAAAAATTTCATTTCATTTCTTTCTCTTTTCTGTGTTAAACCCCAAGGCTCAGTCACCTTATATAGAGACGGTTCGATCTGGAGTACTGTTCGCAGCAGTTTCGCCAGCGCTGAATATTTGACGAAACAGTCTGCCGTGATTCGCGCTCAGCTCGGATGATGTTAGCCGCTTTGTTAAACTTGCTACTTAATATGTAACAGGATTAGCGCAACGCAATGGTTTCAGCTCTATTCTGACAACATAAATGTTTCCACTCATTATTTGGACGGTTTCTGTACAAAATATTTGGGAAGTTATCATTTATTTCTCTGAGTAGCGTGTAGTGTTTCACTCTCCCACATTAAAGTTTCGTTTCTCCTGCCAGGTTCCTGCCAGGTTGGGCTGGGACACGTGAACATTGTAGAAGTTACTGTAGTGAAGTAACTCATTAAAAAGCCAGTTGTATTACTATTTTTTCTCTCTATAATTGTTACCATAATGCTGGGGCCACATTATCACGCAAATGTCGGGATATCACGATAATTCGGTCATCAGCGAGCGTCTTGTCCAAAGCCTTCAATCAAATGTCATTCTGAGCCACACTAGATTCCATGTACATAATTTTTATTACGCTCCAATTCACCAACAACACTACACTGGTCGCGGCAGTGCGAATATTCGCCTAACTCCGGTCAACATAACTGTCACCATGTTGCGTTATTGATAATGGTTTGTTGTTGTTCCAGCGGTGACGGAGCGGATAGCGACGCCATCCTCGACGGTGACGGTGACCACGAGCACGGTGACGGGCGCTACGTCTCCCTGCCCGAGCCCGTGCTGCGTGTGCAGCGTGCCCGGCGCTACGATAGCCGTGTCCCGCTCGCACATTGCACACCTCGGCTTGCAGGTACCTCTCACTTACACACTAACTAACCTGCATGGTGGTGGGTTAGCTTTCCTTACTTCTCTACCCCGCTGTATCCTTGACTTTGTTATCTAATACCAGAGATAACTAATACTAATACCTGTCACTGTCAAAAACTAGCATTACAAATGTTAGCCTTACAGATCTACGATGTTAATTTGTCGTATCTGACCGTTATATATCTAACCTTTGAGATCCACACATTCCAGATCACATTTCCACATCGAATGTGAATGATAATGTTGGGTCGTTGTTCAGCCGGAGAGGTCCGAGAGCACGACGCTGCGGATATGCTCGGGGTGCCAGGCGCGCGTGGGCCGCGCGCGGTACGCCCGCTGCGGCGTGGCGCGCTGCGCGGGCCCGCGCGTGCGCGCACGCCGCCTGCGACACCTGCCGCCGCGCTGGCACGACCTGCCGCTAGAGCTCAAGAAACCGCTCATGGACGAGTTCCGTGAGTATGCGCCGACTGCGTACACTGTACTAATACTATTTGCATTTCCCGTGATTTAAAATATACAGTGTTAATGTGAAATGTCACACGCTAGTAACATCCATTAGATATTAAACAAAAAGTATACAGGGTATAATAACGATAACTGTTATCTTATATATACTGTATTAATTAGCAGCTGTATGTTTTCCTTGTAAAATAAAATAAAATAAAATAACTGTCCGAGGATGTTATTTCTATCAAAACGGAAATGCGTTTCGCTGAGCACTGTTCTCAAGTTTCTGTAAACGGCATGTTCAGAAGAAAACAATTGACTTGATAGTACCTGTCCGCTCAGAGAGAATACGTCCATATAAAGCATAACGTACCATTATACCTAAGTTACCTTCGACTTGGTGTACCTTTGGATGGGATGGTTGAGAATGGCATTTACAATTAAGTATTACCGTTTTCACTAGTTGTTCACTATGAACGGCTGCCGAACGATGGCCGGCTGGCTTTGTCAGCCAGCTGTAGGCTTGTTCACTTCAACAGTCACGGAGCTGGTTACAGCAAACACACACCCTCCCAACAAAGTTACACATCGATCAAATGTTCACAGAAATCCCAAGCGAGTTGAGCAAGTGTTGCTTGGCGTGCTTCAAGAAGATCACGCGTCGGCTGGATACGGTGGCGGAGGGCGGCTGCATGCCGGAGCCCTCCGAGGAGGAGGCGGCGCGGTTCCGGGCGTACCTCAGGGACCACGGCACGCACTGGGAGCGCATCGCGTCGCACACGGGACGCACGCCCGCCGCGCTCAAAGCCTTCTACTTCACCTACAGGTACACACACTCACACACACACGCACACGCACATGCAACCTACAGAGCGAGCCCACTTCCGAACACTTCACATCTCCCTTCTTCACAAATCGACAAAGCTTATCAACTTACTGTCCGACCAGTTTTTGGTGGTAAATAATATGACACTCGTAGCTCCCCAGTACATCTCTTTCTGTGAGGTGTCATCTCTGTATTATCTTTTTTTAAAGTGGATAGGCTTGCACTTGGCCGCCATCTCGCCTGATGTTGAGCGACGATGCGGTCTACGATGGAGCACGCTTGCCTAGAAGAAACTGATTCACTCTCGACTTGAAGACATACAGATTGTAACTGACGGGGAAAACCCAAGTTCTCTTGGTCTCTCACTGATTCTTGTGTGATCTGATATCAGCCGGCGACCAGTGAATGCCTCCTTGCGACGTTCTACCTCCGCTAGGAGTTAGTTCCGTGTGGTTTTACCAAGCATTATTTCTGTGATATAGAAAAAAGCTGCAACTAGACGCGATAATCAGTGAGCGAGCGCCGCCGCACCCCACCAGCAGCACGGAAGAGAGCCTGAGCGGGGACAGCGACACGGCGTCGGCGGGGGAGTCCCCACGGCCCGCGCCGCCCGCGCCGCACCCACGCACCGACGCGGCGGCCCCGCGGCGCACGCGCCGGCTCGACTACGACAACGACTCCTCGGCCACGGAGACAGCTGACGAGGAGAACGACGCCCCCACTGCCAAGGTTGCTTCAACATACTATTCATACAAATTGAAATAGCCTTTATTTCTACTACATAAAGATTTGATTGTTTGCATTGAATAGGCTCCGAAACTACTAAACTGATTTGAAAAATTCTTCCACTGTTGGGAAGATACACTATCCCCGGGTGACATAGGCTATATATATTTTTTTAAATTAGCGATCCTTACTAAAACTCCAATAATGTAAACCACGGTGTAAAAAAAAAATAAGACTTACACCCGTGCGAAGCCGGGGTGCATTGCTAGTGTATATATAAAAATATTGTACAATATAATGGGTTATAATATATTTTTTCTTTACAAAAGTGTAAAACAGCAGTTGTGTAGTAATATGAAGAAGTGTGTATCTCCAATCACACAATCAAGCATTCAGATCCGTATATAAGCTTTTGAGGAAATGTGTATGACGCCTGAGAGGCTTATTTCCTGGGGGGTTAGACAAGACCCATTTTCTATTAGCGTTAACGCCTGCGGTAAGATGAAATTGTATGAAAATGACGTTGACAATGACATTAGCTTGAGAGATACAATTTCATGTTTCCGCAGCCGTTAACGCTAACAGAAAGTGGGTCTTGTCTAGACCCCCCCTGGGCTGCCTGTACAGTGTACACTGTACAGGGGTATGTTACTCCTGGGAGTTAATCGGCTGAGCTCAGAATGTATTGTGAGATGAATAACGTAACTGTTCCAGATAGTGGCTGCGACGTCGACGTCTGTCCCCGCGCCCCCGGCCGCGCCCGCCGCCAGCGCAGCCCCGGTCGCCGCCGCGGGCTCGGCCACCACGGTGACGGCAGTGGCGCCGCCGCCGCACCGCAACGGGCCCGCGACGGAGGCGCGCACGGTCCGCGACGTGGTGCTCAACCTCATAGAGATCAGCCTCACGAGGGACTCGCAGCCTCTGCAGCCCTACGGGAAACCTCACCACCTCAAGGTACAACAGTCGAAACCAAACAACGGAACAAATTATAATGCAAACTTACTGAAGAAATTGTACATGGATATTATATTATATTTATTGTGATATTTATCACTAATACTTTTACAATACTGCTGGTGTAAGATAAACGATAAACATAACTGCCTAGCCTATATATATATAAAGATTGTTTAATATTTAAGAAAATGTTTGATGGAAGTGTACTGCTCTCTGATAGAGTGATAGATAGATAAACTCCTCATTGTCGACACCACAAGTTTCGTACTCACGAGTGTATTGGTATGACAAGTATTTTGTAACATCAACTAACATTGTGCTCTACTTCCTTTGATAATTTAGTGTACTTGCTATTTATATTTCCTGCCACGACGTGTGATATTGTAAATAGTTAACCAATAAACTATGTGATTTATTTATTAATTATTAATTAAAACGGCACTAAGCCAATTACATCAATTAATTACAATTAAAAATAATATGTATTCCTTTTTTTATCACGTATATGTCTGCGTTCGTCCGCTAACTCTCCTTCATTGACTCAGCCAGACGGGGCTGGGTCGGTTGCTTGGTGACATGGAAATGATTTGCCTAAATTATATTATTTCGCGTGGTTTAAGATGTTTATTTCCTCAAAGAATTACAATTCAGTTTTATTTGACAAAACGATAATAATGCAAATATAAAAATAATAGTTGTAAGTGCAAAAGTAATTTATTTGTCTGTCTGTTTGTTAACTTTCCATAAACAAACGATCCAACTGATGTTGACAAAGTAGAACACATATCATCATAATTAGTTTCTTATTAAAACACAAATATATCTCCCATCCGGCAGGTGTCGTCATCGACATCATCCCGGAACGAAGCCCTAGCCACCCTGAGCGTAGTGAGCAGCGGTCACGGGGGCGGAGGCGCCGCGCCGCGGTCGCCCCAGCGGCCCGCCACCATCACGGCGCTCCAGCCCGCGGCAGCCCCGACTCACGACGCCAAGGAAGGCGTCATGGTGCTCCACATAGAACCGAGACCTCCGCAGGAGCCTCTGTTGGATCTCAGCGTCAAGAGGCCCCGACACGAGGTCTCTTTCCCTCACCCCAACAAGGTAAGAGACGGGGATATTCATCATCATGGTGTATACATTCTCGCAGAGGCCAACCTCCCGTGCTCTGCGCTACAACCGACGAGTCTCTGATTCGGCTGCAAACTACAGATACGTGACTAAGACCACACGTGGCCGATACCGAGCAAGCAATATCCAATGAGAATGTCTAACACATCACCAGCTCTGATGGTAAGCGACGGTACGGCTGAGGATGGAGCACGTGGGTCTAGAAGAAAGATAAAATAATATGTAAGTACAACGGAGTCGCGTACGATTATTTGTAATTTCCGCGAAGAATGCGTCCTGAAGTAACAGGGGCGGTGGAATAAGGCCATTCAGTCACTCAGACGCACACCGCTATAGTCTCTAGTTTTCCGCTATGTGAAATTAAATAATGTGTCTTGTATATATTATTGTTAAAAGTGCAACTGTATGTTTGTAGATGTACAGAAACAACGAGTACCAGCCGTTCCGAGGGTCCGAGCGGGAGTCCCCCACGCAGTACAACTCGAAGCCGAAGGGCGCGGCGCCTCCGCGGCCCGCCCTCAAGCCTGCCCCTGCTAAGGGCTCCATCACGCTGGGCACTCCCGTGGAGAGCCGGTTCGACTCTCGGCGGACACCTCCAGAACCTAAGACAGGTAACATTACTATTGAATACATATATTATTATGTTAAATACGGATCATATTCAAACTAAACTCATTTAAATTCTTTTTTTATGAAAGCTGGAATTTTACTCCGATTTTGCTCTAACTTATAACTGTACTAGCTGCGCCCCGCGGTTTCACCCGCTTAGTGATGAAAAATGGCGATGATGATGATGAAAAGTAGTACTATGTCACTCTCTGGCTCTTGAACTATACCCATGCAAAAAATTAGGTCGATCCGTTGTTCCGTTGCAGCGTGAAAGAGGAACAAACATCCATACATACATGCAAACTTTCTCGTTTATAATATTAGTAGGATTTTCTGTCATCGTCAATTGTAAACATTGATTGCAGTTTGTAGGTACATACAGTGCAGAATTACTATTAAAAAATATTAGGTCTGAGTAAAAACTTGCCTCCAGTGGCATGCAACATTTGGAGGTGACTTTTTTCGTCGAGAAAATATAAGTACACAGTTGTCTCGGTCAATAATTTATGTTCCGAAGATTTATGGGTCACGAGGTCACAGTTCGGAGAGAACTACTAGTTATGTATAGTTCATGCAATTTAAGTGTAAATTTTAGTTCATATTTTATTTTTTTATTTTAGTTATTGCAAATTTATTTAATAAAAATTACGTACAGGTAAAATAAAGTTATATGATTATTTACGGGATATTTACCGTGGTAAGGTTGTGGAATGAGCTCCCGATATTAACTAACTAACTACCACTACTAACTTTAGTGAACAACCGTGATAGTTTAAAACAGGTAAAATAAAAACTATCATAAATATAAATTTATAAGTAATCTAACAAGCCGCTACCAGTGGGCAGCGTTCCCAAAATGCTGGCAGCATTGCCACGTTGTATGGTAATGCTTAGTCTTTGAGCAAAATAAAGGCCAGCATTTTGGTCACGAGTTGCTTCAACCAGTCCTGATAGGTCTTAAAACATTCGATAGGCTCCTGGTCCCCACTGTCCAAGCGTCTCAACCCCAAAAGGCTCAAATATAATATATATATGGTGTGTGCGCAGGGTCCATAACAGCGGGCACGCCGGTGCACGGCGCGCACCACGCGGCCGACAAGCGCAGCTTCGAGTACTACAAGCGGCGCTCCCCGGGCGGCGCCGCCCCCGGCCCGCCCGCCGCGCCCGCCGGCTACTACCCCCCGCCGCGCCCGCACTCCCCCGCGCCCTCCTTCTCCCCGGTATGCATTACATCACACTGAAAACACATTTATAACAAACTAGCTGACCCGACAGACGTTTGTCTTAGAACTGTCAAATGCGGGAAGTTAAAAACGTCGTTAAGTTTTCTGAAATTTTCAAATTTTCTACGCAATTTTCTTAATTTTTTCATTCCATAAGAACCGTCGACAAAGAATTAAATAACTTTAGTAAAAAAAAATATGAATGAAATCGGTAAAGTCGTTCTCGAGTTATGGAGTGACCAAGGTAAAAAATAATAATAGGATAAGTGAGGAGCACTGACTGGACTCGTTTATAGACCGATGATTGATTTCCTCTAGGCCCCCATGGTGTTACCATGGATGGTAGTTTACATGGTGGGAGAAAGAATATATTCTTCACGAGGAATGGAATGGACTCGCGACACCTTGCCTCTCTGTCAGATACCATCTAAAGTGGGTAATCCGCTGGTATACCAATCCGTGACCTAAATTAGGTCTCGTCTCTTCGTCTGTTTGCGCATGCTTGTAATGTTAGTGTGCGGTATAACAGTATGGTCCCTGGGCCGCCGGTGTCCAGTGGCACACACGTGTGTGGGTCTCACGCTCGCGTGCTCTGTACTGACTGTGTGTGCGTGCGCAGACGGCGAGCGCGGCCGGCGGCGGGGCAGGCGCGCCCTACTCGCGCTCCCCGTACGGCATGGAGCAGCAGCGGCAGATCATCATCACCGACTTCATCACCTCGCAGCAGATGCACCCGCCGCGGCGCGAGCGCGAGCCCTACCCGCCCGCGTACCCGCGCCGCGGGCCCGACGCGCCGCCCGCGCCGCCCGCCGCGCCCGCGCCCCCCGCCGTCTCCGTCATCCAGCGGCACCACTACCCGCACCACCAGCACCATCAGCACCACCAGACGCACCAGACGCACCAGCCGCACCAGACACACCAGCCGCCGCCCGGTCAGTATATACATATTATTATACCGATTCTTTACATCTACTAAAGTAATGCCAAACTACGTAGTCACTCTTGACAGAAGCACACCTATGAACTACCATAATTTATTGACAAGCAACCATAGCCAAAAGTAAACCATATTTCATGGACGCTGTTTTTTCCTTACAACTGTGAAACGACGATCTCTAGCTCCTATATTTTTATCGAGTCCACCGATTATGTAACGAAGATTCAAAATAAATTATTATAACACCGGCTTGCACTCACGATTATGTTTCTATCGGTCGAGACGATCGACCGATGAAGATTATTCAGTTTTGTTTGCGCTCCTATAACTATAAGATAAGTTTATCGACATTACAGTTATGTCGTATCCCATCACTTTCAGCAAACTTCGGAAGTGACGTGGTAACTCGGTTTTAGATTAATGAGGTCGTCAGTAGTAAGTGTTGTGTTCAACAAGATATTTAGTAAAGTTGTGGAGAGAATGTACCAACAACCTACTCGTGTACCAGCACGTAATTGATATTCACTTCACTCACTTGCAACTGAGGGTCGAGACGAAGCGTCACACTGTCTAGCCAATAACAGTTCAGTGCGCAGTGCCATCCATAATTCACAACCTAGTTTTAAGATTCTCCACTGTGCACTGCGCTTGTCACCCTGAGATATTACATGTTGAATAGCTTAATGTCCAGTCATTTCACACTTGTCCTTCGATCTGGTACACAGTAATGTTTGCACACTACTGCTTGGCGGTTATATAACTGGCAAAGATGCGGCGCTTCCCCGGGCGGACTCTGCAAAAGAGCCCTAGTAACGAGTCGTTTAGAAAGTGATGTGACCGTGTGATGTTCAGGTCACGAGGCGTTCACGTCGCTGGTGGACGTGGCGTCGGCCGCCACGGCGCTGCCGGTGCCGCGCTCCGAGCCCAAGCAGGAGCCCAAGCAGCACCACCTGCCGCAGCACCACGACATCAGGTACATGCCTGCTCCGGGGCCGGGCGCTCCAAGCCACCCGAGACACGGGGCAACCTAGTCCGGGAGATATGAGTGTGAAGCGTTATTTCATTAAGGACGTTCTTAATTCAATCCGTTGTTTTCTATATATTTTTATGTATGTACGACAATTTGACATTTGAGAACCTCTTTTTACTATGTAAATCAAACTAGAGGTGGTCCCACAAACATTTCTTTAACTTTAGCTAAGTTGTTTTTAACCTGCTTTGATAATATCAATAATTTTGCTCGAGCGCCTGTTGATATGATAATATCAATAATTTTGTTCAAGCGCCTGTTGATTTGGTAATATCAATAATTTTGTTCAAGCGCCTGTTGATTTGGTAATATCAATAAATTTGTTGGAGCGCATACTCTTATAAAAGCTGTTTTTTTAAGATATTTATATCACGTAGAGATTAAAGTTTTTTTTCTCACTGACCACCAACTGCAGACCTGTTCCTAACATATTGCCATTTTGTTGTACAAAATGACTCTTCATTGTTGATACTCTGTTTGTACAGTAGTTAGATTGTTATGTACAAATGAAGACGTTCCGCGCATCGTGTCATGTCAGTTGTAATATTGCAGAGCGCTGCGCGACGTGAACATCCAGCAGAAGTACCACCCCCAGCAGATCCAGTACCAGGTGCTGCAGGAGAGGAGAGCGCAGCAGGCGCAGTATCTGGAGCGGGACAGACAGATCGTCATGCAGCAGCGGAGAGAGACGTGAGACATTCTACTCTTCACTGGCACTCACTCGCTCGCGGCAGCGCGCGTGCCGCGGGCGGGGGTTCCCAGACTGAGGCCCGTATTCTAAAACAAGACTCAAGTATCGTTTGATCTTAGTTCACCTGATTATTACTTGAGCCTAGAATCGTTGCTTAAGTATTGTTCTTATTCCAAAACTGCCCTTAGACTCAACTCAGCTGAATCTAGATTTAAGTAGAGTTTCAAGCGGATATTCTTTTTGTCTATGAATCAGTCTGTTTTCGTTTACATTTTTATTTTAGTTTAACAATGTCGTTCCGCGTAATGCATAATTAAAAATGTTACAATAATTTATTTAATTAAATAAACTGTCATACTTAAAGTAATGTAGTTTGAAATTATTAAGTATTTAACTATTTAGGTAATGATCTACACTATATCATAAAGGTTTTATACATCTTTATGCTTAAAACCCTAGAACCTCTACTCAAAGCATTTTTCGTCAAATAATTTCAAGAAAAATTATGTAATACGGAACGTCAACAATGTCAATGTATTGTGAAATGTCACATTAGTCTTGTTTATTTTTCGCGATTTTCTTCGGAAATTTAATTCAATTCAAGTAAATCAAGGAAGTAACTGTGCTACGAAATAGTAGTATCTTATCCTGCCTATATTTGGATATTTTTAGGATTACCCCTTCAGTTTGGAAAGAAAAATTTCTATTAAAAAAATATTTGTATTATTTTATTACTATTCCTAGTAATTAAAATGATTATAAATAAAAGACTGACCTTATTATTTAGTAGTTTTGTTTAAATTTTGTTAAAAGCTATATGATTAACAAATGAGTTAATTAATACAGACAGTTTTTTAACCAATTTGTTAAAGTTGTATAGGAGACCATGCTTCAGTCAATCAAAACTGCTAATAATGGAACCTCTAACTGCAAACCCATCAGATGTTCCTGCAATAGCGCATTTTAAAATTATTTGCATCCATTTATCTTCAGCATCTCTCAAGTGTCGCATTGGAATGCTAACAGTGATCTGTCTATTCACTCGGAAAATTTGATCATAATATTCGATATCTTCAGAAATATCCATTGTGCTAAGCAAATAATAACAAGTTTAATAACACAAACCAAGTACACTACACAGAAATCTCTGCTCAAGCGTGATACAGACGTCACTTGCGTGATCGCAGATCATATGTCAACTTGAGTACAGATTGGCAACTGAGTGACGTTTTAGAATACAGGTGAACTACGATCGTAGAATCTTGACCCAAGTTTAGTTCTAGAATAAAATCTCTACTTAAAACTAGTTTTAAGTAGAGAATCATGACTGAGCGTCGTTTTAGAATACGGGCCTAAAGGATCTAATTATTTCATTGCACAAACAACAGAAAGTAACCAAAACATGATTATAGCAAAATGCAATTCTTGGTAAAGATGTAGGCTACTACATTCAACAAATAAATTCTGTACAATCGCGAGGGATATTCGTATTATTCATATAAATGAATACAATTTACAAAATTAGGTATACATATATCAAGAAATTGTTTATTAACAAATTATGTCATTTATATAATACACCAGGGTACTCATAGACTTTCATATAAACTATCGACCTCCATTTGACCTTAATTGGGCCTTTCGCAAAATCTTTATCGGGCCTCTACAGTCCACAAGGAATCTACCTACCAGCTTCTGCTTCGTAAGTCAAGGAGTTTTTGAGATTTCGTGATGAGTCGATCATTAAGTGGTGGTTTCGCTCATATATAATATAGACTATAAAATTATTAAAACGTAAACAATACACTTGATTGATTATGTATGACCGAAGCAAAGAACTAACCGGTCATTCTGCGAATGGGTGAACGTAATTGGGACCTTGAGCGTTGCGGGGCCTCTAATAACACGTTTGTAAAATTGTAAGTCTGCGGGGGATGTAACTTTATTTTAGAATATTGTACAAAAAAAAAAGACAGAAGCCAAAACCATTGTTATTTAAATGAAATAACAATTTCGATCTGTTTCAGTGAAAGAGCAATGGCGGCGATGCAGGAGAGGCACGCGATAGAGCAGCATCAGCAACAGCAACACCAGCAGCAGCAACAACAACAGTTGCAACAACAGCAGCAACAACACCAGCAACAGATGCTGCACGAGCGGCAACAACAACAGCAGCAACAGCAGCAGCAGCAGCAACAACAGCAGCAGCAACAACAGCAACAACAACAACAACACCATTTACATCAACAGGTAAACGTAAAGGTCAACGTAACGTAATTGTTGTGATCACAGTTTGCCTCTCAACAGATCTTCTAACCTAAAGAACGTTACCTTTGGAACCCGAACAAAAACTTTAAACGCTTATATCTCAGAACTTTACTAGCCGATTTAAATATGTTGTTCAGTAGTTGTATAACATTTAATTATATTTTTCACTGAGCCTGTTGTTTGTAACAAATCAAGCACCTGTCTGGTGTGAAGGATACGCGAGGTTACGGCAAGTGTTGTGACGGTGTCGCATCGTGTTGTTGCAGAACCTGGCGGGCGAGCGGTACAACGCCGCCAAGCATGCGCGCGCGCACACGCCGCTCATACTCGACCGGAAGGACGCGTGAGTTTCTATCCTACCATTCCTCTCTATAGGACAAGACAGCCCGCTACCACTCATTCTCTCACTCACCACGTTTTGACTGTGTCTATTCTGTGCGGCCAAGGAATGTAACAACCTGTCGGTTTCCTTGTTTCCTGAGATATTTTTTTTATATATTTTTTTTGTATTTTTTTATTTTATTTGTTATCTAGGTCTAAGAGAATAGGTATCTTGTAAGTCTACATGCTTCATCTTCGACCATATTGTCGCTTCTCAACAGACGAGTTGGCAGTCAAACGTGGTAGACGCGGTTGGTGGAACATTGACCGCATATTATTTGTTGTATTTCGTAAATACGAAGACTGCTGAGTCACATAACTGTCTGGTTATGTGGTCAGCACGAGGTCACTAGTAGAGCCCGTGCCGGAGGGTGGCGTCTACCAGTGCTCTGGCCACTCCGAGTGTAACCAATGTATGTTGTGTGACAGGCGAGCCGCGAGCGGCGCGGGCGCAGTGGCGGCGGGTGCGGGCGGGGCGGCGGGCGCGGGCGCGGCGGGCGGGCCCCGCGGCGAGGGCACGCTCACCGCCGCCTCGCTCATCGACGCCATCGTCACGCACCAGATCAGCCAGACCTCCGAGCAACGGTTCATGGTGCGTACTCTACTTACTTCAATCATTAATGTCAGAGTTTGTATGTGATGTGTATGTACTTTTGAAGATTACGGATTTAAACAAAGGCTACTTTTCTCTGAAAAGGGAACAGTTCCTGTAGGATAGCGGCTGAAACCGCGAAACAGCGTAGCAATTAATAAAAATAACTGTTCTTTATCTACCAAACACTCCGAACTGTGATAGCTTCTCTTATGACATCACGACTCGAAAAATTCTCGGTATATATTGTTCTTTACACAAACTGGCGTGATTTGGAACGTGCTCCAAGTATACCGCGATCTTTCGTTTTGTATGTTATGACGTGTCTCGCGTTCTGATCGGTCTTTCACGTCGTGTGACCAAAGGCTTTATTATTATTATTATTTTGAAAATATTAAGTAATATCAAGGAAGATAGACTAAGAGGAAAGACAATAGCGGAACATTAGAGCGTAGCTCGGAAATTTGCTTAAAAACGGTACGAACTTAGATGGCGCCGCAGTTTGAGCGTGCTATAGGTTGTCTCGAACTTCCGTAAGCGCTGCAGTCAGATAACGTACGAAAGGGTTCTACAAATTACCGTAGCGCTAGTATCGCAGTCAAGTTTCGTAGCATTTCAAGAGAAGTGCAACCTATACCAGTAGATGGCGTTTTTCTTTATTCTCTTGAAATGCTGTCAGATTAAGGTCGTATGAATTAATGGGAATGACCGTTATTTCTGAAGACAAGGCTCTCTGGTGGCTCTCTGGTTGTCTGTACACGGAAGGACTCGCTAGGACTGCTAAATTGGTGCATGTGACTGCACCACTCATTTACAATAGGCTACCGCAAGAGGTAAGAAGTGCTCCATCGAGGGAGTCCTTCAAACAAAAATTAAAAAACTGGCTTGTCGAACAGGCTTTCTATAATTTCAACGACGTGATAAGGATGAAATTAATTTAATTTTGATTATTTTATTTTATTTTGACTATTATTAATATAATATTGTTTATCTGTTTTTGCGTGAAAGTGTAATTTCCTTTATTATTGTAATAATTTTAAATTATTTTATTATCGTTTATTTTCTGTGACGTGTACCTTTTATTTGTTACCAATAAAGTACTATGACTATGACTATGAAGTTAAACAAAAAGTAATGTAAATGTAAGTTTTTTTTTTACTGAACAGTTTTATGTGTTGCTGTATAAATTAAGATTCGTAGGTAAAGGGCATTGTGTTAATTCCCTGTAGAGTCCTTGCCGTGGTCCGGTGTTATGGTTTAGCCAAAGTGCAGACTGCTTGACGTGGCAGGTGCAGCAGCGCGAGTGCGACGGCGGCGAGCGAGGGGCGGAGCGCGGGCCGGGGCCGGGGGCGGAGCGCGAGGCGCCCACGCCGCCCATCGCGGCCGCGCCCGCGCCCGCCACGCACACCACCAGCTTCAAGCTCGGCGACCTCGCCTGCAACATCATCAACCGGGACTTTGCGAGCCCCACCACCTCCAACCTGATACACAAGTGAGTACGCTACACCGCTATATAGCTGATATAATATATACTACTACTACTTAGACCGCATCATCGTTTAACATCAGGCAAATTGGCGGTCAAACGCAAGCATATTAGTGGATTTAAACAAAAGTCTGCATGGCCTTACCCCATTAATGGATTTGTTTAATGGATTAAAGTGGAACAGGGCGCATTACCTCAAACGATACCGATAATATACCCATTAGTTGAATTTACGGATGTATATAAAAATACTTTTCTTCAACATTGCATGGATAATCATGTATAATATAAGTACATACGTATTCTAGTAAAAATTATGCATTTCATTATCTTCACAACAAAACTTCAAAAATGAAAAAAAAAAACTAAATGTTTAAACTTTAGAAATGATATTGTTGTAGCCTTACACTACAGCTGGTAAATACGTTCTTGTAATACAGCAGGTTCTCTGTGGCGAGCAGTACGGAGGGGTACGCGGGAGGCGGCGGCGGGGGCGCGGGCAGCGCGGGGGGAGCCGCCGCCCCGCCCCAGGACGAGTGGAAGCGACGAGATGCTAACCCCAAGCACGCGCCCTTCCTCGAGCCCGTCTCACCGCCGGACAACCACCACAACAGGTACGTGCCTTGTCATCATCATCATCATCGTCGTCGTCGTCGTGCCAGCAGCGTCCACTTCGTGACAATGCGATGGTGAAATGTAGACGACGCATTAAAACAGCACGTGTTAGTATATTTTTTTTTATTGTAGATTGGTCTCAACTCTCAACCTGATTTTAAGTGACGATGTTGTCGAAGATGGTTTACATGCCTACCCTGGAATGGGAACTGACTCTCAAACGAGGCTGCATGAGGACACTTAGTTAATTGGCGTCGCTACAAGTTTCTTAGTGTGCGTTAAAAATGAGTAAGTGAGCTGTTACAGTTATTACGTTTCAGCAGTATAGTTAAATAAAGTATGAAAATAGAGAAATTTGAACCAGAACGATAATTGTACTAAGACTTATCTCCCTTGTCTGTCTGATCTGAGTTTTTGCACACTACTGCTTGGCGGTTGAATAACTCTTACTTCCACTACAAAATGAGTATTAAGTTGTTGAGGCCGCCCCTGGTTAGGTTTATCTGAATGTCCGTGATGAAGGAAGGAAGGTCGCAGTGGTAGTAACGCGTCGGGTGGTGTGTTGCAGGGCGGGCGGCGCGCGGCGGTACAGCTGCGCGGGCGGCGTGGGCGCGGCCGCGGGAGCCGCGGGCGGCTTCACGGCCTTCGACTACGTGACCACGCGCATCGTGGAGGTGATGCGCTCCGACGCGGAGGAGCAGCGCACCAAGCAGCTGGCGCCCTTCCACGCGGCGTATGCCTTCCCCTACTCCGCGCTCAACGTGGCCACGCCGGCGCCAGTCTCCGACGGTCAGTACTACCACCACAAAATAGACTAAGGAGCAGAAAGTTCACTCCGCAAAGAAATTTAAATAAATAAGGACTCTATCTACGAGGGAATAAAGTAGCAATTCAACTCGTACAGCGCTGGATACCGCTCGCCATATTCACCTAGAAGGCCGCTCTCTTTCTATCACGTAGCTCTATCTCTCCTGACACAGCACGTGTAACGTTAGGGTTGTCTTCTTAAATCATCGCTCGTTTGATTACGTCACTCGATTCGGGCATTTGTTTAAAATCAACCTATTGCTTTAGCTTATATTATATGCAGGGCTACAGGTAATCAGTTAGCATCCTCTTAAATACGTCAAAACAAACAACATTTATTCTACGACTTATCAAAATTCGCGAGAAAAATCAGTTCTAAACATCAAGACATTATTTTGTAATTCTTAGTAGGTATTTAGAAATGATGTATAATAATGTTTGTGTATATGTCGCGCAGGTAGCGGAGGCGTGTCCGCGGTGCCGGCGGGCCCGGCGCCGCCGCCCCCGCCGGAGCCGGCGCCCCTCATGTCGGCGCAGTACGAGCCGCTCTCCGACGAGGACTGACGCCCGCCCCGCGCGCTACCCGCGCCCGCCATCTCCACCTAACACTGCCTGTGCTGGCACCACTATACACTCATTCGCGGAATTACCTCATTCAACATATGGATTCAGTCAACATATGTGAATTACTTGGAGATAATAGACGAGGAATCACTGGACAAGCGGACTCGGTGAACACAAACTCGTTCAAGATATTGGGCTCACTGAAGACGTATGTGTTTGTCCCTTTGGAAGACGGGTGAAGACATGGATTCTCTGAAGGCTGAGGATGAGGATCACATTTGTAATCCCGCAAAGGACTTTTAAGCCATTCAAAAGACAGCTGCTATCATGTAAAGCTGGATTCGTCCACGTCAGTAAAAACCTGGTTCGTGCGTTCTGTTCAGCGAAAGTCACCGTATCGACGCACACAATTTCGCAATAAAATATCCATTAATCAGAATTTTGCGGATTTTAAACGTTAATCAACGATTAGTCTGGTACAATACTTAAACTCCTGTACATTTTCCAAATTATATCTCTATTTAATATGAAACTTATAAAAAAAAGTTTCGAAATAGCAGTTGGCTTGGACTCATATTGGTAATTTTTTATGTAATGGTGTGTTAAAGTTTGTGTGATCTCCGTAAAAATCACTGTGATTACGCTCTAACTATTGGATCTTTTTAAAGGAAATGTTATTAAAATGGTGGACTAGTAAATCTTAACTTATAAAGCAGGGAAATACCGAACATATGTTGTGGCCGAGCTTTAACTGTGCAGTCGTGTCCAGTGCTGAGGACGTGAGAGCCTGTGGGCCGTACTGTCCGGTTTTAAGGACACAGTGTCCTTTATCAGGCGATCATGTCCGTATTAGGCACATAGTGTTCAATTTAGGAGGAATCTGCCCGTGTCCGATACATTCGACTGATACAAGTACGCTTACTGCCTGACTTATGAGATATATTGTTAATTCATTGATCAAGTTTACTCTTTTTGTATTGATACTGTAAGGGAGCAAGTCGGCGCTTCATTTTCACACGACTGTTTTATTTCGTTTCACATAAATCAAGGAGCCAACTGATAATACAAAAAAAAGTGGGATAATTTGTTTTACGAGTTTTTTTCAGTTGAAATGTCCTTGATTACGTGAATAAATAGTTTATCGAAACGGAAAAAACGTGCTTTCGAGTTTCAACTTTCGAGATTTGTCGTGTCTAATCGTGTACAAATGAGGCACTGATGATGCACCTGAAGCCACAAAGACGCGCCACTCGTAACAATAACAGAGCATGTGTGCAGTATTCTGCTGGTCTAGTGGGCCAGTTGACCTTACACTCATACTCATTTGTTAACCGACTTCAGAAGGTAGGTTCTCAATTCGGTCCGTTTTTATGTATGTTCATCGATTACTCCGACGTTTCTTTATAATGTAGAGAAAGCATATATTTCATTACTTTGGCTCAGTCGTTTTTAACCAGCTCTATAAATAATTTTGTTCAAGCGCTAACTAGTTTCGAAGTCGGTTTTTTAAATAAATAATTATTATATATAATTATGACTTATTTGATTTTAATTTGAAAATGTTATTGCCACATGTGACATAACATTCGAAATATCAGTCACGGGATATTACCGGAGTACTGGAGTTTTTAATAATAAATAATAATAATAAAAGTCCAGAGAATCATGGTGAAAATCCAGGGACTCCCGGGAGTACTATTTTAAATGTTGAATCATTATTAATTTAATGTGATTTTTTAAAATATAATTTATAACTATTATATTGATGTGTATCTTATCTATAAAGGCACACACACACCACTTTAAGTAGATAATCACGAGTGATAATGAAAAAAGTGCGCGTCTACGTGGACTAAAAGTAATGGCCTATCTACATGAGTAGAGTAGAGCCCACTAGAGGAGTATTTTATAACTAGTAGTTCTTCCACGGTTCGCTCGACTTTTCTTTCTTTCGTAGCGGGAATGTGTTATGGCGCGAACACATTATTTAAAAGAA
Source organism: Agriopis aurantiaria (assembly GCA_914767915.1). NCBI lineage: Eukaryota > Metazoa > Arthropoda > Insecta > Lepidoptera > Geometridae > Agriopis > Agriopis aurantiaria. The sequence continues at coordinate 357,629 of OU612002.1, read as the reverse complement.
TAAACAAAAGTTTTATTAATTATGTAGGCGGTACGGTTCCCTAGCGTGAGAAAATATGGCGCCACTTTCTATTACTTTTTATTAATTCGGCATGATACACATAAAATAAACTGTGTGGTTGTTTTAAACCACTTGAATGAGCATAGACAATCCACAGGTTTTGTCACTGAACAAGTGGCGCCCTCTTGTGGTTATTGTGCTATGAAATACATTTCTGGATGTGTCGCGTCTTTTCGCTTCCACAGTCAACATTTTCAACGAATTATAGTATACTGGCTCTTGCCCGCGGCTCCGTCCGCGGTTTGAACAAATTGTAGTCTATGTGGATCTATCTGACAACGATTATTTAATTCGGATTAGTAGTTCCAGAGACTGGGCCCGACAAACAAACTCACAAACGTTGTCATTATAGTATTAGATTAGATGTTCAATATTGTTGTGTACTTTATTATAAAATTACGACATTTCGTTATTGATTAAAATAAATGAAAATTTGTTCTGAATCAATGTTATTTATGATAAAAAAGATGTATAGGAAACATTTTACAATATCACCAGTAATTTAATATAATTAAAATGTTGGTTGTGCGAGCGAGAGCGCTTAGTGCGTCAAAGCGGTTTTGATCAAAATAAACAGTAGATATGTGAGAAGCAGTAGCGCTAGGGGCTGAAGCCGGATACCGGTGTGTGGTCTGCGAGCCTGCCGCAGTGTCACACACACGACACCTCGAGCGAGCGGGAGGGTCATGTTAGGTTATTGTTCAACTCGTATTAGTCAGTCTTCCATCGGCACTCCGAGAGGTCTGATCGCGGCCGGGCTCGCACCAGTCTCTGCACACTTTACTGGCAGTTGTTCAGCGAGACTCGCCGGGCTTCAAGGTTTGGTGGAAGGTGTCGTTAGTAAAGTGAGCGGAGTGGGCGCGCCGGCCGCGCGACCACGTCCATTACTTAGCTACTTAGATACTCGTGTGAGACGCAGTGTTGTATGAATGTGTGAAATACACTTGCCGAATTGCATTTTGCAGATTCCTCGTTATATTATGTTATTAATATGCCTGTGTGGCGCCCGGCTGGCGGGCGCATCGCGATCAGTGTTGCCAGACCTTGTTTCACAAATGTATAAATAACTGTTATGGCCCCTTGAACGTAACGATTTTGGCCGGCAAAGTAATTTCAAAAGAAAAGTAACGATAACCTCATTTCAAGTAAGATTGAGGCAACACTGGTCGCGATCGAGTTTGTTGTTTTAGTTTTACTGTAGGCTAGGTGTTGAGCCGCCCCGGGCCGGCGCCGCCGTCGTTAGTACGCCTAGTTCAATTATCGTTTTTTTAATTATTGTATTGTAAATAGTATCATGGTTGATAAGTTTGTATGTATAAGTAGTAGGGGTGAGCGGGGCGCCGGCGGGGCGGGGCGGGGGCGACGCTTCTACGATACTCTAGGAATATTTTGAAGATCATTGAACTGTTTATACCTTACCTTATTATTATAACATAGTGTACACTCGAGCTGCGGATTAACGTTAGGTATGTTATGAAAACGGTAAATTATATACATATTATGTAAAAGTGTAATTATCTTCATTATGTATATGCATTTGTAATTATACAGGTTAGCTAAGACTTACTATTAGAGATTTCATTTTGTTTGTAGTTAGGTGCGGCTCGTGCCGGTATCGATGTGCGAGAGGGGCGGCGCCTCCCGCTCCACACGGAGCCCCCGCGCCCACTCTCTGTCGCACACGGTGGTCGGCAAGCTGTGTCGCGGAGCGCCGCAGGGCCGCGGCGCTCCCGAGAGAGCGCGGCTCTAATGGCGCGAGTGGGCGCGCGCTAGTGCTGATGTTTTCGAGTTATTTGTAAAAACGACTGATTAAATTTACGTTGAGCGAGTAAGACGAGGGGCTCCGGGGCCGGCCGCGGCGGTCGCAATCTCCACAATGTGATTTCTTTATAAAATTGTAATGTAACTGTAATGTAAGTAGCCGAAAGAAAAGATAATCCTTGTAAGTCCGAACATACGAAAACAAAGTTTTGGGAGGACAAATCAATAAATAAGATGAAAATCTGTTTCTTGCGTTTTATTCATCGACTCACATTACAACCCTCCCTGTATAGTCTAGCCGGACTACCACCATAGACTAGGTGAAGCTAATAGAAAGTCTGCTCTATTCCCATTAGTGCAATTAATTATCTTTTTTTTATTTTTTTATTTTATTTATTAAGGAACAGTAAACAGCTATATTATAAAATGTACAATAATGTGGATAGATTAATAAACTTAATAATAATACAGCCAACACTATTCACAGATTACTTACAGGATTATATAAATTTACCGCTCGAAGTAGCTAGCTTGCAAAAAATAATATTTAACTATACATATGTTTTTTGTTTTCTAATAAGCCCTAAAACAAACAAAAAATTAAAATTTATGATTTTATAAAGTTTAAACAACTATTAATTAACATAATAACAATATTGTTTCAAAATATGTACTGAAGTTATGAGGAGAGCTTTTGAAGTACTGCTGCTTTATATTTACCAGCAGTGCCAGCAAACATGTCAATATTTTGAAAAGAGTCATTATACGATTCCACCATCCGACGAGTAGGAATGCGAATGAATTATCAGCTCCATTGACTGTACTAGTGAGACTTGTCTCACATGGGTTTCGGCGCAGAATGCATAATTCGTAGAAAAAATAACTATGTTACTCTTACAGACTGGCCTCTCCCAGAGTTGATGAGGGCGTTGACTGATGTCAGTGTGACTTCTGTTAATGATAATGGGGCTTAGTCCCAGATTTGATAGTTTTCGAAAACTTTTTTCGTTTACGTATTGTTCCATAGATTTTAGTATAGCGTCTCCAGCGGAAACGTGCAGGAACTAAAATCGGCGGTATAGATTGCTTCACTCTAATACGAAAAAAGTTTTCGAATACATTTCAGCCCAGCAATGTATCGAACAATACGTAAACGATAACAGTTTTCAAAAACTATCAAATCTGGGACTAAGCCCCCAGACGGCATTGGGCCTTCCTTTAAGGGTGGGTGAGGGCGTTGACAGATACCGAGGTTGATGATAGCAGATTTTTTTCGCGATTTCATAGTTGCTACTATAGTAAAAGATGTTCAGAAAATGTTTTTTTTTTTTTTTTTTTAAATGCATCTCCACGCACACTTGGTTCCGTTTTTTAACAGTAAAAGGGTTAGAAACCTACTCTCGGCGGGCCACCGTTCCATTAAATCATGTTTAGCATTCAACTGAATATGAACTTTACTATTTTCTATACACAGTATACTTTGGAAGGATATTGGATGTTTGTGAATGGTATTTGATGCTCACAAATGTTTCAGAAATATAGGAACAATAATATATTGAGTGGGTCATTGAGTAAAAGAGGCATGTTGATGTTTTACATACATTTATATTCAACATTAGAATCATACAACAAAACATTATATACAAATCATACAAACTATCACATTCAATACTCGGTAACTTTGGCATAGGCTGTGACTTCATACAATATGTTTATTGGAAACTGTTAGCTTGTCGTACTATATATGCCCTCTCTTTTGCTCTCGTGGACATTGCAATCAACAAGAAAGAGACGGATACATGCCGATGACAGCTGACAAGTGTTTCAATATTATTTAAACTTGGTATCATGGCGGATTGTACATTAAAGATACACGATTCAATATTCTAAAACAAACTAGGTCAATATAAAGTGTAAAATAAATAATAAAATAAATGATTACATACTTGGATTCTTGTAAAACTGTATACTTATATTAAAACTGCAACATTTTTCCCTATGAGCCAATGCTACCTTTCAAGCCGGGATGCACACAATAACTCGTCATAGCTACTGTACAGCAGACATTCTCAATTGGACGTTGCTATAAACGGTTTTATCTATGGCTCAAGCGGACATCTTCCCTATTGTAGAGCATTCTCTGAGCATGCCCTGTCACTGAGACAGAGCATGAGAAGTTCAATACATTTTTTGAAATGACATCATACATTATGCTTTTAAAAGTGGCTACACGGTGTCTTTTGTGAAGTGGTCACTCTACAGAACCGAATTCTCTGTCTTGTCCCCGAAGTGCCTTCTCAAAACTCCCATTTTCTATATCAACCACCAACTTTATACAAAGTTTGTGTGTGGACAGCTGCCTCTACGGGAACGTATCAGAATAGCCGCATATCGAACTTGAAGAGTAATTGTGACATCCCAGCTCACTCTTCCATTACTAATCGCTAGGCGTCCGACCGCACGAGTGCTGTCTAACAGAAGCATGGGAACACCCGCCTAGCCTGAATAACGATGACAGTTTACTTTTTAACAAAGTCCTCTCCAGTCTTGATGTTCTTGAGGAGTTCGGGGATGGCTGCCTTGAGGAGCTGCTGCTCGTATGCGTTGAGGGTTCCGTAGCCGAGGTTCTTGGCCACGCCGTTCTTGCCGAGCACCACCGGGTTCGCGAAGTACGCCGCCTCCGATACTGAGGACTTGACGTACGCACATTCTACCACGTTGGACTCTCCCTGAAACAGGCAACACATTTTTTTAAAATTTAATAATGGGTTTGCGCTTGACCGCCAACTCGTCTGATGTAAAGCGACGATGCGGTCTACGATGGAGCACGCTTGTCTAGAATAAACCGATTCACTCGTGCTTTGAAGACATTCAGATTGTAACTATCAGGGAACACGTATTCAGGCAGCGCATTCCACAGAATAATAATTGTTCAGTAAGTTAATACTAAAAACGTTAGACTTATCCTTGTAGACATGTTAATTAGTTAATAATGTTTTTTTTTGTAAAATTGTTTTGCTATTTTTTTATATACAAAAAGATTGGCAAACAAGCATGCCGTCCACCTGATGGTAAGCAGAAAAAGCCGCCTGTAACACTAGCGGTGTTGGCGGTGCAGTGTAATATTGTGCACAAATAGTATAGGGCCGCTAAATTATAATGTTGGAAAAAGTAAAGCTATAGTGTTGTACGAGTACTCACTTTGAGTCCGCGCAGTACTGCGTTGGCGAGGCGCGCGCCAGCGTACGCCATCGAGAGGGTCGCCGAGCCTCCGCCGGCCTTCGCCTTCACCACCTGTCGAACAACCTACCATTACACACACACACACGTCTAGACAGCATTTATTCAAGGGTTGCTGCGCTCGGGTAAGCGCTGTTACTAAGTGTCTCTCTCTAACACTAAAGAGTAAATAAGACGACCAGAGACGTCTATAACACAGAAGCCAAAAAATTTACGGTATCTGATCTGTATAAAGCTAAGTGAACAGTGACCTCAGTGCCGGCCTCCTGGATCCTCTCAGTGAGCGCCTTGATCTTGCCCTGGTCTGACAGCTTGACGGCCGGCTGGCTCTGCGACAGCAGCGGGATGATGGTGACGCCGGAGTGGCCTCCGATCACGGGGATAGAGACGCTCTGAGGGTCCACTCCGTTGATCTCTCCGATGAAGGCGGCCGCGCGCACCACGTCGAGGGTGGTGACGCCCAGCACGCGGTTCGGGTCGTACGCTCCAGCCTGGGGGACAAGGAACCGTGCACTTACTCTATGCGAATTAACATTCCCGGAGTATAAGATGGTCACGATAGAAGATGTCATCATAAATACAAGATGACAACATGTGAAGAGAGGGTCAAAATGTAAATTTGACTGCACCCTCACACATATCTTTGAATCATCATCATTTCAGCCATAGGACGTCCATTGCTGGACTAGGGCCTCCCCCATCGATCTCCAAACTCTAAAAGGGCCGGTTGGAAGCAGCCTGCACCCAGCTTTAAAAAAAAAAATTGAATAATAGGCTTGCGCTTGGCCGCCAACTCGCCTGATGTTAAGCGATGATGCGGCCTACGATGGAGCATGCTTGCCTAGAAGAAAACTATTCACTCTCGACTTGAATACACCCAGATTGTAACCATCGGGGAACACCCACTCAGGCAGCGAATTCCATCGACTAGCAGCTCGCACAATAAATGTGGAATCAAAGCGCTTCGTACGGGTTCTCGGAATATCAACCATAAAGCGGTATCGATTCTTCACTCTGGCAGTCCGATAGAAAAATGGGCAGGAGGGAATCAAATCATGCAGATCTGTAGCACACTCTCTGAAATGTATCCGATAAATGTTTCCCTACGGTCTCTTTTAGATCGTCCATCCATCTTGTGGGTCCTACGCTGCGCTTACCAGTCCGTGGTATTGTTGAATAGGTTCTTTCAAATAAAAGTGAACTTTGGTACATTGATTTTTGTTGCGAAATATAATGCATTAAAACTAGTCTTAAGTTGAACTTGAAACCGAACATATTGATTCTTCTTTGGCTCATTTTAAGACTGAAACCACGATTCTAGATGTTGTGGGTGGCCCTGGATAAGAATTTAAGAAGTAGAAACTGCTTTTCATTCTCTCTCGCTCGCACATTCTATGCATTCAAAGAAAATTTAACAAAAACATTCCTAAATAACATCCTCATTAAATATTACTGAAATAATTAATTGGGCAAGAGTAAAAGCATGTAATGATTCCAATTACTAATAAGCAACTAAATAAATTTCAATGTTAACAATAAGTGGCTCCAGGAACCAAGTAACAAACCATAAGAAGCAAATTGTTCATTGTTCTTCAACTAAACATGAACCTTATGACATGTTTGTTTGATCAGTTGGCGTATTAATAGCTTCTTTAGTTAAATAAGATATCCATAGTTAGGCTCAATTTACTGACATTTCAATAGAGCATAATTCTGTAACTAATAATAATAGACTAAAAAAGACTATCTAAGAAGCAATAAAGTAGCAATTCAACTCGCACAGCGCTGGATAGTATTGCTCGCTATATTCACCTAGAGCCGCTTTCTTTCTATCACGTGGCTCTATCCCTCCTGTGATGCAACTACCGTTCGTTATCGGTCGTCAAATTCGATAAAATGCCATAGAATCGATCATAACGAGTACTGATGGCATTTTATCGAATTTGACGACATCAACTGTAAAATTTGACGATCGATAAAGAACGGTACTTGCACTGCTGATGCGGCACGTGTAACGTTAGGGATATCTTATTTTAAAAAAAAACGATTCCTTGTTCTTCCTTTTATTTATTCACCCATAAGCACTAAGCCCTAAGCTAAGGGGGAGGCCTATGTTCAGCAGTGGACGTATTCTGGCTGATGATGATGATGATGAAGCACTAAGCACAACAGTATCTTTTATACAGATTATAAGATCGTTTAAAAGTCATTGTTCTTTCCAAAAGGCACAGAAAAGATGCTTAACTACGCGCGGCGTTGCTAGTGTGCGAGCCGAGCTGACAGTCTTGCCATACGCCTGCCCGAAATCCGCGTCGGCCACACGTACCTAAGCTGCGGAGTGACACCCCCCGTACTGTGCCGAACGCACTCTGCGTTCGCTAACTAGTCCGGTCAAGCTGTAGAGGCCAAAAGGCTGTTGGCAGTATAAGTCAATAATAAAAAATAAAAAAAACCCCTTGACTTTAGTTCCATAATGACTTATGACTTTAGTTTAATCCCATACACGCCAATGCCAATATGTTTGAAAGCCGAGTTAAATAACCGGACAAGTACGAGTAGGACTCGTGCTCTGAGGGTTCCGTTGGACGGAACCCTCAGAGTTCGAGACCAATAAAAGAAACTAACTGAAGTTGAAATATGGAAAGACAAACTTAACTTTGTAGTTGACTATAAGGTACTTCCTTACATTCCAACTACAAAATGTAAGTTTGTAATAGCAAAATAATTATTTTTAAATGATATATCTTCAAATTTGTAACTTTCGGATTTATTCCTATATATGTGCTATGAGACCTTGCCTTTGCCAAATTTCATGATTCTAGGTCAACGGGAAGTACCCTATAGGTTTTGATTTTCCAGTGAAATCGCAAAATATGCGACATAAACATTAACATCTTTTGATTGCGTTGACTTACGCCTATTATTTTTTTACAGCCAAAAGAAACCGTAGACCCAACTATTTAGTATAAATTTCAACTTGATACCTTTACGCGTTCTTGAGAAAAAGGGTCTTGACAGATGGACAGACAGACGGACAACGAAGTGATCCTATAAAGGTTCCGTTTTTTCCTTTTGAGGTACGGAACCCTAAAAAATAATGTTATTTGATGTCAAAGAAGAAATAATAGTATGCGATATGTTATCTTGAACTTGACGTAACTCATCACATAAATGATACAATTTGATAAGAACACAGGATCCATGACACAAACAAGTCTCGTTATCTTACATAGTTATGATAATAAATACAACAGAGTTGGTGAAGTGTGCTACTATGGCACAGTTCTAACATTGCTTCGTTCCTTTTGGGTTTTAGGTTCAATTCTCATCGACATGGTAGTGATGGCAGTTTCCAATACTACCATCTCTATGTGAATGTATTTAATTATGTATATATAAAGTAAAGTAAATTATATATAATATATAATGTTTCTTTAACTTTACACCTCCTTCCCATCAAGCACGTCTGCTTTTGAGAGTCTGCTCAAGTTTGAGTCCACCACCGACACCACCCTGCCATACCAGTTGTCCATTGATCCTCAACAGATCATCTTCCTACTTAGACTTACCTTCTTGAGGACCTCAGAAGCGATGGGCACCATGGAGTTGACGGGGTTAGTGATGATGGCGACGATGGCCTTGGGGTTGTTCTCTGCGATGTTGGCCGCCAGGTCGCGCACGATGGACGCGTTGGTGTTGAACAGGTCGTCGCGGGTCATGCCGGGCTTGCGGGGCACGCCAGCGGGGATCACCACCAGGTCCGCACCTGCATGGACAGGTCCACAATTACAGCTGGACAGACTAAATGTTAGGTGACAGAATGTTCTCACAATGCAACAAACGGATAAAAATGGAGACGCATTGCAAGATCAGTGATTGCTACTGGGAACTGAAGACTTTGAAAACCTGCTGGCTCATCATAACAATCGGAGAAAACCTCAATCCAAAAATAACGAAATAATCTCGGGTTGGTTAGTTTTAGATAGTTTTGTGAAACGTGAGTTTAATTAATTAAATTGGCCTAAATTTGAAGGAATTTTTTTTCCAAACAGTTCATCCAATATTAATGAAACATATTTATGCTGTTTCTGATAAATTGCTTTTTAATTAAGTGTTTGGTTTAGGTAAATAAAACATGATGCGAAAACATTTTAACCTAGTTAGATTAGTTATAGGATGTAAACATTCTCTAAAATATTATTTTATGACAGGAACTGCGGTTCAAAAGAGGGCTGAAAAATTATATGAGAAATTAAGTAATTGAATAGGTAGTTATATAATGTCGTTGTTACTGAAACTCAGAAATAAATAACGAGAAGCTGACAGCACAATATCTTGTAAGGAGCGAGTAGATGATACATCAATCACTTTGCTTGTTTATGTCGGGATATTTCCAGTGTATTGAGTAGGTGCTCGTGTGTATAGCCAAGACAACATTAATGTTAACTATCTATTTAGCTGTTCAAAGGAAAAGTACTGTATGGTCATATTTATGGCAATAATACTACTACTACATAAGTGAGGGCAGCTGTCTACTACGTATAACTAAATCTAGCAATATGAGTTGAGTTGAAGGCTGGACAAACACTTTTTATTTATTGGGGTTTTCAAAGAGCATCAAAATGTCCAGGGAGCTATTGAAGGTTAACCCAGAGAATGATATTAAAAAAAAAAAGCTTTAAAATTAAAAAAGTACCTCATGTCCTAGTTTTAGAAAACTAGAAGGAAGACAGTGTAGTTGGATAAAATACAGTGCATTTTTTTAATCATTAGCTTTTATAAATCCTCATCTGATAAAACCTATTGTGGTATCAGTACTTTGGCTTAGGACTATAGTATTTTATAACTGGAATAGTATTAAGTAATCTGTGATACAGATAGCATACAGATAACATTTTGAGTCAGAGTAAAAGTAAACTTTAATAACTAAATGATTTCTTAGTTTTTCGCAATAAGCCTGTGTCCTACTGTTTCATTTATTACAACAAATAGCAGGTGATGGATATTATCAAATACATTACACATACTAAAACAATAATTTAAATTGGCTAATAAATTTCTGTGATACAAGCATTTAAAGTTTTTGATGGGATTGAGAGCAGATGCTCTGTCCCTCTCTCGCAAAGCGTGTTAGTATAGCATTTGTATGGCGCGTGTACGGCATGACGTCATAACGTGTTATAGCATGAAAATAAAATACTTTAAAAAATAAGTATGTTATAACTTATTTTTGGAATAATTAAAATTTTGTTTTCGTTGTTTCGTTGTGGGCTCTATTTTAAGATCAGCTTTTTTTCATGAGGTAATAAAAAAACATTATTCCATAGGCCTAAACTAAACATTGCAATTAAGGACTCACTTACATGCGATAAAATAAAAATAATCTAAATCTATGAGTTATGTGTGCATGTGTGTGTCTGACTGTGAAAGCGTTAATTTTTATTTAATTTGTTATTTTTTTTTTTTTAAATAGTTTCTTATTATCATGCAATTCTAGTAAGAAACTCAAGGTCCTCTACGTAAGGGTCATTAACCACAACCTAACTTATTGAGAATGAAATGTATGTATGTATATGTGTACAGATAAATAACCTTGAAATCAAATTTAGGATTGCACTTGAAAATTGTAGGTTAGAAGTTATGTAATGCTTCACTGTAAAATTTACAATTATTTTAGTTTTTATAATGCTTACCTTTGATGGCAGATGAGAGTTCTTCTGGTCCCTTGTGGCCGGTGACCTTGGCGGGCGTGTTCATGTGGGAGAGGTCCACCGCGACTCCAGGGGTCACCGGGGCGATATCGTACAGAGCCAGCTGCGTCACCAGAGGATTCTGTTTCAGCAGCAAGGCCAAGGGCTGACCGATACCACCCGACGCACCAGCCACCACCACTTTGAACTGCCTCTACGGGACATAAACATGATGATGAGCTTACTAGGATACTGAGAAATTGTGGTTGTATATAAAACATATGGTTGGTTGAAATTCCCTTTGGTTGTAATTACACGGGAGTAGTCCAAGGGTAGATTACCTGGCTTGAGGTGGAAAAGTTCTTGGTGCCATTCTGGACGACGACAGAGGCAACGGGTTTCAGAGCACGGGAGAACATTGTCGGTGGTATATCTGTAAATGGAATTTATAATTGCAAAGATGATTCGAACACACTCCGCCTGACCCCGGCGACCTTTAGAATTTAGTAGATAGCCAAAATGGAAAAGAAAAGATTGACTTGCCTTGCTTGACCAAACCAAGACCAAACCAAAAGTAACTGAATAGTGATGTAACGTTCCTCACGGTTCAGTTGTCAAAATGACATTAAACTTCGATTCGTCACGTCATTCGATTCGATTTCGATTTTTTACAACTTGTGCGGTCAAATCAAATCTCATACCCTGGCACGACGGTACGGCATCTTGGCGGATATGCGGATGATTGAGAAAATTGATATAATTTTTATTGTGATCTTACCATTATTATACCCCTCTTGGTCGTCCATTGGTTTACAGTTTAAGCACAGTTGTGTGCCGCTCAATATTGAAGTGTGCGTTTGTTTCAGTATATAAAATAAATAAATAAATAAAAGGTATTCTTTGGTTTGTTTGTAGCACCAATACGTGTGCATATGCAATACGTGTTTATAGCACTCTCTTCAGTTTTTGTCATGGCTCAAAGATTTTTCATACTATACTACGCATGGCTACTTGTACCTACTTGATCTACTTCGAATGGTCTGCAACGGGCTTGACTATGACTTGTTGACAGACGTGTGGATATGGTTGACGGACCACCATACAACCAACGGGAGAGAAAAAGTAAGAATAACATATTTCCCGCTCTTTCTCGCCCGATGTCAGACCACAGAAGACATAATAGACACAGAAGGTTCACTCCGCGAAGAAATTTAAATAAATAAGGTCTCTATCTACGAGGCAATAAAGTAGCAATTCAACTCGTACAGCGCTAGATACCGCTCGCTATATTCACCTAGAAGGCCACTCTCTTTCTATCACGTAGCTCTATCTCTCCTGACGAGCCACGTGTAACGTTAGGGTTGTCTTCTTGATATCTACACAGTATCATCATCAGCCAGTAAACGTCCACTGCTGAACACATGCCTCCCTCTTCGAGAGGTGTGTTACACAGAATACTTATTAGTATTTACTTACCAGCTGTGTAGCCTATGTAGTACCTACCTATTACTTATATTCTCCTATAATTGGAATGATATATAATCTACACAAAAAAACTAACGCTTATTCTGAATTTGGTCCAAATAATTGGTCATGGTCCCTGACAGAAAAGATGCTTAATTACGCGCGACGTGGCTAGCGTAGCGTGCGGGCCGGGCGCGAGCCGAGCGGCCACTGATTGCCCTGCTATGACCCTCTTGGGAAGGGACACCGGCCGAACATACTTAAAGTCCGGATTGCGCCATGCCTGGTCAGACGGTGGTTGAGGTCAACAAAAGCCACACGTTTGTTAAGGCTTTAATATTACGACTGAAGGACTTTGTATCCATGGTCATAAAAATTTACAAAAAAGTCAATCTTGACGGGAAAACAGCGGTATCGAAAAGAAAAATAAATACTAAATGAAAACTGTAAACAGTGGGTGGAGTGTTTTTTCTATAACAACATACAACCTATTATTTATCCAAGATGAACGTAATACAAGCAGTAAAAATGTATATAACTAAGATGACTGAAGAAAGTGGGCCAGGAATGAAAGTTATATTAATGGATAAAGAGACTGTAAGTAATAGGCTTTCAGAAAAACTGATTTGTAACCTTATATTAACTAAAACACTGTTTTAAACTATCACGGTTGTTCACTAAAGTTATATGATAACAGTAAATATCGGGAGCTCATTCCACAACCTTACCACGGTAAATATCCCGTAAATAATCATATAACTTATATTAACTACACTTATTCTAATTTTGTAACACTGACCTATACATACATTTGAACTCTTTGATTTGTAATAATTTTACTGACTCATTCTAAATATCTAGCTCTGATGGATTTCTGGCACAGTACAATATCACATTTACATCAATAACTGTGTGTAATGGGTTTCGCTGGTAATGGACGACCTTGGTGCCCTTGGGCCTTACGGCAGTCTTCTGTGCTAACGGCTAGCTGTCCAGTTTAGGTGATGAAAATGTGTTGTGCGACCGCAAACCGTATCTGGGCGCGTTAAGGTTCACGTTCGCGTGATTTTCTTAACTGCGCGGTTTTAACGTTAACGCGTAAGCAGTGACAACTGCCTCTTATCGCCTTGAGCAATTTCGGCCCTGTACGACGTTCTCCTAATGCTGTCGTGTGGGGCCCACACGAAGCTAATACAGCTAGCTACATGTACTTGTAACCCTGGCGCCGGGGTAGTAGAATATGGCACAGACATGGTATTTAGGGTGGAGCAAAAAATAAAAATTTACTGTAGGTCCGAAAATTTCTATAGTTAAACAATAATTATATAAACAACATCACGGTAGGTTGGTGCCGGACTGCCCAGTGGTCTCAGACTGTCCATAGGTGCCGGTCTGTCCATCCATCTGGTTGTGCTGGTCCGTCCATATGGTGGTGTCAGACTGTCTGGTGTTGCCAGAGAGTGTTGGTGCAGGTCCGTCCCGTGCTGCTTGAAAGCCCGTTTGTCTTGGTCCGTTCAGTGTTGCTGTTGATCCATTGGTCCCAGTCTGTTTGGTGGATCCGGACAGTCTGTTGGTCCCGGTCTCCGATGGTCTCAAACAGTCCGGCGCTGCCAGACAGACTGTTGGAGCCGGTCTGTCCAGTGTTGCCAGACAGTCTTCCCGGTCTGCCCTATGCATCCTGGAAGGTCCATCCAAGGCCTGTCCAGTGGTTCCGGACTGTCCTGAGGTGACCGCCTGTCCGGTGCTGCGGGATAGTTTCAAATTATGTATAATTATGGTATGGGTGTTAAAATCTGAAATAAATTCAAATTCAAGACATCACTTCCTATTTCATAAAGAAAAAATCGTCAGAACCACAATTCTTCAAAAAGTGATGCAAAAACATAGTATAATACAATAATAAATATAAACATCAAGCTGGGAGCCTGCCAGTGTTGTTCACCAGTTCCATACGACCTCTGTTACAGACGAGCATAGTGAGCATGGTGTACAGCCAGTCGGAGATTTTGCAGAAGGAAGTGTACCTGTTCGAGCGGATCGACAGCCACTCCAAGTGGGACAACCTGAAGCACATGAAGTGCATTGTGTTCGTACGTCCGGACTCGGAGAATATCGGATATCTGTCGAGAGAACTGCGCCAGCCCAAGTACGGGATGTATTATATTTGTAAGTATTCACTATAAACTGTACTAGGTGTTATTGCGATCCTATGAAGTCCCACATTTGGGCAAAGGCCTCCCCTTGACTTTCCAATTTGGATGGCCATGAACTGTCAGTCCCTGTCAAAGTGTGCCATCTGTCGAATGTGTTGCTGAATGGGTGTTCCATTTTCATTTGTCCATGATGCCCTCTGAGCTCGATGGTTGCAGCCAACTGCGAGTGCACTGGAGCAACCACTTCAATAAAGAGGTATTACATCGTCCAAGCTAAAAAAGCCGGACAATGTCCAGACAAATCTGAATGGTAACAACAGGCTTAGCTGAATCCATCCAACAACTCAGAATAGGCATTTGGCCTAATTATTATGCGTACCTCATGAAAAAGCTAATCATAAATAGTTCCAACCCCAAAACTAAAATAAAATTAAAATTTTGTTCAAAAATATGTTTGTTGTTGTTTTGTTATAACTATTTTAATTTCATGCTGCACAGAAAGCGTACTATAAGCAAGTTATGACGTCAAGCCTTGCGCGCGCCATACAAATGTTATAATAACACACGCTTTGCGGGAAAGGGACAGAGTATCTCCTCTCAATCCCCACCCAATACGTAATTTCTATCTCAATTTAGCCAATTTAAATTATTTTTTCAGTGTGTGTCATGTATTATATAATATCCTTCGCCAAGCCTGTTATTTCGCTATTATTTCGTTATTTTGTTGTTATTTCGCTGGCATCAATACAATACAATCGTTTACAAGCGTTTTCTATCGTGTTGTAATTTTTATTTCTGGTGTACACAATAAAGAGTTTCTATCTATCTATCTACAATACAATACAAAAACTCTTTATTAAAACACCACAAAACAAGGATAACATAAAAATTACAACAAAAATATTATCTAGGCTTTTAACAGGCGGCCTTATCGCTTAAAGCGATCTCTTCCAGGCAACCGTGCACGGAAAGGAATTATATTTAATAATGGCATCCAGTGGATGCAAAAGGCAGGCTGTCGTTCAGTGTGGAGGTTAAAGGGGGAGGCCTATGTTCAGCAGTGGACGTCTTCTGGCTGATGATGATGATGATGATGAAGCCTGTTATTTGTAATAAATGAAACATTAGAACACAGGCCTAGTGCCATTGATAGAACTAGTAAGAAAAAATCTCAACAGTCCCGTTATGGACCTCCTTCCGAGAAACTTCTGTGAATAAGGGGTGAAACTCCTTGTTCTTGTAGCTCTGTATCAAGTGACGACTGCTTTTCTCAGGGGCGGATCCAGGATTTCATTTTGGGGGGGGCATTCTGGATTTCATTTTAGGGGGGGGGGTTCTGAAAAGGTTCGAAGGAATCAAATCGAAAAATTGAGTCGAATGTATGGAATTGCTAGGTGTTTTGGGGAGGGGCATGGGCCCCATGCCCCCCCCCACCCTGGATCCGCCAATGGCTCTTCTGTAAGCTATAACTGCTCCTGAGCTGCAATGTAACTGTCACTTAACTGTGCCATGGGGGCTGAGTTGAAAGGAACCAGATGCCCCGGCAGTGAGGCACTACTTCACATAGTATTAGTATTAAGTCTGATACCGATGCGCCTGTTGTCAGATTTCAGCAACGTGGTGTCCAAGGCGGACGTGAAGACGTTGGCCGAGTGCGACGAGCAGGAGGCCGTGAGGGAGGTGCAGGAACTGTTTGCTGACTACCTGGCCGTCGACCAACATCTCTTCTCATTCAATATAGTGGGCTGCCTCAACGGTATGTCAGGAACGAAAGATACTCTGTGATAATAACTCTCTCCATCTGTCCGTCTGTCTGCTTGTTAGATATTCTTAAGTAAATGGCCGAACCGATGTAAGAATATAATATTTACCTTATTCTATTTCTAAGCTTGAATGCTATAACCTGGTTTTCAAGAAGAGTCACTGACAAGATGTTAACCCTTCCCCTGAGACATTCCCCTAAAGCTCGTCGCAGACGATGCGCAGTAAACTCGCGCGAGTATAACGCATCGCCTGCAACAAGCTACAATACTTTTTGCTGCTTAGTGGCAGTGGAAGTTGTATAGTAGGCTGAACAGAACTTAGCGATTGAGTAGAGATATACCAACCTAGTAATAATCAAAACTTACCTAACAAAGCATGCTGGATTGATTAACTCTTTATTGTTCACAGCATGATGTTTGGATACAGAGGACAAAAAACTCTTAAAAACTAGTGTAACAACTAGCCTTATCGCTTTTAGCGTTAAGGCCGCCATATGGCCCATTCTCTTTCTCTCTGCCTCTGAGAGGAGGCGTGTGTCCCAGCAATGGGATCATGATAGGCTGGTGATGAACCTAACAAAACCTTAAATTCTACCGTTTTGCTATTTAATTATGTTAAGAACTAAAACTCTAAGGGGTAATTCCATGAGGAAGATGGCTTATGCATGTTGTTTATTACTAGAAATGTTGGATCTATTAGTTGTAGCCAGCACACACTACTATGACGACCACAGACCTATAATGACGACCAATAGAACGCCCGGGTTCTGGCTTTCCAGTTATTTGTGTTGGTTCAGGTCGGCTGTGGAATATGTCGCACATGAACCGCTGCGCCCAGGGGCTGCTGTCACTGGTCTTGTCCCTGAAGCGGCGCCCGGCGCTCCGCTACGAGGCGGCCTCGGAGCCCTGCGCGCGCCTCGCCGACAAACTGCGCGACCTGCTCAGGAGGTATTCATACTGTTTACGAACCGAACACAGCTTAAATGTCTATGCTAATATACAAGCACCTGATATCAAACTGTCGTCTCGTATCAGTACCTGGTGTCTGATGTAGTGGTTCTGCAGGGAGGCTGCGCTGGTGGACAACAACGTACCGTTCAATGGGGAGGTGCCCGTACCGCAGCTGCTCATCATCGACCGGAGAGACGACCCCGTCACCCCGCTCCTGAACCAGGTCCATATTCATACTGATAAGCCACTCGTTCTCTCACCGGGCCAATGTACCGCGCCGCCGGTGACAAGGAAAACAGTATTGTGAACCCTATGTTGTGTTACGTACAGGATAATTTATCCACACATAACAAATATTCCCAAAAATTCACTGGTAAAGACTCCAAACAAGCACTCCAAATATGGGCCACAAAAAGTCCACCTCCGGCCACTCTATCCGGGCTTCTGTCAGACCAATCTACTTATCTGTATAGGTATTCAAACTATTAGAACTATTTTCTGCAGACAGCTGACAGCTGTCAGTTTTGATCAGAAACTACTTTTGGTAGCTCCCCTTTGTCAAAAAATACCATTTGATTCTTAGATAAGTTAGTCGAACTGTAACCAGTACGCATGTCAACTGAAGACAAAGGAATACAGATACTGGGCCCAGGACGACGAAAGAGAGAGAGAGAGAGGATATATTGCTGTCAACCTCGGGAAGTCACTTTCTAACGGCCATTCTACGCCATTCTGGTTGTTAATATCTATTTAAGTATGTATTTAAAACTATATATGTATGTATATCAGTCTCTGGCAGCCATATCACAAGCTTTGCTTAGTTTGGGGTCAGATGACCGTGTGTGAAAAAATGTCCCGATGTCCCGAATATATACCGTGTTCACAGCTTCAGGTCTATGAATTCAAACACAAAAGGTGTATGATATATAATAATGGTTCCGTTGTGTCCAGTGGACGTACCAGGCGATGGTCCACGAGCTCCTCACCATCACCAACAACCGCGTGAGCCTCGCGCACGCGCCCGACGTACACAAGGACTTCAGGGAGGTGGTGCTGGCCTCGCACCAAGACGACTTCTACGCCAAAGTAAGTGAATAAAGATCACAGTTCATCTTCATCATTTCAGCCATAGGACGTCCACTGCTGGACATAGGCCTCCCCCATCGATCTCCAAAAGGGCCGGTTGGAAGCGGCCTGCATCCAGCGTTTCCCTGTGGTCTCTTTTAGGTCGTCTGTCCATCTTGTGGGTGGACGTCCTACGCTGCGCTTACCGGTCCGTGGTCTCTATTCCAGAACTTTCGGCCCCATCGGCCATCAGTTCTGCGTGATATGTGCCCTGCCCACTGCCACTTCAACTTGCAATTCCGGTGGGCTATGTCGGTGACTTTCGTTCGTCTACGGATCTCATTTCTGATTCGATCTCGTAGAGAAACCCCGAGCATAGCCCTCTCCATAGCTCACAGATCACAGTTGCAAGCTCCTAATTTGACTTGACGTTCTGCTTGGGGTGTATGTGAAAAACATAAATGTTTGATGTGAAACATTTATTGGTGCGCCTTGGCAGTAAAACCGATTTGTATGCCATGACGGCAAACGTTATGACGCTCTCACGCACGCTGTTTCACATCTGCCGGGTGTACCGTGTCGGCCAACTTTTATTGTGCTCTATCGGTTCTTATTAATGCTGTTGGCGTTACTGGCGTGATTCAAACCGCGTTACTTAGTAACTTGGTCCTCCTCCAATCGTTATTGTCTACTCTTTCGCACGACAGAGCCACTTCCACTCCTCTCGCTCTTTGATGCAGGACGACTGCGGCTTTTGTGGCCATGTTTTTGGATACCAGTATGATATATTATGGTGTTGGCTGGTTTCGGCCTGAGGCGGCAATCAAACTATTACAGCAAAATGTAGTCATATTGTTTTAATAGTTTATTGCCTATTAACGATGTGTAATGTCGATATCTGATCTGATCTGTGATGTGTTATGTCGATAGAACCTGTACTCCAACTTCGGTGAGATCGGCGCCACGATCAAGGCGCTGATGGAGGAGTTCCAGCGGAAGGCCAAGAGTCACCAGGCGGTGGAGAGCATCGCGGACATGAAGAACTTTGTCGAACAGTACCCGTTATTCAAGGTATCCCTTGCAAACCCTACGTAGGACTTCATTCTGAATACTACTTCTGAGTACAGATAATGCTTTTGAAAAACGTAATTTCGGAGAAGTTGAGTTTCTTGTTTATTCCTTTGAAGATCAGATATAAGTACACTATGAATATACATACAAGCAAATACTAATGTGTTTCCATAGAGTTTGAGAATTTCTCTCCATCAATACGCTACCGGACTGATTTATTTGTTGTCTTATAAAAAAGCTGCTCATACAAATTGCTGATCACTGAAAACAAAATTAAGGAAGATACAAGCTTTTTAATGTGTTACTAGACAGAGAGCGCGCTATACTTACTAATGACGTCACTTGTGAGTACGCCTCGCAAACTCCATACTGACACTCACATTATCAGCCATTAAATGTCCACTGCTGAACATAACGGCCTCCCTCTTAGTGTTGCCATAATACCTACGCTTGGCAGGCGGTTTGGAGAAAGACACAGTGGCACTCACTTTGCGGGAAAGACAGAATTCCTTCTTAATCCGAACAAAAACTTTGAACGCTTATATCTCAGAAGTTTGTTATCTGATTTAAAGTGTTTCTTCGGTAGTTTTATAACATGTAATGATATTATTCACCAAACACATTAACCAGCAGTCTGGTAGCGTGTGGTGATATGGCACAGCAGTGCGGAGTGAGTGAGGGCGCGCTTGTGTCGTGCAGAAACTGTCCGGCACGGCGACGAAGCACGTGAGCGTGGTGGGCGAGCTGTCGGCGCTGGTGGGGCGGCACGCGCTGCTGGACGTGTCCGAGCTGGAGCAGCAGCTGGCGGCGCACGCGGACCACGGGAGGCACTTGCAGGTATCATACACCCCGCAACACATCCTCACTGTCAACGAAACAAATACAATTCAAATTCAAATTCAAAATATTTTATTAAGGACAACTAAAAAATCCATTGGGTTAGTACAAACAAAACTTAAAAACTATTGTTAAGTAGATAAAAATACAAAAAATCATTCAAAACTAATATATATATATATATATATATTTTTTTTTTTTTTTTTTTTTTTTTTTTTTCACGCACCTTCGGAACTTCTGCACTAATAACGACTGAGTAAGAAATAATTTCCTACTCAGCCATCACCCGCACAAAATGCCCGAGTATAGGCGCGTGAAAATCTTCAGCCACTATTTTTAAGATGCTGTTCCGACTTCCCCGCACCCTCCTCATTAGTGATGCCACTTTCTTTCGAATGACGGCATGAAAGCCGTCAGTTCGAGTTTGTGCGAACATTTCGGAGGCACTGCAAAAACGGGGAAGTCCCAACATCATCCTCAAAATATTATTGTACTGGACGCGTAGGGTATTGAACGATTTTTTGGTATAGCTGATCCATAGACTACCCGTGTACAGACCCTGACAATACGCCTTAAATAGCGTTATTTTGACTTGGTCTGAACAGCGAGCGAATCTACGGGCCAGCATATTACCGCGGATCGCCAGAGCCCTACGCTCCCTTTCAATGTCAACATCGTCCTTAAGGTCGTCGGTAAGATAATGTCCCAGATATTTCAGCTGAAACACCCTGTTTATGTTCATGCCATTTAGGGTAATGGGTGGGAAAGATTCGGGACACCTACCGGTGGCCTTAAAGACCATGTATTCACATTTTTTGACATTATATGTGAGGCCGTGCGACGCAGCGTAGACCTCACAGACTTTTAACAGCTCGCCGAGAGCCCTCACAGTCGGACTCAGCAGCACCATGTCGTCCGCGTAGCTAATGTTATTCACACTAACACCTCCCACCCGGCATCCGACACGCATACTGCTGAGCCCGACTATGAGGTCGTTTACATACAGGTTAAAAAGCTTTGGAGACGATAACCCCCCCTGCCTCACGCCACTTTCCAACCTGTATGACTCAGATAAACTGTTGGACCACTTTACATTGTTGCTTTGATTAGCATACCAATACTGGAAAATTTTCAAAATTTCTGCCGGTACACGTCTGGCTGCTAATTTTCTCCAAAGCACTTCGTAGGAGACTAAATCAAAGGCCTTGGAGAGGTCCAGAAAACAGGCGTATACCGAAGTCTTTCTGTCTGTATAATATTGGACAGTATGCTTAAGGCTCAGGATTGCGCTTTCAGTCGACAGTCCGGGTCGGAACCCAAACTGTGCGTCATGTAAATCTAAGTAATTTCCAAGACACGAATCAAGCATACTGTCCAGTACCTTAGCTATAGTAGTAGCGAGTGAGATCGGGCGATAGTTTGCTTTATCCGATATGTCTCCTGTCTTATTCTTAACTATGGGCACTACTGTAGTTTTCATTAAGTCTGGGGGCAAGTACGAGTGACTTATGCACATAGAAAAGAACATGGACAGGAGCCTCGGAAGATGCACTCCCGCATATTTCAGATGCTCAATACTGAGCCCGTCGTGTCCGGGAGATTTGCCTCTACTCATTCCTTTAATGACATCTGTAACTTGTTTAGCTGAAAAACGTAGCAGTGGCTCCTCTCCCTGACCGCAGGGCTCAGAACTGGTTATCGCAGCCGAAGGTCCAAGGGGAGACCGCACTTTAAAGTGCTCCATAAATATGTTTGCGATCTCCTCTGGGTTCACCTTGCCATCGACGCTCGCCGGGAGGCCAGGCCTAGCAACAATGCTGCAACCGCAGACCTTAACGACGTGACAAGATCTATTTAGTGGTCGTTAAACTTCGTTCATAAAACTCAGAGTCGCATAACGGGAGAGGGCTATGCTCGGAGTTTCTTTGCGCGATAGAATCCGAAACGCCGAAGAACCAGAGTCACCGACATAGCTGTTAAAATTTGCAAGTTGAAGTGGCAACGGGCATGCCACATCGCTCGAAGAACCGATAACCGATGGGGAAGAAAGGTTCTGGAGTGGAGACCACGAACCGGAAGACGCAGCGTAGGTAGGCCTCCCACTAGATGGACCGACGACATAGCAAGAGTCGCGGGCATCCAGTGGATGCAGAAGGCAGGCTGTCGTTCAGTGTGGAGGTTAAAGGGGGAGGCCTATGTTCAGCAGTGGACGTCTTCTGGCTGATGATGATGATGAAACTAATTGCTTACGAAGACATTTTACACTTTACTGTGGCGGAATTTGACATTTTGTATTGACGACAAACATAGAACTAAATAATTATGCGGCATGCTAGTTGGAGCCAGAAGTACAGCAGATGAACTCGCGGGGTCTGTCCTGGTACAGGTCTGTGGCCGAGACAGTCTGTTTTACATTGGCAGTAAACCTCTCCTAAGATACCGTACAACATAACTCTTCATATCCTTAATGTAGTTATTTTATGTAAGAGTGTAAAAGCTCTGATAGCCAACGAGAAGACCCGCCACTCGGACGCAGTGAAGCTGGTGGCTCTGTACGCGCTGCGATACGAGAAGCACGCGAACAACGCGCTGCCGGCCCTCATCGAAGCGCTGAAGGCGCGCGGAGCCCCGGAGCCGCTGGTCCGGGCCGTGGTGAACGTGCTGGAGTACGGCGGCGCGCACGCGCGGCAGAGCGACCTGTTCGGGCTGCAGGATGCCGTCAAGATCACTAAGAGGCTCTTTAAGGTACATACATACAACATTACATTACACATATATATACATTATTACTACATTTTTATTTCTGGTGTACACAATAAAGAGTTTCTATCTATCTACATACAATATTTGTGTCATATAATGCGTAACGGCAAACCGTCACCTTTAATGGTAGAAATGCCATTTATTCGCACCAAGCGTTTTGACTCCTCTTTATTATTAGAACAGCAAAACAATGGAACGCCTTGCCCCTGTCTGTGTTTCCGCAGCATTACAATCTTGGAGTGTTCAAGTCTAAGGTTAGTAGGTTATTTATAGGCAAACATGCTCCATCTTCGACCGATCGCAGTCAAACGTTAGCCTAGTAAGATGTAAAAAAACGAGAAATTCTAACTCCTGCAGCTAATTATACCGGGGAAAATTCAAGGGAAGCGACCTCGGCAGAAGACCTCGTGGCGCAAAAATCTCGGCTCGTGGTTCAACCTGAATACAAGATTCCTGTTTCGAGCAGCTGTGTCGAAAGTTCCAATAGCCCTTTTGATAACCGACCTCCGGCACCGGCGAGATGGCACCTTAAGAAGAAAATACAAATAGGCTCATCCGCGGAGGGCAGGACTGAGGGGCTCGCGGGGCACTTCATACTAACTCCCTTACCTATACATATATTGACACGAACATAGTCCTCCGTCTCTAGATAATTCAATATCCTCGCTATGTTCCACCAAAATAATATACAAGCCTTTGCGGCACTTATGGATTCACATTTTGTGGGCCTGGACCAACCATTTTTCACGTTTGTTATCAAACGCTTTTGTTGCATGCTGCGATGAAATGCATTAGGGCTGCCAACATTTAATTACCGACACCAGACAGATCGCAAGAACCCTTTAGTCAACACTTAGTCACAATCGCTCTTTTTCTCTGGATGTTCTTATAAATATTGTAATTATTTTTTGTTTCGTTGGAGGAGCAGGGAGAGGCAGTGCGTTTGTACAAGTCGTTTAAGAGTACGTATTTGCGTGGATTGTTCCATAAACTAAACGAAACTGCCAACGCGTGAGGTTATTGTGTCAGTAACATACAGTTCCATTCCAGGGTCTCAACGGCGTAGAAAACATCTACACCCAACACACTCCCCTCTTAAAAGACACTCTCGAAGATCTCATAAAGGGAAAACTCCGCGAGAACCTGTACCCGACGCTGGGAGGCGAGGAGTTGTCCTACGGGAGACGGCCTCAAGACATCATTGTATTTATCGTAGGAGGTGCGACATATGAAGAGGCATACTGCGTGCATCAAATAAACCAGGCGTACCCGGGAGTGCGGGTAGTGCTCGGCGGAACTACCATACATAACTCGACGTCTTTCCTTGAGGAGGTGAAGTCGGCGATGCAGGGCGTGCACAGGACGCACACAAGGCATATCAAGAATGTCTCTTAAAGTTTATTATGCCACTGACTGGAGTGCACTCAGCGGTTCTACAATTATCCCGGAATCATTACGAGAAAGTATTCTTTGTCTGCTGCGAACAAGTATACTCAATGCAAAAATGTATCAAATCATCATCAAATGCACATGACAATAGGGTATTTGACTACTTTTGGGAAACTATTGCACATTATTGTCTGATATAAAATAATGTATACTGCATTTATATTTTCTGGATATCAGTCGTATTTGCGATATAAATCGATGTTAAAGTTTGAATAAAAAAATATCGCGCCAAAACGCAGACCTGCGTCATAGCTCCGATCACGTGACTAATTGACGTCACACAAAACAAAACAACTGCAGCCAGGCTGCAAAAGTTTGATGATTAATTAATTTCTAATAGAAGTAATGGTTTATAAATATTGTGTAGTGCCAAAATGTACAAATACTTCCATAAAGACACCGGATAAAATATTTGTTCCTGTTCCAATGCACCCAAAACTCCCCAAAACTCGAAAAAAGTGGTTGTAACCAATCTAAGGTTGGAACTAAGTAGCTCGTAGAGAACCCAAAAGTATTGGAGCTAATTCAAGTGTTTCTATGTGCGAAGATCATTTTGAGCTACATATTTGAGTCTATATATTTCTATTATAATTTGTGTTTTTATTGCATTACTATTTTATGTACTGTTACTTTCTTTTTAAACATTGTAAAGACATAACCTAACAAAATAGTTATATCCACTTACTACAACATACTTTTTGTACAACTTGATTGCTTGACTTTTGCTTGGAGAACAATTAAAAATTAATACTGACATTGTAGTTTTTACGTTTTGAGTTCTGCAGCGTAGAAACAATGACGTGGATTATTATTAAAGAAATATGCAACCATAAAAACATTAATTTTGGGTAAGTTACTGCTGTCTGCTTGCACAAAATGTTTCTCCATTCTTCTCACATTTAACCTCCGGAATGTTTTTGGTGCAAATTTCTGGATAAATCGCTCTCAAAATAGCTTTACAACATTAAATTCGCAAATATCAATACAAAATCTGTTTGTTTAGATTTGTGTGACGTCACTAGGGATGAAGCCAGTTACAGACCGTTTTCGATCACGTGATCAAATGTCGAAAATACAGTTATTTTATTCGCGTTTTTTTACAAAAAATAAGCATATTTTTATCAAAAAATCAATGAAATATGCTTTTTCATTATGTCATGTTTATGGATGGCGTCAATTGGCATAATATTTTTAATACAGTCAAGTACCCTATTAAAGAAAGACAGACACTGGCATCGATTCTGTTGTACTCTAAACTAAACTAAATTTGACAGCTCTAAAATTGTGGCCATCCTTCTCTCACATATTAAAATGAAGATAGGCAGATAATTTTAGTCCTGTCAGATTGGTTTAGTTTAGCGAGTGGTATGACAGAATCGACGCCATGAGAGAGAGAGAGAGAGAGAGAGAGAGAGAGAGAGAGAGAGACAGAGAGAGACGATATATTGGTGTTAACCACGTGGAGTCACTGTAACGGGCATTCTATGAATTTATTGTTCCGTATACCTTGTTCGTATTATGGTCTGTCCTTTCTGGTTTTCTTTTGACACCTTCCTGTTTATTTCCTTGAGACATGTTTGGGCAAAACAGAATATTCCAACCGTTAGCATTAGGTTAGTGTTATATTATTTGATACTGTGATCGTGTATGACTGTTCTAAGTTAAAATTATTATTTACATTCTAGGGACATATTTATTTATAAAATAGTGTAAATAAAATTAATTAAAAGTTTTAAAATCTATCATTTGTGGTTTCCATGATCCTGTCTACTTTATGGTTTGTCGTGTCTGTAGAATTCATTTTTACAGGCATAAGTTGCACTGTTCACATGTATGTAGTTCTGCCTGGTTAATTTTTTTTTTTTATTATTGACCACTTCAGTGTTCACTTGAGCTCAAAATTTTTATGTGTGGTTCCCAATGACAGTACCTATGGTACCATTAAACTGATCTGATGATGGAGTACAAGGGCACTGGAATTTCCAATTGACCCCAGCACCAAATATTATTAAGCACTTTTCAACAACTTGGTTTGCATCATTGGCAGGAACTAAGTAATCAATGGCATTTAAAGAACAATATAAACACATTGTAATCTTGAGCCATGGTTGCTGTTGCCATGTCAGATACCATATAGTGCGGCCGCTGAAAGAATGCTTAGACAGTTGCCATAACATTGTAAAAAACTGAACGAAAACAGTAAATTTTGACTAAATTTTCTTAGTGTTTTGAACGTAAGATAATACGATAGGTAGCCAATATACAACTGTAATATAAAAAGATAATGTTTTAATTTTATTATTTACAACGTTATTGCAGTTGTCAGACGCGTTCTCTCAGCGGCCCAAGTAGGGAATAAAAAAATAAAACTATCAAATTGTTGTGTTCAAAACACGTTTTTTAAACTTTTTTATTGAAAAATGTCCGACATAGGTGTTAGAGTCGTTCAACAAATAGTTTTTTGTAATAAAAAGATGCCATATTTTGGCACAATCCGGTAAATTTCATGCCCGAAGGCTTACAAAAGCTTATACAAATCATAAGTTACTAAGCACAGGGCGCGTGAAGCGAGGGTACAATAGAAATACATTTGTCACTTGTATCAAGACTGGACCACAGGATCCACAGACACGCCTGCTGAGCGCGCCAAACTAGATACATCACTACAAGCACACCAATGTGTGCGTAAGTGCATGTACACACGCGCGAGCGCATCGAGACGGCGTTATCGGCTCACGCACACATTGCTGCACGTACCAAGTACCTACTGCTTTGAGTTGCTGTTCTGTACTGTGACTAGACAGTAGCACTGGTTTTAGCAACTGGATGAATGTAAACAATCCACAACTCAGGTCCAGTGACTAAACACATTTCTATTCAACAAATAATAGTGCCAACGCAATTTCTGAAATACACTTAGGGACAGACTATCAAACAAGAATCTCATTAGATCGTCCCCGAGCTACGTACATTTTTTACAATACATATTTTACAAGTAGTTCGTCATCTTTTCCAATGTTTTAGTTTTATTTTGAGTTAATTTTACAATCGTTTTACAATGTATATTTTCAGCGAAATTAACGTAATTACGTTATACACAAGATTTATCTGTATTTTTCTATAACAGGCTGTGCAAGTACGAAACAAATTAAAGTTGACATTTAAATATCGGCTTCATTCCCCATATCCTTCAGTCTTTATTTTACACTTTTGTGGAGAGATTTTGGTTAAAATGGTTTTCATCATGTATAAATGAATCACAAACGCATTTGTCCAGGATAATGTTCTCTGCATTATCAAGATGCCAATTCAGATGTTGCGTACATCATTTATATTTCAAACACAACAGGCAACTATGTGAACACCATGTTACTGTTCCAAAAGCTCTCTACAAATTTCCACACGTTGGTAACATCACTAGGCGCCTCGTGTGCGATCCTCGAGGCGCCACTCACTTGATAAGGCAGTTTCTAGATTATTCTAGGGAATAAATACATTTGGACCGACAGCCGACGTCGGCCTCACATGAAAAGTGCCACTTTCAAGGTACAGAAATGTATTAAAGCTGCTCTGTGATACGAGCCTGATACACGGGAAGCAAGACATTGTCACAGGCCGAACACCCGTCTACTTGACGATCACTTATCATTTCTCAGTCTTGGATGAGACTGATTCAATCATAAGTCATTAATCGGCAAGTCCCTGCCGATGGAGACAAATATCATTTTCAAATCTTTGGATTAGATATATAAGGTTTCAATGGCTTAAAATATATCTTCGGTTTATTGGCCAATAAGTAGGTCGATTTATACATGTGTATGAAAGAGACATGAGAAAAACGCCATCTATCAATCAAAAACGTAACTAAACAGAACGTTCTTGCTCCCGAGTCATCGTTTTATCTAATAGAAAACATTAAATAGATACTAAAACAATAAATATTGTGATTTTATCCCCTCCCCAGACTTCAAAGATTTTTTTTCCCATCATTATTATGGCATACAAACATTTTGGAAGCGATGGGCCAAGATTAACTCAAATTGTTATTACCAAACGGCCCTTATAGTTATAAAATTGTATTTCAAGGCACAAGAACTTTATCTTTTTGAATTGCAAACAAACTGTTCGAAGAAAATACAATTAACGTATTTTTTTCTTTTTTTTTGGTGTTAAAGCGGAGTAATTTAAAAAAATAAGATGTTTATTTAATAAATATTCGCTGCATTTTGTTTAAATCATATTTGTGTAATGCTACATACAATGTGCGTAAGCAATGGAATACTAATATAAATATGAGTTTGCTTTGCATACAATATTCAGTTCATTATATCATCGTTCAATTTAAAAGGAATCTTTACCACAACCGCATTATTATAAATATCCTTGTTAATGGCTCAGAGGAACTATCACGACAACATATACATTTATAAGAAGAAATAAAACATAACTGAAACACGTCGTGATCTCTCTGCCCCCTTTTGTATCACGAAAAATAGGATTGTGACACATTCAAATAAAAACTATCGATAGTTTTATATCTCCTAGCCTAACGGCGCATAACGAACAACACTCGCGCTCATAATATTCTCAAACATACTCTCAACAATTACATTCGGTAGACGCAGTCACGCGGCAATAAAATTTGAATCAAAACAAAAAGTGAAAAAAAAAAAACGATAATAAATGACCGGTACCAAGTTCTCGAGGAAAGTCTACTTGCGTATGGTCTAATCACGAACTTGGTACGGATCGCGTAGGCCCTCCCTACATAGATCTTGTATTTTTTTTGTGATTTTTGAATGTTATATTTTCCATTATTCGCCAAAAAAATCCATCACAAAAGATACAAGGTGGTCTTCGAGATAAGACGCTAATTTAAATCTAACTTTATTATATTACATATGTACAAATACTTCGACATTTATATGGACATATATATAACCGAAGTTTCGCGATTTATGTTGTAAATACATGTCTATTTTATATCTCTTATTAACGTCTAGAAAATCGTGTTGTTTATATTTAACGATACGCTACTTATTTTTACAGATAGAACACTCCTTTCAAAACACCAATTGGAAAATAGGGAGTGTTATTTGTGAAAGGAGATTCTAATGAACGGCAGTGAGGATATGTCCTACCTGATCAGCGCGTGTCATAGACAATTTTTCATGAAAAAAATGTGAATGTCAACGTCCACATTTGGCGCAACCCAGGGAGCACCGCGCGGAGGTCATGGACAAGCCCCCCTCGATGCCACAACTTACATTTATTGATCCGAGAATCGTGATATTGAGCTTCAAGGCGAACACGTAGCCGGCGCGACTTTACGTCGACCTAGTAACATCAACTGGCGTTCTATATATACACAATGTACAGTTGTAACGGTGACACCGACACTTTATTTATGAAATAGAACGAACCAATTATCCGCGCGAACCGCGCCCTGCCGGCTACGCCGCCCTCAGGTTACTTACATTAACTTAGGCTTTATCGACATCGTTCGATACTTTCACGTTACATCACTAGTCAATTGAATGTGCAAGCTTATTTCAAACGGATATACGAGATGTATAGGCATCGACATGCTAGAAATAAGATCAGTATCGATAAGTAAATACTTTTACAACTGTATATTGTACAAGTAAATAATTTAAATGTTTTTTTTTTTTTTGGAAATAGATATTTCTATCGATATTCAATCAGACTAAAAAGTGCTGGCAAAATAGCTCCACTTTCTACTGATTAAAGTTAAAATGTAGAGTTGTTCAGGTATCGATACTAAGCACATCTCTAGCTAACGACATGATTACACTTACACCTTGGAATAAATTAACAGATTCGCGCTACTTTACCCGACCTCTAACTTATCTATCGTATTTTATTGTCAATGCTAACTGTGCAGCGCACCTGGCACAATTCCTCACGCGATCAGCCCTTTCACATTACACACTCACGAGTCTGTTCACCTCACCCGGTCCCGTCCCGTACTACTAAATATTCACACATCGGTTTCCAAGTGCTATTCAAAATATGCGATTGTAGCGCCACGCCTGCGAGACGAGATAATTCGAACAAACTCTACAATTTAAGGCAGTGCCGTTATATTCTATAAACTATTTCGATTCTGTTTATACATTTACATTATACGTATTCAAACGTGGTCCGAATATTCCAAGAAAACAAGTGTTCAAAAAACTGAACATTAAAAAAGGATTGAAATGGAAAAAAAATAGGCTTTTTGTTGTTCGGAAAGTTTTAAAATCTTTTGCACATTAACGATGGAATGAATTAAGCGATCTACTGAGCGAAATTATTTTAAATGAATTACGCTCACTAAGAAGGCGTCCATATTGTTTCCCGATAGTTCCATTACTATTATTACTCTGTCGAAGACTACGAGCAGGACATGTAAGGGCATGCTCACACAAGAACATAATGTGCGAGTAAACATATCAGTCTGAGACCAGCGTTTTTGTTCTAATCCAATATTATGGAGGTAAAATTTGTGACGTCACGTATAGAGGAGGTAATCTCGGAAACTATTGAACCGATTCTAATTTTTTCGCCGATAATGACAGGTATGTTTTATTCACGACGCGGGCGAAGCCGCGAACACAAGCTAGTGCAAATAAAAAGTTTTTGAGTAGTGTTCTATCACGCCAAAAAGTAATAGATGACGTATTTTTTTTGCCTCCGACACAATTGGAGTGCCAAAGAGACTCGGAACAACTATATCCCACTCCTTTCTTCAATCGGGACGCAGCAAGTTGAATGAATGAATGAACATGGTGTCAGGAATAAAGCAATTAGAGTGACGCCTGGTCTCCCAGCTCGTTACAGTAACAACAGACATAAAATTACACAAACGACGTCCCGCTTCCCACCTCTACCATCCCGCGGCGCGGCGCTCCAGACGCTGCTGTTTAACGCATCATCAGTCGGCCCAGAGCCGGGGCATAGCTCGAGATAGGAGCACTCTACCGAGGTATTTGATTCGGTCAGTCAATCAATTTATTATAATTTTAAGGATATGACAGTTGGTGTCAAGCACTTACCGTTTTTTTTTTTTTATCGTAATGCACTTTCTATGACCCAAGTCGTTATTTGCGTTGCTATATGGTCCGACCACAAAAATTTAACCCAGTGTCATAAAAGTAAATAAATAAATAACACTGATCTTATAGTGCTAACAGACGCTCGAACGCGGCTGACGGACCGCCGTCCAACCAACGGAAGAGAAAGAGTGAGAATATCATATTTCCCTCTCTTTCTCTCCCATTGGTCAGACGGCGGTTGAGGTCAGCCGCGTTCGAGCGTCTGTTAGCACTATTAATTCAAGCAACTGCCCGGCTGAGATCGAACCCAGGACTTCAAGGCAGACGCGCTACCACTGAGTCAAGATATCATCGGCCATATTACATCAAGTGTTATGACGATTATTTCGATGGTTGTTTAGTTGCAACCGAGGTGTACGCTCAAACGGTTGTGTGACGGTTGTATTACACCCTGACGTATTGAACCCCATACGCGTAGTTGACCGTAGCCCTGCATCGTAACCTGAGTAACCGGGCTCGAGTCTGTTCGTTAAATAGCAGCGTCCATAAAGCTACATTTAAGACGTCGTTTATGTAATTTAACGTATCATATCACCGCTCTTGAATTATATTCTGTTAAACTCGGCAAATTATGCACTACATCCCCTCCCTGAACTTTCAATATAAATAATTATATTTCTTAGAAGTTACATCAAGCCCCGAGCGCGCTTATTCCTTACTCGTGTTGTGAACATGCACGTTGCGTCAGTGTGAGTGAGTACTTATACATATGGACTTCGACACAACCGAGAGTCGCGCAGAATCTATACAACAAAATGGCAGCAAGGAAGTTCCTAGAAAAGCGTGAAAACGTTAAAAACAATTGACAAGACGTTTCCACGCAGCTAACGTGACGGAGGGTCTGAACATTACAACTAATTATACATCTAAATAAATAAGGTGTAGAGTACAAGTCGCCGCGGTTGTCTATGGAGTGGCGGCGACTTGAGCGCAACTACAATACTACAAGCCGAAGGGAATTGTGTAGACTTTGTAATATTATGTATAGTTAATGTTGACCCGGCGGGGGTCATTGTGACATGTAATACATTTTTAAATGTAATATTGCGA
The DNA here is from genome assembly GCA_914767915.1 of Agriopis aurantiaria. Lineage (NCBI taxonomy): Eukaryota > Metazoa > Arthropoda > Insecta > Lepidoptera > Geometridae > Agriopis > Agriopis aurantiaria. The sequence goes on along the minus strand of OU612002.1, from coordinate 325,194 downwards.
TATATTATTCTACTGTATTTTTATATGATTATTGACGGGATATTACCGTGATAATGTTGTGGTTAATTATATAACTGTAGAGAACAACCGTGATAGTTTAAAAAAATATTGATAAGTAAAACATTCCTGAATTCCATATAATTTACACATCAAAGATCTTTTATAGAAAAGTAAATCTTCACAAGTCCCCACGACTGAATAAGATCAAGAGATAACTACCTAACTATACAAAACGTTCTATCGTAGACTGAGTGCGGCCGTCCATGTTCGACCCATTCAGATTTATCCTTACATACACACCTAGCCGCGGCAGGTACGAGTACATAACTAACTACAATAACCCCGCGCCGGCGCCGTGCGGACTTTCATATTTCGACGGACAACATGTTGCCCGTAACTATGTTCAACCTCTTCCACATTCGATAACACTATATTGGCTATATTAAAGATACATCAATCTCTCACTCGAGGTGACAGATCGCATTCATACAAACATTTAATAGAACAGTAAACGTCTGGCAAACATTTCAGAGCCAAAAGCAACTTGCTAAATTACACGACAACACTGAACAATCAACATAAAGAGTACGGCTTCTATTCAACAACATCATTATTGCGGGTTTGAAGTACATTCACATTAAAGGCATAATTATTACTTTACGTTGTTATTCATAGAGATATGTAAGCGATAGCTATATAGGAAAATGAACACAGGCCGAGAAGCGAGGGTCCGATAGAGCTAATATTCACAAAACTCATATTAAAATCTCATACGTAGCTTCGACAGTACGAGGCATCCTACTTATAGCTCAAGTGCTTCCATCTCTTTCGTTATCGTGTCAATGTCAACGAGAGCAAAAGAGACAGAATCAATGGTATAAGACCCCGTGGTAAAAATATACAATTCTCAGTTGATCGTCCCGATCATTCGTTGCTAATATATTTACATTCGTACTTAATTATGTGCAATTTTAGTCTTGATTTAACTCTAATAAACCGCCCCGGTTGTATTTTCCATAATGTCCCTTAGAAAATATACAGATATGCTACTCTGGCTGCAGAGTAATACCTTTATCTTAAGTATATAGTAATAAATATTGTATATATATTTATATAATATATACATTACATAAGCTAGGTGGTGTAAAAGTGGTGTTTTACCAAATGTCCACACTTTACAATGAATAATCAATTCATTCCTTTAACATAAAATATATACTTTTAAATATACTTTAGATATACATATTAACTCTATCACTCCCTTATTGTGTACAGTTTTCATCTTTATTGACATATTTGTTTTAGTGTCGATTGTTTCTTTAAAAAAGTTGTTGTTGATACGACTTGAAGTTGTAAGATCAAATGGAGACAATGCCAACAAGGTCAAATACATCACACATCGTGTCTGCAAACCACAGTGTCCATTCTACGCACGATATAAACTAAATTAAAAATGTAGTTCTAAAATTGTTGCTATCCTTTTCTCACACGTGGCAAAGAAGAGAGACCCAGATCACTTTAGTCCTGGCAGTTTAGTGACCCGTGGATTCGTCACCGTCGATCACAACATGCGCTGGAGGTCAGTAACTACTTAGCCTATGAGTTGTCTACTAAAATATGTGAATTACATTTGGAAACTTAAAAAAAAGTGTATCGACCAACTGTCAAACTTAACAAACGAAAGGAACAAAAACAAGCAAGCAGAATGAAGTTAGCAACTGTAAAAAAAAATACTACACAAACTCTGGACTGTTCAGCACTAGAAACTGATGAGAAAACGGTTTTGAAAAGAAAAACTGCTTGTTTTGAAGTTAATGACTCCTTTGTTGACGATGAACGCTGCCTTTAGCTGATCTGAGAAATAGCATTTTTTAGGTTTGGCAGTATATCAGTACACAAAATAATACACACTCTTGATTGGCTTGTGACTATAGACATGATCATAGTTAGCATATAAACTCAAAACTAAACATTTTGTAGTTGCAACTAATATTATAAAGGAGACGTAACTGTGAATGTTGTTTGGTTCAGCTTTACGGCTCCCGAGGATAAAACTTTTGGCATGCAGAGAGCTGATACCCAACATTAAATGCAGAAAAAATTATAAATAGCAAGTAAATAGATAAGGTGGTAACTTATCTAAGAAATTTGTCAAACTAACACGATCATGCCGGCAGTAGTACCATTACACTAATGAGCATAGCATATTCGATGTTACACCAGACTGACTAAACACAAAACATGCAAATGTGAACCCTATACATATATCACATACAGCACAATTTTAAATGAAAAATAAGTTAATAGTAAAAATATATATAGTTTTCAAACAAGCTTTTAGCTTTATCTAAGAAAATGTAATCCGCTATCATGGAGCGGGCAGCCATATTGAATTTAGTGTGATGTCACTTTATCATCCTTTGTAGCCCTTTCATTTTATACCCATATGAACAGGGTTGATAAATATACACCATTCGCCATCTTGTGGCGGCGGCCATTTCGAAAATATTAGAATAGTTGAATTGAATGTTGCATATTGTATTGTCTTCAGAACAAGGTGGATGCAAAATTTCAGTAAAATCAGTTATGAGAAAGTGGTTCTAATTCAGCTTGCAAGTTTTAACTTTAACTAACATACAAACATTACAAGTTAAATAAAAGTTTGACACAACGGCGACAATCGCGTTGTGAACTTTCGTCATTTCAAATAGTGCTGTATGTGGCACAGTAGAAGGTTCACATTTGTATGGTTTGCTTTCAGTCCGGTGTAGTCGCGGTCTGTAAAGGCCTATTCAAACATATCAGAGTCCGCACGCACGCGGACGTAACGTTTACAACGTTTCACGTTTTAACTTTGCTCCGGGTGTTAGTTCGGACGAGAGAGAGAACGGTCACCCGCACTTTCGGTAGGAAAATTAATACAACTAGTGGATAAATAACAGCGTAAGGTCGTTTAAAATTATAAGAAAAACATTAGGGTTGTGCCGAAACAGAGAGCATAAAAAGCCATCAAATATCGTTTGGCAAAATGTTATAGAAATTGATAAAATTCATAAATATAATGAGAGGATTGATTTGATATACTTCATTGCCTGTCGCCGCTGTGGGTACATTAGTGTTATCATTTGACCCGATTGTCTGTCTTTTACGTCACTTTGTCTGGCTTTTGGTAGTGATTTAACGAGTTTTAGAGTGATTTGTCGGAATGGCAACCCTAATTGCGTGACGGTGCTCGAGTTTCATTAATTCATTGTCTTATCTGCATTTTTGAAAAATGGTAACCCTAGGTAAACTTGATACTTTATTGTGACGATATATATATCATACTTTGCGGCACATCGAAAACGACGGCGATTAAAGGCAAATGCAGTAATATTGTTTATGCATTTCGTCACAACTCTAATGTTTAGCTGATTCATTTTAAAAAACCCCACGTTCTTTCCCTTACTAGTAAACATTGTACGATATCTTTGGAAATGTTATACAGTGTTTGGACTAGCTCTTTTTTATGACATTGTAACATCCCACTGTGTTTCACTGTTACGGGATTTATTAATAATGTGTTCAAGCCACATACTTCCCACTATATAACTTCCATATAACAATTCAAAAGACATACAAATGGAGGATGCACGGAGTAATTACAAAGAGATGTGGAGGAACGTAAAGTGCGATTCATACAGCGAGCAAAGCTTTGGTTTAGCAACTTGACATGCTTGGTTCGCAGTGGAACGGTCTGATTCATGCTTTACACTATATCGAGGAATCATCACATGCATTGTTCATTGGCCATGTTCACGGGATTGAGAATCAGAACGGTTGCCACCTTCTCTTTGTATTCATTCCGTGAGGTTACATTTCTTCTTTGGACTCGGAAAGCTTCCGACAGTGAATAGGGGCTCATCAAGAGCTGGTTGACACGAGATGACGTCACAAGTCATTAAACGCCACTATCAACGAGAGTTGGGGCGGGACGACACATTTTACTAGCACCCAGACGTCACCAGCCAGGAGCTCCCAAACCTGACGTCACTAGCTCCTTGCACTGTTCGTCAGCGCTGACGTGCCTGCTCTTGCAAGTCGCACCAGTCCATCAGTGACATCAGTCACTGGTAGGGACACTTTTGTTTCAGACCCTACATCATGACACGCGCTGACGTCACTAGCTGCTCCTGCAAGTTGCACCAGTCTGGCCAGGCGGCGTCACAAGTCGCATTATATGTCCATGACGCGACAGATGACAAGGAACTGGAGTGAGTAGTCGTCTGAGCTCGGCACATTTCACTATAAGTCCATGACGTCACCAGTTTGTTTCCTACCTAGGTGTAGTAGCGCGGGTGCCGCGCGCCCCCGCCCCCGCTAACACCCGGCGCGGCCGGCGGGGCGCGGGGCGGCGCGCGGGGGGGCCGGGCGCAGGGGGGCGGGTTACGGGTGCCCCGCGCCACCCGACCCGTGCGACGGGGGGAGGAGTACTGCTTGCTGGAACCAACAAATGTCACGTCACCAACTGCGGGGCGGTGCTTGTCGCTCCGAACACTACCAATCATTATATATGTATAATCAACCCGGTCAACTGGCCCCACGCACACTGCACCGACATTCCACCAACTAAACTATCGAGATGGTAAAATTTTCTTCAATTTTCAATTTTCTACAAATGGCTACCAGTTTCGTTCAAGAAGTACTTCAGGTGGCTCCACCATTAGATTTTTAGATAATTTGGTTGTTCTATACACAGTGTGAATGACAACTAGAGACAAATGAGACAGACAATTATGACAAGGAGAGAGATAGAGAAACCGGTGTTGCTGTCTCATAGGGTCATTTTTAACGGCTATTCTAAGGGCTTTACTTTTTTTTCATATATTATTATTTGTAGAGCGACATAAGTGTCGTCGTAGGCCGACACACATAAAAGTGAGGAAACGTAACAACTAAAATTATCTGTCAAATGTCAGAGGAACATCCAAATATATTTATGATGCGGTGACATTTGTGTTTTATAGACTGCAGCGGCAGGCAATATAAATATTTATGGTCGAACCAGCATGCGCACGTCCATAAATGAATGCGACATTTGAACCGCGGCTAGTTGGACAGCAGTACGCGCGTGTTGGGGCAGGTGGCAGGCGAGGCGGCGGACGGTACCTGCAGCGAGTGCGGGTGGTGGTTGTGCGGGTCGGCGTGGTGGTTGAGGTAGTGCAGGTGGTGGTGCGTGTTCCCTCCGCCCGGGTTCATCAGCGGACACAGCACCTGCAACACAACACACAGACCTGTCAGGCTTCGTCACAGCACACCGGGTACAAGCATTCACTCACTCTTTACAATTATTCTAGCATGTTTAGTACTTCAGTAGAAACGGCCGAGCGCATCTTTAAATTGAAAATGACATTAGCTTGAGAGATGTTATCTCAAGCTAATGTCATTTTCATACAATTTCATCTTTCCGCAGGCGTTAACGCTAACAGAAAGTGGGTCTTGTCTAGACCCCCTGTAGACGAAACCACAACCATGCAGATACAGAATGTGACAAGGTCCCTCTGCAGGCCCAAATGACATGCTTGGACAAGCTCGACTCCTATTGCAGCGGCTGGCCCACTATAACTCTGGACCACACAGAACGGAAGGTCTGTCACAGTCTCGGATAAAATAATAATAGTTAATAATTTATATTTTGATAATTGGCATCCATACACAAGATAAAACGTAACGACGCGAGTGAAAATCTCTGGTTTCACACTAGACTACTTGTTTAGCGGCATGCATATGAAATAGATACTTTTGTCTTGTTATTTTAGAATTTAATTTGTGTATGCATTTTGTTTCGCCGTATTGACAATGAGGCCACTACTTGTCTCTGGCCAGTAGAGCGCAGTGGGTACTGCGAGGGCGCGGTATACACCGGCATGGCGGAGCTCAGAAACCTGGGGCCTTCCGGGCAACTCTTAACGCAGGCTCGAATTAGCGTTGCATTTGCTGCCGCAGGTACGTTCGCTTGATTCACCAATCAAGCGAATGTGGACCTTAACACTGCGAGATACGGTTTGCGATCGCGCAACTTTTTTCATCACCTAAACAGAATCGCTTATAATAGTTAGCCGTAAGTAGGCAGGTAGTTGGTTACCTGGAAGGGAGGCTGCTGGTAGTGGTGGTGCGGGTGCTGGTGCGGGTGCGGCGTGTGCGCCGGCGAGGGCGGCGGATACAGCGCGGGGGACGCGGCCGCGGGGGACGCAGCGGGCGCGTACCCCGCACCGCCCACTCCCTCCCCGCCGCCGTGGTGGTACATGCGCACCTGCAACACGACACGCACTCAACCTGCTGCTCGACGTGTCTACAGTCTGTGGGCCCCGGAGACCACAACCTCAAAAATATTCTTATAATAACCTCACATTGAGCTTTGCCTCGCTCTCTCGGCTAATGATAGAGCAAGTTAAAACTCAAAGTAAGATAATTATACCCAGCTCCGATACTTCACGGAGCCGACCTCACTCGGGTACATACACCCGCCATTCTCTTGGCACACTTTCTATTAAATTCACTTTCTATACAATACCCATAGATCCAATGTTTAGTTACGAAAATGTAACAAACAAACGACACAGCTACTTATGCATTTATAATGTTTATAGGAAGTGGATTTTTGTTACAAAATGGGCCCACGATTGACAATATCTTACCTGAAACAATGTGGTGGTTTAAAATGGAGCAAAAGTCCACTCGTGTCATGGCTGCTACATCACCGCTGTTCCATAGAAAACAGTCACTCGACAAAATCTATGGAAAAGCGGTATTTTTTTTTGGCGATAACATGTTTGGTTCTAATAGTAAAAGTTGTTCATAATGATGAGTATAACAAACCTCTTTCGGCTTAGCATACCCTTTCCTTATAGCCCTGTATAGAGTAACAGTGAAGTGTGTCACTGTTCGTGGCAGGTTACGCGAGGTTGGGGAGTGAGATGCAGCAGGTGTCGGTGACTCACCATGGGGTGGTGGTAGTGCTGCGGATGCTGCGGGTGGTGCGGGTGCGGGTAGGGCACGAAGGGCTGCATGGGCGCGGGCGCCAGCAGCGGCTGTCCCGTCGCGGCCGCCACCTGCACGCCGGACCCCACGCCCACTGTGGGGAAACACACTGTTAGCTGCTCACATCACGGGCACATCAGTTTGTACTTATACAACTCTTTTGCAGACAATAAAGTGGCAAAAAGCTACGGGCCACCTGATGGTAAGTGGTCACCGCTGCCTATAGACACCTACAATACCCGGGGAATTGTCATTTGTCAGTGATATGTAGAGAAGTGCATCACCAGATGCACAATCTCAATTCAATATTAAAAAAAAAAAAAAATATTGAGACCAAACTTAAATCGCAAACAACATATTTTTCCATAGAAAATTATGTTTACACTGAACAAAATGTGATAAATGATAAAAATATAAATATTAGAAAATGTGGTAGGTGATATTGTTTTCGCGATTTCAGGGTTAGTCCTGTAAAATCTAATCATAATGATAAGTAGAATGATTGTCTCGGATATGTCCGTCGTCGAACCGATCGCCCTGTATAACATGTGCTTCTAGAGGCAGCTGTTTAGGCTGTGTTGTCTGTCAGTACATGAATTAAAAAAAAGAGACCTAAAAGAACTGTACCTTTCCTGTAGGTCCTGGCCTGCTGCGCCTGCATGGGTCCGTGCTGGCCCGCACCCCCCGCCACCCCCGCGCCGCCGCCCATGGCGCCGTACGCCAGCTGCAATTATATATACATGTAGGAACAGCGACTTAGCGACGTCCAATCAGGCGCCATCTCCACGGCCCTGAGACCTGAGCATGCACGAGTTCAACATTTTAGCATTAAATCACGTATCACGTAAATTTGCCTAATTTTTTTATTTTATGATGACGCGTGATGAGCAAGCTCATCAAGCTTGCTCATCACGCGTTGATGCTCAGGCCTATCTGCGACATAATGCTCTAGTAGGGAAACACAGACACATCACTCCAGTTAACAATTAATAAGAAAAACAGAATTTGTTATTGACAAAAGCAAATATTACACATGGTAGATTGTCGAGCAGCGCACAGAATTCGTCGAGGAAGGAGGCTAGCTGGTGCCAGGGTTGTAGGCTGCCGGGAGACTTCAACAGAGTCCGGAATACGGTCTTTGTTGTAGTTTTATTGATAAAGATCAAAGAGATAATATACCGATCGATTTATTGATAGCTGGCGCATATACTTTACTAGCGACCCGCCCGCCCGGCTTTGCACGGGTGTAATTTACGTGCGAAGCCGGAGCGGGTCGCTAGTTATATATATAAACCTTCCGTGAAAATGTATCTAACTGATGGTGAAAACAGCATCAGAATCCGTTGCGTGGTTTAGGAGGAGTTAGCGGCCATACAGACAGACAGACAGACGCGGAAAGCGAATTCAATTTATACTATGTAGAGATGAAACGAATGCAGTTTTGCGGCACAGACAATAAACAATATTATTTATGTTTACTCAAAAATGCTTGTAATGTTGTCTTTATTTTGACAACCTTCTTTGGGCAAAGTCGACCTTTCCGTGCTACTCGAATGGCCGCCAGGAAAGTTGTATGGAATTTCATTGCTGGAAAGGTTTAGCCACCAGCAATCTTCTTTGAAAATACATTATTGTCTAGTTATGTTTTAGAAATAGTTCGGTGCAAAAATATTTTATTCAGAATTTGGCTGTATAGGTAGTAAAAAAAAGCGCGGCGTGATGTTTTTTTTTCAATACTCCATAATATTGTAACCCTACAATTTATTTATTGATATTAAAAATAAAATTGTAAAAATTAACTCTTGAAGCGATGAATCCACAATTCAATGTGTTTATCACTTCGAACATACAAAAGTAAGCTAAATTGGTGATTGAAAATGTATTGCCCTGGAAAGATGGTCCTGAAATTTAGTAAGGAACTACTTTTAACAGTTGTTACTTTAAATTTTTACATAAGCTGGTTTTGTTTGAATTACTCACATTGTTTGAGTAAATCACTACACAAGCCTTGGTCTGCAATGACTGCGCTGTTGGTCTATGATGGCTTCGAGCTATAAGTTTAGCTACGCTCTCGGCCTTCGAGCTTGATCATCATCGCAGCCCTTGCTGTCCGCGCTATAAAAGCCTCGACCTTCATTCCAGCGTGTCCATGCGCGGGCTGCAGTACTGACCGCGCTGTGATGGCCTGGAGCTGCGCTACGCACGCACTCATTGCAGACCGCGACAGTAATGTACCATTATCTCGTCGGTAGGGCCGCGGGTGTCTCACCGCCGCACTAGTTTTATTATACTCGTCTCTATCGGTCACACGGAGTTATAGGACAACTGTATGTAGCTTACCTGCCGGCGGCGGTGGGACGCCTGTGAGAGTGTTGACACACCACAGGCAGAAAGTCTTGTCATAATGCGTATTCAAGGGCTCATTCAAGCGCTAGCGCAGACGTTAGTTATAAACAATCAACCTGTGTCAGTCATCTATTGGAACGATTCAAAGATTAAAATTAATCTCTTGTAATTTTTAATCTACTGCAGAATTATACTGATTACCACCTCGTGCCCCTCTTTATAACTTATCAAAGGAAACATACGGATAACTAATTGCGTCCCGCGACTTTGTTTTTCACACTAATTACTTCCTAAGCTGTTAGTAAGTAATTAGTATAGCAGTGGAATTGATACACATTTAAGGACCGGATTAAACGCATTTAAAACGTATCTGGACTGATTTGTTATCAATTTAGACTCAGTAAGAAACATTATAGAAAACTATTTTTTTTAAAGTTTATTTAAAATAATTAGTTGTTGAACGTTGACTTGTGAATGCATATAAATATCTCTCGCGCCAGGGACACTCGGCGCTGCCTTTCTGTGTGTTGTCTGTCTGTCATTCGGCAGATAAGAGTGTAGTTTATATGTATTGCTACGGTGAGGTCCGCTTGTAGATTATTTATTTATTGCTATGTGACCTTTATCGGATGGAATTGTTAGTTAATTACTGTTAATTGAAGTGCCTTGATTATGATATGGGTTGGCTTGTTTGTCAGTTTGTTTTTGACTTGTTGTAGATACGATGCAAGTTAAGTTATTTAATTTATCAAAACCTTTTTATGAACCGGACAGCAAAAAGTATTCCTGTGGAAAATTTATAAGCTTTTTAGGCGAACTTCAGAATAGTAACAAGTTACACAAGTCTGCGAGCAAGTTTTATGTCAAAAATGACGTCAAACTCATTTCTAGAATTGTTTACTGGTTTAATGTCTACCTTAGATTGAATTCTTATTAACAATCATTACGAAAAATACAATTTTGTGGATAAATATGTATGTTCAAATTGATTAAGTAACTACGATTGTTCACTAGTTGTATTATAATTGACGGGATATTTACTGTGATATCCCGTTAATAATATCATAACTGTGGGTAACCACGTGTTTGTTTTACACAATGATGAGAGTCGTTCACCTTGTTATATGCAAAGTAAAAGAAATTCGACGAAGAAAAATGGTAACACACAGACGACCTTTTTGACTCCGACCTAACCGACCTTTACAACCAATTGTGACAAGATATTGAAACATTTCATAATAGTACATTATAATTAAGTTCACGTATCGAAGGCAAGCATAACCAATAAAAACCTATCTGTGTTACAAAGATTACGCTCGAAAGGAAAGATAAAGTTATCGGACGCGTCCACACGAGCGCACGCCGCGTGCAACCTCCATCGGAAATATATAAAATAGTAATTATTTATATAGTTGTTTACAATGTGGTACCTGCTGTGGCTCGTGTTCACTCTGGCCTTAATAAAGGTGTACAACAAGTGGTCGACGGGCAAGTTCTACAGCCGCGCGGTGCTCACGGGCAAGGTGGTGGTCGTGACCGGCGGCAACAGCGGCATAGGGTTCGCTACAGCGGTGGAACTGGCCAGAGGTGGCGCCAAGGTGATCCTGGCGTGTCGCGACAGCAAGCGAGGGAAGAGAGCCGTCGAGAAAATACGGAAACTGTCCAAGAATCGAGCTGTCATCCGACATATAGACTTGGACCTCGCCTCTCTCACTTCTATCAGAAACTTCGTCGAAGAGTTCACAAGCACAGAGGCGAAATTGGACATCCTCATCAACAACGCCGGCACGAGTGGCATCAGTCAAGGGAAAACTGAAGATGGAATCGTACGAGACATGCAGATCAATCACTTCGGACCGTTCCTGCTGACGTTGCTCCTGGTTCCTATGCTGAAGAAATCAGCGCCGAGTCGCGTGATCGTCCTATCCTCTGTGCTGCACAGGTTCGGACGCATTGACAACTTGAATAAAGAGAACTATTACACGTACGTTCAAGCGTTCTGTAACAGCAAGTTATGCAATCTGCTGTTCAGCACAGAACTGGCCAGGAGACTGGAAGGCTCGGGGGTCGTGGTGAACGGCGCGCACCCGGGCCAGGTCAACACTTCGCTCTACAAGTCCACAATATTCGAGAAGTTGCGAAGTTTGGTGCTGTACTCGTTCTTTAAGAGTCCGTCAGACGGCGCTCAGACCAGCGTGTACTTGGCGGCGTCCGACGACTGTGACCAGGTGACGGGCAAGTACTTCGCGGACTGCGCGGAGGCCAACATGAGCTTGAAAGTGAACGAGGATAACGCAAACAAACTTTGGACACTCTCTGAAGAGCTGGTGAAACTAAGACCGGATGAAATGATATGACAAGTTTCTCGATAAGTTTTGGGATAGTAGTATTTCATCACAATTGAATAATAGTATATGTTATACATATTTGCACATAGGTCATTAAGTGTTTTTTATTACATTTGCTTATAAAATATGGTTACTTAATTTCTTTGGGCAACTATCCCAAAGAGAAGCAATGCCATTTGGTTTGTTTAAAATAAATTTCGCCATTTTCCGTTAAAACAAACTTAAAACTTTTACTATTCTTCCATCACTACCACTACCATTTGATGGAGCAGGAGGTAATTTTAATTGCACTAAATGGCAGAATGTGAGAAATTTTAAGATATTTGCACACACATACGCACAGACTTAGCTTCTGATCGATACTGCGGTCGGTACTGCGCTTTTGCTCTGATATTTAATTGTGGAAAATCATTCACTAGTCACGGAATCGGACTAACCAGCAATACTTCACTCGGGGTTAGTTGCTCGATGCTTTATTTGCATCAAAAATGTCCTGTTTACGATATGAAAGTTATGGAATCAATGCACCAATATAAAGATTATTTGCATTTTTTTATCCAAAATTAAGTGGCTAGAGACAACAATAGGTTTTAATTCTTAAATGATAAACCAAATAGATAATGAACAAATATATTATTTATCTTTCATAAGCAATTATTATTATAAGATATATTAATTGCATTTTTATATGGGACATATCACGGATCCCCGGCATGGAGATAGTCAGATATGGGCAGTCAAACATCGAGCATGAAGTGGGTCACAGTGTAGAGACACACAATCGTTTGTATAGAATGTAGTAATGTGTGATACCTACTTTTTAGTCAACTTTCAACTATATATAGAAGAAATGGTTTGTTACAATCATTTTACAGCCATATTAGTTAGTTCAAAAACACTGTTAATTAAAAACCACTCTAAGCGTTAACGCCACAGTAAGTAAGTAAGGTGTTTCTGTATGGAATCGTGGAGTATTGTATGATGTCAATACGACCACTGAAGCTAATGAGTCGATTTGAGATTCGCACATCATATGGACTCAATACCGACTTGACTCAAATGAAAGCATTGAAATCTGAGCTGTATATTGAGGTATGTAGAGAAAAAAATCAGTAAAAAACTGGTGAGTAGACGCGTCGTCCACGCCACTACGCTATACGCTACTTAATGTGGTAGCCCTTCTATTCCTCAACACCAAGATATAAAGTTCATATTTCAATGTCTCGAGTCCATTCTATGTGTCGATCTGGTGTACGAATTATGACGATACTCTACCGAGGCGCACAGACCGGAGCGAAGAAATGTTACCGAGTAGAATGTGGTACATTGACATGACGAGAAGACGTTAATTGTGTACAATTCTATTGGTTACTGTCTCGCTGCTCCGCTCCGTTCATTCAGTGGAGTGTCGCTTTAGATTAAGGCTCCACATGTTCACATTGAAATCAAACTAACTACTTACTAATCTGTGGAAATTGATCACAGCTTAGCATGTAGTTAGCATGAATATCCGAACTGTAAAATGCGGACAAGTGGACACCTTAAGGCGGGCATAGACAAGCGCAGAGGTACAGTTGCGAACAAACGTGCGGGTGGTTCAAACAACACGCTCTTTGTGTGAAGTACACGCATGGAATATTGTAACACTTTTGAATGAGAATGTAAGATTATTTTTTATGAACTCAAAATAATTTCTATTTGAGTTCGATACAATTTGACATAATTAATATCGAGATAAATTGATGGCACGGCAAAGCCTCTCGGTTTAAGGTGAGCACATTTTAAGTCTATGTATAGAATCGAGTTTCCCCGTACACTTGGCAGTTAAGATATTGAATTCAAATTATGTTTAATTTATTATCCTTTTTACTGGACAGTTATCATATAATCTACAGGCAAGTGACAGCTATTATTTCAGAGTAACTACCTGCAGAATAATTCTGTGCTCGTCACGTAAAATAAATAATAGCCAACGCACACAACGGACGTTTGGACTGGTGTGTGCATTGTGCCATATATTAGTGTTATGTTTTGATGAGAGTGTCTCGGAGCCAGTGAGTGTGTACAATATTCCAGGCGGCGGCACGTGGTCTCACCGCGTCGGGGCGCTCCCGCTTGTCCATCACGAATATAGGCGGCCCGTACTGGCGGCACTCGCACCCCATGTCCATCTGCCGCGGGCATACACCTTATAAGTACCTGCCGCCTTCACGGTAACACTTATCTTCTATACTCACTGAACACTAAATATAACTACTTTTAAAAATGAAAATGATCAGTTTGTCCGTCCGCTGGCTTCTAACATGGCTGCACGGTTGTTGAGGACGAAACAATAGCCATGTTGACTAATCATTTTTATTACCTCATAAAAAAGCTGATCGTAAATATAGCCCATCAACGAAAACAAAATTAAAATTTGTTCAAAAATAAATAAGTATTTTAATTTTATGGTAGACAACGATCGCTCTATAGCAAGATGTGACGTCAAGCCTTGCGCAAGCCATACAAACGCTGTACTTACACACGCTTTGCGGAAATGGGACAGAATATCCGTTTTCAATCTGTACCAAAAACTTTAATCTCTGAAAAATTTATGAGCCAATATAAATTATTTTTTCAGTATTTGTCATTTAATTTGCTATATCCTTCGCTAAGCCTATTATTCGTGATAAATGAAACATCAGTCAACCCGCCCATTAAACTACGTTAGTAGTTCGAGCCATCGTATTGCCCAACTGTAAATGCCACTCGTGGTCACCCATCCCAAATGACCTGAACATCCGTTGCTCAATCGATGGTCTTGTAGTGATTTTGAAACAATTTCTTGCAACACTGAATTTTCCATAAAGAAATAACTTTCTTTCGTAGAGTATATAATCTCTACAGTTATTTAATAAATAAATTATACCTTTTTTACCAGATTCAAAATTTCCAAGAGTAGGATAGAAATTGAACACCGTTTGTCCAGTACTAGTTCACATGGTGTTAAGTCAAATTCTTGCAGAGAACCTTCAGACCAGCTGTCTAATGCTGGATATCTTGATAGTTAAAGAATAGCTGTTTATAATCAAAATAATAGTTTAAAGATTCAGTAAGCCATATGAGTATATGTCCACTGAAGAGATAACGAGACAAGGCGTCACAGTCTTGTTCTGCTCACTCACACTGCTGTAGTTTACTATTGTAAGGTCAGTCTACAAGGAGGTGCTGTGTATACTCACAGCGGGGTGCGGGTGCTGCAGGTAGGTGGGCGGCTGCTGCGCGGCGGCGGCGGCTGCAGCGACCATCGCGTAAGGAACTGCCGCAACCTGCATCACAACAATCCGTGTGTATTTTCGAGTGTGAATGTGTAATAATGGTGGATTATTATTTATTAAGTGCTCGAGTGTGGGTAAGTGATATAACGAGAGGAAACATGTCTTTTCGTGTTATTTCCAAAACTACATAGAAGCCGCTTGTAAAACCTCCGCCGCTTTACTGGGGCATGAGTTTGACTTGACCGTGACTTACTATGCTTGGCTCTAACTATGATTTGTTTGACGCTTTTTAATATTATGTAAACTTGTTTAATATTACGACTGAAGGACTTTGGTTATGATTATTTACGGGATATTTACCGTGGTAAGGTTGTGGAATGAGCTCCCGATCTTTCAGCGCAGTTACATGCACCATGTTCACGGGAAGACTGAGAGCCGACTGATATCGGGAGCTCATTCCACAATCTTACCACAGCAAATATCCCGTAAATAATCATATAGCTTTAGTGAACAACCGTGATAGTTTAAAACAGTGTTGAAGGACTTTGTATCCATGGTCATGGAAAAAATATACAACAAAACCTATAAACAGATATAAGAGCACGTACCATGTGGTGCGGCGGCGGCGGGTGCGGCGCGGGCACGTAGGACACGCCGGGGCCCATCACCCCCAGCCCCATGCCGACGTTGACCCCCACGCCCGGGGTGCCCGGCGTGTGAGGTCTGCAACAACGTTATTACATATATATACTACAACTTCCTCACAGGCACGGTACAGAGCATTATACATATATAAGTTAGCTGGTTGAATGGCAACTTCATTAGATGTTCATGCGATCATCGCTCGTAATGTAGCATATTGGCTCGAAACCAATCATTGATTTATACATTTAGTACACAAGATAGCCCGTTGGTCAAGTTGGTAGTGAACCTACCTTCTGAGCTTGAGTCATAAGTCATAAGTGGCTTGGGGGCGAGGGTTCGATTCCCAACTAGGACAAACATTTATGTGATGAACATTTGTGTTTGTTCTATATCTGGTTGTTAATATCTATTTAAGTATTTATTTAAAACTATATATGTATGTATATCAGTCTCTGGCAGCCATATCACAAGCTTTGCTTAGTTTGGGGTCAGATGACCGTGTGTGAAAAATGTAGCAAAATATTTATTTATTTGGTACCAATATTTAGACCCTAATGCAAAGATAATTTATATTGTCATTGCTCTAATGTGTTCCAATGAGTCTTAGAATTAGATCGGCCATTTGACTTAGGCTAAAGGGTTTTGAACCAGCTCCAATAATACGAATTATTCAGTATTGTTCATATTTTGTCCGTACCTGCTGTGGTTGGGAGTAGAAGGGCTGCGCGGCTGGAAGGGCTTGGCTGCGGGGTTGAACTCTTTGGCGTTGGGGTTGAGAGTAGACTTCTTGACGGGCACCGGTGCGTCGGGAGACGCGGGCGGCGAGCCTCGGGGGGACCCCGCCTCCTGCGGGGGGGACACGCCCTTTGGGGGCACCGGCGGCTGCACAACAATACAACGTGTGAGGAACTGTTTAAACACATATGTTTATTTGTATATGTCGAATCTCTGGTGTAATTCCGCTTCTACGTCGCTTCCAGTACAGTAAGTGACGCCTGATTCAATCAACTATATAATTATGTTTAGTTTGTGATGATGACAAGCATCTAGGTCGATGAGCTGCAAGTTGTCTGCGTCTGGTGGTCTACTTAGACGACTTCGGAATGTGTCACGCAGTGGTAGTAGTCTTTCCCAGAGTATGCTGACGCGTGCAGGCTACATGAGAGTGACACGAGGGTCGGTACGGTACCTTGTGGTGGGTGGGCGGCGTGTGCTGGGCGGGCGGGCGGTCGCGGTCGCGCTTGTGGTGCGGCTCGGAGGGCGCGCCCGCGTTGGCGGACACCTCGGGCGGCGACGCGGCCGGCGGCGGCTGCGGCTGCGGGCGAGGTACAACATCTATACTTCACTCTGGTACGCTCCGTGATATTAAGAAACAATTTTTTTTTGTAAATTTTTCCCGACTTTGTCCAGGATTATTTTAATTTTAAATAATTTATATTAATATAGCCCTTAAAACAATACACTTACGACACTTACTTCACTTTTATAAGGAGTTGACGTACAGCGTGGATTAACACAGGCTTTTTTATCGCGTAATACTGAACGATTCCTGTAGGTTAGTGGGTGAAGCCGCGGGGTAAGTTAATAAAACTCATGTGATGATACCTGCGGCGGTGGGTTGAGAGGCAGCATCTGCGGCGGCAGCGGCTGCGGCGGCAGGGGCTGCGGCGCGGGCTGCGGCGCAGGCGACACCAGCTTGAACTCCTGCCCGAACTTGCGTAACTCCTGGAACGTACACAACACAAATATGACTTCCACACCTCATCAACTAATTGCAGCAGTATATAGCACATCCCGGTATATATTATGATCCGGGTATGCCCTAAAACTGCGGCCAGAACCACCGGAGGATGGGCAGCAGCGTCCTATTGGTACACGGTCAACGTACTGCGTCCCCTAAGCTGCCTGCCAAGCGTGGGTTTTATGGCAACACCTATCTCTAAGAGGGAGGCCTTTGTCCAGCAGTGGACGTTTAATGGCTGCTGATGTGTGTGATTTATATGTATATTACATCTCTTCGGCGCTATATCTATTCACCTCATTTCAACCAAATTGGCAACACGAGGACACAAGCCTCGGCTAAAGCGGCAGTTTATTTGCTGATGGTAACACCGCCATAAATAACCGGGTTCTACAAATCGTTCACAGTTGTATTATCTTTGACATGTGTCGTTGTTTCTGTCTGTTCGGTTGGCATCACTGGCTGTCAGGTCAAGAGGCTTTCTGTGGTTAAAGGTACAACTGTGAACAGTCTGTACAGTGTACTTTGGTATCGTAGCTGCAGTAGTGCTGAGTAAAGGTACAACTGTGAACAGTCTGTACAGTGTACTTTGGTATCGTAGCTGCAGTAGTGCTGAGTAAAGGTACAACTGTGAACAGTCTGTACAGTGTACTTTGGTATCGTAGCTGCAGTAGTGCTGAGTAAAGGTACAACTGTGAACAGTCTGTACAGTGTACTTTGGTATTGTAGCTGCAGTAGTGCTGAGTAAAGGTACAACTGTGAACAGTCTGTACAGTGTACTTTGGTATTGTAGCTGCAGTAGTGCTGAGTAAAGGTACAACTGTGAACAGTCTGTACAGTGTACTTTGGTATCGTAGCTGCAGTAGTGCTGAGTAAAGGTACAACTGTGAACAGTCTGTACAGTGTACTTTGGTATCGTAGCTGCAGTAGTGCTGAGTAAAGGTACAACTGTGAACAGTCTGTACAGTGTACTTTGGTATCGTAGCTGCAGTAGTGCTGAGTAAAGGTACAACTGTGAACAGTCTGTACAGTGTACTTTGGTATCGTAGCTGCAGTAGTGCTGAGTAAAGGTACAACTGTGAACAGTCTGTACAGTGTACTTTGGTATTGTAGCTGCAGTAGTGCTGAGTAAAGGTACAACTGTGAACAGTCTGTACAGTGTACTTTGGTATCGTAGCTGCAGTAGTGCTGAGTAAAGGTACAACTGTGAACAGTCTGTACAGTGTACTTTGGTATCGTAGCTGCAGTAGTGCTGAGTAAAGGTACAACTGTGAACAGTCCGTACAGTGTACTTTGGTATCGTAGCTGCAGTAGTGCTGAGTAAAGGTACAACTGTGAACAGTCTGTACAGTGTACTTTGGTATTGTAGCTGCAGTAGTGCTGAGTAAAGGTACAACTGTGAACAGTCTGTACAGTGTACTTTGGTATCGTAGCTGCAATAGTGCTGAGTAAAGGTACAACTGTGAACAGTCTGTACAGTGTACTTTGGTATCGTAGCTGCAGTAGTGCTGAGTAAAGGTACAACTGTGAACAGTCTGTACAGTGTACTTTGGTATCGTAGCTGCAGTAGTGCTGAGTAAAGGTACAACTGTGAACAGTCTGTACAGTGTACTTTGGTATCGTAGCTGCAGTAGTGCTGAGTAAAGGTACAACTGTGAACAGTCTGTACAGTGTACTTTGGTATCGTAGCTGCAGTAGTGCTGAGTAAAGGTACAACTGTGAACAGTCTGTACAGTGTACTTTGGTATCGTAGCTGCAGTAGTGCTGAGTAAAGGTACAACTGTGAACAGTCTGTACAGTGTACTTTGGTATTGTAGCTGCAGTAGTGCTGAGTAAAGGTACAACTGTGAACAGTCTGTACAGTGTACTTTGGTATCGTAGCTGCAGTAGTGCTGAGTAAAGGTACAACTGTGAACAGTCTGTACAGTGTACTTTGGTATCGTAGCTGCAGTAGTGCTGAGTAAAGGTACAACTGTGAACAGTCTGTACAGTGTACTTTGGTATCGTAGCTGCAGTAGTGCTGAGTAAAGGTACAACTGTGAACAGTCTGTACAGTGTACTTTGGTATCGTAGCTGCAGTAGTGCTGAGTAAAGGTACAACTGTGAACAGTCTGTACAGTGTACTTTGGTATTGTAGCTGCAGTAGTGCTGAGTAAAGGTACAACTGTGAACAGTCTGTACAGTGTACTTTGGTATCGTAGCTGCAGTAGTGCTGAGTAAAGGTACAACTGTGAACAGTCTGTACAGTGTACTTTGGTATCGTAGCTGCAGTAGTGCTGAGTAAAGGTACAACTGTGAACAGTCTGTACAGTGTACTTTGGTATCGTAGCTGCAGTAGTGCTGAGTAAAGGTACAACTGTGAACAGTCTGTACAGTGTACTTTGGTATTGTAGCTGCAGTAGTGCTGAGTAAAGGTACAACTGTGAACAGTCTGTACAGTGTACTTTGGTATCGTAGCTGCAGTAGTGCTGAGTAAAGGTACAACTGTGAACAGTCTGTACAGTGTACTTTGGTATCGTAGCTGCAGTAGTGCTGAGTAAAGGTACAACTGTGAACAGTCTGTACAGTGTACTTTGGTATCGTAGCTGCAGTAGTGCTGAGTAAAGGTACAACTGTGAACAGTCTGTACAGTGTACTTTGGTATCGTAGCTGCAGTAGTGCTGAGTAAAGGTACAACTGTGAACAGTCTGTACAGTGTACTTTGGTATCGTAGCTGCAGTAGTGCTGAGTAAAGGTACAACTGTGAACAGTCTGTACAGTGTACTTTGGTATTGTAGCTGCAGTAGTGCTGAGTAAAGGTACAACTGTGAACAGTCTGTACAGTGTACTTTGGTATCGTAGCTGCAGTAGTGCTGAGTAAAGGTACAACTGTGAACAGTCTGTACAGTGTACTTTGGTATCGTAGCTGCAGTAGTGCTGAGTAAAGGTACAACTGTGAACAGTCTGTACAGTGTACTTTGGTATCGTAGCTGCAGTAGTGCTGAGTAAAGGTACAACTGTGAACAGTCTGTACAGTGTACTTTGGTATTGTAGCTGCAGTAGTGCTGAGTAAAGGTACAACTGTGAACAGTCTGTACAGTGTACTTTGGTATCGTAGCTGCAGTAGTGCTGAGTAAAGGTACAACTGTGAACAGTCTGTACAGTGTACTTTGGTATCGTAGCTGCAGTAGTGCTGAGTAAAGGTACAACTGTGAACAGTCTGTACAGTGTACTTTGGTATCGTAGCTGCAGTAGTGCTGAGTAAAGGTACAACTGTGAACAGTCTGTACAGTGTACTTTGGTATCGTAGCTGCAGTAGTGCTGAGTAAAGGTACAACTGTGAACAGTCTGTACAGTGTACTTTGGTATCGTAGCTGCAGTAGTGCTGAGTAAAGGTACAACTGTGAACAGTCTGTACAGTGTACTTTGGTATCGTAGCTGCAGTAGTGCTGAGTAAAGGTACAACTGTGAACAGTCTGTACAGTGTACTTTGGTATTGTAGCTGCAGTAGTGCTGAGTAAAGGTACAACTGTGAACAGTCTGTACAGTGTACTTTGGTATCGTAGCTGCAGTAGTGCTGAGTAAAGGTACAACTGTGAACAGTCTGTACAGTGTACTTTGGTATCGTAGCTGCAGTAGTGCTGAGTAAAGGTACAACTGTGAACAGTCTGTACAGTGTACTTTGGTATCGTAGCTGCAGTAGTGCTGAGTAAAGGTACAACTGTGAACAGTCTGTACAGTGTACTTTGGTATCGTAGCTGCAGTAGTGCTGAGTAAAGAACTCGTCAGGTCTGGCGGTCCGGTCCCACCCGGGAGCAGCGGCCGGCCGGGGAGGGAGGCAGGGTGCTGAGGAAGGATGTCGTACCTGCACCTCCACGTCGGGGCGGCGCGGGTCGGGCGCGTGGTGGCGCGGCCCGCGCGCGTGGCCCTCCGCCGGCAGAGGGTTCTGCGGACAACACACAGCTTGTTCACATTATACATACATACATATACTTTTTTTTACTGATCAAGTGCCTTTATTAACTAAACAAAATACAAGCTAATACTAACACTACAAATACAGTTAGACTGCCCATAGACCGGTGAAGGTCTAAAGACAATCCAAATGCTCAAGCCCACATACATATACAAAACATTGACGAAAACAAAAACAAACAAAAACATTGGCTTGAAATGCTTTTTTTTTTAAATTTTGGTACATTATATATGATGTTACAAACTAAAGTCCCTCACATTCGGACGTTGCAAGTACGTCATACAATATTAAACCTCGATGTTATAAATGGTGTCAAATAGTTTAGCAATCTAGGTAACTCACAGAATAATATAGATCATAATAAAGAGCATAGAATACGTCACGTGGTTTACAAAGCGTACAAGGCCTTCTGACAAATGTGGTATGTGCTCACGTGATGGTGGATGGGCGGGAAGCCCTGCCTGGGGGCCGAGTGCGGCGCGCCAGGGCCGGCGCCCGCGCGCTCGCCGTTCACCTTTCCACCGACCGGAGCACCCCTGCAACAACACTCGTATTACAATAGCCATTATTAACTCCTTACTGGCGGCGCTCCGCGGTTCCACCCGCTGTCCTACAGGATAAAAAGTAACCTGGGTTAATCTAGAGTATAAGCTACCTCATTTCCAAATTGTATCTAGCCGAGCCGTTAGCCTGAGCCGTTACAGAATTTAGTGTGGACAAACATACACACTTGCACAGAAACTGTGCGTTGAAATGACTAGTGTGATTGTCTCATATAAATCTGATCATAAGTAGATGATGGAGCTCTCAGATTGTACCGGAACGGCGGCTTATGTTTAGTCAACACAAACTCGCTTACCCTTGATTCGATCGTCATTCACGTTTCCAGGCAAGTCGTTTATGCAAATAAATTTTAAGAGAGATATGAACATACAGGACCTGAGCGCTTGGGAAGAGGAATCCAACGAACCCATTCTCGGCGGGGTTACGTCGTTTCTTGTACGAGTTCCTATGGCCACCTTCTGTCTCCATCATTGCATTGTCACCAAACATAGATAACTTTGCTTACATACATACATTACATTCTGATTCTGATAACTATGTCAAATTACAGCTCAATCGGTTGAGGATAACTGGTTTAAAATTCAGTTGCAAGATTTTTTGCCCCGTCGGTCCAATTGGTAGTGAACCTGCCTTCTGCGCTTGGGGGCGTGGGTTCGATCCCCACCTAGGCCAAACATTCTTGTGCTGAACATTTGTGTTTGTTCTATATCTGGGTGTTAATATCTATTTAAGTATGCGTTTAAAAATATACATGTAAATATATCAGTCTGTGGCAACCATATTACAAGCTTTGCTTAGTTTGGGGTCAGATGACCGTGTGTACAAAAATGTCCTTTTTCTTCCCACACACATTAATACTAACAGGGCAAGTTAAATCATCATAATCAGCCTTTTAACAGTCCACTGCTGGACTTTAAGCCTACACCCGAAAGGGTGATTGGGCCATATTCACCACGCTGGCCCAGTGCAGGTTTGGTGGATTCACATACGCCATTGAATTCCTTCTCCGTACGTATGCAGGTAATCCGTACATAAGCTCCAAAGAGCTCATTGGTACGGGCCCGGGGTTTGAACCCGCGACCTCACGCATTCAAGTCTAGCGTCTCCCAAATAGGCTACCATGGCAAGTTAAATAAATGCTTGTAAAACCTAGCCGGAGGAGGATGTTGGTGCAAATATGGGCTACGTGTGGCGCTGGTTGTGTATAGTGTGGTACGTACTGGTGCGGCTGGTGCGGCGGGAAGGGCGGCACGTGGTAGCCGCCCGCCTGCGCCGCGTAGCTCTTGCCGCCCGCGGCCGGCGCCGCCGCCCCCGCGCCGGCCCCAGCCTGGAACACAACGCACAACTAAATAATAAATTACGCTGCTCGTCACATCAGCATGCAGACTGGGAGGCACCGCACGACCCAGGCAGCTCTGCACGCAGCAGAGCACGAGTCGAACCCGGCCAGGGAAGATGTTCAATGGTTCATTTAAATATCTGCTCTGGGTCTTTATGTGTTCTATGGCAACCCCCGACACAGGGAGTCCTAGTGGGGAGACAAGTGAGGGAAACTTCACAACAAGTCTCCAATACCACAACACTTTGCAAAATATATGTGGAACGTTTATATCAAGCGGTCCAAGTCAGTGCTCCGTTATTATATGGAGTTCGGCCTGTGCTGACACGGCAGGGGCAAATGCACAATACACCCCAACTGGAACATTAGTGCGAGTGTTGACACCCGCACTTCAAACGAGATTACCACCAGTCCGCACAATCTAGTGAGGAATGCAGGCTTTTGTTGTGGAAAGAGAAGATCCAGTTAGTTGTGAAGTGACGTCACCAGTGTGTAGGTTGTTTTTAGTAAACAAGCGAGGCGTTTGATCACAACTCACTTGATGTTAAGTGACGGTGTCCATGTGTGGTCGAAGATGGTAATCAAACCTAACCTGGAATGAGAACTAGCTCTTAATGTCTGTCATCATGAGTGGTAGCTAGTCACCCAGGCATTAGAAAGTGCATCAACCATGCCATGGTTTCCTCACGATGTTTTCCTTCGCCGGCAGCTCAAGCTTATCGCTGTGATTAGAACCCACACCGTGTGGTTTGTGATTGGAACGCGCCACTCACTGAGCTATGATATGATGTGTAGATAATGTGGTGCAAGGTACCTGCGGGTCGTGTCGCACGTCCTGCGTGTGCGGCGGCGGCGGCGGGTGCTGCGCGGGCGGCGGGGCGTGCTGCGCGGGCGGCGTGTTGTGTGGCCGCGGCCGTTCCTTGTCCTTAGCCGGGGGCGCGCCGGCCGCAGCGCGCCCACCCGGTGGCGACCCGCCGCCCGACCCTGCGCCCCCGCCCGCCGGCACACTGCCGCCGCCCCCGCCCCCGCTCGGCGACTTCACTAGCTTGCCAGTCTGGAAACGAACAAAGTAAAGGTATCTACATATTAAACTATAGGTAGCAGCGCAAATGTCTGAATCATATTTAAAAAATCTGCATGGCTTCCCCGATACAGGGCATCCTAGTCCCCACTTCACTGCGTGAAGCAATATATACATTTATAGATGAAGAGGCAGACCTCCATCCCGATGGTCCAATGACATTGTCGTGCCAGTATGCATCCAACGTACTTGCAGCATCGACTAACCTATTATGTAATCCCCTGGTTTGCCGGTCCTCAGTCTGGCAGTTGTTTTTGACTGATTGTATGTTTGGATTATTCAATGATATTTGACGAGTTTTGGCCACACTATGGTGTTTGGGCGACTCTAGTGAGACTGATAGCTAAACATTATATCTGTGAGGAAACTGGTATGTTCAAGAACCTCACACGTTCAAAGACATGTCATTCACTAACATGCACTGGGCCAGCAGTGGATTAAGGCCCATCCTCTCCTTCTCTGAGAGAAGGCCTGTGTTCCAGTAGTGGGAACATGGTAGGCTGAAATGAATGATGGTCTGATGCTAAACAATATGCCCTCAAGCGGTAGGAGATAGAAAGAAAGAAAAAGTTGATTTGTGACCAAATAACGTTTTTTAAAACAGCTTAAAGGCACAAGGTAAATAGGCCCATCATCATCCCGCTGGTTGTCCCAGCTCCACAACTGACCAGGTACTGTTATGTATGTGTGTGCATGTAGCGTCCAGTTACCTGCATGTTCTTCCTCTTGTTCGGTATGACGTACTTCCCGTGGGGGGGCGCGGCGTCCGGCGCCGCCGGGCTGCGCTGCACCGCCGCGAACCGCTCCTCCTCGTCACCGTTCTCTAACTCGATGCGGGCTTTGTACGAGGCCGTGCCTTCTATCTCAGCTGCTATCTCTTCAGCTTTAGCTTCAGCGTCCCTGTCGGTGGAACACTGGTTAGCGGGAGATACGTTCGTGGTGGATGATGCCGGAAAGGTAGACAGGAAATGTGCCCTCAAAATTGGTAAAGGCGCACAACACAAAATGTAATTTTAGCAACGGTGTGAAATTTTAATTGGACTTTGGAAATATCAACTTATCTTGACAGAATTTTCAGTCTTTTTCAATCCAATTTATAAGACAAAGACCACAACACATTTAGTTAGTGGTTGATAGGTTTGGTGACGGCGATCGCTTACCATGAGGCAGCCCTCCTCCTTTCTACGGCAGACTTGTGGATAAACAAGCTGGCTTCAGGTTAAGCCCGAACTAAATATTGGGCACACTCGCGGTGTCTCTCGCCAAAAAGTTCATAATCGTATCTGTAAAAGAGCCTACCTATAATCCTGAGTGTCCTTTCTCTGCAGCTGCACCGTATAGCCGGTGAGCGAGTGGTCGTACGTGCTGTGAACTCCGTAGATCTCCTCGTTCTTCCGGAACATGTCGTTGGCGTCCCAGCCGTTGGCGCCGCGGTGGTCGAGCTCCAGGTCCTCCAGCCTCGCGTCCCCGTTGATCGAGGGAGAGTCGCTGACCTCCACGTCGCACCCGTCCCACGGCTCTAGGTGGCGCTCCTCAGCTGCTCGCCCGTTACCTGCCATCAAATGTACTGGTTTACATGTCGTTTTAGGTGACACTACATGCGACACGCGATTTTCGGTTTTCCCTAATTTTCTTGTATGAAAAATACCATCATCACGATGTCCCGATGTACTTGCCAATCAATTCAGTTAGCGGCAAACGTGTACGGCTGATTCCACTGTGAACCGCGTGCTTTTCAACTGACGACGAGAATGTTTGTTTCGGAGCGCAGTATTCAGTTCCCGACCCAGTCGACAATCTTGCTCCAAGAATACTGCGCTCCACGTATTAATATATTGTCTTACCATTAAATTTGCTAATAGCGCTATCTGTCTGGAACACGTCGTGCGTGGCGTACTCGAGGTCGGAGTCCTTGGCCCGGATGGAGACCACATCCTGCGGCTTGAAGATCAGCCTCTCCACGACGGAGTCCACCGCCACCACGCCCTCCTGGTCCACTTGGTGGGCTACTTCTAGTACAACCTGCACACAACACGTACACTCCATTACGAATCTAATCAACATACAATTGATGTTTTTGTGACACTCCTAAGTAATTAGACCAACATAGGACTTCACACTAATATTGTATTGTAAATACAAAAGTAATTTATCTCTTTCTGTTGTATTAACTGTCAACAAGCGAAATAATCGAAAAACAAACAAACATCATCATCTCCATCCACAGCCTTCTTTATCCCACTGCTGAGTATATAGGCCTCTCTCCATGCTGCCATCTGTCTCGGTCCTGTGCTGTCGAGTCCAGAGTCGACCCGCGATGGTGACAATATCGTCGACCCATCCTGCAGCTGGACGACCGACGCTCCACCTGCCACCTCGCCAACTCTGTCATAACCTGTCAACGCCTCGTTTTTGGGGGTGGTAATAGTTTACCATCATTGTTATATTCCAGTAAAGTGAAGCTTCTTGTTGGGATTTGTACCCATCCTACGCCATGGTGACCGAGCGAGCCAAGTAAAATACCGTTGGTTAAAAAAATTGGTGACGTAATATTAGTATACCCTACTAGGACACTTGCTCTACAGAAAAAACTGTCAAAACCCAGGAGACGC
This sequence comes from Agriopis aurantiaria, assembly GCA_914767915.1. Taxonomy (NCBI): domain Eukaryota; kingdom Metazoa; phylum Arthropoda; class Insecta; order Lepidoptera; family Geometridae; genus Agriopis; species Agriopis aurantiaria. Next base: position 298,286 of record OU612002.1, on the reverse strand, counting down.
AGGTCTACAAGTACTCGTATAATATTGTCCCCATGATGCACGCTAGTTTTTTACCATCACGAGCAGTTTAATTGTTTAGTCATTGGGTTAACCATATTTTTAGCGGTGATACTATGAGTGTATATAAGGGTAAACCCCAGAGCGATACTTTCATATATATAACTAGAGAAAACATATTTACAACGGGGATTTCCCGGTTATTTCAACTGTTCAATTTCGACGATAAAAATAGATTCTAGCGCTCGTAAAGACATTGTTTGACGTAATCTTCTCATCATCATCATCAGCCGGAAGACGTCCACTGCTGAACATAGGCCTCCCCCTTTAACCTCCACACTGAACGACAGCCTGCCTTTTGCATCCACTGGATGCCAGCGACTCTTCAACTTAATCTTCTTAAACTTCTTCTTCAGCGTAATCTTCTACTTATTTTTTTTTAAACTAACTAATTTACTGATAGTAAACGCACAACCTAAACGGCTGGCTCTATAAGCATGACAAAGAGTTCCTCATATAACGTGGGTGAACGAACACTAAAAATAATTTTTGAAAATATATTTCTTAGGGGGTTAAATAGGGGATAAAGTTCGTCATTTCTAGAGACTTCGTGTTAAGAAAATAAAACAACATTATGCGTCCTCGCCTCTCCTTTATTTCAATATAATATTAATATTTTTATGTTTCGGTTGAACCCCTAAACACCACCCCGGTTGGCTACGCCCATGGAACTGACCATGAGTGGCCGCCAAACCGACGTGACGATTCCACGAAAACGTAACGATCCTGTGGGATCATCCCTCATAATATACATATGTGTGTATAAGAGTGTCAACGTGTGCGCACGCGTACTCGCACGCGAACCGACATTGTTTATTCTAACTCCTGTATTATGTAAACAATGTCATGTGGAATAAAAGATTGTTTTGATTCGCTTCTATTGTCTTGTTGTTTACGGGCGCTGCGGGACTTTCGAGTTAGTTGTCGGTTAAGAGCCCGCTCCGCTACCAGTCACAGCCATTTCACTCGCACATTTAGTACATTTATTTGAGATAAATAATAACTAAGTGCTATACCTATAGAGTCACAATCTTTAAGTGAAAACAGTCAAAAATCGTCCGAGGGTCGTTTTACATACCTAGACATCAATTATATAGTTGGCAATGCAACATTTACTCCAATTTAGATGTTATGTTGCTATCATAGTGTTCAACGTCGCTTGTCCACTATGTCATCGTAGCACTGGCATGGCGCGGCGTTGTAGTCGGATCGCGGTTGCCTTACAACTGACCAAAAAGTCGGCGTAGCGTGCGCCGATTTTCGGTTTGGACATTTTTTTTGCACGTTTGTGATTCTTCTATATGAATCTCGATGCTAAGTAGTAGTAAAAAAAATTAAAATGCGAAAGAGATAGCTCTGGCAGGGGATCGGGTTCTTAAACGGATAATCGTTAAGCCTACGATGTTACGAGCAGCCTAACAACAACTTAACTTAGGACAATTCACGCGACAAATGAGTACCTAGTAAGGCCCGATGTCTACCTAAGCAACGCCGTCATGGTGATCTGATTCAAACAGAACTATTTATTTCCATGTGGAGCAACAGCAACGTTGTGTTACGTCACATCAGTCGACACCGGGCTTATTAGCTTGGGGAATTATGACCTTGGAAAGTAAAAATAATTGACAACAAGTCAAAGGGTCAACAGGGGTTACTGTTTTGAGTTAAATATATGAAGCAGTGTGACATGACAACTGGAGTGTTTTTAGGTATTTTGAGGAGACGAGTGTTTTTATGGCTTCATTTGTACGGGTGAGGAGTGATTAACGACCGGCGAGCCACTCCAAATGTTATCGATAGTGTAGTACGCGCCAAATTTTATGTAATGTTATTATTACTAATTTCTGTATTGTTGTGTGGGGTAAATGTAATTGTTTATATCGTTTTTATCTCAATAAACAAATTTAATTTAATGACCACTCTGTAGGCGAACTATGAACTCTCCTTTTCCCCCGTAACGTTACGTAAATAAGAATCTGGCGACTTTACGTTGTCATAAGCTGAACAAGTATAATTTGAATTTTTATAAAGCACCCCATGAAACCATGATAATCTTAAAACAACTGAACAGATTTTCATGAATCATGGCTAAGAAAATTCTCGATCAAGTCACCTTTACGATCTACACAGAGACACACAGAGACACACGTGAAACTTATAAAACCCCTTTTTTGCGTCGGGGATTAAAAAGGTAACTAGACTCAACAATATTCGTATTCCACCTATTCTATAGTTGTAAGCTCCGCCTCGGTGACGTCCGAGTTGTGCTAATGCGACTCCAGTGACATTGATCCAACCGGCTATAAAGTTTGTCGTGCAGTGTAGGAAGAGGTTCGGTGTGGGCTGTTCATGAGAGGTTATTGTATTGATTGCTAGCTGTGTCCCGCGGGCGCGTCTTGTTCTCCAGGGTAACAACCACTCATTATAGTTCCTTGTTCGTTCTAATCTCAGATCAGACAAACCAAGGGAGATATCGTGGCGGGTGCGACCGCATCTCAACTAAATCAGGGCTTGATGGCTTTACTCGAACTAACTCAGCAGATGATATTGCCGCTTTATTGCATGTGGACAATTGGTAATTGGTCATTGGTGTCACTACAAGTTTCTTAATGCGCGTGGTAAATAAGTAAGTGTGCCGTCCTTTTTTGATGCTGTTTAGTTTGGTGCAAAAAGCTTATGAGATACGGAGACATTTGAACGCGAACGAGAAATGTACTAAGGCATATTTCCCTTCCACACTTCAGGTTAATGTTCAAGGTTAAGAGAGGAGGCCTATGTTCAGCAGTGGACGTCTTCGGCTGATGACGATGATGATATTTCCCTTGCTTGTCTGATCTGAGGTTCTAGTACTGTCTGGAGCGTACCGTCACCTCTTACGCGATTCAATTAAGGTGACTGCGAAAAGTTACGCGACCGCAAACACGCAGTCACCTAAACTGAATCGAGAGCTCGCGGCACGGCCCCTGCTCCTCCAACATGAGTAGTAAACTGAACCATTTATGAAGAAGTAAATATACATAACCAAACAAACAAAAAAAAAACAACTGTGATCCAATCACAGGACACGACCTGGAAATGTCAATTATTTTTGTCTGTAAAATCTATCATAACCTCTGTGCGTTCGCCTCTTTTTAGTGGGAAAACATAATACAAACCTCTACACAGTGCACAGTGAAATATTGTACGCGTACATCATAATTAGAGGAGACAAAAATTGGCCGCCAATTGCTTTAGAGAAGGCCGAGGCCTTGAAGTCCAGGTTTGGTGCAAGAGTGTTCTTCAATAAATAGACACATCAAATACTCTAAGAAAATATAATAAAAGTGACTACCCAATGCAATCAAGTCTACAAACAAGTTTATGTTAATATCAACATAGAAAGGTTACGCGTTTCCATAAAGAAATCATATTTACTCACATAGGAATCAGACCCTAACACGGCAAAAACACTAGGAAGTGGTATAATGGTCATGGTACACTACCTCGACACCGGACCGGCTAGAATCTGTTAAAAACAAACGTAGCAGAGACAAATGGCAAACGTTTTCATCCGGCTCCCGAAAAGGAGGTTCTAAATTCGACAGCAAAAAGTTTTTATTAGCTCTGACAGCTGTCAGGGCAAGAAAACTTGGACCGAGTATAAAGTATTAGAATACAATCCACATATTATATTATCCATTGCTCATCGCGCCTATGTTTGGACTGAACTAAATAAATCACATACCTTGAAACCGCAGCCTAATAAAACAAATAGATTACGCGCCAAATTTAATGGCTGCTCTGAATGTAGCCAAAGAACGCGTGACGGTGGCGGCGGCCGGTGGGACGTCCGTCGTCGTCACAATATGTTGCAGTTTTTATCAAGTCACTTGGAGCTGTCAAATCTCACACCCATACTGACTCAAAAGCGGTAGAGCACAGATATCTGTGCGGTAGAGTGAGAAATAATGACAGGCGAAGTAAATTTTTTTTACTATAGCTTACAGGTGTTTGCGTTAGGTACAGCAGGGTAAGAGGGAGTGCAGAGCGATCATGAACAGCTTTATGGCTTGCGACTCTTCCTATTGGTAGGTACTATTATTTCTTCTGTGCCATTGATTTATGACAGTTATAAATAGTTCGATACATTTCGGAGTGTGCATCCGATCTGCATGATCTAATTCCCTCCTGCCCATTTTTCTATCGGACGGCCAGTGCAGCAAAAAGAGACGTGAAAAGACGACACGCCGCGCCGTTTGATGGTTAATATTTTGAAAACCCGTACGAAGCGTTTTAATCTCACTTTTATTGTGCGAACCCCTAGGTAGACTGTGGAATGCGCTGCCTACATGGGTGTTCCCCAAAAGTTACAATCTGGGTGTCTTAACTCGCGAGTGAATCGGTTTCTTCTAGGCAAGCGTGTTCTATCGTAGACCATCAAGCGAGGTAGCGGTCAAACGCAAGCTTATTAATTAAAAAAAACGAATACTGTGCCCCCCCCCTTTTCTAAGAATCGGTTACAGTGCAAGTGTACATCTGTTAGTTATATCGTTACACACTAAGAAAATTGTCTAATTACGAGCATTGCACACTTGCCGGGAAAATAAGTTGGGATGCATCTTATCTATAGGAAGACAAGCGTCAGTTGAGAGCGGTCATAAAGTTCGTCGTGAACTACATCTATTGGTTTAGAATACACGATATAAAACCCAAATCAGTTCCGGCGTCTCGCGTAAAAGGCGCGTTTTATCTGGCGGCTGGTTGAAGTACAAAGGTCGCGCTCGGACAGATTCTCTAGATTCGCGTTTTTCCCAACTGAACAGAAGGTACGTTAGTTGTGGGCGGAAAGCAGGGTAGATTGTGTTTAAGTGTATTGACGCCGATTTCGTTGTGACATTTTCTAAACTAAACTAACTTTCACAAGTTCTCAAATTGTACCTATCTTTTTTTACAATATGTAAGAACACCAAGAAAATTTATTCAGTCGTTTGAAGTATCAGCAATTTAATCGGGGGAATAAAAAAATCTATTTTTACTGGTTACAAATAATTAAAGGGGAACTCACGGGAAATTCAATAACCAGGGTTCATCCCCTAATTTCCACTCTTAAACGTGGAATATTTGTTTCAAATGGGAATGAGCCCATCTTTGAGATAATCATGTCTATTCAATCAAAAATAATCGTTTAGCCGGTTCACAATGGCGAGGATATCGAGTTACATAAACACATAGGTTTGATTGTGCGAACTGCTGGTCTGTGGAGTGTGCTGCCTGCATGGGTGTTCCGGTGTTCCCCGATGGTTACAATCTGGGTGTCTAAGTGCCAGTGAATCGGTTTCTTCTAGTCAAGCGTGCTCCACAGTAAACCGCATCATCGCTTAACATCAGACGAGGTGACTCATAGACAAACCAATTAATTTTAAAAAAATAGCCTCAACATTGAGAACTTAATTTTTTGAAGTAAGTTGAAAATATAACAAACTACTGAATACTACACTCATCATAGGCTAGTAAAGTATATCTACATATATCTCTTTCGCTCTGTTTTTTACCTTTGTACTACTAAATGGCTGACCGTAATGAAATTTGGCAAGAAAATTGTGTGTAATTTCTAAGAAACGGCGGGAAAACTCGATAAAACCACTGGGGGAGCAAACACCTAGGTATATGTCTGGCTAGGTTACCTACATGTATGTAGATAGCTACCTTTTTCGTCTAGACTGTTGACTCTCGGGTGTCAACACCAAACAAGATATCGATTCGAAACTGTAAAGTTACTGAATATTGCATATTACCTTTGATCTTTATTTTCAGTGATATTTACGTTTGTTGTATGGATGTACGTACGTTTGTTGTATGGATGTACGTACGTTTGTTGTATGGATGTACGTACGTTTGTTGTATGGAGACACCCCGTTTTCGTTTTTACTTTTTGACTTTTTTTATTATTTCTTGCCGCCGTAACATTACATATTCAGTGAAAATTTCAACTGGTTTTCTATTACGGTTCTAAAGATACAGGCGTTTATAGGTAGGACAGACGAATAGACAGACATCGTAGGCTTAGTAATAGCCTTATTATTATTTGTATTATAATTATTATTTGTTCTTATACTTTAGAGTGCGTACTTTAATCATGCAAAGTTTGACGCTTGTACGTATTACCGTTTTTACATTAGAGCTAATACAAAAATACGTTTGTTGTATGGGGACCCCCTTTTCGTTTTTAATTTTTAATTTCTTAATTAATCCGCCGTAACATTACATGTTCTGTGAAAATTTCAACTGGCTATCTATTACGGTTCGAAAGATACAGCCTTTAAAGGTAGGACAGACGGACGGACGGACAGACAGACAGACATCGTGGGCTTAGTAATAGGGTCCCGTTTTTACCCTTTTGATACGGAACACTAAAAAGCTCAAATCAAAATCGGTTCATCAGTTTGTGAGCTACGATGCCACAGACTGACAGATACACACGTTAAACTTAACACCCCTCTGTTTGCGTCGGGGGTTAAAATGTATTATCGAACTTAATATATTATTATGTGGTGTCGATGCGAGACGCGACAATCTAATCTAAACGAGAAGCCTAGATATGGTGATGTATGCAGACTATAGGTAGGTATGTTAGTTTAGCAGACGAGTCGCTCCTTCCGCGAGCACAAGGTCGCGCGGACAATCTCCGAGGAATGCGGACTGACGGAACGCAGCGTTGCGTCAGCGGCTGTCGAGTAGCCCATTCATGTCGGCGGCTCCAGCGCGAGTGCCCTCGTCGGGAGAGACGGGCTCCCACTAACGTGCCTTGCCTGTTGTTTCTTACCCACACTACACTATTATAAACGCGAAAGTGTTTGATTGTTCCTGTTCCTCGCAGCAACAGAACAACCGATGCTGTTCGGCGTATAATGTCCAATTCTAAATAGTATAGTTCGCTGTCCGCTAACAGTGCAGTTAGTAAAAGGTCCAATTCACATCGCAACCCAGTCCTAATTAGTGGAGTAGTTATCTCACCTACACTAATTCACCCACTGACTGAAAATACCATTCCGAAAAGCGAACAGTAGTGTCAACTCATCCCCGGGGTGAGATTCTTTAGGGATGAGCTACCATCCTTAAAAGACACATTACGTGAACTTTATGAGGATTGTACAATTTTTCAATTAGACAAATTGCTAATTAGACATTTTGAGAGATAGTAATTTTTCGGTCTGTGGACCTTATGCGAATTGGAGATTATACGCCGACCGAACGGCTCGACGTATTAGTTGATACGCACGGCGGTAGAGATGAAAGGATACTTTTTATCCCGGATATTTAGAAGGTAAAGTCAACGTGGGTGAACCCGCGGAGCACAGCTAGTACTTAATATATTTGAAGTTCATCTTGTGTCTAATTTAGAACGCAGCGCAGGTTCTATCAAATCCCCCCATACTACACATAGAATCCGTGGCACATCGAGAAGCCAGAGAGCCGTCACGACACTCCCAGGCGCTACTGTTATGGAATCAATGGCAACGCCCCGTGGTTCCACTAACTCCCAAGCCTGTTTCGGATGACCTAGATAGATCCAGACTAAAAATAGCACGCAGTTCCTAGAGACACACGTCTATATGTAGGGTTAACTTAGCCCTACAAAAGAGGGGTTTCCTCGTACGTGGAAGAAAAATTCTTACAATAATCCGCCATGTTCATAAATAAAAGGACAGACTGACCGGCCCTGGGGGAAGTGAATAGTAATTTATCAATAACTGGCCAAGTGTAATGTATAAAAAAACAAATGAGCTCAAACTCGAGAGGTTTACTAGTAGCCATATCAAGTCAGTTCGATGTTACTAAATAATTATGTGTTGTGGCAGGTCGGTTTGACTGTCCGGTCATTAAGCATGCAGTGCGGCTACATGTTAATACTAATAATAAGTAAGCCACTGACATTTGATTCTATTTTATTTTTATATTTTTTTGACATTATTATTTCCATTGCTATTGTTATTCGTTGTATTTTATTTGATTATTGTTACATGTACCTAATTCTAATTTTGTTTTACTTTATTATCCGTTTTTTATGTAATTTGTGTCAAAATGTATATGGACCTGGTCTGAAATAAATGATAAATGATTAATAATTAATAATAATAATTGTATTGTCATCCGCTTCATTTATACTTCAAAGTTTGATTTGTTTCCATAGTTACAAGTGAGAAAAGTGTTTAAAATTTGGAGGCAACCAGGAGCAGCAAATTTGACCATAACAATAGGTTTTTATGAGATAAATAATACAAGTGCATCTGACCATGTGTGAGTTGTTAGTTGTTTGTGCGATTATTCTGTGTACTTTAGCTTTACGGGGTGACATGGTCTTTTTATGACAAAACCTCATTTCAGAATAATGTTTTTTTTTTAAACAGCCGAAAGAGATCTAGAATGTGTCCTGAAACTACGTGGTCCAAACCTGGCGTCAATCAATACACCTTCAGTTCAGGCTGATCAGATACGAAACAGCACTAGTGGATATAGCGTCCTTCACTATCGACACGGAGCCGGAGTGACAGAGAAATGATGCGCAAATGTATGCAAGCATCCGGACAGGCGAACCTGCCGTAGGTCAGTACTCTACTCTGACAAGTATGTCATTAAACCAGCCAGTCATTTTTCCTTTGGAGTGCGAATCAGTGATAGTTCCACGACTAGGTTTGTTTTCCTATCGGCTCCGTATGCAACCGGAAGTATCGATAACTTGCACCGGAAACAATACATTTTGTGACAGATGCGCCACTATTACTAATCGATAAGCTACGATTCCCGGAATAGCTGTCACTAGCAATGACCTAGTTTGTCTATGACTTACATTCAAAGCTATTCTATGAGCTAAGAGTGGTGAAATACCCTTCATATTGTTCACCATGAATCAGTCGCATGCCCCTGAGAGAAATTATATCCTAATTTCGATACATCAACGTCCATAGACGTTTACGAAAACTTATTTTACAATCAGACTTTCCATTCAACTCGAAAATTATACCAACGAAAACATTTATACAAGAAAACAGATCCAAAATTTGCAATCCCTCCACATTTGTTATACAATCGTATAAATAACACAAATGTGCGAATGTTTTAACTTACATTAGGGTAGCAGTTGACATTGACCTGGCGGTACTGTATGTAATGGTACGGAGGTCGTAGGAACATGGTTAAGGTGAAATGTCCCATAACTTCGGTGTCAATCCATCATGGACACTTGGAAGTTCAACACACATGTTATGAAGAAGTTCCAACGTCAGGATATGTTTGGAAGTGAGCAGATAATTCACCACCAGTCAACTCATCTGCTTAACAGAAACCACTGAACAGAAGACTGTGTTGCACTTCACTGAGAGTTGATTGACTCACGATTGTTTTAACAAAGTTCACTCAGTTATTTTGAAAGTGACTTGTCAAACCGATTGTTTAGTTTTACCGATAGTTCGAACCATTACATTGTGTGGACGTTAAAATTCTCGCGACCGACACAGGCTGTTTATTGATCTGACCTACTTCTTGCAGTTCCGGCTAGAGCTGCGTTCAGAGTCGAAAATGCAACGCGAATGCACTTTTTACATACGCTTTTATGTGACGTTGAAAATCAGAACTTTAGCACGTGAGAGAAGACATTCGAGCGACTTTATGAACCATATTATTATATGTGATGTAATGTCAGGAATGTAAGAGCTAGGTTTATAATTGTAGATACGTCAGGTGCTAGGCTACAGGTTGAAGTGGTCTTTATGATCGATGCGCGCGCACTCGATGGATCGCTTTCAATGTTGCAGTTAACTGACTTGGGCCCGTGACCCTGCTCATGTGAACTTTATACTGTAGCCTCGTCCCTCCCTTCATTGGCATCAATCATTCATTCGAAGTATAGATTTGCTCCTTCTAAAACAAATTTGTGTCTTCATTGGTGCAGTAGCTTCTCATTATGTGCTACGGAATATCTCGGCAGCAGAGAGCTAGTTAGCAGCTAAACTTACACTAAACACTTAACATATTACGTAATTATAATCTGAAAGTTTCCTATACACGAATATTGTCACACTGTACCGTGTCAAACAATTAGAACCAAACCGAACGTAAACAGAATTGAAATAGCAACATTGGAGCTAAAATCCAATAGATACTATAACAGAAAAACGAAATCAGTCTGACAGCGATTTCAGTTTTAATTATCAACGTATCATATTTGGGCAGGAAGTGGCCGGATGTTACGAAACAGAGCAAAATCAACGAATGTTTGAAGGAGTCAGAATGCAACGGGTGGGGCTCGGTTCTGCTTCGAGCGGATAACGGAAAGGAGTTTATTACGAATTACGACACGAGTCGTCTATGCATATGCGTTGACTGCTGGAACGTCAATTTATACGGAGATTTAATGAAGTTCGACGCAAATACTGTAATAACATAGCTGACCAACGAAATGTTTTTACGTTTGATTTGAAATTTTTCTGATCAGTTGTGAGACCTGGAAAAAGACAAGGGCAAATGTAAGCCCGTCGCGTCGACGACAGACAACACTATTAAAATACTCCTATTTGCAAATGTAACATTTAAGATTTAGGGACTCATTGGAAGAATACCTTTGCCCATCGGTACTGTAGGACAGCATAAGTAAAAAAATATTCTAACTTAGTTTGAAAGACAACTCGCTAGCAGTGGCGGGACGCCTTGTTTCTTGTGAGAGGGCCCGGATGTCACCCAGTTGCAGGACAGATTGATTGATTAGTCTTGTGTTGCATGGCTTCTCTGTGAAACGATCTAACTACGTAACTCCACGTACCTATGTAGTTCTTTTAAGATCCTGGGAGCGCACTGCAATCAAATAGTCCTATCAAAATCTCCGGTACTTTCTACTGTTCCGTAACGTCAGAGATGGTCGATGGACGCTCAGCAGGGGATGAACGACCACCTGATATTATAACCACCGTGGTTGAAAACGAGATATGGAAACGACCAACTCGATGGCGGTATCTCTTAGAATTATGTTACCATGGGTAATTCTTAATTATGGGTAAGCTTTAGGTTTGCAAACGGCCATGCATTGCAATAGTATAATCAATACTGAACAATTACTATTTGATATTTCGAGAATATTCTAAAGCATCTACAATTTATGTTTATTGTCTAAATACATAAAACACAAGGACAAAAAGCCAAGGGCACATTGCAGGCGCGCAAGCGAGTTGCGGCAAATTAAATCGCAAACTTTTCATAAGATGTCTACTCTTCTACATTGAAGAAGCATTGGGTCCATGAAGATAACAATGCGGCGCCAAGCGGCTCCCTGCAGAGCCTTCGAAACTAGTCTTACACCCAAATAACAATCAAGTCACTCAAGTTTCCGTTATAAACGCATGATAAACCAAAGTTATGGAATGTCGAAAATCTGTGAGAAAGTATAGTCATATGTCACTATTTCAACATTTTGGGCACGACACTTGGGCCCGTTTTTCAAATGTGATTTCTAAAACGCTGCACGCGTTGGGTTGTTAGATTCCAAAACACTAGTGTAGTGGCGTGTGCAGTCACGTTATGGTACGGATTATTGATCATTGGCTATGGTTGTAGCTCAGTGTTGTAATCATCAATTATAACAATTGAATTTGGCTTTTGTTCTCTTTGAGAGTTTTAATTCAACTTATCAGAAGGAAGGTGATCTTTTTCAGGTGAATGTAAGTATTTTTGGTATTGTAAGTTCGCTGGGTAGTTGTTCAAGTGCAAGGTTTGTCTTCATGACAGGAATTTCACAGGCATAGGCTACATTCATCATCATTTCAGCCATAGGACGTCCTCTGCTGGACATATACCTCCATTTACTACTACTGGACATTTTACAGTTTACAAATTATAATATAATACTTGTTTAGAATATCTCTCGAATGGTTGAGGCGAGTCTAGATGCTGACTGATATGAATCACGTTTATCGTACCGTTAATAAAAATATATTAATAATTTTAATTGTCCGACATAATATGTATCATACATATATTATAAATGCGCCAGTTTGTATAAATGTGTACGTATGTTTATCTGCACTCGTCTCGTTATAGCTGAACAGATTTAAATGAAATTTGGCATGGAGGTAGCTTAAACCCTGGATTAACATAATAGGCTACTTTTATCTCAAGAAAAACATGGTTCCTGTAGAATAGTTCCCAGGTGAAACGCTGCTAGTTTTATAACATTTAATAGTAACTCGTATCTTTCTCTATCTATACATTTTATCCCAAAAAATACGAAAAAACTGCAAAATCGCGGCACAGCTTATCTTTATATTATACGGTTTAGGTTCAAGGGGCGTAGGAGAGAGACACGATCGGATATGATTACCCGGGCGACCTCCGTGACATAATGCGTCCGCAGCCGGCACCAAGGTGAGAGTTCGCAGATTCGCTTCCCGTCAACACAACTAGAGTTACTATTAGCTTACAATTAAGTTTTCTGATAGCAGCGTGCTTTTACAGCCTAGGTTCATAGTGGACTGCTCTCAGCGAGTGGTTGGGTGTGCAAATAAACAGGTAAAGCAACACAGTCCAGTCCAGGTCCAGTCACACGATGCCTTGCGATGACGTCGCGACTCACTAGTGACATACTGGTTTTCGTATCTGCCAGGCTTCAGCCGAGGGCATCGAGCAACTCACCCCTAGAGAGGTATTGCCGGTCGGTCCGATTCCGTATCCAGTGAGTGATTTTGCACAAATAAATATCAAAGAAAAGCGCAGTACTGACCAGAAGCTAGATCTGTGCATATGTGTGCAAATATTTTAAATTCCTTACAATCTCTGTCATTTAGTGCAATTAAAATGACCTTATATGAAGTGCTATGGGAAAAATAGTAGAAGTTTGTATTGACGGAAATTGGTGTTTTTTTTAAACAAACCAAATGTCATTGCTTATTTTTGGGATAGTTGCTCGAAGGCCGAGGGTCTCCAATAGACGACTTATGGCGCGCCGTAGCATGGTAACGCCAAGAAGATGACTTACCTCAAATTGCGGGCTGAAAGTCTTGAACACTCCTTCCCAGAGGTTTCCAGACTGCGTAAGCACCTGGACAATATCTCCTACGTGGGAAGTGGCTGCGTGCATGAAGTAAGAGTTGTTGAACACGCCCTCAGCCACCACGCGGCCCCGTGGCGATCTGTACACAATGGAGGGGAGCTGTTAAAACAACGCATTTTGTAAAAAAAATATTCCTTAATTTTACTGTTTAAACATTTTAAGACAATCTCTTTTGAGACACCGTTGAATCTGCATAGTTTATAAGATTACAGTTTAGGTTTTTTATTATCTAAGCCAGTTTGTTGTAACGTTTGTAACGAACTGTACCTGTCATATTAAAATGTTTTTTATTTTTTATTTGAAAGGAGTAAACGCTTGGGACACACACACAATACACAGGGTAACTTTTATAATGAGACCAACTCTGAAATAAAAAAATATACCAAATTCGAAAGTTTGTCTCATAGCAAAAGTTGTTTATTAGTGATATGAGTATAATAACCTCCTTTCGGCGTCTTTCTAGCGTTCTGTGTAACCCTGTACACTTTGTAAAGTAGAAGTGAGTAGTGTGCATCATAAATATGTAAATAGTTTTTTTTTTCCTGGCAAAACGATAGGCAGTGGGAACATTTTAGATGTAACAACTGGGCCCACTAATACCAGTAAAGAAATAATAAATAAATAAATATTCGGGACATTTTTTTGCACACACGGTCTTCTGACCCCAAACTAAGCAAAGCTTGTGATATGGCTGCCAGAGACAGATATACATACATATATTTTTAAATACATACTCAAATAGATATTACCACTCAGATATAGAACAAACACAAATGTTCATCCCATAAATGTTTGTCCTAGGTGGGGAATCGAACCCACGCCCTCAAGCGCAGAAGGCAGGTACACTAGCAACTGGACCAACGGGCTATCAAAAACAAGACATGCACTAAAAGAACAGACTCCAGGCAATTTGTGCAACTATTTATATGCATCGCAACATGCCAATATACGAGCGGAGCTATTTGTACAATATTAATCATCACCATAACATCACGCTGGGTTATTGATCACAATCATGTGGGGACAGTGACCTTTAAACTGACCAATGTCTGAGCGGAAACATTTTTCAGATGTAATAAGTATCTCCCGTCTCTGGTATCTTTCAAATACATTTTGGGTTTTCCTTAAAGATGTTGAAATTGGTCATGGGTTTTCCTATTCATATTGGTCAGATCAGATCTTATCTTGATAAATGCAAATATCTGGCCAAGAGCAAGTCGAGACACGCGTATGGTAGGGTTCCTTAGTTAAAGCAATAGTATATAAGTGATGTTAGTTACATTAATAGTTCAGAAATTGTCGGTCCCTGAAAAATTCGAAGAAACTAAGCTTGGTGGACTTATTTGTTAAGAAAATTTTACGAAAAAGGTTAAAGAATGTGCTATAATGTCTTGAATTTATTACAGTTTTATTGCTATAACTCAAAAAGTTGTTATCACAATGTTTGACATAATATTGAATAGCGGCTCATAATATAACCTATAAGCATGGCAAGTAACAAGTTTCTATTCAGGTAATCCGCAAGGAAGTTTTATGGGTACATTATGATAATAATCAGTATCAGTCATTGATTAACACATAGATGTTGCGTCTGGTACAAAATGTTGTGTAAAGTGTTCTGAGTTTACATATTTATGTATTTAGATGAATTTTAGAAATGTAATATTCACAAACTAATTTAAATCTCATGTCATTACAACAATACTTTTGGCAATGTAGCAAACAACAAAATTTGAAGATTAAATGCACACTACTATTTTAACAGTTAGCGGCACAATTTGGTACCATTAAAGATACCAAATTATTGTATTGTCATCCGAAATACGTGTATTTGCAGTTTCAAATTGCTTTCATGTGGGTTACCATAATCTTAAAAACATAATAACTTCTTATAATAACCTTACATTGACTTTTGTCATACTCTCTCATTAGCAGAGAGAGCGAGATGTAAATCTAGTATAATTTGAAAATGTATTTGAATGTTACATCAAATAGAGCAGCATAATAACTAAAATAAATAGCATTATTATGACATTCAATACAGATGTTCAAATGAAATGTCAGTCTGCGTGTCGAAGAAAGTAGGAAGTAAAAGTTATGTCCACGAGACATTCTAGCTTAGACCAAGATTCGTTGTGGACTTCAGGTCAGTGACCGATTTAATTTACTTGGGTATTATGAAACCACAGGGCGTGACGAGGTTGAGCAGCTAATATATCAGGGAGATGAGCGACGAACAACTTTAGATGTCAAATATTCTCTGCGGCACTGTACCTAACTGTTGTACGGACAACTACTTACTATCAGGTGAATGACTTTATTGTCAGGTCCTCAGATCAGACAAATAAGGAAGATATGCCTTATATGTACAATTATCGTTCGTGTTCAAATGTCTAAATTTTTTACCAATGAAAGGAGGAGGTTATCCATTCGACTGTTTATTTAAATGTTTGTTTTGCTTTTACTCCTTCAGTTATGAATTAATTTTGGTGATTATTTTTTTTGGTTTGGTTTGGCATACTTCAGAGGTGGTCCCCTATAAATTTTAACAACATCGTTTCGGCTCTATTGAGTAAGTGTCTAAGGTAAGCGGTAAGGATCCCGAACTGAACACAACGGGCTCTGGTTCACACCTCTAAAGAGAAGGCAAACTTGTTTGCTTCTCAGTTTGCTGAATCTACAAGTCTTGATGCTGGTAGCGAGATACCGCAAACCTCACCTGGCTGCACATTTATGTCTGAAATTAGCAATCGCCAAATGGAGGTTCGTATAATGCTCCAAAGGACGTTTTATATCCTATAGAGGGTGTAAAACGTCCTTGAACGCTCCGCAATCTTGACGTGACCATAGCCAGTGGCCTGTATGATATTCCAGCCATAGTTCTGAAGTCATGTGAGCCTTGGTTGTCTCCTGTGCTGACATGCCTCTTTTCTCTCTCTCTTGAAACTGGTCAAGTGCCAAAATCGTGCGGAAACGTGTATCCTGTGCCCAAAAAAGGCAGTCAAGCCAACCCTGACAACCGCAGGCCAATCTCGGTCATGTCCATACCTAGGTTGGAAAAAAAATCCACTAATTTTTTTTTTTTATAAATCTTAATTAATTATGGTTCTTTGATTTTTTCGTTTTATCATGTAGATTCACTAAAATTTTGCTTAAAACGGAACACGTCCTTTGCCATCGGAGAAAAGGGGAATTCCCATGCGGTGTTTTCTAAACTTGGCTATGCAATTACGATCTTGCATTCCTTCAAAGGAGCTTTCATTAGTTGAGTTTTATTTATGTATTGACAGCACAATAAAATAACCAAAATAAATATCAAAATGATTAAATCGTGCTAACCCTGTCCGGTTCCAGATCCCAGTTATTTATTTATTTATACTTTGTAAGACTATGGAATATTTCCTCAACAACAGGCTCCTGGAGTACCTAGAAGCTAATGACCTCTTCAGTGAATGGCAATACGGAGACGCTGAAATCAGTCTTCTGGGAATCTTTTAGCATACACCACTCACATCTGGAGTGATGCCATTGAGAAACACGACAAAGTGTTCAGTTTCCCTCGACATCTCGAAGGCTTTTGACAGAGTTTGTTAGGACGACCTTATTAGCAAGCTCTCTTCATATGGCTTTTCGATTATAGATCGATTCGAGCTCCTCTGTTCAAATGACAATTGATGCCCAAGGAAGTGGCAAGGATACCTCCCAGGTGTCAGTGCTCTTCCTGCTGCATATCAACAACCTGTTAAAGCACGGTACTTTTACATAAGCAGATGACAGCACAGTTTTTGTACCAGTGTACCACAAATCCAGACTCTGTGAGAGACCACAGTTGGCCGCACGATCTTGTCCCTTAAGGCAGACTCCGATTGGGGCAATGCCAACCTGGTTAAGTTCAATGCATTTAAGACCCAGGCGTATCTGCCCAAAGGAGGCCATTCCAACTGGCTCCTACTTTATAGGATATATCCACAACAGTAATAGTGACAGTTAATGTTACTTAAGTCTCCCCCATCGATCTCCAAAAAGGCCAGTGGGAAGTAGCAGTGACTGCATCGAGCATTTTCCTGGGGACTCTTTTAGGTTGTCTGTCTATTTTGTGGGTGGACGTCTATGCTGTGCTTAGAGGTCCGTGGTCTTCATTCGAGAACCTTTCGGGCCCCATTGGCTATCTGTTGTGCGTACTATGTGCCCTGCCACTTCAACTTGCTAATCCGGTGAGCTATGTCGGTAACTTCCATTCGTCTATGGATCTCCTCATTTATTATTCAATCTTGTCAAGAAACCCTGCTTGCTTATGAAGCCCATAGTGAGACCACATTTCAGTGCCGTTGGTCATCACTGGTACACACTAGTCGAAGACTTTCAACTTAAGGCACTGATTTATTTTGGACGAAAAGATGTTGCAAAGTTTTCCGATGTGGTTCATTGCTCCAACTTAATTCAGCTCTCCTCATATCTGTCGTCTTAGCAGGAGCATGCCATATGTTAATGTAAAAGCATCAAATAACACCACAGTGAACTGTAAAACCCTTCAAAAGCAGTTGGCCGTGCAAGTGGAGTTAAACTACTTTCATGATGTACAGAAAATGTGGCATGCTGAGTTCTCATACAATTTAAAATACTTGCAGCTTTTAAGTTAAAGGTCCGTGGATGAAACTAACAATTTTCTACAGATTGGTTCTACAGGATGTAAGTTTTGTCCAAAAAGTACATCAAGTAGCACTCCCATTTGATTCTTAGATAAGTTATCTGCACTGGATGTGCATGTCAACAATCAGACGAATAAACAACAGATGGCCCATTGATAAAGAGAGAGAAAGACGAAAGGTTGCTGTCACGCACACGGGGTCTTTTTGACAGGCAGTCTATGGGAGTTATTGTTCCTTATTTACCTCATTCGTAGCTCATGGCATAATTTTCTAATAAGACTATTTGACCATTTCAGACACGATAACTGTAAGACATTAAACACTGTCAACTACTTCACATCGTAGAACAAGCCGCTTATCTTGATCCACTGTCACTTTTACACATTGAGATGTACTGTCACTTTTACACATTGTTACGAATCAATATAAACACCTATATTATAACATCAAAATAGGTCATGTTTTATTGTTTATTTCAATGATTAAACACAGAATAAGGTTTTAAAACACACACACACACACACTTCAAGATCCATCTAGACAATAGTAACATCATAAATTAAAGAAAAGAGCAAATTCTAATTAAGAAATTTGGATATCTGCCAGGCTGTATCGCCGTGCAGTGCTCTATGGAGTGAAAGTAGCTATTTAACTAACTTCCTATGCATTGTAAAGTAATGTAACCGAGTGCTCTTGTTTGTAATTGCAGTGGTTAGGAAATGTGTGGCTGACTATTGGTGTGAGCTAAACTTACTGGTGGAAGAGATATTTAGATTATGAATTTTAGGAAGCGACTGTGGGGCACAGGCGGCGAACAGCTGATCTCGTGGCTATATTAATCGACGTGAGTACGCAGCAAAAGTAGGCCAAACACCTAGCTGTAGTGTCGAGCCGCGGTCGCCGCACGCGCCGCCCCGTGTATTCACCGCGTGCAAAACAAACTTAATCCACTCTTCTGTTTACATCACATCTTCGCCATTCTGACCTCACGCGCGGAATGTTATTTACGAAATAGCGAAAAATTCGCAACGCACCCAACACTGATACCTAACAACAAAGACATGTCATCGGAACACTGAAAGTTACCAGTTACCTCGGCGGTTGGCGATTTTTGCGTTTGTTGTTCATGTCTCCTTCGCCTGACTGCCCCGGCGGGTAGGCACCTTCTCGTCTGCGCGTAGGGACCGGAATTTTGGCTAATTATCACTTCTTTCTTTTACAACACAGTCCTTTCAACTTTCGCGGATGCACTAAACTGCAGTTGGTATTAGGAGTTAGCACTCGAAATGCGACAACAGGGATGCATCGATTTCACTAAGTTGTTTGACATTTGCTAACAAATATAAAATAAATATATTTGAGTACAAAATCGCGATTCGATTTATTATCGGGAACTAATCCCGGAAAATAAACGGGTTGGCAGATTCTCGTGCCTGCAATCAGCGCAGGAATACAACATGGCGCTGTGACGTATCCATCAACGCGAATTGCAAAAAAGTAAATACACTTTCGTTGCTCACTGAATCTCAATAAATTGGTCACTAAATATATAAATTCTTTTTTAATTATCTTTTGAGCTACGTATTGAAATGCAATAAATAGAAATCCCAAATAAGGTCAGCGTTTGACCGACTTCCCACATTAGAACTTTCAATATGGCGGAAAAGTATTTGACTTTTGGTGTTGCCGCTACAAATAATTTAATGTTTTAAGATTTCCAAAGGATGCTACTAAATTCTACCATGATTTCATTTGGAGAAGAGAAAAAAATTGTCTATGGTTTTTTTAAAGTTTCGCCTAATTTTTCTTATAGGGATCTCAGACAGACTTAAAGATTGATTTAATTATAATCAATCTCTTTGCTTTAACTCTTATTAGTTATTCTAAGATCACATTAGTTGTACTTACTTGACTATTATATGTACAATTATAAATGGATACTTCTTTGACTTCCGTGCAATGGCACATCGCGCGCGCGCGAATTTTCATTATTGATAAGCCACGCCGCATTTCCCAACTTTACTATCGATCGTTTTGCGAGAGTAGGTCATCGTACAAAATGAGTCTGAAAACCGGGACGACAATGTCCCAGCGCGAGAAATTTGAGCTAATTAACTCCGAAGTGCGTTCCTTCTACGAATACTGTAAAGAAGCTGGTATAAGTGATGAGGAGATGGATATAATATGTAGGCCTTTGACCAGCGCAGTGCGCAAGGCGTCTATCAAGCGATGGACCAGAGTGCTACTCTTTCTGATCATGGTGCTGGCTATAGGGTACACTGTGAGCCAGACAGATACCTTTCAATGGCACGCTTCAGCTGCCGCAAGGATTATTTTGATAAAATTGCTGCCTGTCTGGGATTGGACACCTTTGTACAGCAACAAATGCCTGATAGAAAAATCTCAGCAACAGAATTTGGACTCTACTATCGTTTCTACTGCTGATTGTATTGCTTGTGAGGCTGTCAGTGAGTACTAGCTTTATTATTTATTTAAGTTATTAAACAATTGCCGCTCATTAGTAGAATTGTTTCTGCCTTGTGATCACACTTGCGGCAACTTTTTGTTTAGTCAGTCGTTAAAGTTGGGATCATGCGATTTTA
Organism: Agriopis aurantiaria; assembly: GCA_914767915.1. NCBI lineage: Eukaryota > Metazoa > Arthropoda > Insecta > Lepidoptera > Geometridae > Agriopis > Agriopis aurantiaria. Next base: position 277,902 of record OU612002.1, on the reverse strand, counting down.
TCATCATTTTCTCATTAGGCGTAGTTATAAAATAGGTTTGCTTTTGACCGCCACCTCGGTAAGGCAATTTAATTTAATATTATTTGTATAGATTTGTTAACATAATTTATTTTTCTATAGGTAGGTATGTAAGTACTAAATTACATACCGCAAAATGTTAAATATGACGTGCTAGATAAGGGGGAAGAAGAATTTAAATTAATCTCAACCGAATATTAAACAAATTAGCCAATTTACATGTACCACTGTGTCGCAACTAAAAGAATTAACCGATCGTTGATTAAATTTAGCAAGAAAGTAGTGATGACATTGGTTTTTATACCTCCGGGAGGTAATAGTCCAAATGTCAGAATTTTATCCTTAAAAATGCGATGGAACCGTACGGCGCAGCTAGTCTGCCTGTAGTTACAGATTCGGTCCTATACATATAGATATAGGTAGGAACACTTTCATTTAAATACTTTATTTAATTTCTACTTAACTGTATTTCAGAATCCATCGGCCGCGTGTCAGATTCAAGCTACAAGGAAGTGTTCAGCCACCACTTGCTCCGCGGCGCGCCGGTCATCGTCTCCGACGCTCACTACGACTGGTCCGTCTCCCCAGCCGACCTCAACCTCACGGGGCTGATCAGCGACGACGACCGTCTGCGCCTCTCTGTACCCTGCCGGATCCTCTCCAACATCAGGATAGGGCGCCAACCCACTGACTTGGAAGAAATCGTCTCCAGGATCACCAACACCGACATCCCGAGCTGGTTTGTCCATTTCCAAAACTGCGACATCCGAGCCGTCAAGTCGTTCCGCGTGCTGGCGCCCAGACCTTACTTCCTGTCCCCGCACATCCCTCCGTCCCACTTCAACTGGCTGTTACTGTCCAAGAACTACGACACCCACAGATACAAGTACTTGGAGCTGGACGTAGGCCTCGTGATCATGTCCCAGTTGAAAGGGAACAACTTCATTCAGTTGAAGCCTCGGGCTCCCTGCGAAGATGATTGTTATACCCTCAACTTGGAGCTGTCTGAAGGAGAAACCCTCGTCCTGGGCAGTTCCCTGTGGGAGTTGGAATACTTGCCCGGGGAGGGAGAGAACGTGGCGATCATCACCGAAACTGATTGGGTCGAATCCTAACGCGATACGGCAACTAAATGGCATTATGTGAATTGTACGGTAGCTTATTGGAAATGTGCTGGGTCGAGTTTTAACTTATAGCGGACAGTTCGTTTAGCAGGAAAAATTAAACATGGAAAATAATAATATTTCCATAGACCAGATTGCAAAATGTCCCAGTGAGTCCAAAAAAGGAGACGAAAATAAATAAATACAAGAGTTATTAGATACGTATTCTGCACTACATATCAGTATCAACAACATGTCACGCCTTCCTCCTTAGTAAAACTATACTAAAATACATACACAAAAGTTGTAATTGCACAATGAATTAATATACGGTCTAGCTTGTAAGAATGTTTAAATGAATTTACAATGTTAAGTACCTCAGTATTACATATTAATATATTACAATATGAGCCAAAGTTCACGAGTTTTTTATTTAAAATACAAAACATGTTTTATTGACGTAAATTTCTTGAGTTCCGGAGTTAGTAAATGAAACATGAGTACATGTACAATCATCCTGGGACCTGCCACTGTACATCATTATAAACATGAGTACATGTACAATCATCCTGGGACCTGCCACTGTACATCATTATAAACATTTTACTATCATCGGACCGAATGGGACTGACCCATCGAAAATATATTGCTATTCCATACATTGTATTGCGATTAGACGCTATTTTTATGTACAGTACAGCGGTTCTTTTGCTATTAAGGTTAGGCCCATAGTAACAACCGTTAATAAATAAGTAAAATGCTTTCTACCCTCTTTTAGATTACCATAGTAGGTCTGTCTTATCTAGTATCAAAACTATTTACAATACTATATTCATGTTATTTTACATGTAAAAAAACTTATGTATCTATTAGGTACACTTTTAACCTTTAAATTTGTAAGATAATAAGAAAGCATCAAATAAATTAATATTATTCTTTATTCATAAATTCAAATATAATATTTAAAATACTGTTGAGTGAGGTCAGCCCGCCTTCTCCTTGTGGATGGGCTTCCCTCGGAACCAGCGCAGCAGGTTCTTCAGAGAGAGCACCACCGGGAATATGACGGGCAGGAACAGGGGGATGTAGATTGCATATCTGTAACAAGATCGGTGTGTTGTACGAGGAGCGGCGGCGGGGCGGGGCGGGGGCGTGACGTGCCACTCGGATGTGGTGAACAAGGAGGTGCGATCGTAACATTACACCTACATTATTCATAAAAAAACTTTTTTTTTTAAACTCGAATCACCCTATTATTATCCCTGATATCCGACAACGAAAAAAACTTGATAAATACATAATTACTTATCGGAAACACAACAACAATCTACTTGCATACTTTTTGAACCACTACCGCGTGGCTTAATGGATCCATCTTGACCAATTAAAATTAAATGTATGAACTGTCAAAATACTGGTCCATTCAAACCTAATGACGTTTTGTGCAACGGAAAATGCGCTAGAGTAGAGGTTGGTTTAATGGATCGTTTGACACTTGGATGCCATTAGTTTATTTTAAATAAGCCAGATGATGTTTTGTGCAATAGTATAATGAAAAATTTGTGTTTAATGTTGACTTTAAAATTTAAAGAACGTTTCTGCAACCGAGTGTTGGTCAACGGGGTTGGTTGGTACGTACTCATACCCATTTATTCATACGATCAGTATATGTCACATGTAAAAATTCTAAATAAAAATGTCAATACGAAGTACTTAATACTAAGTAAAAACTAATGAAAATTCAATATATTTAGGATGTTACTTTTAGAGTCATAAATTCCTTATCAATGTCGTATAACGCTTGACTTACAAGACAAGCCAGCGTGCTAGCCTTGCTTTGAAAATAGACAAGTTGGACGCCTCAACTACATCCTCGGGAAGCCTGTTGTTAGATCATTGTGCCCATGACATGAGTCAACTGCGTGGACTTGGCGAGTGACCGTAGCGTTTCACCGAATGCTAGATACGACTTGAGATTTATTCGCATATATATAGCAACTTGCATTATCACTGTTGATGGCAGAGTAAGAATCTTAAGTGAAATGAAAAACGGCTTAGCCGACTGGTCCTGTGAGATTAGAGCTATCGCGCGGACGGCTCTCTTCTGGTATATGAAAGCACGTTTCTATTTCTTTTACAAAGTGCGCATAACATAGCTTTAAAAAAAAACAAAAGTTTTTGGATTTAGAAAATGTTAAATATTATATAGAAAAATGACTTATATGCAAAAAATTATAAACAAAAGTACAAGCTACGTTAGCACCACCTTGTCAGTCGCCAGCCTCATTCAAATGAGATTTAGGTTCATGAAACGAACTTTCCTACATACATAAACTACCCTATTAGTCACAAACGGGGTTGCCTTCTCAATAATTAGCGCGAACATCCTCCCCTACATAAAAGGTCACCCTTTAATTACGAAAATCTTTCTGTACTGAGGAAACAAACCACCATGCGTAAAGTGCGTACTCACTTCTGGTCGTCCGGGAAGTAGAGCAGCGCCAGCAGGCTGGGTTCCATGAAGGCTGTCTCCGCGGCCTGCGCGGCTCGCTGCGACTCCTGGTACGCCCCGAGCAGTTCTCCTCGCTGGAGCAGTATGTCCGCGATCTGGATCGACTCCACTGCAGAGTCGATGGACGCCCCGACCTCGTCGTTTATCACTATGTTGGATATTTCACCTGGAACAATAATCATAGTGGTGCCACTTTATAAAAGCCTTGCTGGTTATCCACTACCTTCAAGTTGAGAATCTGCCGCCAACCACCTAACGGCGTGTTCCGGCGGCATCACTTGAGAGCCAGTTCCTATTCCAGGCTAGGTGTGTTCATCACATTCGACTGCACAGTCACTTAACATCAGGTGAGCTGTGGTCAAAAGCCTAGACAGTCGAAAGCCAACAAAAATATTAACACAATAAAATTGATTCTGATGTGCTGACGCTAATGAAACTGGATTTGATAGTTCTAAAATAGTTGCCATTAATTTATAATGCACAGACATTCACAAGACAGGTAAATATTTTTAGTGCCAGCAAATTACTTTATTATTATATTAGGCTGTAGTTTCTGGATTTGGTGGTGTACGTCATATCGTTATTTCCGTTACATAACCAAACTTTAAGGTTGTCATAACGCTCGATTAAATTTATTTTTCTGCAAATTAATTTTTTTTGGAAGCACCTGTTTATTCAAATCCAAGATATCTCTGCAAATGTTACAGATGTGATGCTAACCTTCGGGTACACTTCGTCATGTTGTGATCATAGTAAACGCTCGCATTCACCAAGTAGTGGTCATGTTCCAGGCGTTCCAGTAGCCTGAATCCTCGGCGCCAACACAATACCACAAGAGCACGAGCTGATGACTGGTGAAAGAGGGAGATGGCTGCGTTGAGCAGCTTGAGCTGCCGATGATGTTATCATATGAGCTCGCTTACCCAGCAGTTGCGCGAGGGACTGCAGCGTGCGTTCAGCAGCGGTCAGCTGTTCCAGGGTCCTGATGCGGAGCAGGCTGTCTACCTCCCACTTGCGAGGGGCCACCGACCGGAGCGGCTCCAAGTATGCGCCTTCAATACGCTCCTGTTATAACGAAACAGTGGGATTGGAGTCTGTTCCAGAGCGTCCAGCACTCGAGTCGTCGCGATACCTACGAACGTATGTAGAACTAGCTGCGCCGCGCGGTTTCAACCACGTGGACATTCCCTCAAAAGCCGCATATTTTTCCAAGATAAAAAGTATCATGTGTCACTCTCCGGCCCTCCAACTATCTCTATGTATACCTAATATCGATCCGTTGTTGCTGCGTTATAGAGGAACACATAAAGATACTTTCGCATTTATAATATAACTCAGCCGTGCATGTCAGCTAGGTAGCCGTGGTAGCGCATTCGGGAGACCGCTAGACTTGAAAGCGTGAGGTCGCGGGCCCGTGTCGCGGGACCAAGGAGCTCTTTGGAGCTTATGTACGGATTTTCATACCACTGGCTTTTCGGTGAAGGAAAATATCGTGAGGAAACCTGCATACGTACGGAGAAGGAATTCAATGGCGTATGTGAATCCACCAACCCCCAGTCACCCTTTCGGGGGTAGGCTAAAAGTCCAGCAGAGGACTGTTAAAAAAGGCTGATTATGATGATTATAACTCAGTCCAAAAATGGCCCACACAGTCCCACACTTCTGTCACCTCGACCTACTTATCTGTAGCCCTTCGTCAACTGATGGAACTAACGTTTTTCCTCGGAAGGCTGTCAGTTTTGTTCAGAAAATACGTTGGATGGCTCCCCTATCCGATTCTTAGATAAATTCATGTCAACTATAGTCCAGCCGCTGTGAGAAAGCATCTGACAGATGCAAAAAAAATATGAAAATGTGAATGACAACATTATAATATAATATAATCTTTATTATTTAGTATAATGCTCAATACATAGTAAAGTAGCAGCGGCCCCTGCACTAAGGGAGCTTGTATCGCAGGAACCAACAACAAGTTAACAACTTAGGTTTCATGGGCTGACAACCATTGTCTATTAATCAGATACTAAATCAAATCAAAGCAGTCCATACAATACTCATTTAGTAGGATTATAATCTAAGTAGAATTATGAAAGAGAAAATAAATACATTTGTTACGTAATTGGAACTTACCTAGGACACTAACACTTGGTTTGTGAAAAGAGTGTTGTGTGCGTATGTGTGTGTAAGAGAATGAGTGTATGTGTGGGTGAGTATGTGCGGGTGTGTATGTGTGGGTGAGTGCGTAAACGTACTGTATTTGCATGCGTGCTTGTGCTAACAAGTAAGTGAATTTGGTAAGAAATTATACTGCAGTATATTGGCTGCCAGCTACAATCTTACGTTCAAAAAGCTAGTAAAAGTGATCAGAATTTACCGTTTTCGTTCAGCCTTTTACAATGCAAATGTCAAACGCATTTTTTTAACGGCCGCACTTTACAGACGGAGATAATCTAACTCTCTGCCCATGACAACTAGAGAGAGAGAGAGAGGGAGAGAGGGAGAGAGAGAGAGAGAGAGAGATATGATAATGTCGCTGTAAGCACGTAGGATCACCTTAATTGTAGTAGGCATTCTATGAGTTTTCATTGTATCGTAGAATACAGCGATAAGAGTTACAGGCTTCCGTTTGTTTAGCCAATAATATAACATGATTATAATTATAAAACCTCCCTTTTCGCATATTTAGTAAGACATTGGATCGAAAGTGTCCACCGGCCTCCAAAATTCAATATGCAGACGGCTAACTCACCGTCTCGGCGATGCCGAGGAGTCTCCGGAGGTGCGACAGGAAGGCTCCCATGACGAGCCTGGTCTGCGGCTGCCAGGACTCGCTCTCGCACTCCGCCGCGCTCGGGTTGGAGATCACCACGCCGCCCCACTGGGGCGACAGGAACGCCTGGATCGGCCCGTGGTTGGGCAAGTCTGAAATATATACAAACTGGCTGTTGCCCACGATTTCGTACGCGCACACTTTCATATGAACTTTCAACCCCCTTTTGCCCACCTTAATTCAATCCTTTTGCAAAATATTCATTAGCAGGAGTTAATTAGATCATGCAGATCCGATGCACACCTCCGAAATGTATCTGATAAAAAACAGATAGACTAGCAACTTTGCGTCGATGCTCAAAGCAGCATCAAATGAGGAGCAAATTAATAATTAAAAAAAAACTATTCATTCATTTGAGAAATGAACAAGATTGCTCCACTATCTACCAACATATCCATTAGTTAGTCTGACTAATAGTTAACTAGCTTACCGATGGTTAAACCAGTTCTACGTACTTTGATCACATTGTAACTTTAGGTAAAGTTGGCTAATTATATTGCCTTTACAAGAGACATTGGCATACCACAAATTATATTACGTGTTATGAAGGCGTTTTTTGGGATGACAATACTGAAACTTGTCACTGCCAGGGATTTTTTAATCAAACTGGCATATTACACAGCTTTTGATTATTTTTTTGTGACTTTCTAATTATAGTATCTTGCTATGATAACAAGTGTTTAGTATTTTCGGCGCACTCCTCACAGCCCGGCTAGCTCAGTCGGTAGAGCATGAGACTCTTAATCTCAGGGTCGTGGGTTCGAGCCCCACGTTGGGCGCAAACACTTTTTTGTGTAAACTCAGAAAAGATCAAATTATTTTATTAATTACCATAATAAATAAGCAAGGACGAATAGTTTTTTTTACTAAAAACAAAACGACCAGTTGGTAGCTCAAAGAAATGAGGAACACGTGCTAATACATAATACACAATATTTTGTATCTTAAATGAGAAGTGAAAGCATTTGTCCAGCGGTGGATACTGAGGGCTGTAAATAAAAAAGCGAAATACTCACTTATTCACTGAGTCACCTCGGACCTCTGAAACTACTTGATACGAAGCTGAAATCTCGTAGATTCCTTATGGGTTGTCGCTACTTATTTAAATGATTTTGCGGAGTGAATCTTCTGGTACTTGTACTAATGTCTTCTGTAGTAAGGTGCGAGGTTAGCATTACTGATCCTGAATTCTAGCACGAAGGGTTCCTTAGGTCCCCACTGTTTACAGTATCTGCTGAATACATACCGTGATTATCGTATATGACAAGTGGCGCCACCTGGCACGGCACTCGGTACAGCGCCAGGTTGAGGGCCGGCTGCTGCGGCACGCTGGTGGCGGCGCGCTCCTCCAGCTTCGTGAGTAGGAGGGGCAGGCGGTCGCGTCGGACTGCGAAGTGACGACCGCGCTCTGTACTGTCTTTCACCTGGAACATTACAGAATGTCATACTACCAGATGGTGTCAGATAAATAAGTGTGACATTTTATGAATGAGGTATTATTATCAGAATGTGACATTATTACCAAATTTGGTAATAATGTCACATTCTGATTATTCTGTGCGTGCGTGTCATATATATGACATTATTTCCAGAATGTGATAAATATTGTTTTAAACTATTACGGTTGTTCACTAAAGTTATATGATTATTCATTAAAGTTATATGATTATTTACGGGATATTTACCGGTAAATATCCCGTAAATAATCATATAACTTTAGTGAACAACCGTGATAGTTTAAAACAGTGATTATTCATTAGTTTATTTATTAGTTATGTGATTAAAGACTAAAAAAGAGGGTAGATCGTTATGTCTGCACCTAACTTTTTAACTGTTCTCCAACCACCCGCATTCTTCAGTCTTCCCGTGAACATGGTGCATGTAACTGCGCCGAAATATCGGGAGCTCATTCCACAACCTTACCACGGTAAATATCCCGTAAATAATCATATAACTTTAGTGATATATATTATCATGATTTGACATTATTATCTGAATGTGACATTATTATCAGAATGTGACATATACTATCAGAAATCAGAATGTGACATTATTATTAAAATGTGACATTAGTATCAGAATGTGACATTATTATCAGAATGTGACATTATTATCAAAATGTGACATTAGTATCAGAATATGACATTACTATCAGAATGTGACATTATTATCAGAATGTGACATTAGTATCAGAATGTGCTCCTGTGTTCAACCTCGCTGGGTTGAAAGTCGAAGTCTAAATCAATCCTGATATAGTACACCTTACCTCTCTGGGTTGAAATTCGAAGTCAATCCTGATATAGTACATCTTACCTATCTGGGTTGAAATTCGAAGTCAATCCTGATATAGTACACCTTACCTCTCTGGGTTGAAATTCGAAGTCAATCCTGATATAGTACATCTTACCTCTCTGGGTTGAAATTCGAAGTCAATCCTGATATAGTACATCTTACCTCTCTGGGTTGAAATTCGAAGTCAATCCTGATATAGTACATCTTACTTCTCTGGGTTGAAATTCGAAGTCAATCCTGATATAGTACATCTTACCTCTTTGGGTTGAAAGTCGAAGTCGAGCATGTAGAGGGACTGCGACTTGAGAGTGAAGTTGTGCAGGACGCTGAGCTCGTCCACGAACGACCCGATGTAATCTGATAATAAGACATTAACAATAGATGTTCCGAAAACCCGTACGAAGCACTTTGATTCCACGTTTATTGCGTGAACTGATAGTCTGTGGAATGTGCTGCTTGAATGGATGTTTCCCGATAGGTACAATCTGGGTGTCTTGAAATCGCGAGTGAATCGGTTTCTTCTAGGCAAGCGTGCTCCATCGTAGACCGCATCATCGCTTAACATCAGGCGAGTTGACCGTCAGACGCAAGCCTGTTAATTAATAATAAAAAACGCTGGGCCATCACAAAAAAAATTGATACTTGATGTCACACCAAGATCTGACCGTGCCGAAAGTAGCAGATCTAATAAGACCGTTTTAATCTATGCCCCTATAAAGTGCTAGTCAGGTCTTCTCTCTCGTCCCGACTGTGAACCCCACGCGGTGGTGGTCGTCAGCCTTCGACATCGCCTTCGGAAACCTTACACTCGCTTATGTCCTTTAGCACGGCATGTTGTGTCTCTCCCAGCACTAATCTCAGGTAGACGTGGTACCTTCGATCTCCTCCTCTAAGTGGTGGTCATGCGGCGCGTGCACCAGCACGCGGTACGCGGGCGCGGCCGGGAACCGAACGCGTCTGGCTGCGTCCGCAGACTCCGCCCGCGCGCCCTCCACCACGCGCGTCTGGTACACCCACTGTTTGAGCGCTTCCACCGCTTTTATCGATGCTGGAATCAACAGAAATGGAAACTAGCAGATTATTAAAAGAAAAACAAAACACCCGACTGTATAATGTAGCCTATGACACAATAGGCATGAAGACAAATCTAACAACACTTCAAAATCAGTCAAGCCGTTTAGGCTATAAGAGGTAATATAGAAACATATAAAAATTATACCGAAAAGCATTACCATCCTTCTTGGGCAGTTTAGTTTGATTTTCCAAATGTAAAGGTATGGTTATGTAGGCTAATAGAGGACTGCTTGTGAAGAATAGGAAGTTCTTAGAAGTGCGAAGCAGGTGAGGTGAGTAAACATTGAGCTAATTTTAGGAATACGAAATATTGACCTTTAGCGTCTCTGAAGAACATGACCCTCTCGGTGGCCAGCCAGACATCCTGGAACAGATGTTTCCTCTGCACCAGGTAGAACCGGTTGTGGTCCTCCAGGTCGTAGCGCGAAGACACCTCCTCCACGGCTTCGTGCTCGTCAGCTACCGAGTCCAGGGTCTGGTGGAGCGACTCCGGGAGGATCGACTTGGTTATCTTCAGTTTTATTACGCCTGGTTTTGAGGAAGGCAAGGTTAAAAAAGATCGCGACGAAATTATTGAAATTTGACCGTTCGCTTACCATCAGACGAATCGGTGGCCAAACTTAGATCTATATACCTACAGTAAAAAAAAAAGGGTTTTACTGATAAAGGTGTAGCTATCGTGTAGTAAGCTTGTTAGCTCACGAAATGACTTAGTGGCTTTTTTCTTAATCCAATTTATTTTGGGACTTAATAAATATATATTTTAAATGTTCCTAGATTAGTACGTGTAATGGGACTGCCATTACATGTATGTACTAATCTAGTAAAATGAAAATATTAACAAATAACAAAACACAGCCAAACAAACACAGGGTCGATGGTCACACGAGGTGACTCACATGCTCAGCTCCCTGCAGGCCTAGCATGAGCTGTGGATAAATTGTCTTTCCAGCGTTTTTATCCACGCCTAGACGCGACAAAGCTAAAATATGGATACGTTTGTCTTTTCCTCGCGGGATAAAAACGGTGGAAAGACAATTTGTCCACGGCCCGTGCTAGGCCTGCTGGTTGCGTCCGAATCGGGTTCATCCAGTAGCCTATTAAACTGACCCACGCCTAGCCTATCAGATGATAAGTTTCACACATTCCACCAGTAGGTGTTACACATCTTCCTCCACTCCACATGTATCACAATTTGGTGTTTCTGTTTTCCCCATCTGGTTTAGTGTCTTACGACAGGCAAAAACTGCTTAAGATGGAAATTATTACATCTCATCAACTCAAAGCATGTTTTTTTTAGTTTGGGAAGACCACAAAAAGTCTAGCTAGTCTCGTTATAGCTGGAAACTTTCCGTGGTGTTTTAGAGTATGCAAGGGCGAATCCTTTGAAAAAAACTAATCCACACAGCGACAATCCACAGTAATTTAGAGACAGCGTCTTCGAAAAGTATCTTTCGATGGACAAATACTTATCTTCCTTTCGCACAGTGGGGTTCCTAGTCTGTAGATAGTCAGCAAATCAGAATTATTCGACCCAGGACCCCAATCGGACCAGGTACAAGATAGGTAGGTTAAATTGTTTCGCTCTAGCACTCAGCACTGGTGGGTTATTCCAGGTTCTTTATTAGTTCTGACACCTGTCACTCTCATTTGGATTGACATAAGTGAGAAGAGGACAGAAACAATATTGCATGCACAGGAATAGCTCTGGCCAGGGCCGAGACAGATGGGACAGCTATATTCTGTGGGATAATGAAGGCTTTGAAGCTCACCGGAGTCCTCAAAAGCCTTCTCGACGAGGCCAGCTATCTCGGCGGCCGCGGACTCGTCGTTGGCCAGCACTGTCAGCTCCGAGCTGGTGACGTGCGACAGCGAGTCGAAGGCGGCTATCTTATCGTGTGGGAGGGTTACCCTGGAAACAATAAATGCAATAAATAAGAAACGGAACATAGCTATGATTAGTTTATTTGTTAGAAACTGAAATCAAGGATGAGTTTCTTTTTACATGTAGGAGCCAAGATTATACACGCAAAGTATTGTAATTATGTTTGTTGCTATTCAGTTCTGTATCGGCTCAAGGGCCTTCGTGCTGACCAGTCTCACATCAGGCCTGCCCAGGCCTGGCTAGCCAGCCTAAGCGTGCTAACGTACTCACAACTCAACGGGATTGTTAGAAATTCGGTACCAGAGATTTCTAAATCTAAATCAATTCGTGATAGTTCAACAGTTACAAATTATTACACCTGCGCAGGATTTTATGCTGAAAAACGTAATTACTCTAGTAATACGGCAGATATAACACGAGGTGCAGTTTATCAATAGATAAAGATTACTCGTGTATTTCTGTATGGTTGACAGGCTAGGCGTTTGACCACAACTTGATGTTAAGCGACGGTGTGGTAAGCCTAGCATGGAATAGGAACTGTCTATCAAGTGATGCTGCTGGAGCACACCGTTAAGTGCTTGGCTCAGCTAGTAAGTACCTACGCCCAACCCGAATCTCATTGTTTACCTCCGTGTGGTAAACAATGAGAGCAAGATTTTTTATTTAAAGCAATAATATTAATCTTACATTGGAAAAAGCAATAAATTAAAACCCAAGTACTAGCCTAAAAAAATAATAATTTAAATATATTAAAAATAACATTTTAAATTTAAGTAAATGGCTAGATTTTTGTGTATACTAATTACACTGTAATGTCACCTAGTCTATTTAAAAATAACGCGATTTACAAGCTATCTCAGTAGAAACAGACATTAAAAAATTATGTTTTTTTTATCACATTCTCCGAAAGGTCACGGTCTGTCACCTTTGTGCCGATGTCACAGAATAAACAACAGTATACACACGTGACTTGTAGTCGAGACAACTATGCACATTAGTGAAAAAAAAACTGGTACTACTTGGTGCATTAGCACCAAGTAGTACCAGTTTTTTTTTCGACAATATCTTAATACTGCATTATTGTAACAACAGGCGGAATATAGCGGTCAAAGGCAAAACACACTGAATTAAAAAAAGTTCAGATAACCTAACAAGCCTCTTTGTGATTGTCACGTTCATGCTAATCATTATCTGGCATGTCTATGACAATTAGAATGAGAGTGACAGGTGAAAAAACTAATATGGCAGGTCCTGGAATAACCCGCGTGCTCATACATTTATGCTATATAGTTTCCCAAAATTTACCGCTCTTTTATTCCATGCCCAAATTCATAGATAGTGTTAGATCTTTTGTTATATACCTGTATACTTCTGTAGTTTTCCACCATAATGGCAGTCCGATGACAATAAGAACGCCCACGAAAGAGGCGTTTGCCCACATCCGACTAGATTCTGAAACAAAAAAAAAAAAAAAAACTCAGTATAGAAAGAACAGAATTGGACCTAAATGGGCCCCTTGTCGCATACTACATCGATTTGCTATCAAATGAATGCTGCTTTAGTCTATTGTATTGCATTTTCAAGTTAAATAATAAAAAGGCAAGTATTTGTAGAAGTAGCTGCTGAAAATGTTTTAGATGGGGGAAAAAATTGCTAAACTAACAGTTGATTGTATCAAAAGCTAGAATGAAAATGATTACCTAATTTAAATGGCCAAATTTCATGTAAGCTAATTAGTGGCAGTGAAAACTAGCCTGGTGAATCCTCTTTCGATACCATCCTCTGCCAGAGTAACATGGACCAAAAGGAGACTGACGATTCACGTGCGTCTCATATACCTAGTTCTTTAGAAGCTGGTATTGTGCTTTTATAGACTTGTTAATTGTAACTTGCCTAAGGATTGTTCTCTTTTTCATATTGTAATTTCCCACCGGACATCATTAACAGTTCGCATTATGTTATGTGATATTATAATTTGTTTATGCATTACTGTATTTCTTGGGACTTAAATGAGATGTTGTTCTAAACGCATACGTCACGTTTGACGTATTATATCCTGTCATTCTATCCGATACTATATTTACTAAATCACCTTCAATAGAACATTCATATTAATTAAGACCTTTCAAACCCACTTTATGATCGTGTCACTATCAAATGCAGCCAGATATCTCGGACCTATTACTAAATGCAATTTATAGAAAAATTTAGCTTTTCCAAGCTGGCCATCTCAGAAGACCCTGGTAAACGAAGCTATCGTATTAAGAGCTGTATCGTGAAGAATTTTAAAATAAAACATAGGTCTGCTTATGTGGTTTTCTGCAAGTGTCAAGACGGTATCAATATGAGAGGTCAGATGTTAAATAGTAGTAATTGAGAACAATTTACACACCCCTTTATTAGACCCGATGCGTAGGACATCAGAATAAACAGTTCTTAAAAGACCTTCAGAGTACCAAATTGACATATTGTCATTGAAAATTGCCAAAACTTCAATAAACTAGAGTATTATTGGAGTTAGAATGATTTGGTGTCTCAAAATTCGAAAACATAAAGAAACATTTAAATCTAGCAATGGTATTGAAAAACACATTTTTATGGTGTGGAATAGAATAGTACAACCATGTACAACACAATAATGGATTAGCAAACCAACTTCGAGCAGAACTTTTTCGACGTGTCGACATCAATGTACACTTGTACAGTCGTACCTATTATCAAAATGCATTATTAAGGGCATTTCGTGGCATATCTTTGTATCTTGTGATCAGAATTTGGTATTTTTTTTAAATTGGCTGTAATATGATACTCTTTTTATCATAATTATGAAGACAAAACAGACTTCAAAATCCAAAGTTATTGCTATTGCCAAATCAACAGACACCTGTACAAAATTATTCATACTTTTGGAGCTGGTCAAACTACTGACCAAAGCAAATGAATGTTTAGTGAGACAACCTTTAGAGTTTTACCTACATAATAAAAAAAAACACGTAAATTGGTTAGCAAATGTCGGAGTAATCGTTGTACATACATAAAACAAAAACTGACCGAATTGAGAACTTTCCCTCCTGAAGCCGGTTAAAAATCAGAATAATTAAAAGACGTAGAGTCAACCTTTTATTCAAATTGATTAAAAAGCATTATCAATACAGACGCGAGCCATAAAACAAGAGAAGTCGCAGTTAACATCACATCGAGTGCTACAGTAAGTGCACCGGTGACATGACCTAAATAACTTGAACAACTAGCCATTATCTTGCAGAATGGCCGATTGTATATGGGTGTCATTAAAGTAATTACTAACGACCGATTATCAAAAAATGCCTATGTTGATGCAAATAGCTGTTAACACGACTTTGAATTTGATATTAAAAATATTATAGATTCGTAGGTAAATAAATGATAAACAATATTTTTTGATACATCGTCTAGTTCTGACAGGGTACACCTTTGCTTCGATTCGAATCTTACCTTTACCTTAATCAGAGAGAAGAGCAATCAGAGATTTTTTTTAATGTCTGCTGCAGTGAATTGTAGAATTTCGTCTAGACTGTGATTAGCCGAAATCGTGTCATACGCATGAAACTCTATATTTACGTCACAGTATAATATTTTAAGCCAACGTGTTCTACTTAGCATTATGTAGCAGTCTTTATATATTTGCTTTGGATTTAGGATTCTATTCTTTGAATTGTTGTGGTGTTATAAAACTTTCTGACAGCAACATGGACGTCACAAGTATAGGTATAAAGAATTGGTATAATTGTGTATATGCCTGCATATAAATGTGTAGCAACAAATATATAAATATGTGCTCTTCCTCTGGCATCGTTGTGAACTTCCAAGAGACGTGATCACAAACTGCAGTGCGACGAATAGTTTTCTGACACTCTTCCTGGATCAAAGTGATTTTTTTTACGCATACGTTTGTGCAATCCTTAATGTAGTTATTAAATGTTTATGTTAAACATTTAGTTTGAATTTAAATATGACAGAAAGTAAATTTGTCACGCGATCACTCTACAAATAAGAGTAGATGTAAGAATAATCGTCGCAAGATTTCAAGTACAATCTGTGTGTAATGTGTAAATGGCTGTAGATGTAACAGTTGTTTGAGAAAGTAATTGAATTATTAGGCAAATAATAATCTTAGACGTATCATAACAAAATAATTAAAATATTGTCACCACTATAACTAAAGTTATATGATTATTTACGGGATATTTACCGTGGTAAGGTTGTGGAATGAAAAACAAACAGTGTTTTAACAGAAGTAAAAATTACAAACAGATAGAAAACACTTACGAGCTAGTGCCACAAGTGGCGGCCTTATCGCTAAAAGCGATCTCTTCCATGCAACCATTGGATGGAAAGAATTTAGGTAACAGGATCGACGGTATAGTATTATGTAATGATACATACATTTCAAGGAAAACTTGACCAGTTACATATACTGGGTTTTATATTTCACAAAACTCCTTATCAGACAGTCCAGTAATATCTTTTATCTTTATATTAAACCCGCATATTTGTCTAGATGCGGCAACAACGCTTAAACTTGTGTTGTAAAGCAATTAACCATTAGGCAGATAATTATCGTAATGAGGTTATGCTAGGATTATGTTTATTCCACTCTTTCGACACATTCCTTGTAACATTCCTAACATTCCTAACATTCCTTGTGACATTGAAAATACTGGATTCTCCTGGACTTGTTTGTGGAACCGTATCTATATTTCTAATTACAATTTTCTTTTCCTCGTCGATATCTAGAATACTTTTATTTCATTTTCGAATGTTCCTCTGCAATTTATACAAATTTGAATAAAATTTTCGCTCAACTCCGCTAGTTTGGAATTGTTGACTGGATGAATTCCAAAATTACTATTAGTATCTTCTATAAAGTTCATGGCCCCTCCCTAAGAAGGGTCTTGAATTAACAATGATGTAATGCCATCAGTCAACATTATGTTACCAGTGTTACCACCACGGTCAATTCACCACACCGTGCTAACTATGATTGTGATCTTGAAATTGTGGTTGATATCTTAATCCAATACGATGTGAAATATTGAAGGCTATAGATTCTGTAGCTCATGGTCTTGGTATTGGCATTACTTAATGTTGTATTTCTTATTTAATAATAGGCTAGTGTATGACCGCCACGTCACCTGATGTTATTATGGAGCACGCTTTCCTAGAAGAAACCAATTTACTCCTGGCTTGAACCCATTTCCCACCGATTCAGGCAGCGCATTCCAGTCTAGCAGTTCGCACAATAAAAGTGGAATCAAAGCGCTTTGTAAGGGTTTTCGGAATCAACTATGAAACGGTGTCGCCTTTTCGTGCCCGTCCTGGCCGTCCGATAGAAAAATGGGAATGAGATCATGCAGATCTGGTGAACACTCTCCGAAATATATTCGTTAAAAGATAAACCGTAAAAACCGATAGACTAGCAGCTTTACGCCGATGTTCAAGGCTAAGAAGCTCCGTGCTGCTATTAAAATGTATGTAAAGACGTAGTAACTTGGTTTATCATTTTCTATCCCTTGTGCCAGTAGGTGAGGGTCAATCAAACGTTGGTACGATTTAAGTTTTGATTCCAATCGCTTACGTTTGGCAAGCGCTCGTTCATGGAGCGGGAAACGATACAAGGACATTATGGAGTTATGATTTTTTACATACTCGTAAAAAAAACTTTTGTTCAATTTATGTAATTTAATTTTTAGTGGATCATCACTACAAACGCGTAACTATAATAAAATAAGTCGCCTTCTTTTAAATGAAATTGGCTACAGTGAAACAACATTTTCCCATCGACAATACACATCCATGTTTCCCCAGTATAAGGTAAACGCTGGTAATCTCGGCAGTGTCCCAATACTCGTCAGATTCTGAAAAAAGACCTGCTATTTATTTCTACTATGAACTAAATAAAAACTTTTTATGTAAACATATTTTTGGTAATATACTCCATAGTTAAATGTTGTCACATTTAGTCAAAAATACAATGGAATTGGAGAAAAGAGCTGCTAAAGTTTGGGATTCCGAAATTTGTGCTTTTTTTAAAGTTTAGTTACTAAACCTGTAGTCCTGCGACCACTTTTGTTTTTGCGTTAAAGGATCAGTCGGTCACTTTGGTAAGGATATGATTATTTTGTGAAACACTCAAGTTAATTTTCTAATGATTATAAACTATAATATGATCATATTTTTATTATTCGTTTCTTTTTTTGCGTGTGACAGGTACTAGTACTTTATAATCCCTACTTGACCCATTACTCGTCAAAATTTCTATTATTTTGACGGCTTCTGGGACATGTATGACAAAATGCACGTAATATCGTCAATGTGTTTATTTTGAACCTTATTACACCGTGATACGGGTTTTTGTTTGCGGCAGGCGCGGCGGCGGGCAGATATTTCCGTGAAAAATAATTAATAAATTAAATAGACAATAGACAAATTTTTATTTATGGAAGAAAAGAAAAACATTTTTAAGAATTAATAGGAATAAATACACACATTACAAATTGTTTTCCTCCACAAACCGGTTCCAACTCAGCATAATGCTGGTTGCGAACAACCAGCGCTGGTCTTCCGTTGGAGCCGCCGGTGACATCACCCATGGCCAACATTACACCCAACAGCACACGACAAATTAAATAATAATATAGCAACAACAACACATAATACATAACAAACATTTAATATAAACAAACCATAACATAAACACATAATACTAATAAAGTTATTCGAACTATCTCAATAAAAAATAAATATGAAACTAATTAAAAGAAGAAATTTAGACATTTACTCGGACATGAAATAAAAAACGCAAAGGTAAGTCCCTATAAAAAAAAACCCATATAGCTTTGGTGTCTGTTATTAAAAGTGCTTCGCATTTTTGTTGCTCAAAAATAAATCTTTTAATCTTCTAGTAAACTATGCAGGTTCCTTATATGATATATAAGGAACCTGATGAGGGTACATACTCCCTCTGAACTACTTTATTTAGCTTGGATAATAAGGAATAGGTATGTATTTTAAAGTCTGGAAGCTATTGCGGTTTTCAATTAGGACATCGCTTA
Source organism: Agriopis aurantiaria (assembly GCA_914767915.1). Taxonomy (NCBI): domain Eukaryota; kingdom Metazoa; phylum Arthropoda; class Insecta; order Lepidoptera; family Geometridae; genus Agriopis; species Agriopis aurantiaria. The sequence continues at coordinate 259,094 of OU612002.1, read as the reverse complement.
TCGCACTAGTCTATAAATTTGTGAGTAAGATTATTGAAAATTTATGTGGAAGATGTATTTATTTATGTACTTTTTTTCTTCATTAATAGGTTTGCGTTGTGTGAATCAGTCGCACAACTGGCAACGGAGACAGCTATGCTATTCCAGCCATAGTTCTGAAGACATGTGCGCCTGAATTGTCTCCTATACTGACTCACCTCTTTCGTCTCTCGCTTGAGACTCGTTAAGTGCCGTAGTCGTGAAAGCTTGCAAACGTGCAACTTGTGCCCAAAATAGTAGTAGTGCCGATTCTGCCAACTACAGGCCAATCTCGATCACGTCCATACTCTGCAAGACTATGGAACGTGTCCTCAACAACAGGCTCCTGGCGTATCTAGAATCTAATGATCTCCTCAGTGACCGGCAATACGGATTCCTTCGAAACTGGTCCACTAGGGATCTTCTAGCGTAGGTAGGTATGCCACACACATCTGGAGTGAGACCATCGAGAAATGCGGAGAACGCTTGCCGTTTCCCTCGAAATTTCAAAGACTGTTGTGAGGGTTTGGCATGACGGCCTTATTAGCAAGCTCTCTGTATTTGGCTTGTCAGCTGGTTTTATTGCGTGGATATCGGAGTTCCTAAGGGATAGATCGATTTGAGTTGTCATTGATGGCTGCTAGTCCGATCGAATAGCAATTAATGCCGGTGTGCCCCAGAAGTCGGTGCTCTCTGCAACGCTCTTTCTGCTGCACATCAACGATCTGCTAAATCCCGGTACCTTTGGCTATGCAGACGACAGCACAGTATAGTAGAGAGCTATACCTACATCTACTGCAAGAACCACTGGACAACAAATTCAGTTTCTCAGAGATGCCATGGTTGAGCGCATGAACTTGTCCCTTAAGGCAGTCTACAATTGGGTTGATACTTGATACCAACCTGGTCAATTTCAATGCCGCTAAGACCCAGGCGTGTCTGTTCGCTGCCAAAAGGACACCATTCTAACTGGCTCCTACTTTCCGGGATGTTACCATTCCGATAACTGACCAGTTTGAGCTTTTGGGGATTGCTTTGTCTCCTACCCTCAACTTTGGCTCCTATATTGAAAACAAGGCTCGATTGGCTGCCAAAAAGCTGGGTATCCTATCGAAAGTGCGACGGTACTTCACGTTGGAACAGTTGCTTTCACTTTACCAAGCACAAGTTCGGTCGTGCATGGAGTACAGTACTGCTCTCTCAACTCACCGATTTTTCTGTGTTACTTTGTGAGGTAAATGTAATTGATCAGATCGTTTTTATCTCAATAAACAAATTTAATTTAATTTAATTTAATTTAATTTAATTTAACTCACCTTTGGGATGGATCAGCTAAGTACCAACTTGGGGCGTTGGAATCTATTTAGAAACGTGCCAAGAGGCTCATTAGCAACCAATCCCTGGTTCAGACTAAGCTTCTTAGTCTTGAGCATCGGCGCAAAGTTGCCTTCCATCGGTTTTTTATCGGATACATTTCGGGGAGTGTGGATTAGTTCTGCATGTTAATTCTCTCCTGCCTATGTTTCTATCGAACTGCCAAAGCGGGCACGAAAAATCGACACCGCTTTATGGTTGATATTCCGAAAACCCGTAGCGCGAAGCCCTTAGATTCCACTTTTTTATTCTGCGAACTGCTAGTCAGTGGAATGCGCTGTCTGAATGGGTGTTTCCCGATAGTTACAATCTTGTAATCTTGGTGTCTTCAAATCACGAGTGAATCGGTTTCTTCTAGGCAAGCGTGCTCCATCTTAGACCGCATAATCACTTAACATCATGCGAGTTGGCGGCCAAGCGCAAGCCTATTCAGATAAAATAATAAAATGAAATAAAAACTTTTTCTATACTTATGATTGTGTATAATTAATGATGTTCGATTCTGGTGTTATGGGGTTATGGGATTTTAATAGCCACTATGTCCGTAAAAACAATGAGGATTTTTATGATGTTCGTAAAAAGTATTTTTTTTTTATAGTTTTCATACTTATTTTATTCTATAGTCCCAGATACAGTGTAAGATTTTTATGAGTAAGATTCTTACGTATTTTTTTCATTAGTCCTAGATACAATTGTTTTCGTATTATAGGGTATTAATATTAACTGCTAAAGTTTACTAAGCAAAAACAAATTTGTTAATATAATACACTGAGGCTAATCTATACAATATTATAAAGAGGAAATATTTGTATGTATGTTTGTAACGAATTGGCTCAAAAAGTACTAGACCGATTTTAAAAATTCTTTCACCATTTGAATGCTACATTTATAGGCTATTTTAATAGGCTATATAACTGTACCCGTGCGGAGCCGGGGCGGACCGCTAGTAAATAATAAAGGAAGGTAACGGGCATAGTTTGCATGAGTTTTATGATGCTCATTGTGTAATGTATTTCCTGATACCAAAAGTACTAACCGTAGTTGTTTTTGTTTTAACACAGATTAACAGCAATGTAATTGGTGTTAAACTTTGGCACTTAATACCCTATAATTGTAATATAGGAAAACAATTGTATCTGGGACTAATAAAAAATACGTAAGAATCTTACTCATAAAAATCTTATATATTTTACATACATTATATATTCACATTATAATTTTTGTTTATTTTGTGCAATAAATAATACATTCAATTCAATTGCAGTTTGGTTTCATTTGTCACCGATATTGGACTCGTTTCGTTATTTTAGTAATATTTTTCCCTTATATTTTCATTTTGAGGGTTACATAGAATTTTTTTTACTAATAATATGAACCTTAAGTATTAAGTAACAGAGTTCAAATCAGTGTTAAAAATTGACGAGCACTGGGACATTTTGACGACAATTACGACAAATCTGCCGGGTACTGGTACAAGTCGCCTCTTTTTCAATTTTTGTATTATTTTATTACTTTATTGATTTTATTTAATTGTAAAAATAAATTAGCTGAAAAGAATGATAAATTAAGAATCACGTCACGCAATTTCAATTATCTAAGTTAACAAACAGAAACGTAGCAAAGGTGCAAAGACAGCTAAGTTCAGAACCTGACGAGTAATGGGCCGTTTACCTTATCCAGCGCCTTCTGAACTCGCTATCACAGCGATGGCACCACATTACGTCACATGAGACCATAATCATGACCCGTCAGTGTCGCACACAGTAAAAACTCGTCCTGAGATGATGTAACTTGGAAGGTCATGAGAACTGCCTTGCATTGACATTCTGTGAGTTTCATCGAATCTGCTTGCCATCAGTTGTAGTTATGACTGGATAATTCATTGTTCACAAAAACACTAGTTATGCACTAAAATATGTACATGATTAGAAGAAAACGTTATAGGAGAAATTCTAATGATGATTAAATTTATTTATTTCAAAGGAAGACCAACAGCCAAAAAAATTATAACAATCTTGATAGATCTAGATGCTAATTATAGGCCCTCGCGGATAAAATTTTAGTGACATTACGAAGATACACAATGCGCGTTTGTAGAAAAAATAAAAATGTCAAAAAAATCTGAAACTGAAACGTTTTCCATGATATTAGTCTGATGTGTTACACCGGGGAGCGGTAACCTAACTTCATACTTTAACCATATACATTAAGTTATTAACATGCATCGTTATATGCTCAATACACACACACACACGCACACACACACACACACACACACACACACACACACACACACACACACACACACACAAACACATCAGATAATTAAATAAATAAATAAAATAAATATTCGGGACATTTTGATGTCATATGAATATGAACCTCACCTTGACACGGATCCACCACACTTTAAAAATAAATGTGGACTAAAGTGGAAATGGAGTAACGGCGCAAGCGGCCCAGAAGCAGGATCAGATATCTCCAGGAGTTGGGTTAGCTCGGGTAAGTGGCAGCCAGGCGGAGGAAATGCATGGTACACCACAAGGGCAGGTACAGGGCTCACGGCCCCCTTATCGAATAAGACAAGAATTGTCGAGGCCGTCTTATTTATCTTTAGTTTCAATTCGTCGGCGTCCTCTTTCTAATGTCGCATCACGATTATCCACGTTTATTTTGATTCGTATGAAATTGTGAAAATTCGGCGAATCTGCTGATTTGTATGAAATGACACGTCACAGTGGTCGCGGGTATTTTGGTCAGGGTCGACCCTTCTTTAATGTGAAACGGGCTTCAATGGTTCGGCGTGTCATGATCGCGACTTCCGTAAATAAGAATCTCAAGAGCGAAGGACAGATTTATTTTTCGCTTCGCTGAAACACGAGTTACGTTTGTCATTTCATTTAATTTTATGGAGTTGCGACAGTTTTTATATTGAAATCGTTATGGCCAGCAATAGCTAAATGTGACATATTTTTTAGAAAAGTGTACAAACAAAGGCAACCTCATGTCAGGTCCATTATACTGCCGGGCATTCGGTGTGCTATAAAGTTATATTGTATTGTAACCATCCGTTCGTAGAAATAGGACGTGCATACACAATGACGTGCATTATCTTTGCGCTTGTGCTAGTGAGTGTAGTTCTTAAGTTGAGGAAAGACAGGAGTCACAAGAAGAGAAAAGATTTTGTTTTAACAGGACCGTGTGTATATGTATAATTATGAAGTCCGGTATGTATAAATGTAAGTGGACTTAAAGTGGCTCCACTGGCTATTGATGCCGTTGGCTGGGCTCCTTGCGTACCAGCGGGAACGCTCGCCAGTGGATCTACCACTTTACAGTTAATATATTATTACATATATTGATATGAAGTGGACGGTCCGCTAATATCCTGGATTTAGAACTTCATAGCTTACTGTTATCAGATGCAATATTCGCACCATAAGCTAGAACATCATAATAATATGCTGGTATGATATAAAATATTATGTATAAAATATTTTGGTCAATTAGAAAACATAGAGCATTTACCCCATGAGGGCAGATGGAACTTGGATCTAAACCATAGGATTCGAGTCGCGCGGCACCATATTCGGAGGACCTAGAACGTGACTGTCAAAACTGTACGCGAGAATTTTTATTATCAAACAAAGATAACCTTTAGAACTGCAATAAATTTAGTTCACGCGGGGGCACAGCGCGGGGGTGATGTTTTATTTAGCTTATCGACGAAACGATGACATTGACAATAAGTAATAATGACATTGAAAGATTCCTCGTTGATCCAGTGAGAAGCAGATTTTTGCTACACTGGTTTTTATCTTTAATAGAAAAAGCGGCAAACCAGGGACGCACCACCTTATGGTAATTGGTCACCCACCGTCACCTATAAACACCTATACTATACACGGGGCGATGCAGTGGCAGATTTTCATTTTTGCCGCCAGAAGGCTATTTAAATTTTGCCGCCCCTACCGTCCTCTACAATTCGATTCCCTAGTTTATAAACAATTGCAATATTTGTCAAAAGAAATTGTATCTATAATATTTATGCGCTATCCTCCTAATTACACCACCTTTCCCCGTAGGTAATAATTAGTATGATTGTGAACCGGGGATTTAGATTACTCGTGGAGTCAATTCGGCCGACACACATAGCGAACGTTCCCGTGCCGCAGCGAAACGCGACAATGCAAATTGTATTTTTTTTTTTAACTATATTACATTAAGAATTGTTTGTTTAGACCTAATAACATTTATGCTCAATTGGCTGCCAAAAAGCTGGGTATCCTATCGAAGGTGCGACGGTACTTCACGTCGGAACAGTTGCTGTCACTGTACCAAGCACAAGTTCGGTCGTGCATGGAGTACTGCTCTCACCTTTGGGATGGATCAGCTAAGCATCAGCTTGGGGCGTTGGAGTCTATTGAGAAGCGTGCCAAGCGACTCATCAGCAATGAATCCCTGGTTCAGACTAAGCTTCTTAGTCTCGAGCATCGGCGTAAAGTTGCTAGTCTATCGGTTTTTTATCGGATACATTTCGGAGAGTGTGCATCAGATTTGCATGATTTAATTCCCTCCTGCCTTTTTTTCTATCGGACTGCCAGGGCGGGCACAAAAAATCGACATTGTTTTATGATTGATATTCCGAGAACCCGTACGAAGCGCTTTGATTCCACATTTATTGTGCGAACTCCTAGTCTGTGGAATTCGCTGCCTGAATGGGTTTTCCCCGTCAGTTACAATCTGGGTGTCTTCAAGTCGAGAGTGAATCGGTTTCTTCTAGGCAAGCGTGCTCCATCGTAGACCGCATCGTCTCTTAACATCAGGCGAGATGGCGGCCAAACGCAAGCCTATCTACTATAAAAAATAATTTCTATCTGCCGCCCTAGGCTCCAGTCTACTCAGCCTGCTGGTAAATCCACCACTGGGGTGATGTCAGTACGTTGTCTACCTTTGAGTATTCTATTCACCCTTCGTTTGAAGCAGACCAGATTATACTTCCGAGGAAAAACCGAAGGTAAGCCATTCCACAACTTACCTACAAGTACGAGGCAGAAACAATCGGTTAAATCGAAACTTACACGTATCTATAATTGGACTAATATCTTTATGAAAAATATTTAACATCAGAAACAAGGTCTGCTCGCAAATTAAATAAAAAGGATGAACAGAATATATTATTATATGTAGTGTTGGTATTTCCGTTACGACATTTTATTTAAAAAAACAGGGGTTTTTGGTTTAGTTGGTTTTCTTGGCAACTACTTATAGTGTTGAGCTTAATCTAGAGAGATTAGTTGAACCATCATGACATTGCTTACCTTTAGATACAGGGAATCCCTGGTTAGGTTTAGTCACTGATAGCCTGATTCATTAATTGATAACATTGTAAAAAGTTTTGTAAAAACCGTATATTCTGATAGCTTTTGATAAGCACGTAAGATTGTAGTTGATAGCCGATTCCCATACTATACAGAGATATAAAAAATGTTTTTTCATTTTGATTTTTACAATACTATAGCGTATGCTAGCATGCGTTCCGCCTGATGGTAAGCAGAAAGGGTCATTACCACCTGCTCTACCAATATACATTCCACCCACACTTTGCCGGCCCGCGGAATAAAGGAATGGAAAATCGGACGATGTGGTATTACCAGCTTTGCAAGATGTGGGGTGAGCTTTTTGACGATTGAATAGTTTCATAATTGGATGGGCAGGCTACATCGCTCGAAGAACCGATAACCGATGGGGAAGAAAGGTTTTGGAGTGGAGACCACGAACCGGAAGACGCAGCGTAGGTAGGCCTAGTGGGAACTAGATGGACCGTCGACATTGTGAGAGTCGCGGGTATCCAGTGGATGCAAAAGGCAGGCTGTCGTTCAGTGTGGAGGTTAAAGCGGGAGGCCTATGTTCAGCAGTGGACGTCTTCTGGCTGATGGTGATGAATTTCTTAATTTCGATTTAAACATGTCGTCTCACATGCTTAATTAAAATACAATATGATCCACAACACTGATTTAATCTTTCAAGGTTCATTTTTAAGAAATATTGCCCAGTTCCTTTAGAAAATGTAACAACGTCCATATATACCATGGTCACTTTTATTATTCCTTTTTATTCTGACCATTACATAACATTGTAGGCAAAGATTTCAAACTATACTACATTGTAGGTTATAGTAAACCGATAAGCGAACCTTGCTACTGATGCCGTCACTAAAGGTTATGGCATTTTATGTTTTTTGCGATATGGGCTCATGGGTACAAATAAGTCGACGGTTTCGCACCATTATCGCTTGGCGTGAAGCGTTATCGGCCACCAGTGGAGACCGGTTCAATTCGGTTATATTTATCGAATACACCATGAGTATGACAAATTAAATGGCCAGTCAAACTCTACAACTTCACTAAATTTGTATATGTAAGTAACTAGGAACTAAGTACATATAGTGATATAAGTTGCATTACCAATGGGTTCTGATGTCGAACCTTTTGTTATGAGAATGTGACATTTTCCAAATACATAAAAAGGCACTACTTATGCTAGCATCATCAATAGTTATAAATTCATACAGTGCAGTGGCAGACCAAACTTTTTGAAGAACCGATAACCGCTGGGGTAGAATAGTTCTAGAGTGGAGATATATAGGTTTAGGTAAACATGATAGAACGCCAGCAGCCTGGTGGAGCACGGGAACTGCATGCAAAGACCAGAAGACTAAACTCAGTGGCGCACATTAGGACACGCCTACGTGAAACTGCGGGTAAACAAAGGCTGATTACTTGATGCTAATATCCAAGAATGTGGATACTAATGTTAGTAGTCTATAGTGCATTTCAATAATTATATAGAAACAAGAAAACAAAACGTGACCAATAAAAACCACCTGTCGTATAATTTACTTACAAAAAAGTTAACAGGTGCATAAAAAAAGCAATAGATGCGACGCGAAACTAATCTAATTATGTGCTACATTTACAATAGTTACTCCATCCTTTTCTGTCACCAACTTATTATATAACACGACAAGGATAAACGATAACCTCACCAACATAATCTTAGTACTACCTAATGCTAAATCACGTTGAATGCATTTAAAATTTAATACGATTCATGAATGAATATTAACGAAGCAGATAAGTTCCTGACATGTCAGCTGCCAAACAAGTTTGCTGCTAAATTGAAATGGCGCCGAGAAGCAGCGCTTTACACGTGCAGCCCATGCAGTTTTCAACACAAAACAAACCTGGCTTCATCGCGCCAAAGTTCACACTTCACTCGCGCAGATATCGAAATTAAAAATAAATAGGCCAAAACGCGGCATCCACATTGCCCGGTGGTAGAAAAAAACTGCGGAGTGGAGGAATCGCCAGGCGCTCCAGCCAGTACCCACCCGCGTCGCGCCGACGACGCTCGTGCGTCCAAAGAATCACTCTCAAACAAAAACTTTCGTTCACTGTGAAAACTTTCGAGTTGTAAACAACGTGCTGTGTTATTTATACCACATATCGCCGATTCCATACGGATACCTCGCAGTTCTTCAGCTTGGTGAGTTACATTCAATATTATGGGATATTACAATATTCAAGTTTTCGATTTCTGAGACTTAAGTGTTTCTAAAAGTACGCGCGTTCAACCTTGATATTCACCCTGTTCAAACATTAGTGACATAATTAAAAGGTCTACGATGATGTCAATTCAACCACATGCTCGTATAAATAGTATCCATTTGAGCGTAGAATCAAAACAAAACATTTTGACCAGCAATTTTAAGGATGCGTAAATTATTTTAACTTCGAAACCAAGTGCTAACGTTTTCTAACAAATATTATTTCATAAAACCGACGAACATTTCAGTATCCCCGTAACTATTTATTGATGCATGTAGAATAGGTATATCATTTTAAAACAAAGTATTTTGGAAGCCGCAAACAGAAGCCAAGTGATGTCAATACAACCACTTAGCATACAATCAATAATGACAGGTTTTTTCCAAGTTGAGCATCATTATTTATTCAAATTTTAGTCAAATTTGAAAAACGGTGATGTGAACGTACCTATATATGACGCAGGAAAATCCAATGAAATGATTAGCAAAATAATAACAAAGTTACCGTTAAAAGATTAATTCATACACACCCCCAGATTACCAATATATCTTAACATCGAGCGAGTTAGCGGTCAAACGCAAGCCTATTAATAATATTAATAGATAATAAATAAAATAAAAAAACATAATTTTGTACACAAATATTCGTAGCTGGTTACGAAAACTAAGTTACAAACGTGGACGAAAGGAACAGATCAACGTACCTGCTTACTAATTTACATAGCTGATAAAATGGAAAATGTTTTAAATTGTATATAAATTAATTATTTGTATGCGTAACTAAGGAATAAAAACGTGAATGCGTAAATTCAACATACAAAAACTTTCAAGGACAAATCATATATCAAATATTACGACTACACTGCACGAAACTTGACCTAAGACTTTGAACACTATTCTAAAATAATAAAACGAAGCAACATATTTTAAAAATAAAATCTAACACATACACCAGATTAACAGAAAACCGATTTGTTTACATCCACGGTCGAGTATTTGCCCTTGGCCAAGACAAAGGTCCTTTTCTCACTCGTTTCACCGTTATGTATGGAAATTATTTCATTAAACAACGGCTTATGAACAGTTTTAAAACGATTTGAAATGCAGTTGTATAATTGACTGCTGATAAGGTATTTGCTACGGACATGTATGAAAAAAAAACCGCTCAATCACGACTAGTTTTAGTACTTACTTAGAAATAAATTTAAACATAGAATACATTTTAAAGCCTAATTCTATTTTAACTTTACGTTCTTCATCTAAAGTCTGATTTAGAATGAAACCTGATTCATCATTAGTAATTAGATTTTCCTCCCCCTTAGACTTTCTGACTGGACGTCAGCCTGCCATCTGCATCCTCTGGATGCCCACGATTCTCACGATGTTGTCGGTCCACGTTCTAGTGGGACGCCTATCTATGCTGGGGCTTCCGGTTCGTGGTTTCTACTCAAGAACCTTTCTTCCCCAACGGTTATCGGTTCTTCGAGCAATCTGACCGGCCCATTGCCACTTAAACTTGCAAATCTGAGCAGCTATGTCGGTGACTGTGGTTTTTCGGCGAATATCCTCGTTTCGGATTCTATCGCCCAAAGAAACTCCGAGCATAGCTCTCTCCATTGCCCGCTTTTTGTAAAATGCCAGCAGTTAAGGACTATGCGTCTCAATACCATACAAATGTCATCACTGGCATCTACTCATATTGTCTAAACATTAGTTACTCCCTTATGACTACACACTTGCACAACATTTTAGTTAATAAAATTCCAACAATACAATTGACGAAACATATTAATCGGAGACTTAGCGATGTAAATGAGCCGCAACAGTATTCAGATGTCATCGAGTAAAGACCGTTAAAGCTATAGAATACCTATACTATGGTATGCTATTTTATTATGCGACGGTTGCGGGGGCAATATTAACAAAGTAAATCACTTTGCGTGGGATAATATCACTACGATGCTATACTACTAATATCATTACGGGCTAGAGAATTGGGGTAGTGAGTACTTCGTAGAGATATTAATAGATGCTTAGTGAACGATAAATACAGTATATGGGCGAAAAGATCTTAGGAATAACACATAATCATTTGATAACGAAAGTTATAGCAAAGAAACCATAGACTTGGAATAAGCAATACGAGCGAAACTAATTAACTTCTGGGACATTCTACTCAAAACTAACTGTGTAATATTATGTATGTAACAAAATAACAATTCGTATTTAGTGTATATATGCACGAATGTAATTAAAATACTGACTGACACACGAGGACAATTAAACACAATTATATGATGCAACCAAATTAACATAATTATGTTAATATGTATCGATTTTTATAAAACCACCATTGTCCCTGCATTGAGTGGTGGAAGATGTATACCACCTTTTGGTGGAATGTGTCCGCCTCCAGCATGAGAGAAGGAGACTTGAGGTGACTGTGGGTCAGTTTAACGGACTACTGGCTGAACCCGATTCGGACGCAGCCAGGGAGCTGTTCGGATGTGTGAGTCACCTCAAGTGACCATCGACCCTGTGTTTGTTTGCTGTGTTGTATGCGTCCTCTAGTTTAGAATATACAATGGGACTGACAAGTAGATTACTATTTAAGTCCCAAAAAAAAAAAATATGTCCCTGCATTGTTGATTGTGATTGTTTATCCTTCATATTTCATTAACCCTTGAATAATTATCTTACATATTTCATTAACCTCTTACGATTTCATTCTTACAATTAATTATTCCGAGCCATCCGTGCATATTGACTCAAATGGTATTTATATATTAAATACAGTTCATATAGTACAAGCTAGTAAAGGGCAGAGTGTCATTGTCACCGGCCATAGTCTCAAACAAAGACAATTTAGTATGTAGTTGTTTTGTTTATTGCAATTCACAAATTGAATCATCTGTAAATTGTGTTACTGGTGTGGGCTATTGTTTGTGTATTTAGGTTAAAACAAGTTAATAATATTATATGAAATCATCAATCGAATAGGAACATATTAAAATTAATGGAGCTTTGTACGTCATACATCCATGTTTCTCTCCATGTTTGTGACATTCTCACACAGGTACAATAAATTAGAAGAGATCAGTCGTTTGATGATCCGAACCAGTTTTGAGTTCAGAAATCAAAACACCAATGAGAAGTTGGAGTCCGACTTAAGGTCATCGAGAAACATTGCTCCCCCTTCGATGCCTTACGACTCTGAACACAAAAATGCAACAGCATTAACTTTATATAGACTGTATTGGTGCAGTGATTTCAAAATAATCGGTCCACACGTGAAAGTTTGGAGTACTGTCACACAATTAAGCCAAAGGATATAGGTTTTACTTTGGATTAACTTAGAACATTTCCAGTTTATTTTGTTAAGGTACGAGTTACTTAGAATTAAAATCGACTTGCAAGATTTGATTATATTGTTAGTTACAAGGGAAGCTAATATAAAGCATATAAAAATACCTATTGGCCGAGAATAACATCCCAACAACCTGCGTATACCTGAGTATACATATATAATCTAAAAATGTAAGGTCAACAAAACGAAAAAATGTCGTATATCACAAGATGCTTCAATGAAGGGAATCGACCCGAGTGCAACCGCACCAGCAAATATTTGAACAGAAAGTAGTGCAACAATGCTACGCGAATCGTTTCGATTCGCTTCAATACAGTAAGGTAACGTAAAGTATTTCAACGTAATCAAAATATATAATTTTTATTTTTATTTTGATTTTTGTACATTTATTGAACTTAATTAATTTTGAGTATTCATTAACTCAAAATTAATTACCTAATTAATTAATTAATTACCCCTCTCTACGAGGGAGGCCTTTGTTCAGCAGTGGACGTTTACAGGCTGATGATGATGATGATGATTCATTAACTCTAATAAAAAACTTAATTTAATTCAACTAATAAGTTTACGCAACATTTATTGATTCTGAGGCGATGCGAACTACGAAGTTTGCCGGGTCAGCTGCAGTAGGTATTATATGTACATATATCTAAAAACGTAAGGTATCGAAATTTCGTAAAAATGGAAGTCGGCTTAAAGTCAAGCTGGTTGTTACACAATCAGCTATGAAGTTTGTGGATGCTCATAACTTGCGAAATAATTGCTCATAAATTGTTAAATACAGAACAAACCAGATAATGATAATTTACAACTAATTCATCTTATAAACATTTTTGCGCGTACGACCGTACGTCGTACGTACGCCGTACCGTACGACCAAACATAAGTGCACACCAGTCTAGAAAGAAGTGAAATAAATCACAAAAAGTTTTTTTTAACCAAAGTTTATTTTGTTAAACAAATTTATTGTTAAATTTTGAATCCAGCGACTTTTTACGTACACTTTCATGTAAACTTTCAAATGCCTTGAAAGCTCGGCCCTTTCGCAAAATTCTTTCTTAGCGGTTCTCTACATCCCATGCCTGCCAAATTTCGGCTTCGTAGATAAATAGTTTTCGAGATTTCGTGATGAGTTGGTCAGTCAGTGAGTGAGTATTTCTTAAATTCTATTATAGGTACATACTAAACTAAGGCCACCTGCATCCTGCATGTATGCCTGAGTTGGATCTTGGGTGTTTGTCTTTACGAAATGCTACATTCGCATCACCAACTCAACTGTAATACAAAGACACTCGAATCTAAATAATCCCTTACTTTAGTTTAAAAGATAAACTTATTCTTTAGCTTACGTGTGAATAAAGTGCTATTTAATTAGATGACAACATAAAAATCGTAAAAAACTTGTTTTTTTCGATAATGGTTCACTGTGATCGTTTATTTGCTACACATTAATTAGTGCAAGTTGCGTTTGCCTTTCACAAGTCAGGCACTTGAAGACAGGTATATTTAAATCATGATTCACGGAACGACACAAAGACGGAGGAAACGGAAAAGAGATCCACAGAAAGAGGAAACTTTTAATGTTGATGTTATACAATTACTAGTATTTTGAAGTGAAGAATACTTTTTCGTATAATATACTCATAGTCTAAGTAAGAAAGATAACGATCAGCTATCTATCATGTGGGAAATTAAACACGGAATCAATAACAATCACAAAGTAAATTTCCACTAATAATTCAGTCCACCCGCCGCACCGCATCCGAGTTGAATCACCGATGTGCGAGTATGCACAGTTATGTGCAAGCAGGACAAACGACAGAATTTGCGAAAGCTTTGGATATAAAACCCACTATAAAACGCGGTAAGAACTAAAAATAACTAATATATGAAAATGCGTCTAAATGAATCTTCATTCTAATGTTATTAGAATAGTATAAATGACACTAATACAATAATTTTATAGCTATTATATTAGATTTCTTTCGTGACATTAATTATTATTAGGATTTAAAAAATGTAAATACTTATTTATTGTCCATAATATAATATAATATATATATATATTATGCTGGAATGTTCTATTAAGACTTGCCTAATGTGACAATTTAGTTATAAGGCCAATAAATAATTCTATTCTATTCTAATATTCAATACTAACCAATCTCACTCAAGTCTGATCCTAAATAATATTCTTGTCATCGAGCAAGTCTTATTTTAGGCAATTTGCATACGTAATGATTGTTAGGCTCAATATAGATAAGTATTACAAGTACTCGTGTACTTCCATAGCTTTAGTAATATCTACCGTTAACTAGATTTACATTAGAATAGAAACAACGCTAGAATCTTCACAACAAAATACAACGTATCTAACATTATTCGTAAGTGATTTAAATTATGTCAATTTTTTAAGTTGAACCCGGTGACCAGCCTTAGTGCTTGACAAGAGGGCTCCGGGATCTCCAGCATCTCGGGATCTCAGCACTGCGCTACGGCTCCTCCAGAGACAAACGCGTTGTCTCAGCCCCTCCACCCACGACAACGTTGGTCACACAACGTTGTCGTTCTCTCGCTTGGCACGCTTGGCAGTCTATACAAAAATGTACTTAAACTCGCCTTTATTTTGAAAGACATATTCAATAATAATGTCATTCAGGGGTGCAATCGTTTATTTTACATCTCCACTTCACATTCGTCTTGTATACAGTAAGTATTACAGTACATGCTAGTTTGTATTTTCAAGTCTTTGAACAAACTGTCCCTAAGAGGTTGCCAGCTAGTTACCAGCAAGCCTGTATACGAGCAATACGAGTATGAAGTACTCACCATAATGGTCATCCTTGAACCTGTACTATAGGCCGGCCGTTTAACTCAGGTATCGCCGGGCGCTACACCTGGTGCGGGAAAGATGACAGGGGATCGCGCGGGAAGTGGACCCTTTTGTCGTCTTTGCTACTTCGTAGAATTCGCAGTCTTTCCTGCACCCCTGTAGCGCTGCAGGCGATACCTAAATTATGTGGCCGGCCTATACGTGAATCTATCGACACCTCATATAACAGAATCGGCTAAAGCGTTTACGATGTAGCTGGGGTCATTCAACCATACATAGACGTTAAAAACAAGGCCTTTCTTATAGTTTTGAAATTTTTGGGTAAGGCCACCCACGATGAGGTTCAGTGTGTTCCGACCACAAACTTGATCCATCTTGAATGGAACATTCCAGTTCCATGCATTTCACGAATTCAGCCTCAATATCAGTTAGTCATTTGATATAGTCCAAATATGAAGATAGCAATGATTATAAATATGCGATGGAGACAATAGCCACTTCTGTAAACATCAGAGGTACTCGTTTCCATTCGGGGCACGCGCGAGCAGTGCTCCTCGAGTACTCATGTTCGCAGTATCGTCCATTGTGCAACTGCAGGTTGTTGGGATGTTATTCTCGGCCAATAGGTATTTTTATATGCTTTATATTAGCTTCCCTTGTAACTAACAATATAATCAAATCTTGCAAGTCGATTTTAATTCTAAGGTTAATTGTCGTATCGAGTGGAAACTTTGTAAATGTATGTAATTCGTATGCCAATACAATAATTATTTGGTGCCATCGAACTGCTCTGATGGTGAAGTCAGAAACTATTCAATGGGTACTGGTAAACCCCTCGAGATTGGGTTCATTTGGTTTGTTTCAACAAGTTGGTGATAAAGTTCTGAAGCTGGAACCGGACTTTTCAATAGCTACTAGGAATCCCTTCGAGTTCGGCTTCTTTGATGGATTTTAACCAGATTTTTTTAACCCCTTTAAAAGAGCTGATAAAATTAAAACGGCTGAACTGAAACAGATTATCTTGAATTATAGCTAAGAACACTCACGATCTAGTCACCTCTCAAACCAGCAGGCGAGTTGGTGGTCAAACGCGGACTTATTCGTGATAAAGAACTAAATCAAAATCGGTTCAGCCGATTGTAGGCTATGACGCCTCACACAGACACACAAATACACACGTTAACTTATAACACCCTTCTGCGTCGGAGTTTACAAAAGAGTCACGTAAATCGGTTCACAAATGTCAAAGTTATCGATGCACATACTTACATAGAAAAACGGACCAAATTGAGAACCTCCTCCATGTTAATAAAGGTATGCATAGTTAAACTAACCTATTCACTCCTTTGTGCTACCTATATAAAGGCGTGAAGTATAGTGCTTATATACTAACACACTCAACAGTTTACATTTTGTATGTAAATACGAAAGTGAGTGTACAATTTTCAATGTGGTCATGAATAAGGCAATTTCTAATAAAATTATTCTAAAACTGTTTCAGTTACTAACTTACCTATCTACACATTTATGACATCATTATCACTCTGCCCTCGGGTTTATCCAGTATTCCATAATACTCGGGGGAAAACTGTCCCATGTCTGTACTGATTGTCCCCATGTTTTTTTTATGCCACAGGTGGCAAACAAGCAGACGGGCTGGCTGATGGTAAGCAGTCACCGTCGCCTATGGATACTTGTAATACTGATATGATTATGAACATTATCGGTTCAACAGAAAGATAAATCTCGAAAAGGCCATAAAGCGAAAGAAATACAGAGATAATTACTATAGCACTTACGGTAGTGAGAAGTTGAGAATAGTATACTGTACATAAACATTAACTAAATTTTTTTTATACAAGAGATGAGTGATATGACTTACAACTTGCACCGTGCAAGTCGCTAAGTCGATAGTAAGCGTCGCCCTTATCTATAACAGTTTAACAAAATGCAATGTAGAAGTTGAACAGTTGAAACCCTCCGCAGCATGCACTGCGCTCGGCTGTAGGGGTATTATCTTCATGGCCAGTAACTTCACTAGAAACATTGTTCTGATATTAGACGTTTAGATAACGAATGTGCCTATTATAAAATGAATTACAAAAATAATCATCATTAGTAGATTATACGACTGAGCATTCTGGAGCAAGCTTTATGAGTTTAAATGGAAACTGCATTCATTGTGTATAGCGGCGCTTGCGCATAGTTGCGACACAGTACCACCTAGTGTCTAGTTTACTCAGTAACTATTCATTATTCTGCGGTGTAGTGCACCTAGTGGCACACATGCGCGGGAAGGAGTCCATAGTCCGACTATATACTTTGAACAAAGAGGCGAGGCTAATAAGAAAGCAAATATAAATGAATCTACATCCAATTGAATTAATTCAACTGTATAGGTATATAATAATGGAACACATAATTTATTATGTGGTATACATTTTTTAAAGAAACTATATGTTTATTATAATTTATAGGATACTAGATAGATCACTTCATCAAAACTCGCGCGAACAAACACCGACCGATAAACATAATAGTGAGTGGAAACCGTTTTTAATAACTTACTAGATAGATCCAATTTTCATATGCTCTTTACAAACTCAGCAAAATTGCGAACCGAGAAACCTTACTTACGGCATATCATGGTTATGTAGCTTCTATATTGAGGTACGGAGTAATTTTTTGGGGTAGCTCCACAGATAAGTTAGTTGCTTTTAAAGCACAAAAAAGATGTATAAGGGCTATATGTGGTTTGCGACGAAGACAATCCTGTAAGGAGTTCTTTTTAGAATTAAAATTAATGACACTACCATGTATTTACATAAGCGAAGTCGCCCTTTTCGTGAAAAAAAAATTAAGACCTTTTTCCAAAATTTAATCTCGGTAGTAGACGAGAAAATGAAGTACGATTTCCAAAACGAACAAAAACGTCTCCAATGTTAATAAGTGTGTTTTGTACGGCATCAATAATCTATAATAAATGACCACGATCAATTCGTGACTGGAGCGATATAAACACCTTCAAGAATAGGCTGACTGTATTTCTTCTTTCTAAACCATACTATTCTCTAGATGACTTCTTAAATGATAAAAAACTTTGAATAAAATGCATGTATTTTAGTAAAATTATTATTAGACATTATTCATTATCAATTGTATAATTTTAACGTAAACTGACATTTTTAATATTATTTTCATTGATGTTCCTGTAATTAGTTTAAGTAACTGCTTGTATGCTGACAAAGCGGGACCTGGAGAACTTTAATTTTCTTACACATATACCAACTTTGTAACCCAGGCTCACGGGCTCAATAAATTGAATTTGAATTTGAATTAGATGTCCATGATTACTTAAACAATACAAAAAAAAAAACATAAATAGAAAAGTTCGATCAAAAACATAATATAAATACAGACGGAGCCTCACCTTAACTGGAACTTGGAATATTAGGCATTCCTTATATGTACTTGAAAAATATTTAACTGGTTATATTCCTCTTACTGTGGCCTTTTCTTATAAGCAGAAAGTATGAAATATCCAATAGAACAGGAAAGAAAGGAGTATGTGACGCTCGCACTGCAAGGCCGAGCGTTCCACTGGCTGGTATTGGAACTAGCCGAGAAACTTGATGCAATGAGGAAGTTGCCATTTTATTATTATTTATCGTCAACAGAACAGACCTTGTAATCAATATTTGTATAATTTATGGTAACAAAGACAGTCATTAGGTTTTCCTTCGTCGCCCAGCTACAGCTATCCTGACAATGTAAGCACAGGCATGGTCACAGTGAGTACGAATCACTGAAGTTATTTATATTTATTTACGAAAAAATAACAACTGAACCCCGTGAAGTCTCACGGAAACTTTAATAATCGATTTTTTATGGAATACATTTCGGAGAGTGTGCATCGGATCTGCACGATCTAATTCCTCCTGCCCATTTTTCTATCGGACTGCCGGAGCGGGCACGAAAAATCGTCATCGGTTGATATTTCGAAAACCCGTACGAAGCGCTTAGATTCCACATTTATTGTGCGAACTGCTAGTCTGTGGAATCCGATGTCTGAATATTCCCCGATGGTTACAATCTATGTCTTCAAATCACGAGTGAATCGGTTTCATCTAGGCAAGCGTGCTCCAACGTAGACCGCATCATCGCTTAACATCAGGCGGGATGGTGGTCAAACGCAAGCCTATTATTTATTTAAAAAAAACGGGTTCATCCCCTAACTTTCCACCCTAATGAAACATTTCTTCAAATTTAAATGGGACCACCCTTGAGATCTAATTATAGCCTAAAAATAGAATCATTAAAATCAAGTATTGTAAATGAACTTCCGCAAAGTAACGCCTAATTCAATCAACTATTGATAATTTATTTCCCAGCTGTCTTACTGTTAGACCAAATGATTGCGGGCAAGTTTCCATTGGTCTACACTCTACAGCCATCATCTGACATGCTGCCTCTACAAATAATCCTTTAGCCTTGCTAATCAGTCGTGACAGTTGAACAGCATTATCCTGTCATGACATTTTGACATGCGTTATCTAATGGCAAACATGAAGACGTGTCGCGTCATGGGGCTCCTGACCATGCCATATCACTGATAACCGGTTCACCGCTGATAAACATGCCATGGACCAAATAGACAATGATAACTTAATACCCAATTTATGTTTATATATTAGTTACTATTGAAGATGATTTTAAGTTAGTAAGACTACCTAAAAAATACGGAATGTGTTGAGAGTCACTCTCTACTTTTGAAGTCGGTTAAAAATGTGAGGTGGAACCGATCAGGCTAGTACCTAAGTGGATAGGTGAAGAATGGAAGCCTTTGCATTCTTACTATTAGGCAAGTGCACGAAACATTGCAAACAGTTCCGGCAAAGAGTTCAATTTTAAAATTATAAAAGATATATAAAATTAGGGGTGACATTGATACATGTGAAATGGGTGTTTTTTTTTTTTTGCTGCTCTCTCTCATGTGTGATATCGTTGAATAGGTCTTTTGAAATGAAGGTAAGGTTAACATAATTTTTTTCTTTTCTCAAGTCAGTCTCAAGTGGATACTTTGCAAAATATGACCCGCAAAAGTGGTGAAAAGTAGTTCCCATACTGACACTCACTTTACGGAAAGAGTCAGCACCTCTTCGTAATCCGAACAAAAACTTTAAACCCTTATAATATATCTCAGAGCTAGATTAGAGCCTATTTTGATAATTTGCAAATCAAACACCTGTATGGTAGCCTATTACGCGAATTGAAATGAAACTTGGATGCTGTTCTATTTGAGTGTTATCTGAAGATCACGTACAGATTATCTCGGTAACAGCTGCGTATTACTCGTCATAGATTGAGTAACAGTTCCTGCTCTACGCACTAAATCTAGAGAAACCCATGTAAACAGAATTCAGTTTCAATGACTTCCCGGTTGGCGCCGTCATCTATTTGCGTCTCGGATTCCGAATGGAGCGAAGGAATAAAGGGATATATTCGCAGAGGCGAGAATCAGCTCTAAGAGGGTCAGAAACGTACCACATAAATAAAATAAAAAATGCCGCGTGTCGAACGCTGCAAGTGACGGAAATAAATTACCAAATTGGTCTATTTTCAAATCAAAACCAAAATTTATCCATCAACGACAACACGAATCCTGCTTTAGAAGAAATACATTAAAACACGATTCAATCGCACACAAGCAGTTTTAATGCTAATAAGCAATAAGTCACAGAATAGCCATAAAATACATTACTTTGTCAGATATGACTTGAATAATTTTTTGATTTAATGGAATTTTGGTTTTGATTGCTATGTTCGCTCTGTACCTATGTGGTATATTTGAATAGCCTTTACTATCTTAACGAGAATATAAAATGAAATACATACATATATAAAACATCATCAAAATTTATACAAACACTTTACTTACTTTGAATAAAAAAATCTAATATAGTTTATGGAATTTGAGGTTAATAATGTAAATAAACAACATAATAGTCTAGTTTATAGAATATTGAAATGACACCTTCCTGTCTAAATAAATACAAATCATTAAATGGTAAACCTTGAGAAGACTCGTTTAAATTAATACTAGTACATAATGTATTAGCATTTTATGGTCTAAACAAAACCGCTGGTCGATGAGAAATGCAATAATAGATAAAACCTGTCCGTGGTAATGAAAACGAGAGTCTAAATGGAACCACCGCGTAGTACAGTACTAATGCCGCGTATAGACTGCGATCATTTAAGACAGATTCAGATTTTTTTATTGCTTCCATACAGGACAAGGTTCATGTATTTTTTTTATTCCATTCGTTTATTTCGGGTTTTAGGTATTTATAACTAATATATAATAATAAAAATCACAATTTAAAATTAACATGACACAATTATACAATATAAATGTATCTAATAAACCACGCTAGAGCTGGTTGTAAGTGCGAATCGCGGTCACCCATCCAAGATTCGACCGCATTATACGTCACCAACCTATACTTTGGAACAAGTAAGTTATCAAAAAAAAACAATAACGCTGACTGCAAATGGAGCATATGAACGACACCTCGCGAATTTAAAATATGTACATCCGAAAAACTTGATCCTCCTGCGTCAGGTACCAAACAGTATACATAGAGACGAGACAGGCTGTAGGTAAAGTGTAGGTGACGTAGGTATAATGCGGTCGACTCTTGGATTGACCGCGAGTCGCATTTACAATCAGCTCTAGCATGGTTTATTAGATACATTAAAATTGTACATTCCGGTTATTTGTTCAACAAGCAAGGTGGGCTTCAGAATGTAAGCTTCAGGGGGCCAGTCAGTATTATACACAAACTAACTTGTAAGTAACTGCACAAGTCTGTACGCGGCATTACAGTAGCAGGTCTATGACGTCAACAGACAATCAAAATAGAACGCAAAAACGTTATGGGATTCATTCAAGGAAGCTAACAGATACAACCTTGCGTACAGTGGTACACATTTTATTGCTATTCGACTGAATTAGATTTTTTCTAGATCACAAATTTAGCGTTATTTATATATTTTATGTATATTTAATTTAATTAAAACGGTTTCATCAATTACATCAATTAAATCATGAGAATTCCATTTTTATGTCTTTTAAAATCTACTATGGCAAGGAAAAATATGAAAGATTTAGGCCGCGTCTTAAATCTCAACTGGCACCGGAGCGGCGGGGAAAGTGTAGCTTTATTTGTATGCAACCGCCCTGCCGACCATGCACTTCCAACAGTCGTCGAGAGCTGTAACCTGGTTATAATCATCACGCCATACCACGAGCGTGTGTGGCGCGGGGCGTGAGCGAGTTAGCAAGCGAACGGGACAGTGTTGACAGCTTCCGTAATCAGAGTGCGGTCTATACAAATGAATGCGTGTTGGTTCACCATCCCGTTCTGCCCGCTGAGGTCGGGAACGCGGCCTTAGAGCAGCTGTGAGGCAAATGGAAATATTTACTCGGCTCAACTTAGTTTAAAGTAAAGTAGCTTAGCCAGTAAACTTCCATGCTCCATTTAAAACATTCATAACAAGCAAATTAGGTATTCGTAAGCGTTACAAGTAAAGTTACTGTCATCATAATATTCAACAAACAACATCGTTCCATTTTTCGTTGTGACGTGTGTTTTCATTTTATAACCAACATTTGATTTTATGACGTGAGTTTTGTGTGCTTGTGGGTCACAAATTTAACATTTGAATACTTACAATTTAATTCAGGGACTTTTTATCAAGTTCTGGGGCCTTACGGATAACAGCTAATTGCGGCACCTAATCCGCTCAGTTGGAAAATCACGCGACCGCAAACCGTATCTGGGCGCGATAAGGTTTGCGGTCGCGTGATTTTCCAACTGAGCGGATTAGGTGCCGCAATTAGCTTGCGTCCGTAAGGGCCCTGGACGCTGTTACAAGATTTCAAGAACAGCAACATTGCTTCTGTCTTCATCGGCTTCAAGCACAGGCTTCAAGTCAATTTGAGTGAGTGCCAAAAATTATATCTATTGCCGAGAATTAGCTCACGGTCCAAAATCGAGAATTTCTGTAATCGACATCATCATAATAAAATGGAATTCAACCCATCCAAGTGTCAAGTCATGAGTTTCACTCGAAGGAGGCAGCCAATTAAGTTTTCGTACAAGTTGGATGCTCATGAGGTCGCCAGATCCACTTCCGTGAAAGACTTAGGTGTAACGTTTGATGCAAAATTGTTGTTTAATGATCATATTGCAAACATAGCCAGGGAATCGTACAGAAGGTTGGGATTTGTTATTAGGAATTCCAAAGATTTTAAAGAGACCTATGTTATTAGGTTAATTTTTGAAACCCTTGTCCGCAGCAAACTCGAATCCAGCTCGTGTATCTGGAATCCGCATGAGGGTGCCTACATACTCCTCCTTGAAAAAGTCCAGAAGGCTTTCCTTCGCTTCCTATATAAACGTTTATTTGGTTACTATCCCTACCTGTACCCAACCAGCTTTCTTTTAGGTAGCCTGGGTTACAACTCCCTGGAGGTCCGGCGTGACAAAAACCAAATGTTGGTAATGTGCAAGATCCTCCGTGGCAGTATTGACGCACCAAACCTCTTCAATGAGCTGGCGCGGCTGGTTGTCCCGGACCCCAGTAACTGTCCCCGTCGCAAGAACCATCGTCTGTTCGCTATTCCTCCCTGTCGTACTATCGCACGTGGTGCTTCTCCTATCCCGCACGTTCTCAATGCGCTTAACCGTCTCTTGGCCATGACACCTGAGTGTGATCTGTTTGCGGATGAATGGAAGGATGTTTGGTCTGAGTGTTTGAGGTTCTGTGAGAGGAAGGCGTGCAAGGTGTATGACATGGATGAATGATGATGAATTATGACATAATTTTACAATTGTTGTATACATTTCTTTGGTTATCTTATTTTTATACAATATTGACTAGTTTTTACTTACTTATTTGACATTATTCGTACCTGAATATTTTAAATAATTGTGTATTCATTTTAATAACTAATGTAATTAGCTTTTCGTTTTGACATAATATTGTAATTAGTTAATTTTGTAGGTTATAAGTGTTTTATAATTTTGTATCTTTAGTGTAATTGGTGTATAACCGTGCTAAATGAATAAATAAATAAATAATAAATAATACAGTGTGCTCTGAAACCGAAAATCAGAAGTGTATAAGAACATAGATACAGCTTCACATCTACCTCATCTCATGGCGCCACGAACAACCCTGACCCTCAGAACTGCGCCAAGATTACGGCATGGAATTCAGTGTTTTCCGGCATCCAAAGCATCCAAGTGTATAAAAGCGAAATTATAAATATCTGTAGCAATACGCGCGGAATGGGTTGGCTCCTGAAATAACCTCGATCAGCTTCACTTCGCCTCTGTGTATGAAATTGAATCATTTGGATGGATTTCAATAAAGTTGTTGTTGATGATCTAGTCCCGTTATAGTAGCGCTGTAGTCGCATTGCCTGTCTCCTTCTGAGTCGGAGACTCTCGGCAGAGTGATTATGGTTGATAAGAGTGGCACACGGTGGGTCTTCGACGACGCATTGCCTGTACCTACGACTCTTCTAAAGTAATCTATGAAAAAATCTGAATAAACTCTAGATCTGTATTTCTAGTTATCTGCCGCAAATTCGCTAGTGTCGAGGAGCAGCAAACTTGGGTATCCTAAAAGAAGAGTGAGGGAGTACTTAGTTATTTAGTTGAAGAGTATAAGTTTGAGAATAATCTGATAGTGAAATTGAGCTGAGAAGTGGACAAATTTGGAAGTAGTCAATTTTGCAAGTGGAAGCAGACGAATCAAACCTAAACCTCGTGGGTAACGCACCGCCATGGTGCCTGAGGTGCCCACATGCACCATGGCGGTGACTACACCATCAGAGGATTACACGTTCTACACTAAGAAAAACAAATTAAGAAAATGTAAACGGAAGAGAAGAAATGAGATCGTTTGATTAAATTTAGTACAGTTGGTATCACGCGTGATGTTGACCGTTTGACAT
Organism: Agriopis aurantiaria; assembly: GCA_914767915.1. Classification (NCBI taxonomy): domain Eukaryota; kingdom Metazoa; phylum Arthropoda; class Insecta; order Lepidoptera; family Geometridae; genus Agriopis; species Agriopis aurantiaria. The sequence continues at coordinate 233,863 of OU612002.1, read as the reverse complement.
TGACCGACACTGCGATGTGATGCAATATTCAGAAGAGAGTGCAAATAGACTAGCATTATCATTTTCATATGAAGAGGAGCAACTTGCTATTTCTGTTGCAGTTTCCTTTTCATTGGCCTTAAAATGGACAGCGACATTCGGTACTACGAGTTCTACTCAAGTTAGACTGAACTTTTACGCACTTACCACATTTATTAGGCCAATAAAGCTACGGGAGAAAAATTCTGCGCGTCAAGACACTTTCCGCCCTCTAATGGTAGTAATACGTGTCGCATAGCACGAATCGGGCTGAATTCATGGTAACTACTTACAAATCTGTGATTACTTATCACAGTAAGTAGCTAGTTTGAATTCAGGAGAATATATTATAATTGAAGACAAGTGGGTGATGTTCCTCGTCGTGTTCGCTCTTTTAGTAATTTACCGAACATTAACTCGATCTAACACATTATGCTAAACTAGCAGTTGCTCGTGACTAAGTTCGCATATACTTTAATATTAAACTTTCAACTCCTATTTTCCCTCCTTTTTGCAATTTTTTTTCTTAGTGGACCTCTACACTCCCTAAAGAATATCACAATCTTCGTGGTCAAGATCAAGATTCTGTTGAGATTTCGTGTATAGTTCGTCATTCAGTCAGTGAGTATTTTGCTTTTATATACAAATCTTTTCTCTTTATAATATTAGTTTAGATATTCTATACTAATATTATAAAGAGGAAAGATTTGATTGTTTGTTTGCATTGAATAGGCTCCGAAACTACTAAACCGATAAAAAAAATTATTTCACTGTTGGGAAGCCACACTATCCCCGGGTGACATAGGCTATAATCTATACCCGTGCGAAGCTGGGGCGGACCGCTATTGCTTATATTATACAGATAGAACAACAATGACTGACATCACGGTTATATTGTAATCATTTTACGCTGCAAAGCTTCCATCCCGTGCGCGTTGGGTAATATACCTACTTCTATGTCCGTTCCAGATAAAACACAGCTGGTAGAGTCAAACTCTGACGCCAGGGCTGAATACTCAGCTTATACACACTTTAGAGCTAGTTTAGTATACACTACATTTGCGTGACAATAATAAGATTGGGGTGCTTATGAAGATGAACTGGTCGGACGGCAGAGAGGGGACGAATGCTATTGGCAAGCGAACAATAAGAGAAGCAGAATTTAAAGAAATAGACATCGTTTATTTCAAAAATTTAATAAAATCGTTGATTAAAAATACTTATATACAGTTGAAAAAAACTACTGAATATTTATTTAGACAAATGAAGCGTATGCTTAGCGACGGGTAATTTAGGTCTGAGAATAATGATTACGATGCTTACGATGCTACTTGTAATAAACCGGCCAAGTGCGAGTCGGGCTCGCGCACTGAGGATTCCGTACCACCACAAAATTCAATGACGAAATTACCAGTTATAACTTGGTAATGAACAGAAATTAGTCATCGACTCGCACTTTCTTCGTTATTTATTATTGGTATATATATATATATACTTTAGAGTGTGTACTATAATCATGCAAAGTTTGATGCGTGTAGTACGTATTACCGTTTTTACATTAGAGCTAATACAAAAATACATTTAAAAATAAGTCACAATACGTATAATACGGTAGGTAGAATGACGACACATTCTACCTACAAAACAAAAGAAACGTGAGTGGTGTCAAAATTCGAGATTTACGTGACGATCCTTCGTGTCATGCAAAACAATGTTGATTGTGTAAAAAACTTGGCACCCTACCCCTTACAACGTGCAATACTACTCGTTCTGTTTTACAAAAAAGCTTCGGCCTACCTTCAATGCCAGCCAAATGTGAATGAAATTATTAGGTGCTGCGTCGCAGTTTTGTTATACCAAAGAAGTGAAACAGCCGAGTGGATATCTGCAATACGGTAACACCGAAGCGAGGAGATATCAGTAGGGGGTGCAGCCTCGGCGCCAAGGTCGCCGGCTCTCTGAGGCTCTCGCTCTCTTACCACCTTTTCAAGCTTTTACCTACTTGCATGTTATATAACTGAGGTAGTGTGCTTAATCTCTACAAAGTATAAAATGAAGTCGCTTTCCGCGTCTGTCTGTTTAACCGCTAACTCCTCATAAACCACGCAACTGATTTTGATGCGGTTTTCACCATCAGTTAGATAATTTTTCACGGAAGGGTTATATATGACTAGCGAGCGACCCGCTCCGGCTTCGCACGTAAATTACACCCGTGCAAAGCCGGGACGGGTCGTTATAAGATCTCGCAAGGAATAAATGAATTATTAATTAAACTTTACTGAAACCTCTGGGATGTCCAAAGCTTCTTGGGTATGACCGCTGATGATGAAATGTGATGAGCTGCCTGAACCCGCTATCCTACAGGAACCTTACATTCGAGAACATTAACGAGTGACGACCGGTATGACTCAGTAGCGCACCTACCTTATGAGTCCGGTCCCGGGTTCCATACCTGGCCGGGCCGGTATGTGTCTTATGTTCCATCCATGGCATTTCTTACGTCACAGGTTCGAGTGGATAGTAAGGAGTGTGCAACGTTATTTATCTATATCACAGAAGACATACTGTTTATGAAAGTTTACTCTAAACTAAACTAGATGGCGCTGACTGGTGTTAAAACGCGCAAACGTTTGTCGCCGATTCATTAGTACTAGATTTGTACAACAAAAAATATAAGAGAGTATTTAGAGGCCACATAGTCGTTTCCTTTACTATTGATCCTTCTGCCGGATAAAGTAATACGCGTGTATAGTAGTGAGTTTTATTGTGAGTGAATACTATGGATTGCAATGCATGGACCGTGCATGATAATGCTGTCTGTGGTTATACAGTGAAGTAAATATCGTGATGTGCATCTGTCAACTGGATTACAATTATAGTGAATATAAATTGGACTGGTAACCGTGAGTACATAGTTTATAAGAAGTGAACATTAAATACATAAAGTGAACTATATAAATCATAGAACAGTAAATAAAAAGTGAAATTTGACCAACTTGCAGTAAATAGAAAAATAAAGTGTCCAAATAAATTATTAATACTACCTACATATTTTATTTACCACAATACTACATAATGGAAGATTTACAAATAGCAACTTTTACCCAAATCAAGAACTTGTTAGAAAACTTCAAGAAATCTCCGAGAGATAGACTAACACAAGGATACCTAGAAACTAGACTAGAAACACTAGAAGTTTATTGGAACAAATTTCAATCGAGTCATGATATATTAGTGGTGTCAGTAACTAAAGATCCCAAGTCAGACTATTTCAGCAAAAACACATACGATTTGTGCTTAGATGTCTACTTTGATATGAAAACTAGAATCAAAGAAAAATTAAATTCATTTGTAGAAAAAAGTCAAGCTGCTAGTAAGTCGAGTGCAAACATAGAAAATAGTGATGAATCACTTAGACCTATTGCGAAATTGCCACCAATTACTCTGCCTAAATTCTCGGGAGACTACAAAGAATGGTTGTCATTTCGTGATCTATTTAAGTCATTAGTTCATGATAATGCAAAATTAAGCAAAGTCAACAAATGCCAATATCTAAAGTCGAGTCTACACGGAGAAGCAGAAAACCTAGTTAAACAAATTTCGGTCACAGAGTCAAACTATGATATTATATGGGAAATACTCAATAAAAGATACCATAACCGTAGAAACATGGTTAATGCCTATATCGGAAAACTATTAAACCAGAAACGAATAACTAGTGAATCCCCCAAAGCTATTAAAGACCTGTTAGATGTCACGTCTGAATGTTTAATATCTTTGAAAACGATTGATATTTCCACAGAACATTGGGATGACATAGTAGTTTACGTAGTTATACAGAAATTAGATTCAGAGTCACACAAGCTGTTCGAACAACGTATAGAAGGGCGGGAAAATCTACCCACATGGAAAGATTTGTCAGAATTTCTGGAATTCCGGTTTAGAACTTTAGAAGCAGTCAAATACAAAGATGCACCACCACAAAATAGAAACACTCAATACAATACCAAGACTTTTGCAACAAGCGTCACCTCCTCAACTGTGAACTGTTCGTATTGCAAAGGAGATCATAGAATTTATACATGTCAAGACTTTTGCCAGCTGCCAGTAAATGAAAGGCAACAGTACGTTCAGAAAAACAACCTCTGCTTTAACTGCTTGAAGAGAGGTCACTCGGTGAAAGATTGCAAGCAAACAACCTGTAGAAAATGTAATAGAAAACATCACTCATTATTGCATGGATATTCCATCGAACCTAACACAAAAGAGCCTGAAACCCACGAAGCACCACTAGCAAACATAGGAACCTTAGATAGCATCACCCTAAATACCTCCAATAGCAATAGTAATAGCACGACGAGCCCTGTCATTTTAGCCACTGCGCTCGTAGCAGTACAGTCAAATAGAAACAATAGTATACACACCCTTCGCGCACTTGTAGACCAAGGTTCTCAAGCCTCGCTGATATCCGAAGGTGCGTGTCAAGAGTTAGGATTGAAGAAACAATCTATTCAAGGAAACATAGTCGGTATTAATTCCAAGCCCACAACCATTAAAGCACTAGTAAAACTGGAATTAATGTCCCTACACAACCCAGAGACGAAAGTTAAGGTCAACGCTTATGTATTGCGTAACTTAACATCACAACTACCACAACGAACTCAAACAGTCAATTGGCCACAACTCAATAGCATACAACTAGCAGACCCGTCGTTTACACAGCCAGGTCGTGTCGATCTTCTCCTAGGAGCAGAGGTCTTCGCTGACATTATTCAACCAGGTCTGATGGTATATAGAAACGATACAAACTCACTTGTGGCACAAGAGACCTCACTAGGATGGTTGATATCTGGTAGTAACAATAGAAGCAATAGAAAACGCACACAAGTACACACTCATCATGTGAAACTAGAACTAGACGCAGAACTTCGTAGATTCTGGGAAATTGAAGAATCAGTACCTGGAAAAAAGATTATGACAAATGATGAGATTAAATGTGAAAAGCATTATAGTACAAACCATAGTAGAAAAGAAGACGGAAGATATGAAGTTAAATTACCTTTTGCCGTTAGCCCTCCAGAAATCGGTGAATCTGAAAAAATAGCAATGAAAAGATTATTAGGAGTAGAGAATAAATTTAAAAGACATCCAGATTTACAAAATAGATACAACGAGTTCATGACAGATTACCTAGAACAGAATCACATGCAACCAGTTGCAACGGATAACGATACTAAACTTAGTTGTTACTTACCGCATCATGCTGTAATTAACGAACAGCACTTAACTACCAAGCTACGCGTGGTCTTTGACGCTTCCGCGAATACTAGCAACGGAAAGTCCCTGAACGACAACTTACTGACAGGACCATCGCTTCAAAGCGACATCCGTGACATCACTTTAAGGTGGCGACGACATGCTGTAGTACTAGTAGGAGATATTCGACAGATGTATAGACAAATAGTAGTACATGAAACCGATAAAGCCTTCCAAAGGATATTATGGAGATTCAACACCAACGAACCGGTACAGAAGTTTGAACTCTCCACGGTGACTTATGGTACATCATGTGCACCATACCTCGCAATAAAAACGCTGAAACAGTTAGCTGTTGATGAAAAGAATAACTTCTCTGAAGAAATAACTGATGTATTGGCCAATGATTTCTACATAGATGACTTACTTAGTGGAGCATCAACACCTGAAAGGGTCCTTGAACTGCAAGAAAACCTAAAGAAATTATTAAAGAAAGGTGGTTTCACGCTGCATAAATGGGCAACCAATTTGGTCAACACAGAAGATTTATCAGAAATTAATAGAAAAATACTTGGAATAGACTGGAACAATAGAACAGATAAATTTGAACTAGGATTTGACATCAAAGATATTACTCAAAAGCCGACTAAACGTTCAATCTTGAGAGACATAGCCAAGCTATATGACCCAGCAGGTTGGTTAGCTCCAATAGTAATTAGAGCAAAGGTTTTTCTGCAAAGACTTTGGATAGAAGGTTTAGACTGGGACGAAGAAATTTCCGAACACTTAGAGGCAGAATGGTTGACCTTTCGCAAACAGTTATGCGAAATGTCTAAGATAGAACTTGATAGATGGATTGGCATAACAGATAACACGATAAAACTAGAGATCCACGGGTTCTCAGACGCTTCAGATATCGCCTATTCAGCAGTTGTGTTCTGTCGCACAATTTCACCAGACTCCATTAAGGTGACTTTAATAGAAGCTAAGACTAGAGTGGCACCTGTAAAAAGGATATCTACGCCTAGATTGGAATTGTGTGGCGCAGTATTACTGGCAAAACTAATAGATAGAATTAGAATAGCACTCAATGTTCCATTGAACGACACTTACGCTTGGACAGATGCAACCATAGTTCTGGCTTGGTTACAACGCCCACCTAGTTACTGGAACACATTTGTGGCAAATAGAGTGACAGAGATCACAAATGCCGTAGACACAAGTAGATGGCATCACGTAGCATCACTTGACAATCCAGCAGATGTGGCTTCCAGAGGAATTTCTCCACTTGAGTTGCAGTCACACGCGCTGTGGTGGGACGGTCCATCCTGGCTGCGAGAAGATAGTGCATTACCTGTGAAAGACATAAGTGAAATAGTTAGTTCTACAGAGTTAGAAAAAAGACCTGAAGTGAAAGTGCTAGTGAATTGTGGAGTTATATCGGAACCTGAAACAAAAGACATTATTAATAGATACTCTAGCTATAGAAAATTGTTAAGAGTAACAAGCTATTGTCTACGATTCTACTATACATGTAAAAGCAAAGCTAAAAAAGAAAACTTACCTGAATTTATAAATACTACTTACCTGAACTCCAAAGAACTGCAAAACTCAGCAAAATTCTTGATAAAAATGTCGCAGAAATCTGAAATAGTAAATAAAAAGGATATAGTAAATTTAAACCCAATAGAAGATAGTGACGGTATACTAAAAGTTGGTGGTAGAATACAAAATGCAATTGTAAGCATCGAAACTAAACATCCTGTAATATTAGCCAAAAATAGTAAATTAGCTTACTTGATTGTAAAAGACTCGCATCACACTACCTTGCATGGTGGAAATCAGCTGATGTTAAATCACATTAGAAACAAATATCACATAATTGCTGTAAAATATTTAATTAAAAGAGTAATTCGAGAATGTGTAAGTTGTTGTAGAAACGCTAACAAAACTGCACACCAACTACTAGGAAATCTACCTAAAGACAGAATTACCCCGCAAAGACCTTTCTTGGTGAGCGGCGTAGATTTTGCAGGGCCTGTCATTTTAAAATTTGCTGGTGGCCGTGGTTCAAGCAAAACCACTAAATCATATATTGCTTTATTTATATGTACCGTCACAAAAAGTACCCACATTGAATTAGTGAGTTCCCTTAGTTCAGAAGGGTTCCTGGCAGCATTCCGTCGTTTCACTGCTCGTAGAGGGCACTGTAAGAAACTCGTGAGTGATTGTGGTACGAATTTTATAGGAGCTAGTAAAGAACTCGAAACTTTATCGAGTAAAAGTATTAGTGGTCTACCTGAGGAACTTGCAGAGCTTTTAGCTCAAGATGGGACTGAGTGGCAATTCAACCCCCCTGGGGCCCCCCACATGGGGGGACTTTGGGAATCTGCAATCAAGTCCACGAAGAAACACTTAAACAGAGTTTTAGGTGACACTAAATTAACTTATGAAGAATATTCCACTTTACTGTGCCAAATAGAAAGTTGTTTAAACTCTAGACCATTAACTTCTTTAGATGATGATAAGTCTGGTACCACTATAGCTCTGACACCTGGTCATTTTCTTATTGGTGAACCACCAATAGTGGTTCCAGATGAAAATTTAGAAAATCAAAATGTACCTTATAACAAAAGATGGATCTATTTACAACAAAAGCTTCAAAGTTTTTGGCGTCAATGGAGCCAAGAATACCTTGTCAATTTACAAAAAAGATATAAATGGAACCGTAGTCAGGATAATATTAAGCCTGGTGATATAGTTTTAGTTAAAGATGACCGATTACCCCCCACTAAATGGCTCATGGGCAAGGTAATCACTACACACCCTGGTTCAGATGGTTTAGTCAGGGTGGTCTCTCTTAAATGTAAAGACTCAATTTTAAAACGACCTATACATAAATTGTGTCTACTTCCAACAGAACCGAGTCTTGTCATTTAAGTGATTACTGTTAGATTATTTAATTAGATTTTAGTATGCTAAATAGCATTAAAAAATATACAAGTTTACAGTCCACTTGTTCTGAATATATCTAGTTTTAAGCACTTGTTTATATTCTAGTAAAGTTTATTCATAGTTACTTCCTTGAATATAACTAATTAGTTAGCTTACCCCCTCAAATATTTTTAAAGATTTGTTGAAATTATAGTGTAAAGTTATAGAATTTTAGTTACGTTAAACCCTTTTGGATTTTATGCTTGCAGTCAATTGTTATTGTTATTTCACATTTAGTTTGAAAGTTCTAACGCACTTTGAGGGGCGGAATGTTTATGAAAGTTTACTCTAAACTAAACTAGATGGCGCTGACTGGTGTTAAAACGCGCAAACGTTTGTCGCCGATTCATTAGTACTAGATTTGTACAACGAAAAATATAAGAGAGTATTTAGAGGCCACATAGTCGTTTCCTTTACTACATACCTATATATATAATATAAAAAGCGATGTGTGTGTTAGTTCCATATGTACTCCAACGGGTGGATCGGTTTTGACGGGACTTTCACTGGCAGATAGCTGATGTTTAAAGAAGTAAAATAGGCTACTTTTCATCCCCATCGCCATTTTTCATCACCACGCGAGTGTAACGGCGAGGCGCAGCTTGTTTTTATTTACCGTAAACCAAATCCGTTTAGTCCGTATTATGAAATTGAAGGGACCCAGACATTTTCCTTCACAATATTAGTGATTGTTTAGTAAAGTTGTTTTGCAACATATTAATTGTCAAGGCGATTCCATTTGATATGTTTAGAATGAGGTCAATTGACGATTGCACGCGGTTTCATTTCAATTGATAACAGCGAGTGGTTTCAATGGGACGAGATTCGGACGGTACTCACGGTACGGTGGAAAAAGTTCTTCAGAGACACATTTTGGTACTTTCTTCTACACTTTTACTTTGACAATAATAATATACCTACTATGACTGCAAGAGAAACATATATTATATGACTCCATAATCATCTTTTCTCGATTGTCACCATCTTCGCCGGCACTGGTGGCAATCGAGAAAAAATCCCATTTGCCTCCAATGGCGACGGCCAATAATTTTTTTCGTCTCATTTTTCACCATTTTCGCCACCAGTGGTAGCGATCGACAATAACATCCCCAGTCGCCACCGGCGGCAGTGATTTAAATATATTTGATTCGTGTAGATATAGTATCTCAATAAACCTGCCTAAAAGGTAGATGGTCGTTTAGATTTTCCAATATTCATCAGATTAGCTTATCAGAAATAGCTGATGTGTATCTTAACTACAATCAAATATGGACATTTTAAACGATTAGTGGTGACCAAAGAAAAATAACACCTCGTTCTAATATCATGACAGGTTGCATCTTGCGACGTTGTTAGACCGCATATCTTTTGTTATTACTTTGATTCGAGCTGATACTAAAATATTATAGCTGAAGGAAAGAGAGGACCGGGAAGACCAACAAGAGTATTATAGACCAAATAAAAGAGAAGGCAAATGTCATGTCGTACAGGGAGGTGAAAACGCTGGCAGAAGACCGTCAAGCCTGGAAGTTACTCCACCGACAAGAAATGAATGAATGAGCTGATACTAAAATGATTAGTCATTTAGACGCACGTATCAATTTAAGGTTACCTAGTAACTTGTACATATTATACATATTATATTTAACTCGTACGAAAACTACTGAATTAACCACTAAAATGATTATGGTCACCAATACTTTAGGTTATTTCGAGAGGCCATAATTTTCCTCAAGATTAAAATTAAACTACTCTACTGAGGGGAAAACATCACGTGATATGGAGTGATACAATCTGCTCATGACGTCAAACTGATTTTATATAAGCGCTGGATACAATTGAAAGATGAGAGTAATTTCCGAAATGAAAATTATCTAAATGTAAGCAAACATTCCTAGAGATGCATCGATAAATGATTGTGATAAACAACTAAGTTCAGATAGAATAAACCACATGGACGTGAATCCACCATCACGTATAATTAATTTACTGATAACTGAAGCTTTTTTTTATTTTTATAAATGGCCTACGATTGGCTATGACACTAATATTATAAATACGAAAGTATATCTGTAAGTTTGTTGCCTTTTCACTGCTGAACGGCTGAACGACGGACCAATCTTGACATTTATAAAAGTAGGGCGCATCATAATGTCACGAGGGCGGAAAAATGGAGATGAATAGAAGATACTCTTATCCCGGTAAACTAAAAAATTGCGAGTAAAACCGCGAGATGCAGATAGTGAATCAATATCTAGTTTTGGCATTACCATAAATCTTGGCAATGTTCAATAGGCATAAGTTATTGCACTTACGACACGTCCTTCAGAACTGAAGAAAGACGTTTCGACCTTGTCTGTCCAGTTCCACGCCGTTGCTTGGTGGCCGAGTCTGTCACTCGCGTTCTACTGACGATGACGTCAGGACACGCCTCTGCTTGCCTCTTGCGCTCTGCGTCATCAGTTTCCGTGTGTGCGTTCACACTTTCCTTGGACTTTAATCTTAGCTTTGTTTCGTTTGCAAAACGTTTCAGTGTCGCAGCTTGCTACTTTTTTACCCGACTGCCCATGAGGGTAGTTTTTATTGCGTACTTATAATGTTATTTATAAATAATAATTTAAAAAAAACGTTTATTTTTTGATGAAGTATAATAATTTTATTTTGTTTTTGTACCATGGTTTTTAATTTGTCCGGCTTATTAAAGAATTCTGGAATAATACTGTCATGGTTTTACTTTTAAACGTTACTGAACTTAAACAATACTGCTGACGAAAACTGTCATGCGTGAGAACGAGACACCAATTTAAGCATTGGTTAACTTAACTACGTTAAAGGCCGCTACAGTTACACTTTGATATCTAACTTCAGTATTTTTAGAGCATTTAAGTAAGTCGAATAGATCAAACACCGAACGTAAAAAGATGTCCCAGAAAGTTCTATGAGATTTCGGTACCATCCATACATCTCTGTGCAGCCTAAAACTTGTAGGGCTAGATGTTATGCTACTACAGGAAACATTTGCAATTAACTACTGTTATAGTAGTATATACATAACAAAGGTTTGTTGAAACAGTGATGTTTACGATTCCGCATAAATCAATCGGTCGAAATGACATGTTGATCAATTCCAGTTGGAGTGCTGTCGTTCGGCGTGTTTACCGCTCAGTTACAGGTAAAACTTGAATTCACGCACTGAATAACCCGTTAGGAAGTACACTTGTATTATATAGCAAACCAAGTAAACATCAAAAAACTGGAGATTCATACGATTCATTTATTCTGAATGTTACGTGATGTTTCGTCGAAAGCGAACCGGAATTAATTTACCCATTATATCATATTTTTTTACAAATAATAGGCTAATAGGTGCGGAGTGCAGTGTAAGCGCAATGGTAGAGGCATGTGAGACTTTGCCATTGAACAACTCAGCTAGATATAACTTAATATGTTCAAAACCGAGCACTAATCAAACAAAGATATCGGTGTCATAAAACATTCCTGCTTTCTGCAAAACGCTGATTCTTTGTTGCTTGACGCAAATCAGATTACAGACAGCTTTGCTGAATGTCAGTAGCATGAAAGCAAACTATCATTTTTGCAGCCGCGCGAATGTTTTTCTTTATTAAACCATAGATCAGTAATTCAATATTACAACACGTTACACGTGTCGTGTTGCAAATATAAGCAGAATTCTAAAATGTTCATTTGATCTCTGTTATAATTCCTTACTATGGTTACTATGGCGTGCACCATCACAGACCAACACTGCATACCACACTATGACAAATCTTAAAAAGCCCCAATCTCTAAAAGCCGACTAAAAGGGGGCCTTTGGACTTGTGGGAGGTCAGATTTGGGGATCTGACCTCCCATTCAGCAAGCCCAGGGAAGACAACGGCGCGGTGTGGCCCACGCTGTTGTAAAGGAAAGGAACGGAAATGCCCTGAGCATTTCCCGGGAGCGTTGCTTCAGGCAGTGTGCTAGGAGGATACCGGTGCGTTCCTGTGGAGATCCCGGTGCCCTCCGTCTGGCACAGAGGTCAGCCACCGAGGGGGTTTAAGTGAGTGCAATCTCACATAACCCGGCTTCACCCTAATGCGGCTAGGTATCTTTTCGAGACTTCTCCCCCCGTCAAAAAAAAGGTGATCACTAAGGAATGATTTTTAAAATTTTTAATGGGGACGAAAGTTTACCTCCGGTCAAGTTTGTCCAAATTCACATTCAAATTCCTGAGTCGTCCACTTCCTAATTCGTCCATTTCATATTCGTCGGGTGTGGAAGTACTTAATTTTTTACCGAATTCAAAAAAGGTTGATTCAAGGAAGGTTCTTAATTCGGTCCGTATGTTGTTTGGTTAGAAACGTAGATTATGTTTATAAATACAAGTTATTTGTGTCATCGTTTCATCTCATTAGGAAGTTAAATATCAAAACAGTAAAATAACTTAAAGAACCAACGTATGAAAACGTGAAAAACTCATAAACTATGGAGCCGATCTGCTGGAATCCTGCTACTTGTCAAATTGGATTCTAAAATGTGTATTTGCGTATTATCTTGTAAACGTGGTTTTTCACTTACCGAATGAGAATTGGTGAAAATTGTCAATAAGTTGAAATTTATCATCTACTCACGATATTTAGTTAAATACCTACATACATACAAATACATATACATACCTGTAGGATGATATGTTTACCTTTACTGTTATGTAACTACTAGCTGCGGCCCGCGGTTTCACCCGCGTTGTATACCTCCTTGAAGCAACCTCCTTGGTAGCGACAGAAACCTCCTTTAACTTAGTTACTTTACATATGCTCGAAAACTGACCATTCTACTCGTACCTGAATTGAAATGTACTAATTTATTATCAAAAATATTGTACGTAAATGTAAAAATAATGATATCTATAGTTTTGGTCAAGTTTTAATTAGTGTTATTACGCGCCGTGATATCGATAACCTCTTGCACGAGCTGGGCATGATTACAGTTTTGATTCAGTTCTTGGACTTGACCTTAAAATTACCTTTAACCTTCGACGAAAATAAAATGAATGGACGGGCCCAGAGGAGCGCATTTTTGAAGATTACAAAATGAGCACCGGCGCTCACTTAGCTTCAGTCGGTCTCTAGCCGTAGAACGTGCGACACAAGACTATTGTTACATGATAACGAAAAATCTGACAAAATTATGTCCTCGTGTGCTTTCCTGAAGTGTAATAACACAACAAATATTATTATATAATTAGGTGTTGAAGTAAGTAGGTATATTTTCGACGGTTTTGACTCGTTTTTACTGAGCAAATTCAATGGTTATGGCCCGTCCATTCATTTTATTTTGGTCGAAGCCTTTAACGGTGTAGCAGAATGCAAGGCGTGCACGTGGCACGACATTGTAAGTCTAGCTGTAATAAATCAGTCTAGTTAATTCTAGTCTAAGTGGATACAGATGTATATCTGCTGGAAGGTAGTTCCGACAGCTCTTGGTGGAACAGTACATTACGTTACGGGTAAAAAAACGAACAGATTTTTAGCGAGGGTGGCATTTACGGCACCAGCATAGCGGGGATCGTAATCCACTCAATTTTAAAATCTGTATTTTTCCCCGAGTGACCTATAGTAATTTGGCCGGGAAAAGAAATACGATAAAATGCAGAATTTTTCATGAATATTCGTCATATTTTTATGTGAAACCACAATGTTCCATGATGACCATGGTGGGAGTGTTATGTGTTATTTTTTGTGTGTGTATATAGCACAAACCATAGCGAATAACATAGCGATTTGTGTTAGTGGTAAAACTTATGGGTTCGCGTCACCGACATGCTATTGTGACGTATTAGTTTTCACTTCTGTAGTCAGTCCCCATGACAGCATTTTTTTTAAATTTTAACCCTAATATTATCTTTCGTAACAGAACACTTGTACTACCTATCTATACAGTTCACTTATGTAAATGTATGTGGTACTTTATGATATTGACGAGACGTGTGCCAGATAGGATTTCCCACAAGTTAAATATGGAATGGCGAAGCTGATACAAACCACCCCTATTTAACTGCTTTACGAAAAAATTCCAAAAACGCTTTTTTATTTGTAAACAAAAATCTAAAGCCAGCTTTTACATTTTTGACTTACATACTGTATTTGAAAACAAACACCAAAAAAAAAAACAACGGTTAAAATACAAAGGTAAAATACGAGTACTAACTAACGTAGTCTACGTACCATGCGAGATTCAATACAAACTACACGCAAACCTATTCTATATTATTAAAAAAGCTATTTTCTGCAATAAAAAGTATGATATGTCACTGTCCGGCCCTCCAACTATCTTTATGCCAAAAATCACGCCGTTCAGATGCTCTGTTAGGAAAAACCAAACCAACAAATACACCTATTAGAATAATTTGAGCGCAGCCGTATTTTGCATTCTTTTTTGAATAGGTATCAGCACCAGCTCAGTCCTTATCAGTGCACGGGTGGGTCGGTGTACGCCTCCTTAAGTCACCGGTCTTTCCGGTTCTGCGCCAATCTCATTTAGCCAACACCCCGGTGATATTCATTGGTATGGATTATCAACATTTTCTATACATCTAAATAAATGTACCAAACTCTTATAGATTATTACATCTTACATTTCTTATAGATTAGTCCTTTTGTTTATTTTCTTTTATAAGGTGTATTTGATGCACGCCCACGTACCATTTGTTCCAACCTGGTGGATGACTGGTAGAAAATGTTTAGCATTAAGTCCTCCATTTGTACATGTCTACATACTTTGTAAGTGAGCAATAATGTATTAAATAAATAAATACAATTCTTGTATTTACCATATTATTGTTATTTTTTTTTTAATGCCATAGGTGGCAAACAAGCAGACGGGCTGCCTGGTGGTAAGCAGTCACCGTCGCCTATGGATACTTGTAACACCAGAGGCATCACAAATACGTTGCCGACCCTTTAGAGAGCCTTTAGACCCTAATTATTATTTCTTGTATTTACCATTGTTATTATTATTATTTTAAATTGCTTGCATTTCCAAACATTATATTTGACCGTTCAATAATCTACTAACAGTATTTGTACCATGGCCTCTAATTTATTCCTAGCACGATTATAATTCGCGGCCGATCACTGTCGCTATCGGTTTAGGTCACTGGGGTCAACTTGCGCCACGATCAGTACTTCCTTACTGCGTGACGGTCACGGTCGAATTACCATACTGTTGCAGGAAATATGGGTGTGTCCACCGGGGAGGTGAATGGACAATACATACTTAGTGCATAGATATTACCAAATTACACAGAATAAACCATACTCAGTACTTGGTATGGACCGGCCTTTCGCTAGGTCAGTTGGTCTAGATTAAATACACCCAAGGTTTTAGCACTAGGAAGTTGTTAGATCTGATAGATGAAGGAAGGAAAGAGATGGTATTTATTTCCGATTTCCGCATATTAATTACTAGGAGACTATAATACACATGAGAGCTAATGAATACAGTGTCCAATACATAATAACAATAGCCTCGTTGGTCCAGTTGGTAGTGAACCTGCCTTCTGCGCTTGGGGGCGTGGGTTCGATTCCCACCTAGGACAAACATTCATGTAATGAACATTTGTGTTTGTTCTATATCTGGACGTTAATATCTATTTAAGTATGTATTAAAAAAAATGTATATCAGTCTCTGGCAGCCATATTACAAGCTTTGCTTAGTTTGGGGTCAGATGACCGTGTGTGCATAAAATGTCCTCGAAATTATTTATTTATATACAGGTACTTTTAACCGACTTACGGAAGGAGGTTCTCAACTCGGTCCGTTTTTTTAATGTTTGTACAATGTACACCGATTACTCCGCCTATTGTGAACCGATTTACGCGATTCTTGTTTATTAAGTAGAGGGAGATAGATTAGTTAGACTGTTTGTTGATTTAACAATGTCAATAATTTTGAAGCCATGCAGTTATTTTATAATATAGATCATAAGAAATCGGATGATGTTCAATTTCTTGGCCGTGGGAATAATGTGGGTTCAATAAAGGTTGTCTACTATTCCGAGGAAAGTCTTTTTGGTGGTCTTCTACTTCTTCTGTAATAGAAATAGCAAGGTAAGATTGTGTAAGGTAGATTTGAGATTGTGTAGTGTTACTTGTAGTACCGTCAAAGCCGTACTGTGTTTGTTACGCGATTACTCCGTCAATTTAGAATTGTTTTTGATGATTATTTTTTTTAATTTCAAGATTCTTATCGACGAGACATATCTCTTATATCTCCCGTCTTTATAGATTCTAATAACTCCTGTGTCAGAAATCTGTCTCGTTTAAAAGTGTCTGTGTCCTCAATTTTGAGAATCCAACCATTTATCACGAAGCCAACACTGCACAGACTATGTAAAGCTACTACGTAGTCTTTTCAACATTGTCTGAATTGCGAGTTTATGAAATGTTTAAAAAAACCGGACAAGTACGAGTACAACTCGTGCTTTGAGGGTTCTGTTGGACGGAACAAAAAAAAAAACTTAACTGAGGTTGTAATATTGAAAGAAAAACTTAACTTTGTAGTTGACAATAAGGTTCTTCCATACATTCCAACTACAAAATGTAAGTTTGTAATAGCAAAATAATTATTTTTAAATGATATAACTTCAAATTTATGACTTTCGGATTTATTCCTATATATGTGCTATGAGACCTTGCTTCTTGCCAAATTTCATGATTCTAGGTTAATGGGAAGTACCCTATAGGTTTTGATTCCCCTGTGAAATCGCAAAATATGCGACATAAACGTTCATATCTTTTGATTGCGTTGACTTACAAGTTTAATTTTTTCACAGCCCAAAGAAACCGTAAACCCAAGTATTTAGTATAAATTTCAACTTGATACCTTAATGCGTTCTTGAGAAAAAGGGTCTTGACGGACGGACAACGAAGTGATCCTATAAGGGTTCCGTTTTTTCCTTTTGAGGTACGGAACCCTAAAAACTAGCATTTGTACGCTGTAACAGGCAAGGACATAAGATACGTCTCCATTCTTACGACCATGTATGCTACTTTATATGTATGTGTGCCTACAATGTTCTGACAAATAAATATTTTGAATTTGAATGCTTTTTGCGGCATTGTCTCTTTTTCCTGCTTGTTGTCATGTGAACACGCTGCAAAGTGTACGTGAACACCTCGAGGACAAGTAGTGCAGTGCGGTAATGCCGTTATGATGCTGACCACACAGCGCGCCGACACACGTGTCGATATTGTGGCGAACAGCTGTTAGCTCTCAGATCAAACAAACAAGGGAGATATGCCTTACAAGTTATCGTTCATTAAATAAATAAATAAAATTCGGTACATTTTTACACACACGGTCATCTGGCCCTAAACTAAGCAAAGCTTGTGATATGGCTGCCAGATACTGATATACATACATATATAGTTTTAAATACATACTTAAATAGATATTAACCACCAGATATAGAACAAACACAAATGTTCATCACATAAATGTTTGTCCTAGGTGGGAATCGAACCCACGCTCAAGCTCAGAAGGTAGGTTTACTACCAACTGGACCAATGGCTATCCAAATTCCAATGTCTTCATGTTTCATAAATTTTTAATTTTGCAAAAAAATTTTGCTTAACGCAAAAATTGTAAGTACGCACACATACTCATTTTCACGCACACTAAGAAACTTGTAGCGACACCAATGAACTAACTAATAGTCCACATGTAAAAAAGGGCAGAAAGATTGCGATGATGCGGTCTACGTTGGAGCACGCTTGTCTAGAAGAAACCGATGTCATGCCAATAAACGGAATTGTGTGTTGACAATGCCCCGGGTATTGTAGGTGTCTATAAGCAGCGGTGACCACTTACTATCAGTTGGGCCGCAGCTTGTTTGCCACATATTCTATTTAAAAAATCTAATTTAGACGTCGGTTTTTTAAATTTATAATTATTATTCATATGTCAACAACACCTGCACCAATTGTCACTGATGTACTTAAATCCATTTGCTTTATTATGTGGTCAGTCAGCTCAGAATGTGGTTTGTTATATTAATGAATAATAACTACAGTTACTAAAGTTTTAACTATAGATGTCGTAATACCAGTAATGTAATATTGCAGCTGTCACGAGTGTGAGAACAATGGACATGTTATATCATAATTGAACTAAGAATGACTTGTAGTGGTAGTTATTTCCTTCACCTTTAGTACGTCTTATTGGATAATTTAAGATTTAATGTTTATAGTCAACAGTAGCTCTTGTGGTGCCATTCATAATAAGTCGGCAGAGTTAGGTCACTGATTGGTGACTATTAGTAGCATTTAAGGCGAAGCTGGAGTTTGGATCATTTTCATACATTTTGTGCAAAGATACCTATTATAGTATTTTATTTCTAAACTACTTAAATGCGATTTTGATGAAAACTTGGTAAACACTCACCAATTTTTTTATATTTAAACCAGCTGTTGCCCATGACTTTGTGCGTATACGTGCTTTATTAAACTTTCAACATCTTTTTAACCCCTTTTAATTTGTCCCTGTCTTAAAATCTTCTTGGAAGATGTCCACACTTCATAAGGAAACTACCTTTCAAATTTCAGCTTCGTAGGTCTCATATTCTACCGGAACAAGTTTGCCGTTTGTAAATTTGTTTGAGAATAACTTACGACCGTTGATTTGATAGGCAGAAGTTTGTAGGCAAGTGGTTCATGTTAATACTATTTTTAAGATAGAATATGAACAAAATTGTGGTTGTGAAGATGTAGAGGTCGCGAGGTCTAGAGGTTTGTAGAGGTCGCGAGGTCTAGAGGTTTGAGGCGAACTACTAGTTTAATTGGGTTTTAAAAGCAAGTATTAATCACATTAGAAACCCTTATACCCTTTGTCTTGGGATTTCTGAATTAACACAGAGACTAGTTTTATCTCGGAAAGCGTACAGTTCCTGTAAGACAAGAGATAAAGTGCAGGACACATCTAGTAATATATTTAAAATTATTTATCCATACTACTGCACTTTCTTGGTTCAAACATAGCTATACAATGTTATTTATGCAGCATAATAATTAGGTACAAAGTGCAATGAATACCAATGGAAATATTCACGTCAGTATTAAATGTACACAGAATATCAATTGGCAAAATATATTAAACATCTTTGTTAACCATTAGAATGTTATTTGAACTAATTATTGGTCAATTCATTTATGGAAAATTCCAATAACAGTAACTAACTGCATACAACAGTTTTACTTGCCATGTAGAAACCATAAATGTTTTCAAATTAATATTAGAGTCTAGTTTGATGACCGGTTTGGCTCTCCTGTAGTGATTCTGCCTAGCAGAAGGGTTCGATTCTCAGCCGGGCAGTTGTTTCGAATGGTTAGTTTAAATATCTGTTCTGGGTGTGGTTTAGTTGTCCTTATCTTCGTGTGCATTTCATGGCATCTCCGATACATGGGCTCCTAGCAAGAGCTATGATCATGCAGCGTTTTTTAAAATACATTTAACTCTTACCTCGCACATCATATATGGTATAATTTTAATTTAATTTATAATACGATTGATATGTAAAATAACATTTTATGAATAAAGAATATAAATATGTACTTAAATCTTTAAGTTGAAGCTGCTCAAGCTGCATAGCAGTTGCATACTAGTCCAATTCAGGTTTTTTTTTATTACAATTCAGTCTAGTCAAAAACTGTAAGTTTGGGTTTCTTGATGTGCCAATTTAATTGACACAAAGCATTATATAAGAATAAGCAATATGGCTTAGAATAACTATTCAGGGAAGGTAGGTTTCCAAACAACGCCTTCTCAAAACGTAAGCTACAAATTCGCTTTGTAGCTTACGTTTCGATTGGTATTTTAAACGATTTAAGCAAGAAAATTAATGGATTACCTGTGGAATGTTACACCATAACTCTTATGCTGCATTTCTGATTTGTTGTGGTACGATTTCACCGCGCAAATTGTCAAAGTATATTTTTTTTTTTTTTGGAGCCATCTATGACACCATTTGAATGGCTTAAATTTTGCGAATGTACTTTGTTTCTTTGTGTAGTTATTCTAAGCAATATGGTTTGTTTTATACCAGGAAACCGGGCTGACAAAATCCTCGTCTAACCTAACTTAACCTATAAAATCTGAAATGATTACCAACAATTTTCTACTAGCCACACGATTCGATACGCCTTAAAAGCAACAAAAATAAGCATAGATTTGTGGAATTTTTGTTTCAAACTCAAATTATTGCTAAGGATTTGTTTGGATATTAACAAAAAAAACTTACCTTCGTTTTCAATTTTTGGTGTCAGTTTCGTCATTGCAATAAGTTTTTGGCTATATTACACCATTACTAAACACTTCACAAACTAATTCAAAAGTAAAAATGAATTTTTATTAGCTTAAAATATATATAGCTAAATAAAATTAGACATTATTCATTAATCCGACTACAGCTGATTTGATTTGTTTATAAAACTAAAAACTTTGACAATGACATTAGTGTTATCAATTATCATGTCATTTTTTTTTTCTTTCTTTCTGCCTTAACTTTGGCTTTCTAAGTTTTGTGGATTTGCCAGAGTTTAGTATTTATTTTATTCAATACTTTATGCACACTTACTTAGTACAGATAGGTTCTACCACCATTATAATATTTTATTGTTACGTAATACGTCCATGCAACGCTTACGTGCAACGCAACGTCTTTGAGAAAAGCTTTACGTTGCTTTACGTCATTGCGCAACGTCCATGAGATATCTGTGATGAGATGTAAACGACGACGATGATGATTACATAAAGATTTTTATAATTTTTCCAAGGACTCTGTATACCATAATTCGGTATGTAAAGTTTTTTTTTTGTATTTTGTTTATATTTTTATTTCGTAGATAAGGCTATTTTAAGAAACTAATTTCAATATTTTTGTTTTCTATTGAGTAGTTATTTTACAATATTTTTTTGAAAATTGAAATTATGTGACGTCACCATATAGCACAAAATTTTGTTGCATTGAGAAGTCTAAAAGTCACCCCATATTGGCAGCCCTGAAAAAAACCAGACAGTCAAACCACAGAAATGAAAAATATTATATTCTGTGTGACAAACAGTGTGTCAAATGTAGAATATTTTTATTCTTAAAAGGCACAGAAAATAAAATGCTACACCGTGACGTCATTTAGAGGACAATGAAAGTCGAATGATTTCTTAGTTTTATGTTAAAATAAATGGCATCTTATCGTTTTAAAGGGTTAGAGTAGAAAAATAAGGGTTAGTAACATAAAATCTCGAAATGGTTTTGGAATTGGCATTGGTTAATTTTTTTTAGCATACCGAATAGGGTACTTGACTGTATTAAAAATATTATGCCAATTGACGCCATCCATAAACATGACATAATGAAAAAGCATATTTCATTGATTTTTTGATAAAAATATGCTTATTTTTTGTAAAAAACGCGAATAAAATAACTGTATTTTCGACATTTGATCACGTGATCGAAAACGGTCTGTAACTGGCTTCATCCCTAGTGACGTCACACAAATCTAAACAAACAGATTTTGTATTGATATTTGCGAATTTAATGTTGTAAAGCTATTTTGAGAGCGATTTATCCAGAAATTTTCACCAAAAACATTCTGGAGGTTAAATGTGAGAAGAATGGAGAAACATTTTGTGCAAGCAGACAGCAGTAACTTACCCAAAATTAATGTTTTTATGGTTTATATTTCTTTAATAATAATCCACGTCATTGTTTCTACGCTGCAGAACTCAAAACGTAAAAACTACAATGTCAGTATTAATTTTTAATTGTTCTCCAAGCAAAACATTCAATCAAGTTGTACAAAAAGTATGTTGTAGTAAGTGGATATAACTATTTTGTTAGGTTATGTCAAGCTTTACAATGTTTAAAAAGAAAGTAACAGTACATAAAATAGTAATGCAATAAAAACACAAATTATAATAGAAATATATAGACTCAAATATGTACCTCAAAATGATCTTCGCACATAGAAACACTTGAATTAGCTCCAATACTTTTGGGTTCTCTACGAGCTACTTAGTTCCAACCTTAGATTGGCTCAGAATACGAATTCTGTGTAGATTGGTTCCAACCACTTTTTTCGAGTTTTGGGGAGTTTTGGGTGCATTGGAACAGGAACAAATATTTTATCCGGTGTCTTTATGGAAGTATTTGTACATTTTGGCACTACACAATATTTATAAACCATTACTTCTATTAGAAATTAATTAATCATCAAACTTTTGCAGCCTGGCTGCAGTTGTTTTGTTTTGTGTGACGTCAATTAGTCACGTGATCGGAGCTATGACGCAGGTCTGCGTTTTGGCGCGATATTTTTTTATTCAAACTTTAACATCGATTTATATCGCAAATACGACTGATATCCAGAAAATATAAATGCAGTATACATTATTTTATATCAGACAATAATGTGCAATAGTTTCCCAAAAGTAGTCAAATACCCTATTAAAGCAAGGAATACCCTAAAGGCTGTGTCTATAGGTTGTGTATATCTGTGGCCTAAAGGGAAATTTTTCATGTCAAAAAGATTGACAGTTCAATTTTCTTAATGTTGGCCCGATCGCAGATCTGTCTATTGATTTTGACAACGAGGAACAACTAACAATAACACATCAACTTAGAAAACCATTTTATTTCAGTTTTCTTTCAGGCGTTTTATTTGAATTTTTATTGTGAAGATAATGGTATTTTCAAATAGTATCTTGTAACATACAAGCTCTTATATTTTTTTTTTACTATATTCAAACTCATTCTTACACTGCCTATTCTATTTGTTTCCAGATGCGGACAAGAATGTGAGAAACAAGAAAAGAAAAGAAGCAGAATCAGATTTTAAAGATCTTCAAAGTACTTCATGATGTCAAATGCGGTAGAAAATGGAGTTAACGATGAGATTCGGTAATTTTTAAACTGATAAATCTTACATTACAAACTTTTATTATGGTTTGGTCGCTTCTGCGTCTGGCTAGTTTGTAAATGGCACCTCTTATCTGCAGGCATGTTTGTTGTGCACAGTGGCTGGTCGTAGGTGTAATAATGCGGGTGCTGCATTAGTAGTAGGATTGTGTTGTTATTGTTCATGTGTGATCATCATCATAATCAACCTATACTAGTCCACTGCTGGACATAGGCAGCCCAGCCCGATGTTTGATCGTCGATGATGATTTTAGATTTTACGAATATAGATCAATCGTCCAATAAACTTTTTATGTTTAGTTATATTAAACCTAATCACTTATAATCTAAAGATCAAGGAACCATTACTTATTTTAAATTTTGTTGTTCGTCTATAGTAATTTTGAAAATAGTCCAATGAATTTTATATATTACGTCAGACACGTATCTCTATTTTAGTAACTTTCAGTGTAGAAATCTTCTATTAGGTTTTATTTATTTTATTTCAGAAATCAAAATGAAGTGTAAGTGTTATTTCAGAAGTAATGTTTTTTTTAAATGTAAAATATGTATGTTTCTATATTACCTGATAAAAAGCTTGATAGATTCTGGAGAGGTGTGGTTAGAATGGAATCAGAGTGTCGAAGGCTACATGTTGCAATAGAGATTAGTTTTCTGTATTATCCTTGTACTTAAACCTGTTGTTTATATCAGCGGGACGACATACTTCTTCCCGAAGACGGGCTCGAGTGCGACCCTGGCGCAGCGGGTGCGGCTGTTCCTCTCCATCTACTGGAAGGCGCTGATCGTGGTGTTCACGCCCGTGCTGCTGCTCCCAATACCCATAATAAATGAAGGGCCTGTAAGTATATATTCTACAATCATTTAATTAATATCAAATAAGTCAGCATGCGCAGAGACGTTGGGTCTCTTTGTATCTTTTATTGCATTTACAACGGGGAGTGTTCTGAAGAACTGTTCGATCTGATGCCGGCGTCGCGGTTTTACCATCGCACTAGCCGCCACCGCCTGAAGGCTCATCCACACATCATAGATCAGTGGAAATTGCACACTGTGCGATTCACACGATCCTTCTTGCCTCATACCTGCAAAATTTGGAATGAGCTACCTTCTACGGTGTTTCCGAGAAGTAACAACATGGGGTTCTTCAAAAGGCGAGTTAATAGAGTTCTTAAGGGTCGGCAACAGAGGCATCTGGTGTTACAAGTATCCATAGGGGACGGCAAAGATAATTTACTAGAGCGACGGTGACTGCATACCATCAAGCAGCCCGTCTGCTAGTTTGTCACCTAAGGCATAAAAAAAAATTGAAATAGAAAAATATTAGTCGATAGATATTTACTAATATTAATTAAGATATTTACTAATATTAGTGGATAGATACTGCACACCACATCCTCAGCAACAGAGTCGTTTTAAATTGGAATAGGTTGCTTGAGGAGGTGGTCACATCAAAATCAATAAATGTGTTTAAAAACAAACTGGACAGATGGATAAGAATGAAGAAGATAATCGTAACAGATAAATACTACATTTTGACATTGTGTGATATTGGCACATCAGCCTATGCTGCTCGCCTATCTTCATATTTTTTCATTGTGTGATATTGGCACATCAGCCTATGCTGCTCGCCTATCTTCATATTTTTTCATTGTGTGATATTGGCACATCAGCCTATGCTGCTCGCCTATCTTCATATTTTTTTTGCCTAAACACACAACTTCCTGATCGTAAGCAATGGTGTGGCCAAAACTTTACCACTTATCTATTCCCAGGCATTCCGCTGCATGTATGTAGTCCTCATCATGGCTATATACTGGGTGCTGGAACTGCTTCCGCTGCCCGTCACATCCATGCTGCCCATCATTCTGTTCCCCACCATGGGCATATTGGACTCTGACAAAACCTGCGCGGCTTATATGAAGGAGACCAACATGATGTTCATGGGAGGCCTGATGATAGCTGCGGGAGTGCAGCACTCCAAGCTGCCCAAGAGGGTGGCCTTGTGGACCGTGCAAGTGGTCGGGTGCTCGCATCGACGGTCAGTATTTGGACAGTTCTGTTTTTAAATTATGAAGTAGACCTTTTGCTTTTTCTTGTAATTTTCTCCTTTACATTGGGATAAAATGTAGTCCACGCAAAGTTTGCCAAAATGCAGTCTACTCTCTTGCTCAAGTCCTGAACAAACAGACAGAGACAGAACAAACAGTGAGGCAGAGTTACTTTCGCATTTATATAATAGTGTGATATCAACGGCGCGATCACGCCAACAGCACGCCAGCAGTAGTAATGGGAACCAACACCACCGGTACAAAGTTTCCTTTAGGTCGTGTTGGTTGTCATTAGCGCTGCAGGCGTTTTTTTATCGCAAATAATTATGCTTCTGACCACCAACTCGCCTGTTGGTAAGCGACGATGTGGAACGATGATCGTTGGTTCGGAACGCGCCCTTAAACATAAAAACCGGCCAAGTGCGAGTCGGGCTCGCGCAGTGAAGGTTCCGTACCACCACAAAATTCTATAACGAAATTACCAGTTATAACTTGGTAATGAACAGAAACTTGTCACCGACTCGCACTTGGCCATTATTTATTAATAGTTATATTCTATAGTGTGTACTATAATCATGCCAAATTTGAGGCTTGTACGTATTACCGTTTTTCCATTAGAGCTAATACAAGAATATGTAAAAAAATAGGTTTGTTGTATGGGACAACCCTTTCGTTTTTACTTTTGACAATATTTTTTTTTCTTGGTTAATCCGCCATTACACTATATATTCTGTGAAAATGTCAACTGGCTATCTAATACGGTCCGAAAGATACAGCCGTTAATAGGTAGGACAGACGGACAGACAGACAGACAGACATCGTAGGCCTAGTAATAGGGTCCCGTTTTTACCCTTTGGGACCCTAAAAACGTAGATGTGCAACATGTTATCTAGACAAGACAGTATTATGATCACAGGAAAGCTATTCTAGTGTCCTATGAACTCGGTCATATTCCAGTCAGATGATAACAACAATAGTGTTGTGTTCCAGGTTGAACTTCGGGCTGACGTTCGTGACCATGTTCATATCCATGTGGGTGTCGAACGCAGCCGCCACCACCATGATGGTGCCCATCGTGGACGCCATACTGGAAGTTCTAGAAGCGGTACGTATTTAAAACATCTATCTTGTGTAGTTCTATCAACCAGTGGCTTGTAGCGTGGCCGAAGATTGACTAAACAGTGTTTAGCCCAGCTGCAGCTTTCTCTCGAATTTTTAAAATATAAATAAAAAAAATATAACAATTGCATATCCTTTTTCTTTTAAATTGAAAATAGGCTTGCGCTTGATCGCTATTACGCCTGATTAGTAATGATGCTGTCTACGATGGAGCAAACTTGCCTAGAAGATATATTATGACACCTAGATTGTAACTATCCAGGAAAACCCATTCAAGTAACATATACCAGTCTAGCGGTTCGCACAATAAAAGTGGAATCAAAGCAGAAAACACTGAAGAATGAAGAAGGATATCTTTTCATTTGCCCAAAGATTCTTTAGTATTTTCTTGAGTGAAAGTTTTTATTTGAAAATGTACGTTGTATGTACGTGTAAATGTATGATGAATGTATGTCTTTAAACAGCGATCAGAACCACTGGAGGATGGGCAGCAGCGTCCTATTAGTACACGTTGAACGTACTGCGATCCCCAAGCTGCCTGCCAAGTGTGGGGAAGTGGCAACACCCCTCTTTAAGAGGGAGGCCTTTGTTCAACAGTGGACATTTAATGGCTGATGATGATGATGGATTTGAATATGTGCAGGTGCAGATTGAGGGACCCATTTCTACTTCTACTTTTGACATACTCCACGAGGTTTGAAGAACAATTTGAAAACCTTTGAAGTTACACCTATAAGTCGAACCTTTTCTAACCAACCATCGCCTTTTTGGTGCCCTAGGCTTATTCCTAGGCGGCAATCGGGCTAAGTGTTTGAAATAATAAGTAAATCATGTAAACTTCTGTTAATTGCAGCAAGGCTTAGGAGAAGTGTACGTAAACAGAAAGCGGAATCCGCCCGCAGAGAACGGGAAGGATCCCAAAGCAGTGGCAGTCAAGGGCAATGATGAAGAGTAAGCTATTTGTAACATTACTTTGTATTGTACATTATTATTTGTTAATACAAAACTGGAAATCACTTTCACCTATACCTGTAACACCAGGGGCATCACAAATACATTGCCGACCTTTAAACAGTATTAACAGCCGTTTTGAAGCTGCCCTTATGGTACCATCGAGCTGGTCTGATGATGGAGACAGAAGGTGGCCATAGGAGCTCCTAAACGAAACCACGTAACCCCGTAAAGTTTGGGTTCGTTGGATTTGTCTTCCCAAGCACTTTGGTTCTAGATGATTAATTCAATATGGCGGATGCCCCAAGATGGCGGACAAAATGTTCCTATCTACCATCATGATATGGGTATCAAATGAAAGGGTTTGCTGAGAAGAATGCGAAAAAACTTGTTTTTTTTTAAAAGTATTTTTTAAATTAAATAAAAATAAATAAATATTTTTGGGACATTTTTGCGCATACCGCCATCTGACCCCAAACTAAGCAAAGCTTGTGATATGGCTGCCAAAGACTGATATACATACATATATAGTTTTTAAATACACACTTAAATAGATATTAACAACCAGATATAGAACAAACACAAATGTTCATCACACAAATGTTTGTCCTACGTGGGAATCGAACCCACGCCCTCAGAACCAACTGGACCAACGGGCTATCAAAAAATAATAATAATTAAAAAAATATTATTATAATTAAATAATAATTAATAAAGTTTATTTAATTTTGTTTTCCGTTTCTCGCCCGGCCAGGAGTCTGGTGCCGTCCGACATCACAATCTGCTACTACCTGAGCATAGCGTACGCGTCCACCCTCGGCGGCTGCGGGACGCTCGTCGGGACCGCCACCAACTCCGCCTTCAAGGGGATCTTCGACTCGTGAGTACACCATCATGACGATTATAAGCGTTTTAGATCAATAGAAACTAAAGTGTTGCAGTACTCTTTAAATTAGCTGTAATGAAAAAGACATGTTAGTTGACTGTGTGCTTTACAATCTGACGGCACCCGGTTCGATCCTCAGACCTGCACCAATCACTTATTTAGTACTTAAATAAATGATGTACAGTTTCGATGCAATCGGTCAAAAACGGCAAAGGAAAACATCACGAGGAAATCGGTATGTCCAAGAACGTCGGATTGTAAAACTCACACGATAAAAATAAAACAAACTTAATGAAATCGACAACATTAGATAAAAGCTCGAACAAAATTATTACTGGTACTAAATCAACAGGTGCTCGATTAAAAGTATTTGTTTATCAAAAACTTAGTGTTAAACAATTAGTGTTTTATTTGTTTGTGTGCTGGTTCACAAGCCACCTACATAATAAAAGAATTACATGAATATCTGAGTAATCAGTGCGGTGTACATACATTCGATATAAAAAACAAATAAATTAAACCTCTCCTGATGTCGGCTTAGAATGTTCACAAGCTGAGTATTGTGTTCCAGCGAGTTCCCGGAGTACAGCGGCAGCGTGAACTTCTTCTGGTTCATGGCGTACAGCACTCCGCCCATGCTCATCATGCAGCTCCTGGTCTGGGTGGCGCTGCAGGTCACCTTCATGGGCATGTTCAGGTAACCACTAGTCTTTTCAGGTAACCTTTCGGCTTAGTGCACCCCTTCCGCGTAACCTTGCATATTTTAACTATAAAAACTATCTTTCTCAATAATACATTGGTTATTCCATGTCCTCCTAGAGTTATAAAGAAAATGTCCCGACTGTGGTTGCAGGTCGAACAGTGAAGCGGCTCGGAAGGTGAACCTCGCGTCCTCGGGCTCCACCAACACCATGAAGGTGATCAAGGAACAGTACAAGAAACTGGGACCCACTACATTCCACGAGAAGGTTAGTGGTATTCTTAGCTCAGGGTTGCCCAGAGCACGACCTACGCTTCCTATTGGTATTTGTTTTTTTGTTGATAAAGTTTTGATTGAATATTGATGGAGTAGTAATAATGCTGGTACATGACGCGTGCGTGGAATTGTTGCAGGCGTCTGGTCTGCTGTTCATCCTGGCGGTGTTCCTGTACATCTTCCGGCGGCCCGGGTTCATGCCGGGCTGGGCTGACGTGCTCACCACCATGTAACTACCACATTTATATTACACACAAACAACACTCGCCACATTAAAAATAAACCATCCGCTCCACACTTTGTTGACATACTCAATCAGAACCATGCAACTTCCCTAGGGATGTAATAGTAGATTATGCACTAAGGGAATAAAGCAGCGTCTTACGTCGCAGGCGGCATATTGAACCCTGAGCGTAGCGAGGGACTCAAGCTGCCCGAGACGAAGACAGGCTTTATTCCAGAGAAGCAAACTCTACTTTTCACACCTTCTTCACATTCTTTGTAAACGCACCTTTCTTTTTTTATTCTGCTTCTGAATCCTGTGAAAATGCCTGCTGTGAACCAGCGCGCGCCCGATAAAGCAGAATAAGTAACACTGCTTGACCATACTGTTCACACTGAGAGTACATTCGAAACTTTGTTTGTTTGTCCGCACTCAACTACGTAACAGCTGAACGGATTTGAATGCAATTTAGTAGCTATGATACACTGCATTAACACATAGACTATTGTGATCCTGGAAATGTTCTCCGTTCCTGTAGGATAGCGGAAACCGCGGGCACTGCTAGTATACAGGGTTACGCGTTCAAGGTGTACTAAACCGAAAGGGGTTCGTTATACTCATCCATTATGAACAACTTTTACAATTGGACTAACCCTGATATTGCGGGAAAAAAACCAGCAGCTGCAAAAAAAAAGTAATTCACACTCGACAAAGGTATGGAACAGCTGATATTCAATTTTATTTCAAGGTTGATCCCATAGCAAAACTTGTATATAATGATGTATATCAAAACTCTTTCGGCTTAGTACACCCTTTCCGCGAAGCCCTGTATAATAACCAGTAAACCCCGTTTCACACACTTCTACAAGTCGTACTTTCTGCGTAACCCCGTACAATGGAGGTGTAATCTAGTTGGTGTGTGTTGCAGGAAGGTGAAGGACGGCGTGACCTCGATGTTCATCGTGGTGCTCATGTTCATACTGCCCATGTCTGTAGACTTCCTCAAGTTCTTCTCGGCTTCCTCCTCCTGTAAGTAGACGATACACGTTCTGCAAGAGCCTGCAGACATCGCTCGGTGGAGGCACTCTAACACCCCGCTGGCACCTTCGACTTATCTAGCCTATCGGTGTGTCGGCAGCATCATTTGCGAGCCAGTTCCCATTACAGGTTAGGTGGGCTTACCATCTGCAAACACACTGTCACTTAACATCGTGTGAGCTGTGGTCAAACACCCTTAGCCTATATAACATAAAAAGATGACGTTCGGATTTGGTGTTTTTTTCTATCTCTAACTCGCATAGTGTTTATCTTTTGTCTCTCTCAAGAACTATTGAGTCGCAGAGCTTTGAAACCACAAACTGAAATATGTACTCATAGAACATAGCGCCGTAGAAGTCTCGCCCAGGGCGCTGGTAGTACTATAACCGGCACTGAACACTGGACATAGGCCTCCCCTACATTAACTCATAACATAGACTGCGTTGACTAAATGTAGTAAGTTGATGTGATAATTAGTGTGGTAATGGTTTCCAGATGAAGAGCTGTCAGCGATGAAGCCGTCTCCCAGCGTCGTGACGTGGAACATCTTGAAGGAGAAGGTTCCCTGGGGTCTGCTGTTCTTGCTCGGTAAGCATCGGCTTCGACCGATCGATGAACAGAATTTGATCTAGTTTTCTGTTAACTGTTCGATCTTATGCCGGCGTCACACCGCCTGCAAGCTCAACATTTCTTCAAAGAGCGAGTCTTAATGGGTCGGCAACGTATTTGTGATGCCTCTGGTGTTACAAGTATTCATAGAGGACGTTAACTACTTACCATCAGGTAGCCTATCTACTTGTTTGTCACTAATGGCATAAAAAAGCTGTTGTGGTGACGTGGATGACGATGATGCCTCATGCATGAATCGGTTTATTCTAGGCAAGCGTGCTCCAACATAGACTGCATCATCGCTTAACATCAGGCGTGATGGTGGTCAAACGCAAGCCTATTAATTTTAGTTTGATATGTGGGTTCACAATGTCACAGCACGCTCTACAGTTGTTCGTTAAGTTCCTAATTCGGAAACTTGTTGTCTGCAGGTGGAGGGTTCGCGCTGGCTGAAGGCAGCAAGGCGACGGGCCTGTCGACAATGATCGGCTCCTCGCTGGAAGGGCTGGCGGGGCTGGACGAGGTGTGGGTGCTGCTGGTGGTGGTGCTGGTCACGCAGTTCATCACGGAGTTCACCTCCAACGTGGCCATCGCCAACCTGATCCTCCCCGTGCTCGCTAACATGGTAACATTTACTGCACTATTCACTAGTACATGACCAGTAGAGGTCTACTTCTTGCTGACGAGAGTACTTAGCGTCATGGCACAGACAGATCCCCACGAGGATCTCCCGTCGACCTTCAACGTATTTCAGAAAGGGTGTCTACAACCATCTCTCTGGGCTAACAATGCACCGTCATCACCGCTAGTGCTGCAGGTCTCCATAGGCAACGGTTTCTGCTTACCATCAGGCGGATCGCATGCTTGATTACCACTCTTTTTATAAAAAAGCTGAAATATGCCTGTATTAAGTTTCTGCAGAAGTCTGTTAATAGCACATGAATAATCATTAATTCGAGTGTGTATCTGCGTAACAGCTAACAGGTTTGAATGAAATTCGGTGTGGGGGCTAACATACCCTGGATTAACACAGGACTTTTTATCCTGGAAAAAGTCCTGGTTCCTATAGGGTAGTGGGTGAAATCGAACGGCCACTGATATAAGGAACAGTATCTCCCATAGATCGGGCGGCAAGCACTGTCCCACCCCATCACCGCGAGGCATCATCTTCCTGTGTCGTGATGCGCACTGGCCGCGGTGCTACCCTGGTACCTGAGAATGTAACAAGGCAGCACCAGAGTACCGTAGCGCGACAGAAGTGAACCCGCCGTTTCCCCCCGGCAGGCTCGCGTGCTGCACATCGACCCGCGGTACCTGATGGTGCCGGCCACGCTCGCCTGCTCCATGGCCTTCCACATGCCGGTGGGCACGCCGCCCAACGCCATCGTGGCCGGCGTCGCACACATACCCACCGCCAAGATGGTACGTACTATTCTGTTTT
Source organism: Agriopis aurantiaria (assembly GCA_914767915.1). Taxonomy (NCBI): domain Eukaryota; kingdom Metazoa; phylum Arthropoda; class Insecta; order Lepidoptera; family Geometridae; genus Agriopis; species Agriopis aurantiaria. The sequence continues at coordinate 201,333 of OU612002.1, read as the reverse complement.
TGTTACATCTAATTTAAAAAAAAAAAAAAACAATTCTTGTAAGAACTCAAAAGTACAGCAGTATATGTCTCAAAACAAGGTATAGTTGATATTCCGACACTTATTATGCAAACAACAAGACTGTGGAATGTCCTGCCTGAATGGGTGTTCCCCAATAGTTACTATCTAGGCGTCTAAGCCTAAACCTAAATCTAAGTTTAATTGTAGTTTAATTGTCGGGCAGTCAAGAGCATGAAGCTTTACAGCTTTTAGTCTTAGCCTCTGATTGTAATAAGAATAGGACTTTGGTTTCTTTGCACTTGGCTACATTTTTTAAATCTCTAGGGGGTGTGCTGCTGCCCTCCCTGCCTCCCCTTGGTGACACACTTGGCCCTACCCTTGCTGTTGAAGTTATCTTCAACATTTGATTTCAGGCTGTCGGCGGCATCGGGCCCAAAATCATCACGACCCTCATCGTTTGGGGCGCCTACCCCACCTGGGGTAAGCTGATATTCACCCCCATAGAGCACGTCGCTTCCAACGGCACCGCCCACTCGATGCTCAACGACCTAGTCTCCCTGAACTGCAGCGTCACCTACAGCGTCCTGGACTCGCTCAGCCCGTTCAACTGCTCCGTGCCAGCCACCAACCACACTACGGACATAGCTAATATCACGAAAGGACTCTTCTCCTGTGACTACTTCCCGTTCAATGAGAGCTAAAACAGCTTTTAACATTTAGGGAAATGTTAGTAAAAAGTGTGTACGGTGCAAAGGAATTTAGCACTTGTGTGTGACGAGTCATTGTGGTGCGGATGTTAGGACGATACATAATGGTAGAGAAAGGGTAGACTTTGTTGTCTGTAAGTTCATGACTATATAAATGTAATCAAATAAGATAATAATATATGTTTTGGATAATATATAACTTGAATAAATCTGCCGTTTTGTACAGAAATTCAACGTTTTATAACATTTGTAGGAAATGTATACAGATATTTGTAACATTTTTAATTCTTATGTTATCTTCGTATATCTGTACCGCAGTTGTAGCATTTTACAATGCATTTATCTCTGTTGTGTTCCCACAGGTGAAAACAAAATGTCAGAATGTATGGTTTCTAAGTTTATTGGTGTAGGTCAAGGGTCAAGTGCCGGAACAAAAGTAACGGTACCCAAGTAACTATATGAATTTTGCATACTAGGCCACAAATATAATAATGTCCTTATCTATATTTTTATAGAAATATTATTATAATAATGAATAGATATTTTAATATAAATGTATGAATTCTCATTTGTATTGAGAAGTTCCTAAGATAATGTTCATTGTATTATTTTGATCATGAAATGTGATAAAATATTATAATTATTATAGCTTAACGAATGGCTTTACGGTTCCAAAATATATAAGAAAAAGGTTTAAATGTAATTTCCAGTTTAATCGAGAACTAGGCTTTATACATCCTGTGCCTTGAATAATACTAATAAATGCTACATGTGATTTTATATTTCCTAAGGGCCAATTCATACCGAGATCACAGCGCGAATATTACCTATTGCGTAATAAATACAAAAGTTTATAACTCGTGGTGCGTGTTTGTTTCGGTGTGAATAGGCCCTAACTAAAGGTATACATATATTCGGTGTGTGGCTCCGCTGTAGGCAGCATTAAACATAGATAATTCCCCTCACGTGAGAGAGGACCTCTCACCTCGCATCCCACACAGATTCCGCTAACCACAGCGGTACTGAATACCGTAACAAATCGTCTGTTTACGTTAATCCAGTTACTGGATTCAGGCACTTCAGTGATAACCAATTGTATAGCAAAACCTAAGTTATTGTCGGTTCACATTAATCCAGCTAGACTGAATCAAATGTCGTCGACAGTACCATTACAATCATATAATATTTAATTGTAAACTCTAAAGAAACATTGTTTTTTATTTATTTATTAATTAAATAGTAGTTTTGCGTTTGGCCGCCAACTCGCCTGATGTGATTGGTGCTGAATTGAAGAACTGACAGCCAATCCAGTTATTGGACTGGATCTCTTACTGCATTCAGTGTACTGTAAATCAAAACGCTTTGTTCAGATTATTCCACTAGCTATCGAGTACAGAATTAGGTGGCTTGAATGGATCGCTACTAAAATAATGGAACTGGCCATTACAATATTTACAATTATAGAAGCTAAACAATGTTTTTGGTGATGATGTTGGTGGGTTTTTGGTGTACGGCTTACTAAATAATTGTGTTGTTTCAAGTAACTGGATCAAAGTAAATGGACTTAATTTTATTGTACTTATGCTTTTTAAATGTACAACCAATGCCTTGAAAATGCATTTTAACACGTAATTCTACTACGTATAGTAATGTAATGTAAACTTATAGGAAAAATTATATTCCTATCAATAACTCATGAACAATAATAAAAATTTGTTTTTGATATATATTTATTGAACGAATATTTAATTGTAGTAAAAATTTAAGTTACATTATTTGTCAGCTAAATGAGTGAATCGGAATGATGTATAACGCACACTATCATAGCCCCCGTCTGAATGTATCAATATGTGTGTGTGCGAATGAACCGTGAGATCGCAAGCGGGGGTGAAGGTGATTCCGATAGGTATTTTAAATTTTAATATTTACACTCTAATGTAAAAATACTCGATAATCTGGTATGAAATGATCTATCAACTTGGTTGGAACAAGTCACGTGTGAAGGCGAAACAAAATACTTTAATTAATCGATTGTTTCTGCATCAGGGTTAGTATTTGCGACATGATATAAAGCATTTTTTTTTATAAATTTCGTATTAGTTGCATTTATAATAGAATCCATGTCAAATAAAATAGATGTTTCTGGGCTGCGTACTACGCATTTGATGCCCGACAACTTAGGATAAATAATTATTTTCTTTCGGTAATTCGTTGATAACTTTTTTTTAAGTTTCTCGATTTTGTTATGTTGGTGTTTGACTAAACATTGTACAAATGTAAAAGAAGGCTTCACCCGCCTTGGGACGTCGTTCGATATTGGACGACGATAAACGAACGCAGCCCAGAATAACCATAAATATTTTTCATTACTGGCAGGCTTGGTGTTTGACAACAGCTCACCTGGTGTTAGATCGAAGATTAATCTACCATGTGTACTGTAGTTTGTGGTGGTTTATTTTTTGTCGCAAATATAAAGGTGTGTCCGCTCCGCTAGCTGGCGTCGTGTGGAGGTGCCATAATGCTCAGTTAGTAAATATGTAAGTGGAGGAGGAATGTGTTTGTTGTTTTTAGAAAAATAAATATGTTGTAAATTTTAAGTAACTGTTTTTTAATGTGACGTTAGGTTTCTTACTGATTACACTCTTAACCAAGCTATGGATTGTTTGGGATTAAATGTATCCGTAGAGATATTCAGATGCCATTATGTATGTAGCAAAGCTACTCCCTAAAAATTAAGGGCACTGGGGTAAGAAGCTGTACCTGGCTACATGGGTTGGCGAGCTGCATGGGCTAATGGCTACATAAGCTAACGTTTACATAATAATATGCTAACTGGCTCAATGAGCTAATGTCTGCATGGGCTAATGGCTATATGGGCTAACGTCTACATAGGCTAACTGGCTTCATGAGCTAACGTCTACACTACATAGACTAAGTAGGTACATGAGCTAATGGCTACATGAGTTAATGTGTACACAGACCATATGGGTTAGCGGTTAATTTAACTCTACGGGAGGTGCGAGCATAGATATCTGAGCCAGCTACGATACAGAAAAAATGCAGTTTTTTGCTACACCTGCTGTATATTAAACAAGTTAGTGTGGGACCACTCTGGACGCGTGTATGGATCGCTCCAGACGGCCGCGGCCCAGGCCGCCGCCGTGAACCAGGCCACCGTCACCGACGCGACTGACACTCCCGCTTTCATCTGGTCACATAAATAGAAGAAAATTTCACGCAACAACGAACCGACGTGATTTTATGCTTAGAGATAGTTGGAGGGCCGCGGTGAATGATGGTACTTTATATATATAATCAATGGTTCGTGTGGAAATGTCTACGAAGGTGAAACCGCGTGGGCAAACGAATAATTATCTGATACGTGCGCATGGTGCCCCCCCACCTGGTGCGATCTGTATATGAAGAGTCACCATTGCATTTCTGAATAAAACTGAACAGTTAGAATAATATAATTTCCCTCATTGCCGAAGTGTACAAATAAGGTAGCGATGATGATTCAGAAGATATAGAAGACACCGCACAGTAGAAGACATTTACAGTTCAAATCATCTGGGACAGGGAAAAATATAATCTTGGAACCTACATGCCACGAGCATGCCACATACAGATACCTATACACATTAAACTTATAACATCCCTCTGTTTGCATCGGGGATTAAAAAAAGATGAGTTGGTCTGATCGTGCCCGTTATTTCAGCAAAGTTCAGCTCCGAGAGGCGGTTATGGGAAAACTAAAGAAAATAAGTATGACCATATAATGGTATACGTACCCTCAGATTATCTAAAGTATCTGAGTACGTACCATCTTACAAGGCGGTATGTGAACGTAGGCAGCGACCATGGCGTTAACGGGTGAGCCGGTCACCAGGTGGAATGACAGTGAACAGGATAGAGTCGCGGCCATCATGAGATAGTGGGGGTTGATACTGCAGCGTACGCCCTGCAAACAAATTCAAACTACCCTCAAAAACATACGTGACGAGTTATCCACAAAGATCTTGTATACCTATATTATATATGTTTATCTATGCCTATATATACCCTAAAGCTGTGCCCTAAAGGGATCGTTATCTTATTATACTACTCTTTGCCGTTATCCATACCATAACCATGAAAGTATTTATCAAAGAAAAAAAATTATACTAAATCTTTGGTATTTAGCTACATAAGTTGGTGGCACTGGTAGCCACAGATTGTATATCTGTGTTGGTGGCACTGTAAGTCTATTTAAGTGCTGCCATTGTGAAATTCTGCTTTCTACCATTATTTAGTTTTTTGTTTTATAAGTTTTCATTATTATTAAGTTAACAAGTTATAGTAATAATAACTTACCAGTCTAGCAATATGCGGGAGGATACTATACGCAACACACGAGCTGGGTGCGAACTCAGTTAGGCACTTTGTGAATATGATGATAAGAAGGATCAGAGCGGCTGAAGGCCAGCTCGCGCACAGAAATAGGAACTGCTCGAACTCCTCTGTCATCTTGGAGTCACGCAGGGCATCAAAGAGAGCAGCGCTGCCGCCTGAGAATAGAAAAAATATTAGTGTTAGACCATTCTACTTCTTCAGTTCTTCGTTGCTGAAAAGTCACCCAACTGGTTACTTTCTGGACAATCAGTCGTGTTCGTTAGTACCGATAAGTGGCATGAAATAGTTTTTTTATCCTTTTTTCGATACTGCAACCTAATATGGAAAATAGTATTTTTTACATTGAATTTGCCACACTTAAGGAATTACTATTTATATTTTAAAGACAATTCAAAAATTTGACATCTGGCAGGATTCGAACCTGCGCCATCCAGGTTTATGTTCCGAGCGCTCTAACCACTAAGCTACGGTTGCTTTCCTGTCAACCACTAAAAAGAAAATAGCGCACATTTTTATACATTATTCCAATTAAATCGGTAAAACGTGTTCCACGTTGACAAATAATTATTAGTTGAGTAAGTAAGTGCTTCCTTAATTACATAACAGAGAAAAATTAATGCTACAGCTTACCAATAATGAAGAGCACACTCCAGTTGAAATTGTGTTTTACTGCTTGCCAATTAAGGCATGCTTTACTTGGAGAAGGCCAAGGTGCTCTGTTTCCATCTAAAATTATTGAAAAAAATATTTTTGTTCATGTAGGATACTGGCACGGGGTGATGAATGAAATTAGAATAAATTGTTATTGTTTACCAGATCGCTTTTTGAAGAACTCCAAGAATTTAAGATCTCTTGGAATGATGAACAGTAAGACTGCGCACAACATGCATGGAGACGATACTCTAAAATGGCTAAATTGGATTATACAATTATTATCAATAAAATTAAGATAGTAGTTTCATTGTAATGTATCTGTTTTTCTTATTTATGTGGTCTTTGTATTATTTTATAGCGATGAAAAGAATACTGACGGTGTGACACTGGTCCTCTAGAGAGACGGCCCCTTGTATGTGATGCGAATAGTGTCGATACTCTGGCGCTGACATACATCTTCCTGAGACACAAAGTAGGGCTGGTGCAGACGGGGCAGTACACACGGCGTAAGTATGCTGACCTCAGCAGTGGTTACATATTTGAGCCGTTTGGGGTCGATATATTGGACCCTTGGGGACTATCAACACGCCTCATTTTCAAAAAACTTTTAGAGCGCCTCTGATGCGTGACCAAAATGTTGGCATTTTTCTGGATCGCAAGTGTCGCAACGCAACGCATAAACATTGCCATTCAGCTAGCCATGCCAGCTGGCAACTGTTAGTGGGCTTAAGCGTTTGGATTGTCTCTAGATCGTCAACGGTCAATGGGCAGTCCAATTGGTCTTGTAAAATAAAATTAGTTTAGGTATTTAGTGTTAGTTAACTTAGTATTTAGTTTACTTAATAATAACATTAATGTCAGAATTATCGGGCAGTACAACTGAATATGTTGTAGAACCATAATTTATTCTGTACCTCAACAAATAAGGATGTGTTATCTAATTTTGTCTCTACTTACTTGTGAAACCAGCCAAGACTTTTCTGATCAATATATGCATAACTTATTGTTGCTTGCATCAAGGCAGTAAATATGATAATGGTTAATATGATCTGCAGAAATAACAGTAGGTAACATGAGCAGATGCGGTTAATAAGAAATTCAGGTTTATTTTTATAACTTACACCTTCATGAAATTTCATTTTCCTCATTTGGCGAAACTGTTCTGCTAATAAAGTATTGATATAAAGGGCTTCTTCCTCTGTCATTCCTATGTCTAATGAAATATCTGTTTGAGTGCTGAAATATAACCTCTGTTATCAATTTTAGAGGTAAAAAGCTAGTTATGCGTAGGTCCATGGGTCTTTGGGTCCTTCCTGTCACGAAGCGTCTAGTCATCATTTCGTTAGCTAATCGTATCTATAGGTAGTACCTACTCTCTCGCAAGTTTTTACTAAACATTCAAGGATAGATAAATTTTAAAATATCGTACATTAATTTATTATTACTAGTATAGTTATTCAATTTTGCTTTTATAAGTTTATAGTTATAAGTTAAGGATCATGTTGTTCGGAAATAAAAACATTTTAGGTTTAATTTTGATTTGATAATCATAATTATTATTTAGCTAAACATGCTATAAACTTACCGACCCATTCCCATGAAATATAAGTTCATCCAAAAGTACAAGATGGTCTCAAGCACTAGAACGCCTGGAAGGTTGAGCAGCATAAAATGTGGAAATTCAATCTTTGGCCCTGCTGGAAATAACCTTGAAAAAGAAAGAAGCAGAGACGTAAACGATGAAGAAGAAGAGGCTAGATAGTTGCCAAGCAAGTTGACTTATTTTTGATCAATTAGGTACTTCTAGTTCGTTATAAAATTTGTGTACAAGAGTTATAACTATAATTTTATACGAGGAAAAAAATACGTCAAAAGTATTATGTTGCACGTCATAAAATATACGTTTCAAGCACAGATCTACTACCTATATCTGTGGTTTCAAGTGATTATCCGTTCAATAAAGCTTACGTTTCACAATATACTTTAAGTATTTGATTGGTTTGACTGCCAATTATAGTTGCCATGGAACCTGAAATAGCGAAATATTATTAGCGATCAATCACGTCGCAACTCACTTTAAGATTGAATTATTATTGATATAGGTAATTACTGGTTTTTAAGAAGTATTGTATATTGTTAACCATCAGATTTCAATTTTGATGTACCTGCCTAGGCATAGATAATAATATTAACTGTGTAGGAACAAATTTATTAATGAAAAAGCAAAAGAAAACAAGGAAAGTTGTACTGTAGAAAGGATTCTGGAATAAAAATTACTTTTTGATAATTTGAAGGACTAACCTATCGAAGAAGAATACGCTATACCAAGGAAATAAAATATGGTGAAATCTGAAGGTCGCGATTTACTGAAACATAAGATTCATAATGTTACTGTTAATTATTAGACCTTCTAAAATCAAGTTAGTTTTGTAACTGTTTAATCCAATCCATGTTACCTTTCTCCATGTCTGACTGACTTTCGTTTTGCTTTCCCAATTATCTGATATACTTCCAATATTCCCATCTGCAGATTAAATTCACCAATTTACCGTTTACCAACAATTGTTTTTTGACCGAGCAAAGAGAAGTCTGCGTCTCAGATTCTACCAGAACCAGAAGAAAGTCGGCGTCTATAATTATGTAGGTATGTTTGCATATTTGTTAAATTGGTAAACGATTTGTTGATCCGATTGTCATGAAATGGTAGGCAAGCAGTTCATGCAAATACAATATTTTACTGTTCGGGGTAGACTATTCGTTTTTTATTTTTCATTGATGAGTATTTATGGGGTAATCTTTCCACAGCTTGTAGTTACTAGCTACTACCTAACACAATACGAAAATACCTTAGATGGGTCTAAATTCTGAAGTAAGTCGCAATTTATAGGATTTTGGTAACCTTAGGATTATGGTTTATTGTGATCTATGAGATTTTATTTTTAGTAGGTACGGAACTGCACTTCAGTAGATATAATAATACTCACCTTTTCTAGTTCAATGAGTATAGACTTGACGAGAGGCATCATCAGTCCACACGCTATGGTGCCAGAAATCCACATCGATAGAAACATGGTCATGAAGAATAGAATAAAACTTAACCTGTAAAACAATAATCATCAATTTAAATTCAAAATATAAATTTACTAAGGACCACATAAATCCAGAGTATAACTACGTAGTACGTACACACAAGACTTAAAAAAAACTGACTAGCAAAAATACTAAGCGCTTCAACAAAATTATTCGTATTATTGGAGCTTGCCTAAGTAAATAAACATTTTGTGGGACCACGTCGATATCTTCCTCTACATAATAAATAAAGAATCACGTAAGCTAGTGTACCTACATACATCTAAAAAAAATTGAAGTGAGTTGGGAACCTCCATCCTGAAGTTGGTTAAAATAAGAGAATTAATTTAGAAAAATTATATTGATTTCAGTTAATATTTATATGAAACTAACTGCATCTCTAGGTAGGTCCAACTTCAAGAAAGAGGTCAATCGGCGAATCCAACTCGGCTGGGCAGCGTTCGGTAAACTTCGCAACGTCTTCTCGTCCAAAATACCTCAGTGCCTTAAGACAAAAGTCTTCGACCAGTGTGTGTTACCAGTGATGACATACGGCACTGAAACGTGGTCTCTCACTATGGGCCTCATAAGCAAGCTCAAAGTCGCACAACGAGCTATGGAGAGGGCTATGCTCGGGGTTTCTCTACGAGATCGAATCCGAAATGAGGAGATCCGTAGACGAACGAAAGTCACCGATATAGCCCACCGGATTAGTAAGTTGAAATGGCAGTGGGCAGGACACATATCACGCAGAACAGATGGCCGATGGGGCCGAAAGGTTCTGGAATGGAGACCACGGACTGGTAAGCGCAGCGTAGGACGTCCACCCCACAAGATGGACAGATGACCTAAAAGAGATCGCAGGGAAACGCTGGATGCAGGCCGCTTCCAACCGGCCCTTTTGGAAACCGATGGGGAGGCCTATGTCCAGCAATGGACGTCTTATGGCTGGAATGATGATGATGATGATGATGATGAGCTGCATCCCGCGGATTTAACTGCGTGGATTACTCCTTAATTATATCATCAGCTATTTGCCAGTGAAGTCCCGTCAAATCGGTCCAGCCATTTTGCAGCCCATAGGGAACATACATACATGTACATACTTACACACATAACATAACATCACATCGCCTTTTATAGGTATGTATATAATAAGTAGAAGAAGATTTATGGAAAGCCGAGAGAGTATGTATATTGTATTTCATAGTTTAGATTACCTCAGAAATAATAATTACCGGTAATGAGAACACCCCAAAATTAGCAGTGATTTTAGTGCCATCCTTCTAGGCAAATGACTTTGTTCTATGGCAACTATGATTAACATTATGCCAATGCAGTCCAATACTTCATTTCTCACGTATAACTGTAAGTATTTGACAAATTATATGTACTAGTATTTTGCGTAACTACTAGATTTTACAAGGGAACTTTGTGCAATTTGTGTGAGGGAGATATTTACCTAATCATTGACCAGACGCACACACACATACCAAAATGTAATTCAAAATATGTAATTGGAGGACTTTATTGATTGCTTCTATGCTTCTAGTCAGGTAGAGTTTTTACACGTTGTTGTTTGTACAGGTAGTAGTAGGTACGTTGTATTTTATTTAAACTTGTAACGAAAACGGTTTAGTATCTAAGGTTTTAAGCTACCAAGTTTACAAGCTAATACAAAAGAGGATAGGAATAATATCATATCCAAGAGGTTTCAACAAGGTGTACTTACTTCACTGATAAATCCACTATTTCCCATAATAGAAGACACAGCAATAGGGATCAAAGCTACAACACTAGGATGCATTGCATCTGTTACCCAATACGTAGCAGTCACGAGAAAAGCGTAAAAACATTTGTAAGCCTGGAAAAAATTAAAATTGTTTCCTTTTTTAAAGATAATTAATTAACTTATTATTAGATACGTAAAATATGGATACAGCAATGACCAGAAACAATTTTTCATCTTACTATCTGCAAAAAATGCAGCGTTCTAACCGAATAGAACGGTGTTTGTATCTACTGAGTAATTTTATACTTCTATGAATTGGTAAAACTTACATCATTACGTCCAACAAATGCGATCGGTAATAAGAACAGTGGTGTTAGCAATATAACTAGAATCCTCCAATATAATTTTGCAAATATCACATAGCGGTCACGCCTCGTAACGATTACCAAGTTCGTCTCTCTGGAATAAAAGTACCTATGTTATAATTTTATAACTCATTATGTATTAAGAACCTATATTTCGACAAGCTTACGACGAGTCTGAATCGGGCGTTGCTGCATCAGGCATATTACAGTTAAGTTTTTTTTTTATTCAACACAATAATGACATTGAATAATATCTCTCTATTTAGTGAAGTCCACGATGCTTGAAATCATATTTTTGTAATTTATAAATATGTAGAGTAGTTTTTAGATTCTCGGTGAATTGAAATCTAGATGGTCCAGCTTATTTTTATTTAGTGTCCCACCTCCTCCCGGGCGAGCGTCAAATTCAAATACGATCACGAACACATTAGTGAATAATAATCCACTCATTATAAGTATGAGATCGTTGAATCCACTATTATCATGTATTCTTCACGTTGGCGCCATAATCTCATATTTAATTAGTTTCTAATATTTTTGCGTGCAAGTCTAGTAATCTACCACAATAGTAGATTTTGAGTCATTACGGTATCATTGAAATTATCGGCAAAATTTCATTTGACATAATTTTTCAGTTGTCAAAAATTGTTATTGAGGTTGGGTGTATGTGGATTGCCAAAAATAATTATAATCGTAAATATTTACGACTAAAAGACAATTAAAAGCATAAACAATGCCCGTGGAATTAGAGTTCGATTATATCGAGGCAACAACTTCTATGGACAAATTTTCCCAAGTTGATATCAATGAATTGCGCTCATGGACAGAGAAATTGGATAAGTCTAAATATGTGCCAAAAGATTTAACAGATAAACAATTACTTCTATTCTACAATGCGTGCTACGGGGAGCTGGATAAGACGAAGACCTGCTTAGAAAAGTATTACTCGTGTAGAAAGAACGGTCCAGAGTTCTTCGAGAATCGCGTCCTGACCACAGAAGAGATGAAGAAGACAGTGGAAGTGCTGTAAGTAAATGATTAACTCGTAAATTAATATTTGCAAAGTTGTTTTTTTTTAACACTTGACAGTTACTTATTGATCAAATAAGTTGATACTCAACAAAACCAAGGCTAATTGCTGTTTACCTATTTATCGTAGCACCATGCATAAATTTAAGCTGCAAGTTTCCTCCTCTGCTAGGGCTGCCATCACCTAAATTGCCAACAGGTCAACAATTTAAAAAGTCCTGGGGCCTTACGGCTTCCTGTTTAGATGAAGTGAAAAAGTTGCCCGACCGCAAACTGTATCTCAGCGCTTTAAGATTCATGTTCGCCTGATTTTCCGCACTGCGCTGTTTCAGCGCAACCCTTGAAAGTATAAAAAATATATGATATGTTAGTTAATTAATTATTGGTGGGAGGAACGCAGAGAGCGGCACTGCGTTCATATTGGTAATTTGGTACCCAAGGCTTATAATAAACTACTGGAATAGAAAAGGAACAAAACTGCCAATGCGAGCATGATGGGAGTGAAGAGTCCAGGTTTAACCACGGACACTTCTTGAGAACCCCTCTGGGATAGCCTCCCAAACTAATACAAAACTGGTGCAGCCCAGACAAATGACAGCCCTAACTTCTGGTTATGTTTTGTAGATACTGACCTATTTAAATGAAGGTTGCTTGCCTTCGGAGAGAATACTCATTTTATTTTATGTGAGTGCAGTATTTTATCTTTTGAGTCTTATTATTATTGATTATTTTGTTTTTTTATCTTGTACTCAAATAATAATATCAGCGTTCCAACCATACATGTAGTTTCTAGTACTGGAAACTAATAATCGGATCTTTTGTCTCATAGACCCCAGGCTTGCGTTAACCGGCAGTCTGCGGGTGGAAACCGTAAGACCTAAGAACCTAAGCTCCAGGGTGGAAGTGTTAAAGGCATAAAGCCGCGCTTAGTGAAAGTGCAGCACACCTCGCGCATAAGCCACCCACCCACGCCAATGTTGCCCCTTCGGCGCCAATATAAGGCAGCCTTTATGGGGCCCATTTAGTGTGTGGCAAGCCCTAAATGTATTTTGACAGGAGACAGGATAAGGCAAGTGCGAGCCATCCCAGCTCTGGAAATACCGGAGCGTAGCCCTGAGCTGCTGGCAGTTGGCACACACATTCCAGTAAAAGATAACACCCTACCCATGTTATTGCAAAACAGTATGCCAACAATGCTATAAGCAATATAATAATAAGCAATTAATCTATGTTGGTCCAACTTTTTTATATCTCTAATAGGTGCATATTATATCTAATAAGCCATGGTAGCCTATTTGGAAGACCGCTAGACTTGAAAGCGTGAGGTCGGTTCAAACCCCGGGCCCGTACCAATGAGCTCTTTGGAGCTTATGTACGGATTTTCATACCACTGGGTTTTCAGTGAAGGAAAACTTTGTGAGGAAACCTGCATACGTACGGAGAAGGAATTCAATGGCGTATGTGAATCCACCAACCGGCACTGGGCCAGCGTGGTGGATATGGCCCAATCACCCATTCAGGGGTAGGCTAAAAGTCCAGCATAGTTAAAAGGCTGATTATGATGATATCTAATAACATTGTAAAAAGTCTAATACTGGTACATTTTAATTATCAACATTTGAAAATTGTAAGTTATCTGCGCGTAGTATTTAGTATGGACGTCATATTGTGATATAAGTTGGTACCTGCAATAATATTTTTTTACTTGATTGAGAAAATATATTTCATTTAGACATGCTCCTTTCTGGCCACACCGACTAAATATATTTCATTTAGACATGCTCCTTTCTGGCCACACCGACTAAATATATTTCATTTAGACATGCTCCTTTCTGGCCACACCGACTAAATATATTTCATTTAGACATGCTCCTTTCTGGCCACACTGACTAAATATATTTCATTTAGACATGCTCCTTTCTGGCCACACCGACTAAATATATTTCATTTAGACATGCTCCTTTCTGGCCACACCGACTAAATATATTTCATTTAGACATGCTCCTTTCTGGCCACACTGACTAAATATATTTCATTTAGACATGCTCCTTTCTGGCCACACCGACTAAATATATTATGACTATGACTATAAATAATACAATAATTATGCAAGACAAGAACTAGACCTTGTCTTTATGCTTACTTTTTACTAACTGGGCAAGTTTTTCTAGGCTTTTAGTGACCTTAGCAATACCTAATGATTCAGTATTTTTTCTACCTTTAATCACTACTTCAGCATTTTAAAATAATATCGTTATGAATGCTTGTATGTCTGAGATCCTAAAAAAGTAAAGATTTTGTTGATGTTAAGTTAATACATATTTGTTTTCTAGCTATTCCCCAATAAATAATTTTGTTATTCAAATTCAAGTTTAAATTCAAATACATACTTAATATAAATTTGTTTGTCAAATATTTCGTTATTTAAAAAATATTTAGTTGTTTTGTGTTTGTGTTATATAATAAACAATAAATAAACTTGTTTTTATGTAGAGGAAGTTCTCGAGATGATCCCACAAAATGTTTATTAAGTTTAGCTGAGTAGTTTAATATGAATAATATCAAAGATTATTATACTAGATAATATTGTCTGAGCGCTTTGCAAAATAATATTAATGGTCATATCAAGTTTTTTGTTATTGGTGTCATCATATTTATGATCATGGTTAATTGCCGGCTCATTAATATAATATAACCTTCAAGTTCTTCTGTGAATATGTAATATTGTTTAACTACGTATGTAAAGTTGTCGCGTTTGGTAGATCAGGTATTACAGTAAAATTACTACCTGTTAATATGTAATATAATATGTATGTAAGTACGGTTTGCCGAACTCATACAATAGCTACAGTACGCGCCAAATTTTATGGTAATTTTCAATATAGTCATAAAGACGACCACGACCCATATAGGATATTATATTATTATAGTTAATCATTGTAAACAAGCATGACCTTTTACCAAGCCATGATTAACAATATAATCATAGGTTAAACAATTTCAAGCCCTTAGATATTCGTTTGGCTCTAGACGTTCTAAATATTGTTGGTATGAAACGTTACGTAGCCCGTTACGTAGGTTTCGTACGCGACCGGAGCTGTTTATTTAGCCAGTGTCAAGGACCTATAAAAAATGTGAAGTGGTCAATTAAATATATCTTCAAATAAAGCGACGTAAGTCACGGTCATGCCGACACAAGATAATTATTTACAAATTGTAAACGTCAATTCAGACCGTTTTTTTTTATATACTTCCATTACTCGGATACTACCTAACTTGTGAACCGATTTACGTGTTTTTAGGGTTCTGTAACTCAAACGGAAAAAAACGGAACCCTTATAGGATCACTTCGTTGTCCGTCTGTCTGTCCGTCAGTCAAGACCCTTTTTCTCAAGAACGCGTAAAGGTATCAAGTTGAAATTTATACAATATACGATATACGGTACAATATACAATATACGGTTTCTTTCGGCTGTAAAAAAATTAAAGTTGTAAGTCAACGCAATCAAAAGATATGGACGTTTATGTCGAATATTTTGCGATTTCACAGAGGAATCAAAACCTATAGAGTACTTCCCGTTGACCTAGAATCATGAAATTTAGCAAAAGGCAAGGTCTTATAGCACATATATAGGAATAAATCGGAAAGTTACAAATTTGAAGTTATATCATTTAAAAATAATTATTTTGCTATTACAAACTTACATTTTGTAGTTGGAATGTATCGAAGAACCTTATAGTCAACTACAAAGTTAAGTTTGTCTTTCAATATTTCAACTTCAGTTAGTTTTTTTTTGGACTCGCTCTCGGAAGGTTCCTTCCAACGGAACCCTCAGAGCACGAGTCATACTCGACTAAATATTTACCAAAACAATTGTAAAATGCAAACGTGACGTCGATGTCAACGTAGGTGTGCTATTATGTCTTATATGTGATATAGGTACCAGCTAAATGTACAATGTACAATAACGTATTAGACTCCGAGTGAATCCAGCCCAAATTGCTTTCATTCTACAAAATTGGTTCTATCCCGGTACGGTTAATTTCATTTTGGTCACGTACCTGCGGGACCCTCCGCTCCGCCGGGTTCAATCATTAAATATTCCTCTCAAAATTTAAATACCAAAATAGATATGTTTGGTTTTCATCATCATCAACAATTTTCCTCTCACTGTTCAGTACAGGTTTCCTCTCCGACACACCATCTGGTCCGGTGGTAGTCCCGTCCACTGCTTTCCTGCTGCCTTCGTAATGTCGTCCGACCAGCGGGCCGGTGGTCTGCCCGGCGCGCGGCGCGGCATTGTCTGATGGTCGTTTCTGTTGGAATTGGGAAGCCAATGAAAGACATATTTGACGATTTAAAATGCTACTCATTTATTTATCGTCATTAGCAGGAGCGGTGTGTGTGTGTGTGCTCTCTACTGAGGCGCGGAATCAACGAGACTGAAAATCTCATCTAAGCCTTCTAAACCAAATCTATACAAACAATAAGGGCACTGTTTAGTTTAATGTAAATAATATGTACGAAAGAGAAAGAACTAATTATCTACAGGTTGGAGTGAAACAGATTGATTTTTGTAACACTATTCCAACAGTTTCTCGTTTCGCCACCACTAGGTTTGGTCCACTGTCCGTCTTGTCTGAAGAGTCCCGCTGTCTCCCGCTCCTCTCCACTCCACATCAAAGCTATCAAAGTTGCTAATATCAATTTGAATATCACATCAGTACAACATGTAGAATATTTCTGTTTCTTAACACTGGTAAGGCGATCAAGATAATTGTGTTCTTGGTCAGATCGAAAAGTTGGCTGAGAACTACGAGTATACGTAATGCCGGAAGGTAATGGCCGAGGCTTGCACAGGACCGGAGAGAGAGGCGTCAGCGAGCGGAGCCCTACGAATGCAGATACATTCGTAGGCCGCCTCTCTCTCCGCTAGATAGCGGTGGAGATATCTAGCGGTGGAGACGAGCCGCGGTTACTGGAAAGGGCCCTGATCACGCACGTAACGCGCCGAGTTAAGTAAACCTCGTAAAATTTGGACTCTATTCCCTAGGAACAAAGACCAATTTTTAGAGGTAAACTTAACACGGCGCGTTACGTGCGTGTTTGAAGTTACAGAATCAGGGCCAATGTTGATTCCTGTGTTGACACGCGGGCCAAATTGTATTTTATGCATTCAGTTAAAAACTTGACGAGCAAATCGAGTAATTTTTTATATAAAGTATGTGTAATTTTTTTAATGGTTGACAGACTGCGTTTGTCCACAGCTCATGTGATTTCTGGTGTGGTCGTAGATACTGGTATGTGAACTGGCTCTCAATTGATGGTGCCGGAACACATCGTTTGATGCTTTGTCGACAGATTTTCAACTTGGTAGCTAGCTAGTCAAAGTGCCACCACCATGGTATAGTTTCCTCACGAGATTTGCTTTCCTTTGTGTTGTTTTTGAATTTATTTCAGTTCTGCGCCCTGCGGTTGCGTTTGAGCAGAACCGCTGCTGACGTGACCCGCGTCACGTGGTCAGGTCCTGCAAGGCGACGGCTTCAAGTATTTAGTGGTTTGTCCATGAGATGCCAGTGTCGGTGTCCGGTGGAATACTTGTTACTCTACCTATAATCATCATCAGCCAGAAGACGTCCACTGCTAAACATAGGCCTTTAACCTCCACACTGAACGACAGCCTGCTATCCGCATCCACTGGATGCCCGCGACTCTCACGATTTCGCCGGTCCATCTAGTGGGAGGCCTACCTACGCTGCGTCTTGCGGTTCGTAGTCTCCACTCCAGAACCTTTCTCCCCATTCGGTTATCGGTTCTTCGAGCGATGTGGCCTGCCCATTGCCACTTCAACTTGCATATTTTAACAGTCTAACCTAACCTATAATAGGTAGAGTAATATACTTATGTAGGTACTACATAAGTATGCTGTGACGTGACGTCGCTCCGCCGCGGCCCGCGGACGGCTCACCCTTGATCTTTCTGTTTTACATAATAGTTATGTGAGTGGAAGTAATGTATTTTGTTTGTTGATAATTGTTATATGATAACTACTGATCTGATTTCGATAGTAAAAATATCGAACTAACTGAAAGTATACGACATACTTTCAGATTAGATCGATATTTTTTTCAAATAAAAAAAATATTAAATTTTCCAAATCGGCTTAGATGCCATATTTTTTTCCAGTTGTTTTGATTTAAAAACCAATTTACTGGACCGATTTTGATGAAATTTGTATGGGACCAGTCTAAAAATTTATCCTTTCAAATAAATAAAAAAGTATAGAATTTCTTAAATCGGTTAACGGAGACGAATTGAGAACCCTTTTATTTCTCCTTTTTTCTCCGTCCTTTTTAGAAGTCGGTTAAAAAGTAGTGATCTGCCAAGTTCTGCGCGCCCCCTCCGTAGCATCCACCCCGCGCACGCTCCACTGCACTGCCAGGTTACTGGAAGGCGCACAGTTGGAGCTCGGCAGATCCGTGCCCGGCGCAGGGCAGCGTCCTTTCTACTTCCACTCGTTTCATCCGAACCTGCGAGCTACAAACATCGTCGTCGATGATGGAATCGCGTCTCATCTCACTCCGTAGGCATTCACGCATCGAGATGTATCTCGAATCTCGACACATTCACGTCACGTCTACGTACAGACGAATCAGCAGTGCAAGTACCGTTCTTTTATCGATCGTCAAATTGACAGATGAGGTCGTCAAATTCGATAATATGCAATTTTTTTAGTACTCGCTGTGATCGATTCTATGGCATTTTAGCGAATTTGACGGTCGATAAAGAACGGTACTTGCACTGCAGTATTACGAGTATATGAGACTAGCTGCAGGCCGCGGTTTCACTGCTACGAGTTAGCGGAATAGGACCGTTATTCATAAAGGCCACTATACATGGAGGAGCCTAAACTGAACAAGAAAGTATGCGCCAGTTTCTCTTGATACGTGCATATAGACTGAACAAGTTCGAATTGCTGCGACCAGGGACCAGGCCAGGGCTTGCAGTGACTCCGGCGCGGGTGCGGTATGCGCCACTACACGGTAAAGGTTTATTTTCAGATCGGATGAAAACGAAGGTAACATCTCATGCGCGCTGGCCTTCAACTGTACATTTCTGCCACGAAGGTCGTTCGCTTAGTCTCGCCCGCCACAGCGAATTATAAGTAAACTAATATATAAACTTTCGCTACAGGAGCGACCAGCTTTCAGGTCTTTTGTTATGTTGATATAAATGAATCTTCCAGCTTGAGTAACACGAGCGAAGATAAAAAGACTGCCGAGATCTTAGATTTTAGAAATCTATGACTTTATGTAGGTATGTAGTCTACACTACTGTTAATAGGTTAGCAAAGTTAAGACCATGTATATTTGTATAAGATCTTTCCGGATTATTAATTTATTTAAATTATTATTAAATACTATTTATTATCGTTTACGAATCGCACTGCAAATTGAATTTTCCTTTTTATTGCTAGTTGACATTGGTGTTATGAATACAATATTTGTAATCTGGATATACTGAAATAATTCTGAAAATTTTACATTGATAAAAAGTCACAGTATTATGCCTGTGTAACATGCTGTTTTGTTCACAAGGCGGGCGAAGTCGCGGGCAACAACTTCATTAACTGATATCATTGTAATAGTAGGTACTATGTATGCATAATGTTCATTTATAAATGCTATTAAAATATACAACCACCTACCTGTGGAAATTAAAATCTAAGTGGTAACCAATTTAAGCGCAGCCTTCAAGATTGGTAACATTCTAAAACTTAGTAAGTATAGTCTGCGAGAATAGTTTGATGCGGATGAACACACTTGTTAGTAGCATTATAGTACTATTATTAATAGTTATCGTTTTATTAGTTATATTTATGTATTTATTATTGTCTCCCTGAAACTGTAATATAGGACTAGGTATACATTAAGAAATATTGTAATAAATATTGTATCGTGATGGACAAAACTGTTGATACTTTGACTAACTTACTTATCATCCATGTACACAGTTTATACAATAAAATTCGAAATTCAATCAATTCGAATTATATCATCTATCGATTTCTTAATAAGTCAAATATTACTTAATAATGCTGCGAGGTCAAAATACCATCCATATTAGAGCTCCCAGTTTGTGTTCACATTCAGTTCAGAAATTGGAGGCCTAGAAAAAATGTAACGAACGGAGCTCTGTGGACTTGCAGAGATGTATCCCGACATAACATTTTTATGGTTTATTCAAAAAGAAAACTACTAGACAAACTTTATTTTTTAGTCAATTTACAAAAAGGTCAATGAGCTTTAAAGTAGAACGCCTTGAGCTCAACGAAGAAGGGCAGCGAAAAAAAAAACCCACTATATTTCTTGAGCGCCCTCCTGCAATTCAATTCAATTAAAAATGTATTCACTCTGTAGACACATTGCATGTTCTTAGAGCCGTCAGCTTTTACAATAAATACGTATAATTATTTTGTAGGCGAATGTTATCATCACAATGGTCCATAATATAAATTAGCAGATGCTATTTCCGACAAAAATATATTTAAGAATAAAAAATGTTAATGTTAATGTTTTAATGTTAGTTATTAATAATTTTTGTGTATGTTAATTGACTTCTACAATGCTAGATAATATTACTAAATGTTTAATCTTGACGATGCTATTGCAGATCTTAATTTTAATACTTTATTCTCTAGAACATGTTATATTATTTCAATGTTACATAAATTATTTATGTAATCTACCCACATTTACATAAATTACATATTTCTGTCGGAAATAGCATCTGCTAATTTATAGTAGCTCTAGTCCATTAAATGTTTTTTTATATAATCCAATGTCATTTTTAGTACTATTTTTAATAACGTCAGGGGTTTTGTTATAAAATTCAATTCCTAAGCAGTAAAAACTATTTGATATTTTCTCAATCGCCAATCGCCAACAAGCAATGGGTGCACACCTACAGCGACTTATATTACCAAGGAATCATGTGATTAAACAACATTTACGTTTACTCATAAATATTTATAGATATTATCCAAGTATCTAACTTTAACTTAACATATTAACAGTCATAAAAGCTGCTTCTATACGGCATTATGAAATCAATTCATATTTATTTAGCATAATCACCATATAAACTAAATTAGCTCGACGTAAACTACATACGGAACCCTAAAAAGGGCTAGGATTCTAATATTGTAACCTCGAGAATTGAATGGCTTGTTCCTTAGAGACATTGTTTCGGGTTAGTTTCAAAGAGGAGAAGCATGAAGCTAACAAGCTATACAGTGGTAAGTACCCTGGAACCTTTGACACATAATCTAAGCCTGGAACTAGGAATGTAGCAAAGTAAGTGTAAACGAAACGAGCGAGTTCTCACGGCCTCGGCCTGAAACCAGTTCGCATCTCTAATAGTTGCCGTGAAGGACGTTCCTGTGCTCCATGTTACCTACCTACTTACCTTTATTTCTTGTAATGTCCTTACTGTGGTTCCAATCAAATGTTGTTATATTGTATTGTGAATAAATTAGCACAAGGGCAAATTATGAATAATCATAAAATTTTAATCATTTAAGTATCAAAACAACGAATAATTAATATTTACAATGACGTATCGCGCTGCCAGGTGCCTACCTCGCCAGGTCGGACTCCGCTGAGCATCCAACCAAACGAGCTCGACGACGTTGCACGTTGTAGCGCGGAGTCCAGCAGACCCGGGAGGTGCCCCGGTACCGCCAATCTGAGAAATGTCCCTTCTGCCGTTCCACAAAGCCAACCATAGGCACATCACTTTCTAGTCTTGCTGGCGCTGCACCAAACTGTGACGCTAAGTAGGGCAGGCGCTGATGACAGGGGGTTATGGCTACCGATGCGAATAAATAAGTCTCCAGGGAGTTGACCGTTGAGTAGAGAACGCAACATATGATCGCTAGTAGTTTCGCCTGCAGACCTAACATATATATGACAATGGCACCTAATCCTGATGACTGAACTGGTCTCATTGTTCCAGAGAGTTCTCGTTCCTGCCGGGCAAGTCCGTGGAGGGGTACGACATCCTGTTCCATCGGCTGCACGACACGGAGCCCTCCAAGTACAGTCTCGAGAACGGAGTCAAGCTCATGTTCATGGCTCTAGGTGAGTACAGCCGCACTGCACCACACTCTACGAGCGAGGGGCGGCGGCGACAGCGGCCCGTGACGGGGGCGGCGGCCGCGACGCTCCTATATGCTACCACTGAATGCGCTATACGCACTCATTTGTAGGACCCGACGATCTGTGCTTCAAAGATCGGTGTATGGAATTTGTATGGAACCATTTTCAACAACAGACAGCGGACGGTAAGTATCTCCTGCCCCTTCAACCTTGGTGGATGTACGTTTGCCGTGCTTGTTTACATAGTATGGTAGCGACAAGCTTGCGGAACCTTGGTGGATGTACGTTTGCCGTGCTTGTTTACATAGTATGGTAGCGACAAGCTTGCG
Source organism: Agriopis aurantiaria (assembly GCA_914767915.1). Taxonomy (NCBI): domain Eukaryota; kingdom Metazoa; phylum Arthropoda; class Insecta; order Lepidoptera; family Geometridae; genus Agriopis; species Agriopis aurantiaria. The sequence continues at coordinate 178,895 of OU612002.1, read as the reverse complement.
GAACCTTGGTGGATGTACGTTTGCCGTGCTTGTTTACATAGTATGGTAGCGACAAGCTTGCGGAACCTTGGTGGATGTACGTTTGCCGTGCTTGTTTACATAGTATGGTAGCGACAAGCTTGCGGAACCTTGGTGGATGTACGTTTGCCGTGCTTGTTTACATAGTATGGTAGCGACAAGCTTGCGGAACCTTGGTGGATGTACGTTTGCCGTGCTTGTTTACATAGTATGGTAGCGACAAGCTTGCGGAACCTTGGTGGATGTACGTTTGCCGTGCTTGTTTACATAGTATGGTAGCGACAAGCTTGCGGAAGATAAATGTTAAAGATATTTTTACGTAAATTTCGTTTACTAGTATGATTTTTTCCGAGTCGTTTTTACTAGTGGAACTGTTTGCAAGTTCTTTGTCAAATAACATAATCTTGAAATATGTAAGAAATGTGATAAACAATAGTAATTGACCGGAGCGTTCTGAGTATCCTTGAGCCGAAATTCATTATTTTTTTAAGCAAGTAGTTCATTTCAATAAAACTTTCAAATATGGGTAAAATGCTGTGAACTGAGATCTCTTTATTTCTTTTCGACCTCTCGACCGATTTTGCCCATATTCAAAGCTATTAGATTAGAATGTTTCACCAGTCCGGCAAGATCTCCGCGTGTGTCGCGGAAGTAAAGTTTGAGTTTGACATCTCGAAGTGACTCGATAATAGTTGAGTTATATAACCTGGAGGCCGGAGGCGGGCGGCTTTTCCACTGTTCTTCAAAAGTATAACATACCTACGTTGTATAGCAAATTTGTCCGTACCTAGGTCACTGCACTACGTTCAATGCATTTGTTGTCATTTCAATACACAAGGAAGGAAGTACGTGCTATTGAAAGTTGCACACACTCGCTTACTTGTGGAAGTTGCTTCACATAATATAGGTATAATATATTATTATGTATAATTTAGCTGATTCGTATATTATCTGATCTTGTTTCGAGATAGTTTTGTGTCGTATTATAAATAGATTTAATCTCTGCCAAAACTAAAATAAAATTACTATGTATTATTACATATTATTCTGTGGTCCGATGCGTTTTAAGGGCGGGTCTCACGCGAACTTTATAACTGAAGAACAGTCGTAGGTTCACGTGTTATTGTTCTGGAGACAGTATCGTGAGCTGAAGCTTTACCATCAGGCGACTCATATTTTTTTAGTAATAGGCGTTGACCGCCACCTTGTCTCATGTAAAGCGATGATGCGGTCTACGATGGAGCACGCCTAGAAGAAGCCGATTCCTTCGTGATTCATTACATATGAAATAGAAAGGGTCACGTGGTTCCCGCGATACACATTTTGTCTGCAATGCAGTATGTTGTAGCACTTCGCGCGGCTGTGTGGCAGGTGGGTGGACTGGACGCGCACTACCTGCGCTGCGCGTGCGTGCACGCAATTCATACTAACTTACTCATATGTGGAAATTTGTCACGGCTCTATAAGTAGTTAGTATGTATATTTTTTTTGGAGACATACTTTATGTCGGCCTTTGCGATGCACTCAATCTCCTTGTGAGATTTCAACAAGATCGGTTCAGCCGTATACAGGTAGCAGGCTGACAGCATTGTCCGCCGGCAGGAGCATACAAGTTACTCTTGCCTATGACTTGTTGGGATTTTTCCCCACCGAGCCACTCTCAGTGTAACAGTGGGATACGTTGGGTGGGACAACTTTTTAGAAAAGAGTTTTATCGTGTAAGTAAATAAAATAAATGATGTGCAGCTTCGATTCGATGCCATCGCTCAACAACGGCGCAGGGAAACATCGTGAGGAAACCGGTGTGTCCAAGAACCTCAAAAGTTTAAAGACATAATATGACATTCACCAACATGCACTGGGCCCGCATAGTGGAGGGCCTTTGCTTCAGTCGGTGCTTGGGCCTCCGCCCGTGGCCTTGGGAATTGACATTTTGCTGAAAATGAAGGCATATATTTTTCAAATACCACCGCCGCCGCCCCGCCCGCGGCCCGCGGCCCGCGGCCCGCGGCCCGGGGAGCATTCGCGCTTATTTATTTACGACTCTACGTAACTGGTTCTGTTTGTCTTTGATTTATACGACTTATAAGCTACCTAACCTACCTAACAATAACCTAGCTACCTAGCCTATGTACATATCTACCTAAAAATAATAATAATATTGACTATAATATAATACATTATTTTAAAAAACACGCGCAGTTCAATTATGTGATTTACAGCTAATTTACTTTCTTAGTGATGGAATAGGTCCTTTGGTTTAAATTTAAATGGGACCACTCTTGAGATATAGTCTATTCAATAAAAATTAAAATAAAACCGTCCTCACACTCGGCGGAGATCGCGTAACATACACACAAAAATGATCAGTCGAATTGAGAAACTTTTTTTTAAGTCAGCTGAAAAGACTTATTTATTACTGTTGTTTTTAATTAAATAATTGTGGCCGATTAAGGAGTTTTTAGTTACTTAAATGATTGCTGTTTTTATCTAGCTTGCCTGGTCCGATAGCTCGGTCAGTTTTGTCAACTGAAGCCTTCAAAACTGACTATAATTGCGTCGATTGGATTGGATTGGATGTTGTACCACACCAAAAAGTAGTTTTAATATTATCAATCTAACACACACTACACTAACCTGACTGGTCTAAAAATATCTGTTAAATTAAGGTTAAAATCTAAACCTGCTCGGTATTTTCAAGTTTACTGAATCTTCATCTCATGAGAAATATTTTTCGCAACAAAAAGTGAAACGCCGCGCTAACCTATCATCGCGTAGATTTGCGAAACATGTAAATATTTGGCAACAAAAGTTGAAACTTTGTCACAATCAAAGCTTTCTATTTAACTTTGTGCTCGTAATGCTTTGGAAAGTTGTTGTTAGACAAAGCAGTGAAGAGTTGACGATGATAACTGTTATTATGGACTCGTCACCAGCGACTGTCGCAAGGTCGCCTGCTTTCATATGACGAGCGCTGAGAACGGCGCAGCGAATAATGAACTCTTCTAAGTTGCGCGATACATAACGCGAATGTGTCCTAAGGACACGTATCAAAGGAAATGCAAACGTAGAGCAGTCGTGCGACACACTTGCTCGAGTCGGTTATTTCAATGTCTGTTTAACTATTATATTGTCTTTTAATGTATTATTTTTACAGTTCAGAGAAATATCAATTGAGTAAGTATATAAGGCAAACTTGTAAAATCTGAATAGAAACCGTCAGGCGCAGCTAGTGTATCTCGTAGTATATAATCTGAATAGAAACCGCCAGGCGCAGCTAGTGTATCTCGTAGTATATAATATTAAAATAATGGCTCGCAAAGTAGATACCCTTCAATTATAATTTATTGACAAAAACAATGAGTTACGACCAGTGGTTATGTCAGGTTCTGCCATTGAACTAATGACCATCAGAAGCACCTCTTGTAAAAAACGTACAAGTTAAGGCGGTCTTACAGACAAAAAAGGCTTCACAGAAAAATTTTCTAGGACAATATATTCATTTTAAAGCAGTAAAAAAAATATGTGGTAATCTTGATCATATTTCTGAGTGTACCATTAGTTCCAAAACACGTTTCCGATAAATTTTCTCGATAGAAAAAAATCATGAAATAACCTCTAACCTTGAAATTTACCTAAACGCATACAATGTTATCTCGACTATTGATGAACAAATCTTTACAAAATTTACAAGAATGATGTTAAATATTGTAGCAAATAACATCATTAATTTTAATTATTGATTAAAATTCAATTTTTCTATCTATTAATTAATTTAATCATAAATTGGCTCGAACGTGTCGAACGAAACGTCGTGCCGCCGCGGCGTCTTTTCACTTCTCTCTTATTTTTACGCGATGTGACAGAGACCGCTGAGGCGCGCTGCTAGACGGACGTGTGTCGCTTTGTTCCGCTAACCGCTCCAAAATATAATCTCAACTTTATGACACAAAAACACCTTGACGTAAGTTGTAAAGTAAGTACCTACCTTATCTGCAATGTTTTCTTGCATTATAAGTACTAAAAAGGCAGGCGAATGAAAATTACATTTTGTAACGATTTGTTTGTATTTATTAGTTTACGAAGGATAATTTCACCACAATCGTCATAGTCCAGTTGGCCGAATGGTTTGACCCAATGGATAAGTTCTCTGCGACTCTGTGTGTAAGCTCCGGGTTCAAATCTCATAGTCACCAATAATTTTTATTTTTGTAATTTTTCTTATGTTTTTAAAATAATTCGTCATGTTCGTGCGTGCTTGCGTGGGTGTGTGTGTGTTTGTGTTTGTATGCATGTGTGTAATATTCTTTACTCGAAAATGGTAGGGCCGTTATTGACGGGATTTTCACTGTCAGATAGCTGATGCTATGAGGAGAAAAAAAAATGGTATCTTTTTATCATCATCATCATCACCATTTTTTCATTACTTCGCAGGTGAACCCGCAGAGCACAGTTAGTCTACTTTTTTAGGGTCCCGTACCTTCGTTGTCCGTCTGTCTGTCCGTCTGTCAATACCCTTTTTCTCAAGAACGCGTAAAGGTATCAAGTTGAAATTTATACTAAATACTTGGGCCTACGGTTTCTTTCGGCTGTAAAAAATAAAAGTTGTAAGTCAAAGCAATCAAAAGATATGACCGTTTATGTCGTATATTTTGCGATTTCACAAGGGAATCTAAACCTATAGGGTACTTCCCGTTGACCTAGAATCATGAAATTTGGCAAGAGGCAAGGTCTCATAGCACATATATAGGAATAAATCCGAAAGTTTGAAGTTTAAAATTTGAAGTTATATCATTTAAAAATAATTATTTTGCTATTACAAACTTACATTTTGTAGTTGGAATGTATGGAATAACCTTATTGTCAACTACAAACTTAAGTTTGTCTTTCAATATTTTAACTTCAGTTAGTTTTTCTTTTTGGTCTCGCGCTTTGAGGGTTCCGTCTAACGGAACCCTCAGAGCACGAGTCCTACTCGTACTTGTCCGGTTTTTTTATGTGGCATAGGTGGCAAACAAGCAGACGGGCTACCTGATGGTAAGCAGTCATCGTCACCTATGGATACTTGTAACACCAGAAGCATCACAAATATGTTGCCGACCCTTTAGGACTCTATTACGATACTATAAAGGTTAGAAAGTTCTATACAACTTGGAATGGACAGACAGACAGACGGATGGACAGAAGGAACTTATATGGGTTCCTTGTAGTTCTACGGAACCCTAAAAAGGTGTTACATTCTTCTTTGAACGTTCAGGGATTCATTACATAGTGATACGGTTTCGGTGTAGTTGCATTCCGGACCTAGTCTTCACGGTTTGCGCGGGGGAGGAGGGTGGAGTGACATCAGTCGAGAGGCATAATAATTACTTCCAAGCACAGATCTACTACCTATATATCTGTGCTTCCAAGTATCGGTGGTCGATGTACCACAAAAAAAGAGTCTCGAGCATTTGCAGAGGTCACACAAAGTGGACAGTCAGCGACGTTATCATACAAAATAGCTTTCCGTCCAGTTTAATTAGACATTCCAGTTGATACCTTGAGAAGTACGTAATTTACGCGTAAAATTTACAAGTTGGTCTCACCCTTACTTCCTTTGGTCAGGCTTCAAGTAAGTACTTAGTACTAAACAGGCAGGCGAATGAAAATTACATTTTGTGACGATTTCTTTGTACATTTATATTATTTTATAGATTAAGAAGCATAATTTCACCGCTTGCGTCATAGTTCAATTAGAAGAGTGGTTGACGCAATGGATTAGTTCCTGTGACTCAGTAGGCTCCGGGTTCAATTCTCACATTTTCCATCTTTTTGTTATTTTTATAATGTTTTTGAAATATTTCGTCGTGTGCGTATGTCTGTAATGTTCTTTATAGACTCGAAAACTGCAGGACCGATTTTGATGGGATTTTCACTGTAGCTGATGTTGAAAAAAATTCGAGCAACTTTTCATCATCATCATCATCACAATTTTTTCATTACTACGCAGGTGAATGCGCGGGGTGCAGTTAGTCTACTATAATGGTTAGGAAGTCCTAAACAACTTGGGATGGACAGACAGACAGACGGATGGGCAGAACGAACTTATATGGGTTCCTTGTAATTCTACGGAACCCTAAAAAGGTGTTACAGTCTTCTTTGAGTATATCTTTCTTCTATATACATATAAAAAGCGATGTATGTATGTTCCCTATGAAGGCTGATGATGATGATGATATTACGTATAAACTCCAAAATGGCTGAACTGATTTTTATGGGATTTTCACTCTCAGATAGCTGATGTTATAACGAGAGGAAAAAATGCTGCTTTTCATCATCATCGTCATCATCAGCACCAATTTTTAGTTTAGTTTAGTTTGAGCTAGTTTGGTAAGTCGTGATGTTACTTTCTCCAGAAACGGATTAACTGACCTGATCGAGGACTTCGGAGTCTGCTACGGAACTGCTAGACGGATAGAGCTAGAAGTGTCGAGTTTGGGCTCGTTTTATTAGTCGTGATGAGAGCTTCTTCCACGAATATTTTGACTGACCTGATCGAGGATTTCGGAGCCAGCTAGTGGAACTGCTAGACGGATAGAGCTAGAAGTGTCGAGTTTGGGCTTGTTTCATTAGTCGTGATGAGATCTTCTTCCAGAAATATTTTGACTGACCTGATCGAGGACTTCGGAGACTGCTACTGGAACTGCTAGACGGAAAGAGATAGGAGCGTCGAGTTTGGGATCGTTTCATTAGTTGTGATGAGATCTTCTTCCAGGAATATTTTGACTGACCTGATCGAGGATTTCGGAGCCTGCTAGTGGAACTGCTAGACGGATAGAGCTAGAAGTGTCGAGTTTGGGCTTGTTTCATTAGTCGTGATGAGATCTTCTTCCAGAAATATTTTGACTGACCTGATCGAGGATTTCGGAGCCAGCTAGTGGAACTGCTAGACGGATAGAGCTAGAAGTGTCGAGTTTGGGCTTGTTTCATTAGTCGTGATGAGATCTTCTTCCAGAAATATTTTGACTGACCTGATCGAAGACTTCGGAGACTGCTACTGGAACTGCTAGACGGAAAGAGCTAGAAGTGTCGAGTTTGGGCTCGTTTCATTAGTTGTGATGAGATCTTCTTCTAGGAATATTTTGACTGACCTGATCGAGGACTTCGGAGACTGCTACTGGAACTGCTAGACGGAAAGAGCTAGAAGTGTCGAGTTTGGGCTCGTTTAATTAGTTGTGATGAGATCTTCTTCTAGGAATATTTTGACTGACCTGATCGAGGACTTCGGAGACTGCTACTGGAACTGCTAGACGGAAAGAGCTAGAAGTGTCGAGTTTGGGCTCGTTTAATTAGTTGTGATGAGATCTTCTTCTAGGAATATTTTGACTGACCTGATCGAGGACTTCGGAGACTGCTACTGGAACTGCTAGACGGATAGAGCAAGAAGTGTCAAGTTTGGGCTTGTTTCATTAGTCGTGATGAGATCTTCTTCCAGAAATATTTTGACTGACCTGATCAAGAATTTTGGAGACTGCTAGTGAAACTGCTAGACGGATAGGGCTAGAAGTGTCGAGTTTGGGCTCATTTCATTAGTCGTGAAAAGATCTTCTTCCAGGAATATTTTGACTGACCTGATAGAGGATTTTGAAGACTGCTAGTGGATCTGCTAGACGGATAGAGCTAGAAGTGTCGAGTTTGCGCTTGTTTCATTAGTCGTGATGAGGTTTTCTTCCAGGAATATTTTGACTGACCTGATCGAGGATTTCGGAGCCTGCTAGTGGAACTGCTAGATGGAAAGAGATAGGAGCGTGGAGTTTGGGATCGTTTCATTAGTTGTGATGAGATCTTCTTCCAGGAATATTTTGACTGACCTGATCGAGGAGCCCAAACTCGACACTTCTAGCTCTATCCGTCTAGCAGTTCTAGTAGCAGTCTCCGAAGTCCTCGATCAGGTCAGTCAAAATATTCCTAGAAGAAGATCTCATCACAACTAATGAAACGAGCCCAAACTCGACACTTCTAGCTCTTTCCGTCTAGCAGTTCCAGTAGCAGTCTCCGAAGTCCTCGATCAGGTCAGTCAAAATATTTCTGAAAGAAGATCTCATCACAACTAATGAAACGATCCCAAACTCGACACTTCTATCTCTTTCCGTCTAGCAGTTCTAGTAGCAGTCTCCGAAATCCTCTATCAGGTCAGTCAAAATATTCCTGGAAGAAGATCTTATCACGACTAATGAAATGAGCCCAAACTCGACAGTTCTAGCCCTATCCATCTAGCAGTTCCGCTAGCAGTCTCCAAAATCCTCGATCAGGTCAGTCAAAATATTTCTGGAAGAAGATCTCATCACGACTAATGAAACGAGCCCAAACTCGACCATTCTATCTCTATCCGTCTAGCAGTTCCAGTAGCAGTCTCTGAAGTTCTCGATCAGGTCAGTCAAAATATTCCTAGAAGAAGATATCATCACGACTAATGAAACGAGCCCAAACTCGACCATTCTATCTCTATTCGTCTAGCAGTTCCAGTAGCAGTCTCTGAAGTCCTCGATCAGGTCAGTCAAAATATTCCTGGAAGAAGACCTCATCACGACTAATGAAACGAGCCCAAACTCGACCATTCTATCTCTATCCGTCTAGCAGTTCCAGTAGCAGTCTCTGAAGTTCTCGATCAGGTCAGTCAAAATATTCCTGGATGAAGATCTCATCACGACTAATGAAACGAGCCCAAACTCGACCATTCTATCTCTATCCGTCTAGCAGTTCCAGTAGCAGTCTTCCAAATTCTCGATCAGGTCAGTCAAAATATTCCTGGAAAGAAGATCTCATCACGACTAATGAAACGAGCCCAAACTCGACACTTCTAGGTCTTTCCGTCTAGCAGTTCCAGTAGCAGTCTTCGAAATCCTCGATCAGGTCAGTCAAAATATTCCTAGAAGAAGATCTCATCATGACTAATGAAACGAGCCCAAACTCGACACTTCTAGCTCTTTCCGTCTAGCAGTTCCAGTAGTAGTCTCCGAAATCCTCGATCAGGTCAGTCAAAACATTCCTTGACTAACACTTCTCACTAAGACAAAAAAAACGAGCCCAACCTTGACTTATCTCGCTTTCCCTATTTAGCAGTTTTAGCAGTCTCCGAACTCTACCATCAAGTTAGTAGAATTATACCAGGAGTAAGTCTATAAACTATAATATAATAGGTAAAATATTTGGTGCAAAAAAGACACATAAAATATTGAAACGTACGACGAAAGTAAATTTTAATAATTAAAACTAGCAAGTTGTTTTGATTGTATTATGGTTTGTTTGTTCTCCGTCGTCCCGTCGCTGTGTGCGTCTGGGCCGTGCGCGTGTAGTAGTACGACTTTTATACCTACGCATTATGCAAAGGGAGGGTCCCTTTGCATAATGCGTAATGTTATGATAAAAAATTGAGTCCAAAAATATCTACATAGTACTAGATTTGAACCGGGCATTCGTGGTTTACCAGCGCGGTGCCAGACCACTAGGCCAACAGAGCTTTGCTGTGGACCGACGAAATTACATGTCTTTAGCTGTGTATAGGTGAAGGTCGTCACGTTTCTGCGAGATTCACGCGGTGCGCCCCGCTGTAGTCGGCCGCCACTGCCTCTGCTTCACCCCCTCAAAAACATAAAAGTCAGCTAGTCACGGCGCCTTAAATCCAGTTAGATCAGTATGTTAATCAGAATATCAAACATATCAAGAATATTAACGTTTTAATGAAAGTGTCAACGTGTTTATGAGTTCTTTACCAGTTATATGGAAGGTTCCATAATATTTTTATTGGTTTGGAAATGTTCCTATTATGTGGTTTTACAAATAAAGATGCTGGTAACTTTCGAATCGTTGATCCATGCCAAATTAAATTAATTCTGTATATATTAGGTATATCGTCAAGGGCGTTTCTCGACTCGAACGAACTATCATTTATAGTAATTATTCTGTATTCTAAAGAGAAAAAACCGGACAAGTACGAATAGGACTCGAGCTCTGAGGGTTCCGTTGGGAGGAACCGTCAGAGCGCGAGTCCAAAAAAAAAACTAACTGAAGTTAAAATATTGAAAGACAAACTTAACTTTGTAGTTGAAAATAAGGTTCTTCCATACATAACAACTACAAAATGTAAGTTTGTATATTTTTCATATGATATAACTTCGAATTAACAACTTTCAGATTTATTCCTTTACTTATATGTGCTATGAGACCTTGCCTCTTGCCAAAATTAATGATTCTAGGTCAACGGAAAGTACCCGATAGGTTTTGATTTTCCTGTGAAATCGCAAAATATGCGACATAAACGTTCATATCTTTTGATTGCGTTGACTTACAACTTTTATTTTTCTACAGCCGAAAGAAACCGTAGACCCCCGAGTATTTAGTATAAATTTCAACTTGATACCTTTACGCGTTCTTGAGAAAATTATCTTGACAGACGGACAACGAAGTGATCCTATAAGGGTTCCGTTTTTCTTTTTGAGGTACGGAACCCTAAAAATAACAGGCTTAGTTGGCAAATATAATTATATCTCCTGAAGACGCCTGAAGACTCCAACTCGGATGGGCAGCGTTCGGGAGATTGCGTGACATCTTCTCGTCCAAGATACTACAGTGCCTCAAGACGAGGGTCTTTGACCAGTGTGTGTTGCCAGTGATGACATATGGTACTGAGACGGGGTCCTTAACTATTGGCCTTTTGGAAAATCTCTGAGTTACACAGCGGGCAATGGAGAGAGCTATGCTCGGAGTTTCTTTGAGCGATAGAATCCGAAACGTGGATATTCACCAAAGAACCAGAGTCACCGACATATACATTAAAATTCCTTAATTTAAATACACATTTCAATTTTGTTTTCGGTGTTCGGCTCTATTTATGGTCGTTTTAAAAACAAAAATGGTCATGTAGCTTACCTATATCTAGTTTATCTATGCCTATATGATGAAAAATCAGACAAATAAAGTTTTTTTTAATCTATAACGCTGACGAGCTTGCTTACGAGTAAGTCTTGCTCACTTCGTTTCTGAAGCAAAACATCTAAAAATTATTATTGTACCGAGCTATTTTTCGAATTTATCAATCAAGAGATTCACGTCACTCAAACTGATCGTGCCAATAATTATGCGAATTCTAACGATTACACATCCTTTGACGTAGGTCACGCACGAGCATTATTATTATGTGACCGGCTATGCCTGCGCTACACAGGCAGACAGTACGTGAGATACAACCTGCCTGCGCTACACAGGCAGACAGTACGTGAGATACAACCTGCCTGCGCTACACAGGCAGAGACAGTACGTGAGATACAACCTGCCTGCGCTACACAGGCAGACAGTACGTGAGATACAACCTGCCTGCGCTACACAGGCAGAGACAGTACGTGAGATACAACCTGCCTGCGCTACACAGGCAGACAGTACGTGAGATACAACCTGCCTGCGCTACACAGGCAGAGACAGTACGTGAGATACAACCTTATCTAACATTGAGCCCGAGCTACGGTTCACATTAAATCGTCAGGCAGTATACGTTCACTGCTGAACAACCTCCCTCTTAGAAATGGGTGTTCTCAGAATCCCCATGCTTGGCAGGCGGCTTGGGGATCGCATTACGTTCACCGTGTACTAATAGGACGCTGCTGCCCATCCGCCTATCCTCCGGTGGTTCTGGTCGCAGTTTTAGGACATACCCAGGTCACGCCACTGGGAGTTGCGTTGCGGTTAACGCCTGAAGAAACCTGACTGACTGACACACTAATTTTGGGGATGCAAATATACTACTCCTGATATTTTTAAATTCCCCCCATTTTTTAGTCTCTACTTTCAGGAATCAGATTCTACTAGCTAAATGCCCGTAAGTTTGCACGCGTCGCCAATAGATTTAATTTTCAAAAAAAAAAAAAAAAAATTTTTTTTAAATTTTTTTAATACTTTGTTAGTGCTCTCCTATAAGGAACACCTCACTTGTGCGAAATGTCATGTTTCTAGAGCCAGTGGTTAAGCCTGTGCGTCAGTAAATGAAGTAATTTAAGATTTTAATGAAGTGGATTGTAATGTGCTCTGTATTGTAATCTAGATAAGCAAAATATCTGCACCGTTACACCACATAAAAGTATTATATTCTGTGCAAATGATGTGGTTGCTGGTTAGACAGCGTCACGTGACCGTGTGACGTGCTTGTATCATTTACATTTGGAATACAGTATCGCGATTTGCTGAAGATTCGTGATTGTGTGTTGACTTAATCAGCACGTATTAAGATAAATGTCATCAATTAGACCTGTTTAGCAGATAGTGTATGTTTTTCAAGACATAAAAAACAATAATCAAAACTCAATAAGTTTATTGCAACATATTATGTATGCATACATACCTTAAATGGCATGTTTTTGTACATCTTAAATTAACATGACATGTACCTACATTACTATGACCCTGTTAGGGTATGGAAACAGAAAGAACGGAGCGGTCTATTTGTACATCGTCGAAGTTATTGAAAATTACGTCCAAGGTGTAGTAACATTTGAAGAAGTTTTTGCACATTAGTGAAGCTGTTTTCTTTTTCTGTCTTTTATTTGGTAGTTTGTTGAATACTGTTACGGCCACAGATGTAGGGCCAGAACTATGAATTATTAGATTAGATTTCGGTTCAATAAGGTTACGTCTATCGCGACACCGCGACAGACTACATCTGCAAACAAGGCAACAACCTGCGAATGAAATTCTAAAATTGTCATACATACGGTATAAAAACTTCTGCAATAATATTATTCGTAAGGTCAAAGCAGACTACGATAATACTCAATTAGCTGATAATCATAAAAACCCCAAAAAACTCTGGTAATCTATAAAAAATATCTGTGATATTCCCGGCCCCAGAAACAACTCTCAAGTGCTTCTTCAAAAACAAAACAGCCCACAAGAGTCTGTTAACGCCTGCAACCAGCACTTTGTCAACAAAGGTTCTGCCTTAGCCTCAGAAATACTAAAAAGGATGGACACAACGGAAAAAGACCTTTGCCAAAATTTAAAACTTGAAAACAGCTGTTCGAATTCTCTTTTCCTTAGTCCTACTGATCTTCACGAAGTAGATAGTCTCATTAAAAATCTTAAGCCGGACAGCGCTCCAGGGATAGATTCTTTTAATTCTGTCCTTTTAAAAAACATTAAAAATTCCATACTTGTACCAATGGTCCACATCTGTAACTTGAGTATGTCTACAGGCACATTTCCAGAGTACTGGAAATTAGCGGTTGTATCTCCTATACATAAAAGCGGCGACAAAGATTGCATTGAGAACTATCGACCGATTTCACTATTGTGCATTCTCTCGAAAATATTAGAGAAAATAGTAAACAAACGGCTAGTAGACTTTCTCGAAAAACATAAATTATTAGCAGACTGTCAGTTCGGCTTCAGGCGCGGGAAATCCACAGAAGATGCAGTTCAACTACTGACTCAGACTGTTTCAGCTCACTTGGATAAAGGATCAAGGAGCCTGGGGGTCTTTCTTGACCTGGCGCGAGCGTTCGACACCGTTTCAATCCCCATTTTACTTAAAAAACTTGAATGCCTCGGAATTCGGGGTAACGCTCATGATTGGTTTTCTAGCTACCTCAGCAACAGACGGCAGCGAGTGAAAATTGGGGATTGGTTCAGCGAGGAGCTCGATGTAATTTTTGGGGTCCCCCAAGGTGGGACATTATCACCAACACTTTTTACGATTTATATGGATGACCTGCTGAAAATAAAGATCCCAAACGCTGATCTGATTTGTTATGCTGATGATACTGTGGCTGTCTTTAGCGGAAGAGATTGGCAAAGTGCAGTGGCAGCTGCTGAAACCGGAATGTCCAAGATAGCTAGGTGGCTCAACTCAAATCTTCTAACTCTTAACGTTACCAAAACCAATTTTGTGGGTTTCCATATAACGCGTGCCACAGAACCTAAATTCACACGTGTAAAAATCTATTCTAATTCCTGCGGTGCACACAATACCTCCTCTATCAGCACTGACGTGTGCTTCTGTGGTGATATTGATAGAGTGCCGTGTACGAAATATCTGGGCGTCCAAGTGGACCAGAAGTTATCCTTCGAGCAGCACATCTCTTTTCTTTCTAAACGTGTTCGGAAAATTATCCATATTATGAAGAAACTGAGACCTGCTGCTAGCGCAGAGGTAATGATTCTGGTGTACACTGCATTGTGCCAATCTCTGCTGCAATACTGTATCAGCGTGTGGGGCGGAGCTGCTAAGACCTACATGACTGGTGTGGAGAGGGCCCAACGGGCAGTTATAAAAGTCATGCTAGGGAAACCTCGTTTATACCCTACTGAGCTACTATACCAGGAGGCAAAACTACATACAGTCAGGCAACTTTTTATCATACGTGCAATTGATAAAGCACATATTTTTGGCGCAACACCTTCTAAAAGAAGCACTCGCCTGAAACTGGGTCCTCTCCCGGCAACCAGGACAGTGTTCGCGCGCCGCCTTCCTCCATTCATACATAGGTTTACATACAACTCAGTGCTTAAATTTCAAGACCTGAGAGAAGTCACCCACAGAAAAGCCAGATCCAAGGTGAAAGATTGGCTACTCAACCTCAGTTACGAGAAAACTGAAGCCCTAGTAAGAGTCTATGATCTTGGCTAATGGGTCAAGTTTGCACAAACATACTATTCTAATTCAGCACGCACAGTCACCTACTCACCCCCCCCCCCCCACACACACACACACACACACACACCCTACTCACCTACACTCACTCATACCAGGCGGTCGTAAATAAATATTTATAAAATCAATGTTAGGTATTTAATTTAGTTTAATTTTTGTTTGTATGTAATGGATTTCTTATTATTATTATTTTTCTTTTAATTATAGGCATGTACTTTAGCTTTATTTATTTGTACCTACAGTTTAATTTAATTTTAATTAATATTTTATATTGTGAATCCCACTTGTAAGCGCGTGCGACATGTCAGAACAGGAATTGCTTGCTCATCGGACCCCAAGACACAGGCTGAGCCGAGTTTGGGACCCACAGACAATCCTCTGCAGTGCTAAATTTATTGCCTAATAAATGATTTTGATTTTGATTTGATTTTGATTTTGATCTTGTGATCTGATTTTATACGCGGCTTGCCGATTGGGTATTTTTTTAAACAATGTTTATCAAGATCGATCTCGTGTTATATACGAAGATTTTAAATGTATATTTTACACAAATGGGGTTTTCTTATGAAATCATCAGTAATTCTAAAATGTGCAGGTACCTAATACTTGCAGTTGCATCTGTCTTTGTGTCCTGGTCCTTTGCCTTATTTCAGCTCTGCAGTGCAAGTACCGTTCAAATTCTATAAAATGCCATAGAATCGATCATAGCGAGTACTGCGATCAAATGGCATTTCATCGAATTTGATCATAGGCTAAGTATTGCTTTCTCCCTCTACGAAATTAATGATCTCAACTGTCAAATTTGACGATCGATAAAGAACGGTAAGTACTAGCACAATGAGCTTATGGAAGACTAATGTACTAGCACTGCTGGATAGCCCTAATGTCGGGAAGAAAAACGTGCTGTCACGTATTTAAAAATTCTACCATTTTGATACAAATTATTTTCCTGACCGATGATGCAGCCGTGTTCTAAAAATAGGCCACGTTATTGATTTATCTGATCAAAACAGTGTTTTGCGACGCGTATCTGGGCGCGATAAGGTTTGCGGTCGCGTGATTTTCCAACTGAGCGGATTAGGTGCCTGTAATAGCAGTTGTCCGTAAGGCCCCTGAACCTGTTGCAGTCTATGTACTGAGTATGTTCTAACATAAGTCTTTACAACTACCTAGTTAGCATAATTATCTCAGACTGCTTAACACGAAATATGCTTCAAATTTGACGATTCGTCATCACGAATATTCAAAAGTAAATAAATAATAAATAAATAAAATAATAATAATAAATATCGATTAATTGACATTATTTCTTTATGTTTAATAAATGTTCTTGAAATATTTTATTCGGATGTGTTCACCGATAATCGTAAACTTTCCTAAAAAACACCCGTTTTTACCTATGTTCCCTTGTGTGAGTGGATCGAATCAACTTCATACAAATTCTATAGAAGATACTTTTATCACAAAAAAAATTGTGTGTTATTCTAACAATCATTCAAATACTTTAGTGGTCGCAGTTTTTTGGAAAAGCGTAAGATTATTTGTAGAAAATAAAGAAAAAATAAATAATGAAAATATTTGAAAGCGCGCACGCCGCATGACCGTCAGGTTCTCTACCATTTCGTACATAAGCGTGTGCAAACTATTATATCATAGCATATTATATCGGATTGAGCAAAAAAGCTAAAAAGGTTAAAAGTAAATCAAGATCAGGGGCCTTATTATGATTCTTTGATCGGGATTGAGATTGCATGCCGTCCCGTTCGTATCTATTTACTCGCACCACGTGCGTAAGTGAGATGGCACGCGATCGCGATCACGATCCGAATCATCCATAATAAGGCATCAGGTTGCGCAAATACTAATTTAGTAGTAAGATTAAAATATTCTTTAGAAAAAAGTTGTTATTTATATTATACACTAGCTGTTGCCCGCGACTTCGTACGCGTAGACTTTTATCTACATATTAAACCCCCTTTTGCCCCCCTTAATTCAGTGCTTTCGCAAAATGTTTTCTTAGCGAAACTACACCCATAAGGAATCTTATCTGCTAGATTTCAGCTTCGTAAGTCGTCGTTTTTGAGATTTTGTGATGAGTCAATCAGTCAATTAGTCAGTGAGTGGCATTTCGCTGTATAATTATGTATAGAAGGCCAGTTATAATATTTTTTCTTGATTTTCAGATGCATGCCTCAGCAAACGGGGACCGCAGCCTGGTTACATCTTCTTGTTCGATATGCGCGGAGTCAAGTTCGGACATCTCACCAGAGTTAGTTTATCGTAAGTATTGTTATATGTATTTATATAATGTGACAAGTTGTTTGACCGCCAACTTGCCGGATATGATGCGGCGATGTTAACATAAGATCAATATATTGCCAAACAAGTTTTCAATAATCATTGCCTTAGTATTATTTCATCTCTTTAAATTAAATATTTGTATGTGTTTGTTTATTTAACACACTGACTTGTTTTTTTGTCACACTTATAAAAAACACAAATAAAACTAATAAAAAATAAAAACGTCCGATTTTCATAAAAGTCTTAGGTATATTTTCTCAGTGACAATCAAGATTTTAAAGTTTAATTAACTTGAAGTTTATGTTACAGCTGATTAAATTAATTAGAATGCGTGAATAACGCAAGTTTGTGTAAAAGTATCAGAATAAATAATAGAATACATATTAACGTCGCCACTCGTCGGACGTTTCAATCATTTATAAATAGAGGTCCACAATACAATGCACAAAGTCATCAATGTTATTAATGTTTGCCGTCTTTTCCACACGTGTTCATACATCTCATTCATTCTGTGACCGTTCTAAAGATATTAATGTAAATATGTTTCTAGCTTTCAAAAGGACAAGCAAAGGTAAAGGCGTGCAATCACAAACACTAATTGTATTTCATGAAACCATTGTCCATGAGTAAAGTATATAGTTGAAGTAGGAATGTGCAGTATTTATGTCAAACGTATACGATCAAAAATGATTTCTATGTGTGCGTGGTTCTCCAGACTTTATGGTTTTGAAATGCAGAAATGCTTATTTAAAACTTGACATATTATAAATTAATGGTAGAACAACTTGTGCTCTTATGAGCACAAGTTAACTTAACTAACTTGACTTTATTATCTGCAGCCGAATTAAATACAACGCGTAGGTAACAGAATAGATGTAGTAATACTGGTCGCTCCAACCATCAAGTGAACAACTTGTAGAAAACAAGTTTGCTAGATCGGTACGAGAAAAACAATTTTGTCCTTCCTTAGACAAAATGACCGATCATCTACTTATAGGTATACCTTTTGTGTTAGACGAAGATATATCCACGTTCAACATTTTCTGGACTGGACATTCAGCCTATATTACAAACTTACTAACCATAATATTTTATTTGAATCTTAATTAAGTCAAATTACAAACTGATAATAATTACAATTAATGTTAACAAATAGTCAAGTAATTAAAAAATAATAATTACAACATAATTAGTTTTCGAATTCTAACAGATAAAGAAGGATAATCTAGTAGATACTCGATTCAAATATCTGACAGACAACGGATACATCATAAACCGGTGGCTGGAGCCAGCGGTATCATGCTTGCATGCTTCCATCCCATGCTTCTAGAGAAGCATGGCATTTTGCTCAAGTGTTTCCTACGTAACGTAAGTAAACAGGGAGCTAAGGAGGGATTTTTGAAAACTCATCATTCATCAATTCATAAGGTGTTAAATATTGTTAAAGAAAATTCAACATTTTAAAAGTTAGTAACGTGGAAGTCTAATTTATAAGTAAAAGTTAGTTGTTTCATCATTTTTGGAAAACTCAATATCGTCTTAGGGGTAAGACGATATATTAAGCTTGCGTAACTTATGTAATTGGTTGTAGGTACCGTATTAGTTATCAAATAAATAATAGTAATAATAAGCAAAGGATTTTTTTGTAAAAGATCGTAATTTTTGAATTTAGTAACGTGAAAAATACGAATTACTTCTGTTTATAAGTTAAAGTTAGTTAAAGCAAGGAAGGTTGGTTCAAGTTATTATAGTTTTTTTATTCATCCCCACAGGGTGTGAAAGTGTTCCTCATATAACTTAGGAGAGCACTTGAAGGCTGAGCCCTATGCGTAAAGTAGTTGCGTCTTATACCTACCTAGGTATATAAAAAAAATCAAACCTTTTTGCCAAGCATTAGATGATAAACTACACTTTTGCCTAAGACGTGAAAAGCAAAAACGATAAAGCAAATTTTTGATTATTATTGATTTATAAATAATTATAATTAGTAGGACAACACACACACACACACACAGCGGGCAATGGAGAGAGCTATGCTCGGAGTTTCTTTGCGCGATAGAATCCGAAACGTGGATATTCGTCAAAGAACCAGAGTCACCGACATAGCTGTTAACATTTGCAAGTTGAAGTGGCAATGGGCAGGCCACATCGCTCGGAGAACCGATAACCGATGGGGAAGAAAGGTTCTTGAGTGGAGACCACGAACCGGAAGACGCAGCGTAGGTAGGCCTCCCACTAGATGGACCGACGACATAGTAAGTGTCGCTGGCATCCAGTGGATACAAAAGGCAGGCTGTCGTTCAGTGTGGAGGTTAAAGAGGGAGGCCTATGTTCAGCAGTGGACGTCTTCTGGCTGATGCTGATGATAATTAGTAGGTACTTAACTTACTTATATCTCTAGTATATAATCTTTGCTTATATGTAACTTTTAAACTTTCGCGATTTTAACTTATGTTTTATTTATCTATCGGGGTTTACCGCGCAAATACGAGTCGTAGTTGCTTAGTTTGAAACAAAATAAAGTATGTACCGGCCTTAGAAGATGTGTAGTTAATCTAAGGTACCGGCTTAATTTTTCGCAACCATGTTTACAATCATACGCAAATAGTAGAATCAATGGCAATTAATATTGAAATATCTTTTCTAACTCGTAAAATCACAGGTACATGTATGTAAAATGACCCATTTGACGTTTCCAGATTTATATTAACATAAATTACATTGTCAGAATTGTAATTGTAATCAGAATTATTATTCGTTTCAATAATTAACTTTAACGTTTCAATAATTTAAATTCTTTGTTAATGTTACTTAACTATCATGTAGAATGTTATTTACCTACGTATTCATTATTCAGATCTCATATACCTAATATACTAAATAAATTCTAACATAATCGATGTGCACTTGCCTCTTTTTAGTGATAAAACATAATCAAATCTCTTTGCACGTTGAAATAATGTACGCTTATAAGATAATCAGAGGATACAAAAATTGTCCACCAATTATCTTTGAGGCCAGTGATTATTGGTAGAAGCGTGTTCTTCAAAAAATTTACACCAAAACAGACTGTTTGAGATAAATATTTATGTTCACTAGTCTGCAAATCTTTTACACAGGGTTAAACGAATTGTTTAAATGTCTCTGGGAAATCAAGGGACCCCAAAACACAGGCTCGGCCTAGTTTGGGGCCCACAGCTAAAAGTTAAAATACTTAGCCTAAATCAATCTAATTAATTTGTAATAATTTGGATATTATTATTAGATAAATACATTATTTGATTTGATTTGCTAGTCTCCACGCCATATGTTCAGTAGAAATGCAATATTCAGTATCCCCCGCCCTACAGACTAGTGGTAGTAGACAGCACGGTGTAACCACGCCGCTGATGTTGCAGAGCGCTGCGCAAGTTCTTCCAGTACGTGCAAGAGGCGCTGCCGGTGCGCATGAAGGCGATCCACGTGCTCAACACGGAGCCTGTGCTAGACAAGCTGCTGCTGCTCATCCGGCCCTTCATGGACAAGAAGTTCTTCGACATGGTGAGTGTTACAGGAGTAGTGTGCCATGTACACCATGCTGGCCCAGTGCATGTTGATGAATATCCTATATCTTTGACTTTCATGAACATATCGTTTTCCTTCACCGTTGTTGAGCGATGGCATCGAAACTGCACATAATTTATTTAGGTATTAAATAACTACACTTAATAAGTATATCATTGGTGCAAGGCCGAGGTTCGAACCGGGTGCCGTCAGATTGTAAAGCGCACATGCTACCGCTCGGCCAAATTCGCTCAACTACTTGCCTACAAAAAATACAAACTAAAAACATGATGATCAATACCTAATACATTTTCAGTAAAAGTACCTAATTGTAAATATATTGCATTGCATTGATTTCGTATAAAAACAGATTTGCTTTGTGAATAACAATGGAACAATAACCTCTTACAAGTCTGTACTAACAATTGTTTTGCAAACCATTGTGAACCGGGCATGCTTACCTACCTGTAGGTACTCCGTGACTGTATCAAACTCACCAAATGTAATAGAAGAGAAATAAATTATAAATTATTACAATAAAAAACAATTTATTGACATTAACATCATTCTTAATGTAGACTTTCTTGTTATAATTTATATAGCAATTAGCTGCGCCCCGTGGTTTCACCTGCGTGGATTACTCCTTCCTTATATCATCAGCTATCTGCCAGTGAAAGTCCCGTCAAAACCGGTCCTGCCGTTTTGGAGTCCATAGAGAAAATACATACATACGCACATCGTCTTTTATAATATATAAGAAGATTATCCTTTTTAGGGTTCCGTACCCAAAGGGTAAAAACGGGACCCTATTACTAAGCCTACGATGTCTCGTCTGTCCTGCCTATAAACGGCTGTAACTTTCGATCCGTTTAATATTTTCACAGAATATGTAAAGTTACGGTGGATTAACTAACAAATAATAAAAATGTCTAAACGTAAAAACGAAAAGGGGGTTCCCCATACAACCAACGTATTTTTTTAACGTATTTTTGTATTAGCTCTAATGTTAAATTAGTAATACCTATTACTAAATTATCTTTGGTAATACGTACAAGCATCAAACTTGGCATGATTATAACACATACTCTAAAGTATAACAACGAATAATAAATAATGGCCAAGTGCCAGTCGGTGACAAATTTCTATTCCACGCTATGATTGTGTTATACGCGAGCGCCACTGTGGCAAAATAATTAACTATGTGGCTGTGTAGAAATTGCTTCGACTTTTTTGGAAGGCTTTATGTCTGAATAATATAATTCGGTTACTTGGACGACCTTATTCTATTTTGTTATGGTACGGAACCCTCAGTGCGTGAGCCCGACTCGCGCTTGGCCGCTTTATTTATCAATTTGACATCTCCAAAATTGTAGTGTTTCATTGCAGCCTAGTGTCTATTAGACAAGGATATAACACTTTGCTTTGCCATGGCACATAGTTGATTGAATTAATATCATTTATATCATCTAGCTAAAATACATATAATGCGAGAAATAACCCTGGATGTTATCTTTATCTGTTTCAGCTCAAATTCCACAACAAAAACGATGACCTAGAAAAATTCTACAGCGCGGTGATTCCCCGCTCGTCCCTGCCGCCTGATTATGGGGGTACGCTTCCCGACACGCAAACATTACACAATAAATGTATGCAAACGTTACAAACGATGGACACATACTTCAAAGCAGAAGAAGAACAGAGACTAGCCGCGTTACCCGACAAAAAACGAGAAAAAGCCATGGAGAGGGCATTCAAAAACCTGGATATAGATTAAAAGAAATTTGTTGAAAACGTCATTCAGTTGTCTATGGTATAAGGGTATGATGGTACTGTGTGCAATTACGAGCATGAAATTATTTTTTGATGTGGCAACATTTTTGCCTAAAATTGGCCCGATTTGTAAATGAACTATGTCAGTAGTGTTCGGTAGTTGAGTTAAATTTTAAGCACTCTTCCAAATTATAATGTCCAGCCTCATGACATGAGAAATGTGTTTGTTCCTTTTTTGTTTTAATGTTTTTTAGAAAATTAATAACTTGGATCGTCTATTAAATAAGTTTTTTTGGCATCACTGAAGTGATGAACAATCTTAGAAAAAGTACAAATCTATGTGACTTTAGAAAAGCTAGTAAATGTTATGCTAGATTAGTGTCTTAAACTATTTATATATAGCAGGGTTATACAAAAAAATATGTTTATTTTATAGTAGTGCATAATAGTTATTTATGATACAAGTGCGGAAAGTTGGTTATTAGAAACGAGTAGGCGAATGTAAGCCCGAGACGAAGTCGAGGGCTTACCATAGTCACGAGTTTGTAATAACCAATCCGCACGTGTGCCATACAACGTTTTACAACACATTTGCGAGAAAAAAAGGCTACAAATGAAACAATTTTTGTTTATAACTTAATATCAGTCACAACAATAGTTTCTATAATATAATAAGAAAATGGCGCGAACATGCAAATAGCGCCACTATCACGTGGTGAAAATTAGAACTACATCTTTCGTCTCATTTTCTCTTTAGTATTAAACTGAGACAAACGTATTGAGCAAAAGCGCTTCCAAGGAGGTTTGATCATTCAGCTTATTTATTCTCGTAATATGAAACTCTTTTGTGGAATTTTTATGTAATTATGATGGAAATTAAAAAAATACCGTAAATCACACGCACGGTGCTATACATCTGAGCGTGCGGACAAATTCATTACCGCACGCTCCGTTGTATGATCCGTAATGTTTAACTTTCGAACGATGTATACAGGCTTCGTAAGTGCACTTTTTGAGCAAATGTGTTGTAAAAATATATATACTTGTCATAATAAAAGTAGTTAGCATCGCATCATGTGAAGTATACATTTCCTGTTACATAAGAATTATAGTATTCTGTCTTTGCTCATAATAATAATTTTATAAAACTTTAATAATGCTCAGCATATTTATTTATCTTCGGATCTGGCTATCAAATTAGATACCAAAAGAGTAATGAAAAAGTATATCTAGAGTTCTTGTAATTATTTAGTTTAATTTTATTACGTATTTGTGCTGTGTGTAGTGTTACGTAGGTAACAAAAACCATCAAGTACTTATTTCGATCATAAAAAGTATTAGGTAAGTGCGTCTCAATGCTCATCTCAATTGGAAGGGTTTTTTCACGAAATCTCAGTGATTTGTTAGTTGTTTTTAGCTTGATCTGTTATGACAGAATAATTAAGATGCACTCATACACGTGAATCGTCAGTCAATATAATAATTATATAAAATATGATGGCTTTTATCTATAAATGTATAATAATTGTTACCTGCTGTTGTGTGATATGGATCTCTATAATCCTTTTGTGAAATTAGAATGATTACGCTGTGTAGATATAAATAGATATTTTCTATACTATCTGCCAAAATATTTGGCGTTTATACCACTTGTAGAAAATAGCAGTTTCAATCGAGCACCCTGTTTATAACAAACTTAAATAAGTACCTATATAATGAATAAATACTAAACAGCTATGTACAAAAAATATTATGGAATCTTCTAACTTAATTTTTATTCTTAATGTCGCCTATAAATAACTATTTAATCAAATTTTTTGCAAGTAAAAAAATCTGGAAACCAAACACCCACTATTGAGATAACTTAAATTGTTGTTTGAGGTAATAATTTCTATTTACTTACTACATTCCATGTTTGCGGGCATATACTTACTTATATTTTGTACTTATTTCAGTATTTAATATAACACTAATATTATAATAATTATATATTTTGCATTTGTGCTTTAAAAAAGTTTAGTTTACTTGAAGAGTGAAATACTGCTTACTACTATTGTTGCCGTTATTTTGTGCTAAGTTTTTTTTTTATTAATAGCTGTCTACAATAATAGATCAGCATTTCTGCGGCACTCGGGTTAAAGGTTGTTTTTTTTCTGCATTTTTATTATATTTTTGTACTACTTTGCTGGTTCAAAGAACCGAAAATTGTGATTTAGATTAGAAAATAAATTCTTATTCCCGATCATTGACTGTTATTTTGATTAGGTGTGTATTCAATCTGTGTAACTTAGAAATGGATTGATTTTCTTTGTTTTATTTGCGCAACTTTCGGCAAATCTAACTTGTATCCGTATCTCGCAGTGGTTAGACCATTTTACAGGAGTTTCGAAACTATTGTTTAAAAAAATATATAGTCTAAGCTCTAGACAATCATTTAGTGAAAACTGTCTAGTGATCTTTGTTATCTTCACATATTGGTTACTTTACCTATAACATCATTCAGTCCACAACCATGGCATAACATAATCTTTAATGGTGCAAACTAAATTGGTTGTATCTGCACAATTGATGGCGCAAGTCTCAGATAAATAAAATGGTGCAAACGGTATATGTACGTTTGGATCCTTTCTTTTGGATCCCTTTTTTCCAAACTTTCCTCTAAAAACTAAAACCAATGAACAACGATCTATTACGTAGTAATGAGTACAAAAAATCTTTGCCCATGCCTAAAACCACCTAAAACAGTAAAATCTTATAGTGCCATGACTGGTAATGCTTAGTAAGGTAGCACCATCTATATATCCGCAGCATTACTAAACTATAATATTTAGTAGAAAATAGTTGTCTGTCCTGGCAGCTCGATTTGTTTTCTGTGCTGTCAGGAGTTTTGGCGCTAATGTGAAAAAAAAATATACCTTATTTTCTGTGCTTATTTTAATATTTTCATAATCTTAATTTGTTTCGAGTGCTAATGTGTAATAATCGTGGATTGTTGTTTATAATTTTCAATGTTCTCGAGTATATGCAAGTGAAATAATAATATAACTATTTTCGTGATGTTTCCATAACTCCACAGAAGCCTCCATGTAGTAAGTCTTCACCACTTTACTAAGGCATGACTTGACTTGACCGCGACTTACTTTGCTTGACTCTGTCAAGCAAAGTCTCTTTGCGTGACTATGACTTGTTTTTCGTCATTAGTACCATGTAAAATTCATTATTATTCCGACTGAAGGACACTGTATCAATCAATTTATTAAATAAAAAAAAATGATGTCAAACAAATGTCAATTGTCAATTTTATAACCGTTGCCATTCATCGCCGAACACCTGCTCCTTTTTTGTTTACACTATTTTCAAACGGAAAATCATAAAAGAAAATCATTATTTTGTATCATCGTTTCTCTTGGAAAAGCTGCAAAAGTTGTTCTGTTACAAAAAAATCCATAATGACTGGTGTATAAATGCCGGGATCCGGAATAATTAAGGTAAATGTAATGGTTTTGTATGGCTTCCATTGTTTGGACTAATTAGTGTGCATAATAAAAGAAAACTTTGTTATATTTCCTGCTAAGCTATTGTGTATTATCCATCCAAACACTACTCAAAGTATTAACTTTGAATATTTCGGAAATGCTACAAAATTATGTAGATTTTACACCTATCCAATATTCACATCTCTCTCTACATAGTATAAATTGAAGTCGCTTTCCGCGTCTGTCTGTCTGTATGGCCGCTTACTCCTCCTCAACGACGCAACGGATTTCGATACGGTTTTCACCATCAGTTAGATACATTTTCAAGGAAGGTTTATATATATACCTAGCGACCCGCCCCGGCTTCACAAGTAAATTACACCCGTGCGAAACCGGGCAGGCTGGTCGCTAGTATTATATAAAAGCTTTCCGTGGGAAGGCACCCATATTCCGGAACGTGTTCGTTGAGTGGTTACAGTCAGAACCTTCTGGCAGTGGCCCTATGCGTCGAGCCACGAAGCGACTCTCGTCGTATTCTGGTGAGACCAGTGAAAGTCGGGTCAGAACAGTTGCGTCCCTGCAGTGGATCGAATACTATGCACATTCAAATCGCCACATTGGGTAACTAGTCGTGGAGGGAAGCGGAATCCAAGGCATGGTGCACTGCTGCCTGACCAGTTTTCAGATACCCAAGTATTGAGCTAGCCACTATAGATGATGCAATGTTATGGTACCATCAAGCTGGTCTGATGATGAAAACAGAAGGCCATAGGAACTACTAAACAAAACGACGTAACCTCGTTAAGTTTGGGTTCATTGGGTTTGTCATGTCAGGCACTTTGGTCCTAGATGATAAGTGGACGCCTAAAAGCTTGTTTTTTTACTAATGCTTTTATTTTATCTAATAGGTTCACTAAACTAAAAATGGAATGCACACTTGCTATCGTTAAAAAGTGAATCCCTGCGCCGTGTTTTATAAACTTCACCTAGCAATTACGATCTTGCATTCATTTAAAACAATTAAATATTAATTGAATTTTGTATTGCCTGGGGAACGACAAAGCTATTAATTCAAATATTACAATAAATGACATTGATACACCCAATTTAGAGTAAATCACTAGGTTTATTTCTATCAAAGAAGTAAACTAAAGACATTTGACTAAATCATTGAATTTAAAAACAAATAGATTTTTTTGTTTCAATTATATATTTATTTATTTTTTACATCGGACTAGGCTAACGTTTGTCCGCGATCTCGACTGATGGAAAGCGATGATGCGGTCGAAGATGGAGCATGTTTGCCCAGTAGTAACCTATTAACCCTAGACTTGAACACTCCAAGATTGTAATGCTGCGGAAACACAGACAGGGGCAAGGCGTTCCGTTGTTTTGCTGTTCTAATTAAGAAAGTGGAGTCAAAACGCTTGGTGCGAATAAATGGTATTTCGACCAAGTAAGGGTGACGTTTTGCCGTTTTGTTTAAATTTTTTAAACATCTAATTTTCACATACCCCATTCTTGATTCCAGTGCCATGGACAGCATAGACAACAACCAATTCGAAGTGAAGCCTGTGAACAAGCGTAAGATCAGCGCTCCCCGCCCCAACGTCTACCTCAACCCGGCACTGGACCTGCTCTCCACCGAGGACCGTCAGTGCAACACTGCCATGGAAGTCCCTCTCAAGAAGAGGAAACGGACGAACAGCTGTGACATTGCAACATTCGAAAACTCCGCCTTGGATTTAGGTATCAGTAAAGCTGCCGTCAATGAATTCTTGGTACGAGAACTTGAAAATGTTAAAAGAAACCTCAAACATGACAATGACGATGTTACTTCCGATGCTGTGTCAACTAACGTAGAGTTTAATGCTTTTGGTAATTCAGGAAACACAACATTAGATCAAGCTGTAGTACCACATCTTGCCCCGAGATGTAGATATCCAGTTAATTTTGATATTACCAATGCATCAGACAATACTGTAAATAATTCACAAGCAACTGTTAACGAACCGATATATGCTAACGTAGCTTCTGATATGAAAACCAATAATGGTACAGAAACTACAGTAGATGCTTTACAGTGCCCAGATATTTCTAGAATTCTTCATGACTTTGAAATTGATTCTGGTATCTCCGTTTTAGATCAGAAATCCGTATCTATGGAAAAACACGATTGTTCCAATATTTCTAACGTAACAAATATTCAAACCAACATAACCAATCAGGTGGTTCTAAACAACAGTAACTTGGGTCTCAGCTTCATCGACAGACTGGCGTTAGACTCGCCGAGTGTCTCGGACCGATCTCTGTACTTAGACGATGATTTAAATGAAAGCAATATAATGGAAATCAAAACTATCACAATCATAACTAAGAAAAAGAGAATTATTGAAAAGAAAAACACAAATCCATTCTTGAATCCTAACTTGAATACAAATGAGGTTGTGCCAATGACAAACCCTTTCTTGGATATGAACCCTGATGTAGAATATTACAATGAAGTATTGGATAGACCAGTTGAAGTCCCGGTGTCCAATGCTAATGCTCTAGTACCGAAAACATTATTTTCCGGAGACACAAATAGTACAATCTCCACTATGAATGAGACGTCAGAAAGTCATCATGATTATGAAAATATTGACCAGTACAGAGCCGACAGTCCTATATACGAGAACATAGAAGAAGCGAACACCAACAAGCAAAGCAAAATATTAGGCTGTGATGTCTCTCAATTCAGTGCTATAGACATTATGAACTTGAACAGAATCAGTCAAGCCAACAGCTCGAACGAATCAGAAACCAAAAAAGATTTAAAACACTCATTTCTCAAAGCTAGCAATAAGCTATCTAAAAAAGTTTTCAAAACTTTGAAAAAAACTTTCAAACATGACAAAGTTGATGGTAACTCTACTGTAAACCCGTACGAAGTACCTCGGAAACCACCAAAACAGAAGGAGTCTAAAAAAGAATCTGGTATAGAAAACCCTGCACTAAATCTTGACAATTCAGATGACATAGAAATAGAAGAAATATCAGATGATGAACATCAATATGAAACTGTAAAAACTAGAAGAAATACTCAACTGAACATGAATGTTACACCTCTACGCGTGAAGGATAATGACATAGACTTCCTGCAGGACAAGAATACCCCGGGGAAAAATACCTCGGGGAAGAATACCCCGGGGAAGAAAGTGAGGTTTGACTCGACGTTGAACCAGGAGAAAGTTATAACTGGTAGCAGTTTCGATTACGGCATGCAGAGCCCGGGGTTCGACGCCAAGATTGATAAGTACCACGATGAGTTGGAGAACTGTATTAATGAGAGGAAATTCTTACAGCAGCATATGTAAGAAAATGCATATTTTTATTAAAGAACATGTAAAAAATATGGACATTTTCTAAATTATTTGATACACAGAATTATTTGCTAATTTAAGATATTTCATGTAACTACCAAAGTACAAAAATAATGTTTTTATCAATGTTAAGTTGATACATAAAAAGTAATTTAAACCATTTCTATTATATTTAATGATCAAATTAAAATTAAAGTTTATAATAATGTCAAGAAACAGGTAATAAACCTAATTGTATTTTTTAATCAGACTGTATTTTTTACTTAGAAACTTTTTTTTTTATTGCATTTTTATATAAATATAGTTGGATAACACAATTTTAATAATGGATCATCTAGAGCTGTGAAAACCGAACGCCACTGAGCCTTGCGTAACGGGTGACAGCGCGTGCGCCGGCGGCAGGAAGTAGGGTGGGTAAACGGATGACAGCCTCTGTGACCTATATTAAAATAGCTTTAAGGTTTTTAAGTTACAAACAGCCACACTCAGAGACGTTACTTAAGCTAAGGAATACTTAAATATGCTCTGTCTCGTTTTCATGTGTGACAATTTACGTCAACAAGAAGTTGACAGAGCAATTTTAAGTATTCCTTAGCTTAAGTAACGTCTCCGAGTGCGGCTGTAAATGTTTTAAGATATACTTAAACGTTACTTAAGTCAAGCAATGCTTAAGATTGGTCGGTTTACTTCTCGCTGACGGAAACTGTCACATGAAAACGAGACAGCAATTATAAGCATTGCTTAACTTAAGTAACTTTTATAAGTAAGGCCGTTAATGTTTATGTAATCATTTGGTTTGGCATATTGCTCTCTGTTTATTTATGTTAGTACCCAAAATAATTTTAAATCCTATCCAAAGCATTTAACAATCCAAAGCTAACTTATTTATCTATGCGACTTGATTTTAAGATGCTTTAAGTTATTTTATTTATTTTAGTAGATTTAGTACTTAGTACTTTCTGATAAGTATAAAATTTCATCATTATTTAGTGTACTTACTTTTTTCTGTATATTTTGTCTGTTTGAATGTTCAAGATGCTGTTCTTGCCAAGTATATTATAAATTTTGTCTAGACTTACATAACTTTTATTCCATCAATGAATATATAGTTCCATTCATAGCCACGGATATGTTGGAAGCTGGCGCTAGTATCGCACACTTTAAAGTTTAATATGCACAGCGAGGATACTATGGAGATCTGCCAGTCTGTGTTCACTGAAAAGTACAATATACTGTTTTTAAATCGAGAGTAAACGGGTTCCTTCTGCAGGTGGGCGTGCTCCATCCATCAGGCATGATGTATACAAACTAAATCCCATCATGAATTTAAAAAAGATCCAAACGTATGCGGCATTCGTGATTTAATTACAGGTTTGAATACTAACAAAAACGTGTGTTTTTTTAATATTTGTACCGTGGACGATTATCTAATGATCCTTGATTTAGGTATCTACCTGGTACTATACCTACTGAGATCTACGGGTAACACGATTACTCACCTTGTTTTCTAGTCTGAACTAAACCAAGCTTAATCAATTGATAGGTAAAGGCTGGCGTCCAGTGTCCACTCGAGATAAGAAATGTTTTCACACGATGTCTACCCGGCGGTTCAGGCGTATACAAAATAGGGAGAAAAACTCTATTTTGGGCAGTCGTGTAACATAAAGGTAAAGATAATTTATTTGCTATATCTCAAAATTTTTAAAATAATTTTGAATGAATGTTTTAATATGACCTATGAGCATGGCCAGTTACAAGTTTCTATGTCTAATAATTTAGAAATGCCAGGGGGACCAACTTTTTGCCACAAAATATATACCTACACTTGTTAAAAATAAAAAGTTATATATCAAACCATTCCTTAAATTTAAAAGACTCATTCAACGATAGGCTACATGAGGGGGTGCAGCGGGGAAAAAATATTCTCATTTGACATGTACTAGAGCCACCTAAAACGTAAAAAAATATTATTTTTATACTTTTAAAAGAGGTCTAACTAAAACTGTAATTGTGCAAAGTACTTGCCTTTATAATTATAGAAGTTAGAAGGTTCTAAAAATTAGGACAGACGGACGGACAGAACGAATTAATAAGGGTTCCTTGTCGTGCTACGGAACCCTAAAAACCTACTTCAGCATATCGTATGTAAGCGAATACAATTATTGATATTGCCAAATCACCAGGCATTCAAACAAAATCATTCGTATTTCGTATGAATGTACAAGCGAACGAAACACAAACAACAAGACAAACACTTTGTACAAAGTGAATGTATATGTGGAACCACTTCGAGACTTTCATCTACATAATTTAAAAAAACGTAAATCAAATTAAAATTCTAAATAATCTATTTGAATTGACAACACCATGGCGTAATACTTTATTTTGGAGTTTTGGCGCCAACGCGGAAAAAACATGTCGGCTCGTTGGATTATTTTCCTAAACTTGTGTATTTTAGGGTGTTAATGTGTACTAGTAAACGGTGAATTATTATTCATTACGTGCTCGTAAACGTGGTCGAGCGTGGACAAGTGATATAACGAGGTGAAACGTGTCTTTTCGTGTTGTTTCCAAAACTCCATATGAGCCTCTTGTAAAGTCTCCACAACTTTACTGGGGCATGAGTTTGACTTGACCGTGACTTACTTAGCTTGACTCTGACTGTGACTAGTTTGACGCTATTAAGACTTTAAGATTACGACTAAAGGACATTATATTATTATATTTTAGTCGTACATTATCGATAAGTTGTATATAATATGTATAATTTCCTTGTGTAAATAAAATCTAAAGGACATTGAATCCACGGTTATGAAAATTTTAACAAAAAAATACTTTATTTACTTTTTACTATGTACATAATAAAAAAAAAAAAAAAAATAATAATAATAATATATTAATATAATTATTTCAATTAACAACTAAAAAACTATGAAAGGTAACATAAATAGTGAGATCAAAATTAAATAACTACAATAATATTAACAATAGCCAACTTAAAACTAATAATAAAAAAAATATGAATACAATAATTTTAGGATCTATTACAAATGCCGGAGAAATCGGCGTACATACGTTCATGAAAATACTGATCGAGTTTACCTTTTTTTTTTCTGGGGCCTTACGGACAACAGATATAGCGGCACCAAACTAACGTTATATAGATCCGCTCAGTTGGAAAATCACGCGACCGCAAACGGCGCGAAGTTTGCGTGATTTTCCAACTGAGCGGATCTAACATTAGTTTGGTGCCGCTATATCTGTTGTCCGTAAGGCCCCTGAACTCGGTTAAAAAGAGTCGCTTGTAGCTTGTAGTAGCTTCAGGTAGGCACCTGGTCACCCTAGTATGGAAACAGTCCCACGTGCGCGCGCCCATTATCCAATAACCGCTCCTGCAGTCGCGTCAGCCCGACGGCGACGCTGCAATTGCAGCCAAGGTTCAGGATAAGCCACTTGGCTGTCGTATACTCGTAGGTTATTATTAACTCGACTGCTGTTTACCTGCAGATTATCACTAAACTTATTTTGCTTTGTCTTAGACACGTCGTAGGACGTAGGTACCGAGTTTTTGCATAACAGACAGACTAGGCGAAGCTGGCAGTCCCAGCTAGGGACTGTTACGGGATGATGATGTGTCATCATCCGCCTCTCATCATCTTCCATCACGTCCCTGACGGTCCGGAACCATGTGAAAGATATAGCTACGCCCATGAAGCCCACTGATGGAATTTGAACCTGATGTTTTCCTAACCGACCACCCAGGTGGAAACCTGGTGGTCTGTTAAGAACAAGTTTTCCTAACCGACCACCCAGGTCGATGGTTTGGGTGGTCCGTAATAAACGACTCCTGTGCTGTGACGTGTGGAGTCCGACTATGCACACCTCTAAGCTACTTATTGGCGTCAATTCTGTTGTACCATTCTCAAAACTAAACTAATCTGACAGGACTAAAACTACCAGCGTCTCTTTTCATTTCAATACGTCAGAAAAGGATGGCAACCATTTTAGAGCTGTCAAATTTAGTTTAATTTAAAGAATGGTATTACAGAATCGACGTCAATGGCATCAATTCTGATGCCCTCTAAACTAAACTAAACTAAATTTGACAGCTCTAAAATTGTTGCCACCCTTCTCTCACATATTAAAATGAATAGAGAGGCAGATATTTTTAGTCCTGTCAGATTGGTTTAGTTTAGTGAGTGGTATGACAGAATCGACGCCATTTAGGTTTCTTTTTTTTTACAAAATTTTATAAGTGTTTTGGAAAAGCCATTTTTGTTCTGTTTGTTTGTCAACGGGAGTAGTCTAACAAGTGTTCTAACAAGTTATAAATCTCATTTAGGGTTCTCAGCCACTCACTGAGAGATAGGCAACCTAAACATTTACTGTTTGTCTGTCAAATAATGGCGATAACAACTGAAACATTAGGTACTAGTCTTATCCACGAGTACCGAACAAAACAAACTAATTTGTTCTATAGATAGGTTCTTTAATTTCCCGCTTCTCCTAAGTGGTTTTTAATTGATTGAACGATTAAGGACTAGGTACCTAATCGTATATAGTTCCACTCACCAAATTTGATGTCATCTTCCTTAATAGTCTATGAGTAGCGTAGAGGTATATCGATGAAGGAGGGTCATCATCATCAGCCATAACACGTCCACTGCTGAACATAGGCTTCCCCCTTTAACCTCCACACTGAACGACAGCCTGCCTTTTGCATCCACTGGATGCCCGCGACTCTCACGACGTCGTCCATCTAGTGGGAGGCCTATCTCGCTGCGTGTTCCGGTTCGTGGTCGTGATGAAGGAGGGTGTAATATAATAATACCGGTATCTCCTTTCTGTGGTGCCAATAAAGAGTTGGGTTGTATTGTAGGTGGCATTCCAAGAGGCCACGATAATGTTCCTCACTCTAGAGCTGGCGCTTACCTTTGTAAGACATTTGTCTCAGTTACGAGTTACCACGCCTTACCACTTGTTGCATCCAGTGTATGTCCGCATTTTCTATTATTTAGTTTTTATTTAAATTTAATGTTGCCCCCATGGTACATACTACTTCCTTTCTAAATTTCATCAAGATGTGTTAAGTCGTGATAAGGTGACAAAGACAGAGTTACAATCAGTTACCTACTTTCGTATTTATTATGTTAGTGTGAACAAAAAAGAGTGTTATTTTATAATGCCTGCTCAATAAGACAGCTGGCTCCCGATACTGTAGTACCGTAGTAGGCCGCGTGCCCTCGATCCGGGGTGTCGACCCCGGCAGTACACCCCTCCACAACACAACGCTGGTGATGGGGTAACTACACTGCGCAGGGGTCATCGTGAATCTCGACAAACCTGGAACTAAAGTTGCTGCCTTATTTTATCTTTACTTTGAGAGAGATAAAGTTTGTAAGAGCGAGCTATTTGAACGGATTTGGATGAACAGCTAATATTATTTTACGCAATCTCTGAGTTGGTCCCATGGTAAAAGTTGTTCATAACGATTAGTATAACCGACCCCTTTCTTTCGACTAATTCACCTTTTCCGCGGTGTGGAGGTAGTTAGTAGTAGCAAGGAAGATTATATGGATCCTTGGTAGTAGTTATACTCTGGATTAACACGTATTACCTATGCTACTTTTAATCTTGAAGAATGTGGGCTCCAGTAAGACAACGGGCGGGGCGCTGCTAGTACATCATGAGCCGGGTTGCAGTGTAAGTATAGTCCCTAGTGTCAGAGTTGTTGTGGGTGCCCACTGCTGAGGCGGCGGAGCAGCACGCTACGAGCGGTGCTACGAGCCGCTGGGCGAGGGTGGCTGACGAGTGACGCGGAGGCACGGGGCCGGCTGTTCCAACAACCAAACATACGTATCGTTTTCCGGAGCGCTTCCATGTTTTAATGGCTCTCAAGGAGTCTTTGATAGGTTTCGATCGTTTCTTGACCCAGCGAAGAGAGGTCTCAGATTGTACGG
Organism: Agriopis aurantiaria; assembly: GCA_914767915.1. Taxonomy (NCBI): domain Eukaryota; kingdom Metazoa; phylum Arthropoda; class Insecta; order Lepidoptera; family Geometridae; genus Agriopis; species Agriopis aurantiaria. The sequence continues at coordinate 143,785 of OU612002.1, read as the reverse complement.
GAACAGGTCAGCGTCTATACCTACTCTGTTTGTATATTTGTTCAATGATAACTGACGTACCGTTGATCCGATCGTCATGAAATTTTGTAAACAAGTAGTTTATGCAAATACAGTTTAGGTGCCTTTATTACCTAAACAAAAAAACAAACAAGCTAATAGTAACACTACACAAACAAGTAGACTGCCCATAGATAGAAGGTCTAAAAACAATCCAAATGCTCAAGCCCACTAAAGTTAGAATATGAACAAAGTCCTGGTTCACGTGGTTGTGAAGATATAAGGGTCGAGTACGGGGCGACGGGGGGAGTTAGTCTGAGACTAACCAACGTACCTATAGCATGATGTTATATACAGTGTCACTCAAATATTACCGACTCGTCACTAAGTATTATATCCACGCTTCCCCTCCCTAAGACTAGTGAGATTTATTCCTATCCGCCCTGACCTGCCTCGGAGAATTTAATTTTGTTAATGTGTCGCCGTGGCTGTATGCCTCGGACGGCCGAAGCCGATATTAGCATTTTTCAGCGACCATGTGAGAGACTTGACGTCTTAGTGACGCACAGGAATGTATGTTATGTAGTAGATCTGTGATGTTATGTTCGAAGAAAATACCAAAATATCTAACCTTGGACCAAGGACTTTGTATAACCCTTGGACTTGTGTATCACACAAATTTTCAAATTATGAATACATGCAAAAGATTCAGTGCACAGAAATTATAATTCATTATGACAGGTGACGTCATATCGTCGTGACAATTTTATTTTCTTGCTCTTGAACCAGGAGAACGATTCGTTTTCATTCTCATTAACATAGACTTGGGGGCAGAGGAATCCCGGGGGTCTACATGGTTTTTGAAGTTGTTTTCCTATCGCCAGCAGCAGGGATCACACCTTCAATAGATGAGAAACAATATTCATCAGCTTCAGCCTTCAAATTACAAAAAACAAGTACAAGGAAAACACCTGAAACTACTTCAAATTACAACTAAACTCACCACTCTCGGTGAACAATTGTTTACCATCAGGCGGCCCGTTTGATTGTTTGCCACCTCATAATCTGCATAAAAAATAACTACTACCTATTTAGTGGGAATTGTTCCCAAAATGCTGGCCCCATTACCACGTTGTACGGGAATGCTTAATGCTCATTGCTCAATCTTCGAGTGAATTAGATTTCAGCATTTTCTAGCTAACCTCGAATTCCACTCAGTATTGGCAGCAACAAGATCACCGTATTTACTTTTTTTTTGTCTCGAGGTAGAGTTTAAAAAAAAAAACATATGTATAATTATGTACTTCAATAAAAATAGAAAACAAAGAAAAAAATTATTAATAACTAAACCAAATTCGCTGAGCAAGTAGCCTGTATCATCTTAATATGTTACTGGAGCTCTAAAAACTCTGACCCAAATATTGGTATTGTTCGAGCGTTATCTAGGTTGTGGCTCCGAACTATGCCTTCCACGCCTGAAGGCACTTATGTTCAAGCCTCTATTACTGATCCTACTTACGTAACCTGAAGCTTATAAAGCACTACATAGTACATAGTAAAAAAATACTATCAATAGTGTCAACATATATTCTGGAAATGTGTAAATTTGTAAAAAAAAAAAACCCAGACTATTTTAAAAAGGCATCTGATAAAATGCGCAGTATTAAGCCGCAATTTAGACATAAATTAATCGAACCAAAGTCCAATCTAGAAATACACAGCTCCTGATGGCCGTTAAAATATTTAATAAATTGGCAAATGAATTAAAAGATGTAACTTTTATAAATAACTTAAAAAGTATTTTAGAATCCAAATGTTATTACAACTTAGACGAATTTTTCAATGATAGTTTCGACAAAATGTACATAGATCGTTCCGTTCCGACTATTGCCATACCCAAATAGGGTCATATGTATTACTTTATATTAGGTAGGGCAAATCAAATACGTAATTACATAATGTCATAAACTTTATATTTAAACATGTTAATTTAAGACCTACATGTACTTTTTTTTTTTTTTTTCTGTGAAAGTGCCTTTAATAACTAAACAAAATACAAGCTAAAACTAACACTACAAATACAGTTAGACTGCCCATAGACCGTTGAAGGTCTAAAGACAATCCAAATGCTCAAGCCCACTACCAGTTGGCAGCGTACCCAACATGCTGGCGGCATTACCACGTTGAATGGCAATGCTAATGCGTTGAGCCAGAAACACGCCAGCATTTTCCATGTACTTACATATGTCTGCAATAAAATATTGAGTATTGAGTAATTTTAATGTAAATAGTAAATACTCAGCTGACCATTGTATATCGTCCTTGTTTGTATTTTCGGTGTGTAATAAAGTTGTATTGTATTGTATTGTATTGTATTGTAGGTAGGTATGTAGAGCTGTATCTCCACATACTATAGTAGAGTATGGTATCTTACTACGGGTGTTTCTAAAGTTTCTAAAACTCGCCTTTATTAACTTACTTTGAAAGTAAAGAAACACTTATAAAGCCTAGCCTAGAGCAAAGATGTACGCAACAAGTGTCCAAGAGAGATATACCTGACAACAAACGTCGAAACAAGGCCACATATTCATTGAATTTATCATTTATATTAAAACAATGTTTGGCGATGATATCTAGCTAAAAGATGCAAGACAAGGCGTGGAGACAACTTGATCTTTAAAAAAACAAAACGTCAGTGTTTCCCGCGAGCCGCGAGCGCGCGTCACTCCGCTCCGCTCCGCTCTCGCCGCCGCGCGTCGTACGTACGCATGTCACGATCTCAGTATTGAATGGACAGACGGACGAACGACTCCGCTTCAGCCACGATGGCGCATTTATCGATCACAACGTTTTAAATACCAAAAACAAATCACATCGTGTCGTGGAAGTGTAACACAACAGTGCCTTGCGAGTGGTTGCTATTTATTCGCTGTGTAGTTCAGGTGAGTGCAACTGGGGCGTCCATTGATCGAGTGCGGGCTAATTGTGCCCGAGTTTACATTGTAATGCCGTTCGGGCAATAAAGGTTCACTTTTCGCGGTAAAAAATACGATCGGTGTAAGGAGGTTGAATGTCGTAGGTAGGTATGTGGGAGGTACCACGGAGGTACGTTACCCTAATGGTTGTTTTTGTTTACGAAAGGTGATATTGATTTGTATGCTGCCCGTGCCTGGCACCGAGACCTGTGTGTGGTGAGGCAGCGAGCGAGGCAGGAGGCAGGAGGCGCGGGATGAGGTCACGGGAACTGGGCGAATCATTAACGTTACGTTTCAATTTAAATTCGGCTGAATATCTATTCAGGGTTCACATTTTCCGTAACGACGACTGTTTAATTTCAATATAGTATAGTAAAGCTGTGAAAACCCCGTCACGGCGTGTGCATAAGACCCCAGGGAAACCCTCCCGTCACTTGCCATCATTTGCAATGTTGTTTTCTAGGGTAAAACAAAGACAAAGCGTTTTTCATTCCTTGTTTGTTTTTCTGATCTGTGTAGAATAGTACCTACCTATATTATAATGGATATAACTATAGTCTCAATAACAATATTATCATAGTGTAAAATCTTTGCTCATAAAACTAGAGAGTTTCTTAAAATTCCGTGATTTACGTACAGAATCAGATACAAAGTACCTATAAATCTTCGACCAAAGTAAAATTAATCGACGGGCCATAACCATTGAACTTGCTCAGTAAAAACGAGTAAAAACCGTCGGACATATTTAATTATAACCGTGTACTTAATCATTTATTACAATAAATAGATAGCGGTTTTTTGTTATGTATTTACACTTCGGTAAAGCACACGAAGGCATAGGAAGTAGGTAGGTATAATGGGCCAAGCAATGACGATATATTATATTATTTTTGGGGCGAGTAGCATAGAAGTACCGTAGTAGTGACAGTAGTGTGCGGCACGGAGCTACACTGCGAGGTCTAGTTCAGGTCTCGTGAGACCATCGTGTCTCGGTCTTCTCGCTAGTCTGTCTGTATGTCGCTCAACGCACGCATTCATTGCAATGAACCTAGAATTCTCCCTGTGTGGTCGGCGTCTTATAGCTACGCCCGCGGCTTCACCCGAGTTCACAATCATGCAGGTTAACGGTATCTGCATGATGTTTCCGAAATAAAAAGTAGCTATGTCACTCACCGGCCCTTGAACCACATCCATTGCTCTGTTGCTGCCTGAAAGGAGGACAAACAAACGGACAGACAAACATTATTTCTCATTTATATTATTATGTTTGTGTAGTTTAGACATGATTGTTACAACTCTGCTGAACCGCTCTGCTATCTCAGTTTAGCGAAAATCTTAACCTTTCACCTTTTTAACAAACTAACTCGTGTCATCGGCTATTCAATAAAAATAAACATGTTGTTTGTTTTGCAACAAAATGTACGCTATGAATAGTAATGCGTAGTTGCTTGCCTGTGACGTACCTATATAGTTATATACCTACCACATAATATAAATAATACATAGTATAACTTAATATTTAACCAAAGTAAAGTAAGCAAAATATGTTCAAATTGGTGCTAAACAAGTATGCTACGAAGTTCGTAGAGGCCCTACGGCGCTACGGCGCGGCATGCTACGCGCGACACGTTTCGCTTTTCTCGCGGATTTGCTTCACTAGCTGCGCCCGCGGTTTCATTAGCAAACCCTTCAATCATTTATTTATCTATATGGTATAGTTACTATGGGCTGGTTACTATGTTACTAGAATATACCTATAACGAATTCAAGTAGTACATATAGATCGTTGAGAATATATAATTTTTTCAGGGTAAGTCTTGACAGTTTAAAAGTTACATTACTATCACATCACACTGACAGAACCTTGACACGAGTATACGCCGATCTTGATGTGATAACGAACTATAGTGCGGCCGCTGAAAGAATCACACAGATAGCTCGTAAAAATCTGACGAAAACAGTACATTTAGAACACTTTTTGAACGTGAGATTATAGCTGGTAGCTATGTAGGTACTACAGCAGTTATGTTGTAAAATATTCAAAGAAAATGTTTTCTTTTAGATTTTTTACAACGCCATTGCAGCTGTCAGACGCATTCTCTCAGCGGCCGGACTGTAAGGGTGTTACATCGGGATAGACTTAACTTCTTATCCCGGAAAACGCGAGAATTTATGAACTAGCCGCGAGTACTGATCCGATACAGACCGACCTTTGAATTTGACAACAAAATTGAGTGCAACATAACAACACAAAATACTTATTATAACTTTCGAAAAAGAAGAATAAACTAGTAAAGAACGGGTAAAACCACGCCAAGTAAATCATCAAATAATTTGTAGCTGCAGGCCGAGATAGTGCGTGCTATAACTACCTGCTACTCGACTGTAGGTACATTGCTGAGCTTGCAGTATAGCTAGTTTACCTAGTTAGCTAATAGGCCGCTTGTAGACTATCCAATTTACTAAGTAGAGGGAAAGGTCACATGTTCATGGAAATTACTGTTAGTTGTTTTAACTTTTATGATTGATTTCATTGTGATGAAGACACCATCCAGTCCCGGAGTCACTACATCCTGGGTACACTTCACTGGCTTCACTTCATCCATGCTCCATCTTAGAACACAGCCGGCCCACCAATGTATGCTGACGTGTGTGTGTGTGTAGGTAGGTATGTGTGTAATTTTACTCGTAGGTAGATATCGAGGTGTTGCCCATCGTACGTACCTATATCTATATTGTATAATGACCCAAGAAATCGTTAAGAGTGAGAAGTAGTTATGTATATACCTACTGAAGGCTCTATTCATCATCATCATCATCAGCCAGAAGACGTCCACTGCTGAACATAGGCCTCCCCCTTTAACCTCCACACTGAACGACAGCCTGCCTTTTGCATCCACTGGATGCCAGCGACTCTTACTATGTCGTCGGTCCATCTAGTGGGAGGCCTACCTACGCTGCGTCTTCCGGTTCGTGGTCTCCACTCAAGAACCTTTCTTCCCCATCGGTTATCGGTTCTCCGAGCGATGTGGCCTGCCCATTGCCACTTCAACTTGCAAATTTTAACAGCTATGTCGGTGACTTTGGTTCTTTGGCGAATATCCACGTAAAGGCTCTATTAGCGAACATAAATAGTGCAAAGTCTAGTAACTAGGTCGACTGGCTTGTTCTATTATTAGGGTTTTCATACATAATACATGCATAGGCTAAGTCGAGCCTACCTTCTACCTATAAATGCTTAGTGCATTCACCTGCTAGGAACGTCGACTCGTAGGTTCATTACCTATAAAGGAAAAGTGGTAAAGTCTGAAAGTTCTGGTTGATCAGTCCTTGAGTATAAAGTAAAACATTAAACAAATTACAAAAATGTTCATTTGAATTTTTCAGTTTCTTTCATGTTGTGCAAAATTAAAAAGAGGTAAATAATTTAGAGGTAATTGTTGAGTAACAACAGGGAGGCCTATATCCAACAGTGGACGTTGATGATGATGTTGAGTAAATTTCGCATATTGTATCTCATCAAAGTTGTAATGGTTGAACGAATAAAAATTAAATTTGATGTAGCGGAAGCTTAATTATTCTGTTTTACAAAAATAATAATTATAACGGGTAAAAACTGAGGACGTTACTAGTTTTGTGATAGATTTATAACGACATGCTGTTATCTACGTGGCTGCTCGTACTAGGAGCAATCAGACTGATAGATAACACTGATGCTTGCGGCAGACGACCAGTTCAATCCTATTGAAGCCAGTCAAATAGTTTGACCTTTTCAATCAGGAATCTTCAACGAGTTTCACTCTCTGTTGTTTGCAGAAGTTGAGTCTGGAAGCAAATTCCGACCATAATATCAACTAAGCAATTGCGACAAATTCTGCAAGTTTTTTTTTAAATCTTTTATTTATATGCATGGGTTTTAATTAAATGAGACCCTTGTTACTTCTTATTCAAAGCTTGCTTTACTTCCTCACTTGTCTAGCAGATCTAGAGTCGATAGCGGTAACATCAAATTCATGAGGAATTTCCATTAAAAAAATGTCCGGCATTTGATACTTTACGCATTACGTAAATACGCGTACTCTGGCCAGAATATTTTTGCTGATTCATCCAGAAGCTGCAAACATTCCACAGCAATATAATGACGGATTTCCAAATACTACAAATCATCGGATTCATCGTCTTCCGCGTTCCTCTTTCCAAAACAACACATAATGCCGTACGAACTCAGTAAGTATAACGTCTGCGTCAAGCGTCTTTACACTTACATCGAAAATATGATTCTCGCTTCATCTGGCAGATAGGAGGGGCCTAGTAGTCCATTGTAGATAGTATACAAACTCTTTGTTGTATACATCACAAAAAAATAATTACAAACAGATAGAAAACACGAGCTAGTGCCACAAGTGGCGGCCTTATCGCTAAAAGCGATCTCTTCCAGGCAACCATTGGATGGAAAGAATTTACGTAACAGGATCGATGGGTGATGTTAATAGTTATTTATGATACAAGTGCGGAAAGTTGGTTATTAGAAACGAGTAGACGAATGTAAGCCCGAGACGAAGTCGAGGGCTTACCATAGTCACGAGTTTGTAATAACCAATCCGCACGTGTGCCATACAACGTTTTACAACACATTTGCGAGAAAAAAAGGCTACAAATGAAACAATTTTTGTTTATAACTTAATATCAGTCACAACAATAGTTTCTATAATATAATAAGAAAATGGCGCTAACATGCAAATAGCGCCACTATCACGTGGTGAAAATTAGAACTACATCTTTCGTCTCATTTTCTCTTTAGTATTAAACTGAGACAAACGTATTGAGCAAAATCGCTTCCAAGGAGGTTTGATCATTCAGCTTATTTATTCTCGTAATATGAAACTCTTTTGTGGAATTTTTATGTAATTATGATGGAAATTAAAAAAATACCGTAAATCACACGCACGGTGCTATACATCTGAGCGTGCGGACAAATTCATTTCCGCACGCTCCGTTGTATGATCCGTAATGTTTAACTTTCGAACGATGTATACAGGCTTCGTAAGTGCACTTTTTGAGCAAATGTGTTGTAAAACACTTTTAATGATACCATTAAATAATATATATATATATAATATAGTTATCGCGTTTAGTATAAACGCGATAAGTACAAACTATACCCTAAGTCCCTGGAGTACCTAATCTTGTATTCTAATCTTAGTAGAGATAATGACTACGAAAATCTTAAAAAGCTGGCTTCTGAGAAGCTGTGAGTTCTAAAATTTAGAACGGACGGACAGAACAAACTTATGTAATGGTTCCTTGCACTACGGAACCCTAAAAAACGGATTGAATTACGCTGAATAAGTGAAAAGATTCGCTCGTGGAGGACAAACAAATCAAGCTCGCAGACAAAACACTTGCATCTTCCTCTTGGAAAGTATATTCAGCAGCTCTACGCTACACCCATACTGTCACACTTATACTGATGTAGCGCGCACCGCGGCGTCATGCGCCCGTCGGGAACTCGGGATCCCGCGCAATGGCGGGAATAATATTTTATTATTATTAATATCTCTTGATCAAGGCTGACATACGCCTATTTTAGAACGCATCACACAATTTTATGCGTGTTATATTAATATTGGGTCATCGAAACTGAACGAAGTCGGTCAGTGGATAGAGTCGCGGGCATCCCACTTCTGATCCAGGCGTTGCCGTGTTGCACTATACCTGAGTGATATTTAGTACTAGTACCACTTAGAGCATGTAGTAGGGTGCTGCTAACTAACAATGATAACAATTAAATGTTGGAAGTCGATTTTGACTTACTCCTAATAAAATTGTCGTATCGATTTCAAGCTTTGCAAGTACATAGGTTACTGGTAATTAGCGTCAAAACAAACAAGTTTTGTTCGACGACTAATCAAAATTCATATATTTTGCTGGGAGTAAATGATTTATAAATGAGTTTTTTTTTTGTATGGAACAGCTGATTATTTATTCGCGAATTTCGAAGTCATAATTATAACAAAAGTTGTTTGTTTTGATGTACTACTGTGGCCGCCCTTAAGAGGGTGTTAACTGATTAACCAGTAACCCTGTATATTTATAATTCGGATGACATCCATTAAACTGATCAGGGGGTGGAAACTTAGAAAGTGGAACTCTTCAAAGGCGTGAATGATGCAGAAAGACGCCATATTACATCATGCCGCATGCACAACGCGGAGTCGACCCCCCCTCCCCTCCCGTCTATTGCCTCACCCATTATGTCCAGGCTTGGCTCATGTGTGACGCGCGGCTGGGTCTGATGATGCCAGGAGGCGGCTGGCCTGCTACTCATGCAGCGTCGACCACATGCACGCTCACTCGAGGACCAGCTTGCGTACCAAGTCACCAAAAGTCTGTTGTTTTCACCCACATTTGACCTCGCTCAATACATTTGCAAGTCCACATCTACATACGCAGTAACTAAATGCTAATAAATATTGTAATAAAATCAGTTCGGCCGCCGCGACCCGAATAATTATATATTTATACCGGTTGGAAATAAACCGGAATGTCTAATAATAGATATATATTTGTTTGTATACCTATAGGACATATGGTACAGAGATGTAATCCTTAGATGTTGGCCTTTTGGAAAAACTCAGTCACACAGCGGGCAATGGAGAGAGCTATGCTTGGAGTTTCTTTGCGCGATAGAATCCGGAACGTAGATATTCGCCAAAGAACCAGAGTTACCGACATAGCTGTTAAAATGTGCAAGTTGAAGTGGCAATGGGCAGGCCACATCGCTCGGAGAACCGATAACCGATGGGGAAGAATGACAATTTGGTTTACGCCAGTTTCCGCTTTGGTCAGAATAAATATTAGGCTGTTATTTCCTTTTTGTAACTTACGCAAGGTAAACGTCCTTTTGGCCGTGTCATAAGTTGATTGAAAAGATTTTTGAAGTATTGCCAGGAAAAAATATATGTTTTCGAATACTATGGGGCAAATGGCACGTCTTATGACTAGAACTATAACAACAAATATGATGGTGCAACACATGCTGGCTAAACTTCATGGTTAAAATTAAAGTTTGTAAATTTAAATATTGGGCCTCACAAGCAAGCTCAAAGTCGCACAACGAGCTATGGAGAGGGCTATGCTCGGGGTTTCTCTACGAGATCGAATCCGAAATGAGGACATCCGTAGACGAACGAAAGTCACCGACATAGCCCACCGGATTAGCAAGCTGAAGTGGCAGTGGGCAGGGCACATAGCACACAGATGGCTATGGGGCCGAAAGGTTCTCGAATGGAGACTACGGACCGGTAAGCGCAGCGTAGGACGTCCACTCACAAGATGGACAGACGACCTAAAAGAGACCGCAGGAAAACGCTGGATGCAGGCCGCTTCCAACCGGCCCTTTTGGAGATCGTTGAGGGAGGCCTATATCCAGCAGTGGACGTCCTACGACTGAAATGATGATGATGATGAATGATGAAATTTAAACCATAAAACAGTAACTTTAACTAGGATAATGGTGCAATTTGACGTCATTTAACAATTATATTGTCAGATGATGCAACAAAGTTTTTGCTTAACCTGGCCCCCGATTCTACTAAAGAAATTGTCTTTAAATTGTAATTATTGCGATTTTAATTGTTAAATAACTGCCTAAAATTGACAGTCTAAATATTTTTTTATACTATAAAAATACAGCCACCTAATATTATAACTTAGTACAAAAAAATATTAAAAACTGTCAATTTTGAGGCAGTTATTTAAAATAATAAATAAATAAATATTCGGGACATTTTTTCACACACGGTCATCTGACCCCAAACTAAGCAAAGCTTATTTAACAGTTAAAATCGCAACAATTACAATTTCTTTAGTAGAATCGGGAGGCAGTACTTTAACTGCAATTCCAATGTTTGTTATTGCTAAAGTAAGATGGTGCAACTCACCCATTGTTAAAAAACGAGACTAAAAATAATCATCGGGCTCCTCTGTATGTATACATACAACGTTGTGCGTGGTCATACGCGGCGACATGATAACCTTCTCCTTGTATTGTTGTATGGTTTGTGCAGCACGCCGCCGCCGCCGCGGCGCGCCGGGCGGCTTTATTGAATCAGACGGTCACTTACCCGGAGTGCGTTCCTGCGAGTGTAAACATATCGTGCACCTTCTGCCTCTTGTCACTCGTCAGATTTGTTATTACGAAGCGAGCGGCGGCGGCGTGTCTATTTCAATTAATAAATAAATAAATATTCGGGACATTTTTGCACACACGGTCATCTGACCCCAAACTAAGCAAAGCTTGTGATATGGCTGCCAGAGACTGATATACATACATATATATAGCTTTAAATACATACTTAAATAGATATTAACACCCAGATATAGAACAAACACAAATGTTCATCGCATAATGGCTGTATTAATTTTTTTATCCGACTGGAGTAATGTTATTCGGACGTATGTATTGCACGTTTGTCTGTTCCTGTGCATCCGATTGTTTATAACGCTGACAGATTTCAGACGGCATGGTGTTGATAGATTCGTCTATATGTCGGGCCGGAGTCTCGGGGATATACTTTGCATTGGGGTTTTTGTTTTCCTTTTAATAATATACTTTTTGTATACAAATATAGTAACTAATTCCCTCCTGCCCATTTTTCTATCGGACTGCCAGAGCGGGCACGAAAAATCGTCACCGCTTTATGGTTGATATTGCGAGATCCCGTACGAAGCGCTTTGATTCCACATTTATTGTGCGAACTGCTAATCTGTGGAATGCGCTGCCTGAGTGGGTGTTCCCGATAGTTACAATCTGAGTCTTCAAGTCGAGATTGAATCTGTTTCTTCTGGACAAGCGTGCTACATCGTAGAGCGCATCATCGCTTGGCGAGTTGGCGGCCAAGCGCAATCCCTTAGAATAACTACTCAGAGAAGGTAGGTTTCCAAACAACGCCTTCTCAAAACGTAAGCTACACATTCGCTTTGTAGCTTAGGTACGTTTCGATTGGTATTTTAAACGATTTAAGCAAGAAAATTAATGGATTACCTGTGGAATGTCACACCATAACTCTTATAATGCTGCTTTTCTGATTTGTTGTGGTACGATTTCACCGCGCAAATTGTCATAGTAAAATTTTTATAAATTTTTTTTTGGAGCCATATATGACACCATTTGCATGGCTTAAATTTTGCGAATGTACTTGGTTTCTTTGTGTAGTTATTCTAAGAGCAATCCTATTTTTAATATTTAAAAGAATATGAACAGAATATGAATATATAGGCTGTCGTTCAGTGTGGAGGGGGAGGCCTATGTTCAGCAGTGGACGTCTTCTGGCTGATGATGATGAATTTGGTTTAGTTTCATATACACTTGTAGAACTTCTTTCCATTACCTACGACCCGAGTTGAGATCACGTGTCAAGTTTACGCCAAACTTTATGGCCGCTCTGGATGTCAATCCTGGCAATTGTTAAAGACTCAACATTGTTACAGACCCAATGAACTCTCACCTGGCATGACTAACCTCGTGGTTAGCAAACAGAATACAATAGAAATTAGCAAAGAGAATACAAGTGGTTAATTTGGGGCTCATCGATTCAATACCCACGTGTCTTACCTGCATCGAATCATAGTTTACTTCTAAGAGAGTTTACTTCTTCTTCTCCAATTAGTTGTTCATTCTTCGTAAGTTTCCTCGTTGTGTGAATAAATTATTCTTTATCTTCATTGAACCTGGATAACATTTGCTGAGCTTGATCCCCGCCTCCCTAACACACGTTCAACTGACACAATATTTTCCTATAGCGTTATGTAAATATGTTAGAGCGGCCAAAACCTTTGGCACAGATTTTACCTCCGTAATTGCCTTTTCTACCGATCACCTATCATTCGTTGCCTACATGAAAATCAATAGTTCACCTTGCTTATGATACACTTACTTACTTACTTATCCTATAGGAACTCTAAAGGTTGACGCCCACACATTAGCTTACGATGATAATAATAATTAGAAAGACATCGTCTACTTACTTACTTCCGGGACGTTCAGATGCAAACGAGTTGTTCTTGATAGGTGTGTGCTGTGCGCCAACGTTAGACAACGTTATACCTAGATAAGTATTTCGTCCTCGATGTTCTTTCAGGTATTTATCTAAAATACCGTTAAAAGTAGATAACAGTTAAGTTTGCCAAACTGTACCTTCCAACCCCTTCACCTTGGACCAATTTCCTTGGACCAATTTTACTCATATTCAAATATAAAAAAGTATTGGAATGAACTACTTGCTTCCACCCACGAGATGGACAGACGACCTATAAGAGACCGCAGGGAAACGCTGGATGCTGGCCGCTTCCGACCGGCCCTTTTGGAGATCGATGGGGGAGGCCTATGTCCAGCAGTGGACGTCCTATGGCTGAAATGATGACTTGCCTACAACGTTTTGTGAAGATCAAACAAACGATACCTAACTTATCGTTAATTCAAACAAATATAAATATACAAACAAATATAAATATACAAACATACATAATCTTGTCCCATTAGAATCTTAGACCTCTCTTAGACCTCTCTTCGCTCGGTCAGTTATGGAAGACGTAATCTAAGAATTTATTTTTATTTGATATTACGATGTATCTAAAACAGTTTGAAGGTTATTTTTGTTCGTGCGAAGAACTAGTAAAACAACATACGCACAAGTTTAGTGCGCACTCGACTAGCTCTGCGGAAGCGCGCGTCTACAAATGTGTATAATAGAACGGGCACACGCGGCGCCGTGTACTGAGTACCACACGCGGCGCCGTGTACTGAGCATCACACGCGAGCGCTGCGGCCGCCGACATGCCACATGCCACTCGCGTCGCATATAAATCGGAATGGCAAACGCAAACCTCACAGCCGAGTACCTTCCTACGGCAAAAAGAATCACGAAACATTATAAAACTGTCATTCAACCGTAATCGGGCATACGTTTGCCAAAATTTTATGCGCATCTTTATTTGAACGGTGATTCGGCGGTACCATCGATCGAGCCGAGCACGCCACCGCGATACATTTCTTTTTACGCTCAGTAGAGTGGGAGGTGCATGGTTTGCAAGCAGTCTGCCGACGCCGCACGCGGGCCGCGCCCGTCCCGCGCTCATGACCGACCCCTGGCGCGCGACCACTCGCCGGTCCAACTCGGCCCTCTCCGGGCCCTCCCGCGACTGCCGCTCCGACCCGGTCCCGCTCCGCGCGAAGAGCGTCAGCCTCTCGGAGAGGCCCCGCTCCAAGTATGGTCGCAGCATCCGCAGCGCGGACCCAACCCGCCTCCGCTTCACGGACAAACAATTTTACCCGCGACAACACTCCGCGGACTCCAAACCGCGACCGACGAGCAACGTCGTCGTCAAACAAGTCAACAGGAAAGTAGTCGAGAAAATCCCGTTCGCGGTCTCCGTTCAAAACCTATCCATTCCGATGAAGTACGCGGATAATGTGAAACCTAGGCATTCAACCTCCAAACCGGCTCCGAGCTCCTCGAGCGACCGCCGGATCGATAGTAACAAGACTAAGCTCAGTTATCCTCCTAAACAGGTCAGCGACAACAAGAGGCTGTGTCACACCCTCGCCGGCGGCAGAGAGACGGAGAACAAGCTGCTGGTGCAGATCAGCGAAGCCGACCAAGTGTCCGACTTTGAAAGGATTCTTAATTCTAATGCAATAGTGAGGCAGCGCGCTCAGGGACAAGTGTGGCGCGGATGTGTCGCGACTCGCGCGCCCTCGGCCTCCGTGGTGCCGCGAGGCGGCTCCGCCTACTCGCTGTTCGCCGTCAGCCAGGCCTACCACTACCTGTTCCGGCAGCACGAGGAGTCCCTCCAGCCTCTCATCGACAGATATCGTCAGGCCAACGCCGAAGACAAAGACTGCCCTCCGAATAGCTTTCTAGACAAAAACTGGTTCGAAAACTTGCAAGACTTATCTGAATTTTACGAAGACGACAAAGCTCTGAAGAAAGAAGTAGAGACTATAACCGATCGTATAATCGCCGAGGAAGTCCACTCGTCGGAGTCGCCGAACAAAGAACCTAACAAGCGACACAAGTACTTCAATGTTAACTTGGCGGACCTGTTCGGTCTCCGAGTGAACGGGGAAGGTTTCTCGCCGTGCCGCGATGACCTTGGGCCCTCTCCGGACATAGAGAGAGCGAGCGAGAACGAGGAGGAATGGCGCGCACCGAGCATGAGCGCGAACTCCGATGACCGAAAGAACCCTCAGGCCGACACCGACGTTGACTGTCTAGCACAAAACCTGAATTCGGTTGAAATAGACAGCAATGCGAAGGTTCCGACCATAACCTTCAGCAATTGTTGCGACGGGCGCGCCAGGAGCGATCATTCCAACAATACGGACGTCGTCATTCACCTGGCCGTGCCCTCTATTGAAAGCGACGAGGCTCGACCGCCTATGATGTAACCTCGCTCGATCGATTCTTCTGGACAATAGCGAGCCGAACCATATCGACATGATTGCATTAGAATCAGAAACGCCGATGCCCAACGAGGAGATGCTTCCGAAAGCGGAGCCGCCGATGACCTCGCAACGGACGCTGACGCGGTCGAGCGCCGTCAGCCAGAAGTCGGTGGAGATCATGGTCCACCCGGAGGGGTCCAACAATCCCCTGCACCGGTCGAAACTGGCGCCGGTCCGATCGTCGTCCGAGACGCAATCTTCCGGGAAGAAGATGTTGAATTTGCGGAAGACGAAGAACTCTTCGATAGAGTCGACGATGAGCTTGCCGAACCAGAAGTCGCTGGAGAAGAAGCACGGCAGCCTGCGGCACCAGAAGGCTATCAGCGCGCATTCCGACATCACGCTCAGCACGCAGGCTTCTGTCTCCGACGACAGGAAGGCGCTGCGGGAGGCACTGTATCAGGGTATATTCCACAGGCATAGAAGAACTATTTTCGCTGTAGGATCTTTTCTGAGAATGCTGAGGAGCAAAACGTCCAATTATGACTCCATTAGATCCGACTCGGATGAGATATAGCAGAAGTAGAAATTAGTGTTATGAAATTTTTATAATAAAAACATTGGTGCAGACTGATTGTGCTTTTTGTAACGGAGAGAGTAACCAAATGTTATCTAAATATAAGTTTATGTTTGTTTTGTATTAAAATGTTCCTAATTAGTTACGACTGATTGTTTTAGTGAACCCCGCTTGGATGTGGAACTAGGAGTAGTCAATATGGTTGTTATGTCGTTATACTATACATAATTATATGATCCAATCATACTTCTGGCTGAATAATGGTGTAGGTACATTATGGACAAAGTATTTAGCTTTTTGATACTAAAAAAATTGCAGTGTACTGTGTAGTTCCTAGTATATAGTTCCGCGGAGTTTTTAACTGACTTTAAGGGTGGAGGGACCGTATTTGTATGTTTCATTAGGTATTCTGACATTTGTGAACCGATGCAGTCTGTGGGCTCAGTAGTTTTTTATACCAGCTCAAATAATAAGAATAATTTTGTTCGAGCGCCTGTTGATTTGGCAATATCAATAATTATGTTTGAGCGCCTGTCGATTTGGCAATATCAATTTTATTCAAACGCTTACTTGTCATGATGTCGGTTTTTAAATAGATAATGATTATGTTTTAAGGCAAGCACTGCTATTGTGCAGCGATCCTTCACCGATTACAACAATTACAAGGCGTCTCTTCCTCTACTGTTTTCTCCCTTGTCGAAGTTTTTAAAGTCGATGCGGGGAGAAAACATGTTCGAAACTCCACCGAGTAAACATTATAGCGTGGCAGTTTTCAGATAGATAGGTACCTCATTATGTTAGAGGTCGTCAGTCAGTCTCCATCAGTTACCGAGACATAATAAATAGCGTCGCCGTTCCAACAGACAAGAATCCAAATAAACTCAAAAATAATTGGGAAATCACGAAAATACAAGCAATACATTTAGAAAATACGACGTGGTATTGCCATATCGCGTGCACGGGGATAGTCAAGGGCGGTTCACCGCTAAATGATCACCTTGACTTACACACAAATTGGCTAAATTATTCCAACTCTAGGTGAAGAATTAACATTTTTACACATCGCTGCTAGACATCGGTTTAATGGGGAAAGTTTGATGAGAATTAAGAAACTTGGAAAGTAACTACAAGTTGATGCATATTACGTCCTGAGTCGTGATTTTTTTATTTCTGGGAAAGTTTATCCAGTAGCACAATACTTAAGTACTCTGCAAATTAATCAATCAATCTAGCTAGAAGATAGATTAAACAGATTTCAGGCATCTATGATGGAATCACCACGGAAAGATAAATTTACAAAATCCACAACAAACACACAATCGCTTTCATACGATCAAGAAAACTCTTTGTTTCCCGATAATTTCATAGTCCTCACCGGGTGAGTCAGTTACAAAAAGTGTTTATTTATTTATTTGACTGTTCTATAATAGGGAATATGCATGTGGTTTAAATCTGGTTGAAATAATTTTTTTCCGAATCTTTATTGTTCTGACTTTATATCTAAAAGATTTTTTTTTTAATTTATTTACATTTTAATTGCTTAAAATATTAAATAAAAAGTGCAAAATATAAGAGGGAAATTCAAATTTGCGAAACGCTTCACCATTGGTCGAAACGAAACGTGACGTCAAAAGCCACAACATTGCCTTTAGCGGCGCCGATATTCATACTGTTTTAGTAGTGTTTGAGAGAAAAATCGTTTTATATTGAGTTCCTGTAGTTTTTTCCATTAGCTAGTGTAATTTTAGCATTCTCGTGAGACTAAAGATCATTTAGGACGATGACTGAGACTGGTTTTGTCAAAGCACATTCGGACAATCTACCAAAAATATCTAGATGCATTCATAATGACAGCATATTTTGCATCAAATCCAGATTTTACAGTTAAGTTGAAGTTGAAAGCGGCAAGGTAATTGTTATAATCCATGATATATTTTAATCCATTACATAGGTTTTTACACATAAATGCACTCGGCTGTAATTACCAAAACATAACCTATAAATAATCATTGGTCATTAAATTTTTTATGAATTTGCTGCTCTACTGTCTATATTATAATAATTTATAAGTAATTATACCTAACATTACTTATGTTCCGTAATTTTCCGTGAATTTTTAAGTTTTTAAAAAAAATGTGAATACTGTTTACTCTTAATACTTAATGTACCTACTTATTGTTTGTTTGTTGAGTGCATAATATTCAATAAGTACTAAACATACTTCTAACTCACACCATGCTATCATAATATAACATACTTACATTGAAATGATCTTCACGACAATGCAAACATGATGTTGGAGATACTTCATCTCTTCTCATAACCTTACACCATTGTTTACGTATTTTCGCATCTCTTGGAATAAGAAAAAACACTTTATCGGGTGTATTTCTAATAGTGTTTGTACACTTTGGCACAAGACGATACCTATAAAAATGTTTTTTAGCTTCTTCCATGGTCTGGATATCAATAAAACTGAAAATCTGTGTGAAATAACTGTATCGCCTATAGTAAACAAACACAGAACGTGGCTTCTGACGTCATCCAAGGCCCGCGAAAAATTGCGGCGTTCAAACAGCTCAAATTTATTCAATGTTTTAAATATTATTTTAAAAATTAATTTGAGCATTTCCAACTGTAATTATATTTTTTACTATGATATAACGATGTAAACAGTTAATTAAAAATATAAAAAAAACACATGCATATTCCCTATTGTCTACGTAGACTGCGACGTCGTGGTAGCAATATTCAATACTACACTGTTATTCAGCAAGAATCACCTTACTATAGCATAGGCTGTGTGTGTAATCAAATGTTTAGTTATACTATATTTATGTATGGTTATACCAAAAGAAATATTGTGGCAACTTCTACCTTCATTCGTGTAGTGAGCCGATGCTTTCAATATAAATGTTGGCATAGACGTACAGTTATATAATAGCTCTGATGTTAATTATATTACATATTTGATTTGTCCTACTGTACACGACACGAAAACCACAATATTGTTTTCAAGTTAAAATGTTACAATATTTCTTTGAAGTCGCAAAAACTGATGCATACAAAAACTAGAGAGCTTATACTATACGTAGATGAGGTAACCCAAGATATATATATATATATATATGTACCTATTTATATATTTATAATGTAATTATTATATACATAAAAATATTGTAGCAATTTTCGTATTTGTTGCGATTGTTGTTAGTTATATACGAGTATATAATATTGTAGGTAGTAACGGCGGAACTTTGGAAGCGGAGAAACACATTTTTGGAACATTTTATGCACTTTTTATATATTTGTACAATCAATTTTTTGTACATGTTGTTGTGTGTGTAGATATTATTGTACACACAATTGGGTCAATGACGTAGGTTCACTTGAACATTTAAAGTTTAATTTTATTAACACGATAGTTTAATAGTAATGTTTATTAACCGATAAGTTATAGATTGTTTCTTATATAAGTATTATGTATGAATTACATTTAAAAATGCTTTGATTTATCTGCAAATAGTCATAAATTGTATTATTAGTGTTCTTTTTAATTTTTATTTGTAGTTGTATGACGTCGTTGACTCACGTATATAAAACATACAAAGAGCTTTGTAATTTTAATTGAGTTATATAGCTTTTTATACTGTATTCAGTTTGTTTTTCTTTGGGTAGGCAACATTTTATAAATAAGTAAGTACGTGAATGTAAATAAAATTGAGTTATCTCATAATAATGCAGGTGCATGTTTACTGTTTCAAAATACATTTAGTTATTGTTGAGTACGTGTGTAATTTACAATGTCAATCTGACAGGAACTTCTTTTTTTTTTTGGAAATGTTATATAGCCATGAAGTACCTATATAGAGGATCTTTTTATTTAATACCAATTACATTCAAGAATTTCTTACTTTAATTCGTTTTCTAAGACATCACTTCACTTTTCATATAATATTGCTTTAGTTTCCATGTTGATATTTTGTTTAATCGATTTACGTATTGGATTTAATTTTAAATTTTATTATTATTTATGTTTATAAATAAGTTATAGGTAGATTTAAAAATTATTGTATCGTAATAAAATTATATTATAGGATAACACCATGGTTAATGCAATCTAATTTAGATTTTTTATTTACTTTTATTAAAATTTAGATTTTATTCAAATAATTACTAAGTATGATAACATGTTAAACATTCCTTTACATTGTTTGGTATCAACATTCAATATTTTTTTTTTACTTTCCGAAACAATATTGCAGGAAATAATGTATAAGACTGCAAAATATTATGAAAAAATAATATTTTAGAGCATAGAGTGGAACATTGTGTCTCCGGAGTCGGTTCCACTTACTGACACTAATTACAGTACCTACTGGATATTATGTGCATGTATTTTATTTACCCTTACATTCATATCCCACGACACAACACGAAAAACAATGTATGATTACATATTTCAGGAAAACAAATTAAATTAGGCAAGAGTTCGTTGAATTCTCAACCAGGAATTCAATTATGTAAGTAGGTGTAGATTTATTGTAAAGGGTAGGTACAGCAGTTGTACTTGAAATCAAAACAAAATATTTGAGATTTTTATTGATGTAATTTCAATTAGTTATGTATCGTCAAGCATTACTGGCGTTAACGTACCTAGTCATGTTCCAGTTACTACACAACAATTTATAATTCTATTATATTAATTCTATCACCAAAAATACAAAAACTTTGGTTACTAGCGTATTCAAT
The DNA here is from genome assembly GCA_914767915.1 of Agriopis aurantiaria. Classification (NCBI taxonomy): domain Eukaryota; kingdom Metazoa; phylum Arthropoda; class Insecta; order Lepidoptera; family Geometridae; genus Agriopis; species Agriopis aurantiaria. The sequence continues at coordinate 123,036 of OU612002.1, read as the reverse complement.
GTTTACAAATCTTTGCAATTGTTCATTTATATGTAGGTACTTTTATATGAGTATTTAGTAAAGAAATGGTAGCATGAAATGTAGCTTACTTCTTAAAGTCCACCTGAGGACTCGACCGTCACTGCAAGCACAATAACACATATAGTCAATAACAACGAAGTTATTACAGATAACAACATTCCTACATTATCACATAAAGGAAAGAAAATCATCCATGATGAATATGTACAGTACATCAGCTTAAGGCACAAATACAAAAGAGGCTTTGAGCCTAATCTAATAATCAGTAGGACACAATATATACAACGTTGGCCCCCAAAATAAATTTATTAATAAACATACCTCTATAGACTACATCACACAAATATATTTTCTTCTATTTCACTAGATATAATATTATTATTTATTTTTTAATATATTACTATTAACACTAGAGCCTCCGACAGTCTTTCCGTACAATATTGCTTCACAATCACAACACTCATTTAGATGTTACAGTAATTTGGACAAATTTGTAGAATACAAAATATTTCGAACTGCAACTAATATTAAATTGAATATTTATACGAGTCAGAGATCATGGTGATTATTTAGTTCCCCACAGAACTCATCTGGACTGGCTGTCATAATAATGTCGTCTATATACATAAAACATAATATTAACGTAACATTACAAGCTATTATGTAACTTACATTCGCGCTTAAAATTAAAGAAACCACATTCGATCTACGCCAGTCTTTTCAAAGATTCTGCCCGGCGTGACTCTTGGTGCCGGTAGAGAACCCATCAGCTGTGATGCAGCCTTTGCTTTAAGTCTAAAGCATATCAAACATTTATGAATTACTTTTTTGAGCTCACTGATTCCATTTATTAACCAGAATTTTTGGTTTAGACAACAATAGCTTTGGAGCGGATTGTAACAAGTTTTCATGCTCCTTCCTTTTAATAAGTTTCGTTACATGAGATGACTTCACTAAGATGCATTTGTGAAAACGTAAGTTGTGAATTTTGGAGTCTACTTCCAACTCTCAGTATGTCCTGTCCATCAAGGAAAGGATTAAGTGACGCAAGCGATCCCTTTGTGACTTTATTTGACTTTAAGCAGGCGATTTCAGCAGCATAATACCTTTGTTGATCGGTTTTAACTATTTACAGCAAAGCCTTTTCTAATTCTTCAGGATGCAATTCACCTGAGTGTCTGTTTGACTTATTTATTATCTGAGAATTGACAGTAAATTGAATTATATAAACAACAATTATCAAATCATCTCACTATCTATCCTGACAAAGTTCTACAGAACGCCAACTACTGTCTCCTATAATAAGTTCGTCAACATGGGAACAGATTATAATAGGGCGACCTCATTGGATAGAGATCCTGGGTCCTCAGGTATTGGAGGGTCAGATAGTTAGGTGTGGAAAGATTCCATTCTTCATGATGAGTTCAAGTCGATAAAAGAGCCCAACATCCCTCTGGCAGAGGAGATATCAATTCTTTAAGATTTTTACTGTGTTTATCTTGGAACCACAACTACAACAAAAGGGTTTGGAGCACTATGTGCAAGAATTTTGGCTGTTTCTCCCTCGTTGGCAAATCCTGACAAACAGCTCCTAACACTAAATAAAGAGGGGAAAATGGAGATCCCTAAATACAAGCTGGATGGTAAAGAAGAAGCTCTAAAAAAACTCCTTGAGAAGGTAGAGATTGTGGCACCAATATGCCTTGACACAGAGCTTCCTATTGAGATCAACCAAGATAATGATCAGAATGAAGATGCTCTAGCTGAGGATATGAAAGCAGGAACTCAAAAGATCCTTTCCCCTATTCAGGAGTCAGTCCGAGAAAACTTAAGCCCAAGATTTATCAAAGATCTACAGACTGCCCTCAACATAATCTCCTCCAGAGACGCTGACAAATCCTCTTTCAAAACTGTCTATGATTCATTATACCATACTGCAGTGTTTTTGATTTTTGTCTTGTTTAGGAGAGTCGTTAAACGGAGTGAAAATCTCAATGCTGCCTTATCAAGGGAAAATATCCATAGACACTACAGTCAGATGATCACTAATGGGTTTGGGAAAATTCTGCCTCCACCATCAGGAGACTTGAACTGGTCTGCAGAGTCAGAGTTTGGCCCATCATCACCAGGAGGAGCACAACTGGCTACAATGATCTTCCATCTCTATTCAGCCCATCATGATCAACAGAAGGATGCTCCATCTGCTTTTATGGGGCAAGAGTTTGCAGGACAAGAGTCCGTGATGAAGGCCACTTGCATGACTCACCTTGCGGGGACAGGATTGACACTTTTGACTCTTTTCACTCAATTAAAGATTCTGTACAGAAAGGACACCAGAGATACAATCAATCTTATTGCATTTGAAGCCTTTAAGGCCAGTTGTGAGGTAATCATATCCTTCAAAGAGCAAAACAATGCTCTGAAACAGAAAGAAGGAGGATCTATCTCTCTGAAATTGCTTCCCTACTGCAGGATGATCAGTCAAAAATACCATCCTGAGTTTAGCTCCATGGGCCATGAAGTGACATGTTATCTCATGTCCACCCTGATAGATCTGAAAGATCCCCCAGCTCCAGGAACTGGGGGAGCAAGAGCGGCGCTGTGGATAGGATCAGTCCCCAAATCAGATGTTGATCAATTGAACGTGCTCGCAGACAAAATACATAGTATGCGATCTCGCCTGGATCTCAGTCCTGCTGAATGCAACAGAGACATTGTGCTTGATGCATTAGTCAGTGGGGCTCCACGGAAAAGTCCTACCACATTAATTGCTCCATCAGCCTACAACCCACCATCACAACAAGATCAGGCAGGCAACGGTGTTTTAGACGAAATAAGCTTTACAGGGTTCTAAGACGACAGGCATCATCATCATCATCATCATTTCAGCCGTAGGACGTCCACTGCTGGACATAGGCCTCCCCCATCGATCTCCAAAAGGGCCGGTTGGAAGCGGCATCATTGAAGGGGGAGATTGCCAATACTCGCCACGTTGGCAGGCGGGTAGGCGAGCGGTGTTTTTATACTCAGAAGACGCTGCTGCCCGAATGAAGATGAGTTGATTGGATGATTGAGCGGAATTCAAACTGACAGATCAACAGATACAATTAATATTTATGTTAGATTCGAACAACTCCACTTGCAATATCATTAGCTAAATACAAACAATTTCGTGTAGAATGTACAAGTGTACGTTCCGAACTCTACCTGCTGATACGCCACATATAGGTCGAAGTGAACTAGATATTTTACCGTTAAATGTCTATTCTGTGTGGAAACTTCTTCAAGAGCTCTGAATGAGCTTAAAATGTATTCCGGATGTTCCGGCCGCCTCAGAGTCACGCTTTTTTCTTTCCTTTGGCGTTGTCCTCGACGAATATCTCGTTGAATTCGTTAAGGAGTATGTCAACGACATTGTTTTGCTGGATGCAGTCGACGGCGATATTATGAGCCTGCTCCGCCGGCGCCCAGAGCAGAGTGGGCCCGAACACGATAGCCAGGTTAGCTGTGTGCATGCGGTTGCGCTCACTGTGCCGTGTCACCCTGCAGACATAACGACATTTGTAAACAACGTCCAACAATCATATACATATCATCGATAGAAATGGTTTCTGTCACATTTTAAAATGTCCTTCTCTCTATTCTAAGCATATAATTTTTTATAGATACAGGCAAGAGCGTATCACAATGACGCAAATACATCTTCTGAAGCTCATTTATCTTAAAGAGTAATACAGCCATTACTTGTGCTTTATCTTAATAAAAATATTTGCGTAGATTTCAATCGAATAAGGCTTACCATAAAATTTATTGGTTTAAAGTTGGGAAGAATAATGCGTTTATTTTGACGCGTGCTGAGTTCAATTATGCCAAATACCAAATTATACCAAAAATTATAAAGGAAACGCCTGCGTTACCGATACAGATATTACAGATAGATATGTCTGTAGATAAGACAGAATGAATCATACCTAAGTAGGTGCTCCAGTAAATACTTGAGTGTATCTCGGTTGCATTGTGGGAGCGAATTGATGATGTCTCGGAACTCTTTGATCTTCACTTCCTTAGGTTTTAATGCTGCAATGATAGATAAATAAAGGTTATTAACTATGACATAACGGCCTACACACACATTATGTTTATTGGTCAAGCTCGACCGGTTTCGCGGACGACCGTTTCCGGGAGCGCGCATATTCCCTGATGAAGAAGCTCTAATGGCTCCAAAACCGTCGCTCGTCTCGACACATAAAAATAACGTGAGTTTAAGCCGTTTTCTCATAGTTTAAAATCCTCGCGCGAGTTTTGATGAAATTAAAGGCTAAACACAAAAAGTACGAAACGAAGAACTTAGTTTTATTTAAAAATCTGATGGAAAAATAAGAAAAGTTCACGTTCATCAAAGAAGAATCACGTTACATTGTGCTAACGAGGATCTGACTAGACGACCAGGGATCGCTGATGTGATTATCAATCGTTGAATCCGACTGAATGTATAGCATGAAGAGTACGTAACAGCGAGTTTTATTTTGGAAACATTACAATATGCTTTCATTCCATGAAAATACAAACTTAAAATTTGCAAGTACAAGTGAACCAATGAACTTACAGCATGCAGCCAGAATCCTGTCGAACATGGTGCACGGTATGAGGGGCTCTTTCAGCTCTCTGAAGAACAGTTTCAAGGAACCTGTCAGCACGTGAATATCAGTATTGTTCTTGATCACCTCGAAATGGTTTTTACTTGTCTGGTCGATCTGGAAGCAGGAGAGACATTTTGTGTTAATCTACTAATAGTTATAAAACATTTACAAACAAGGGCCTCTAGAAACATGATCACTGTTGGAAGCCATTGTAATTCCTTCAAAAATCATCTTTTACCTTAATTATAATTAACATTTTTTACATATTTTACCTAAGTACAATGTGAAATAAATATGTAGATGACCTAATAGTGACGATCGCTAAAATCATCGCTGTCAAAATAGCGATAAGTGCTAGCGTGACAGCATCTGGCGATTGTTTTTGTTTATAGTTGCTGCCGCCGGTTACTAGCCGTATATATTCAGTCTGATGGGAGTTTAGTGTTTAGCTTAAATAATTTGTATTGTAGTTGGCGAACAGTGGCTCGAACGACCGTAGCGTGATTATAGCAAATAAGACGGTTTTTTTTCTTTTCTCTTCAGAGGATTTTGGCGTCGCACGTCTTGTGCATTTACTAGTGTCAAGTATTGTGATTTTATCAAGTTTTGTTAAATGTCGTCAAATATGTTATAGTCACAGTCACAGTATATATATCACGTAAAATACATGTTTCACCTCATTATATCACTTTTCCACACTCGAGCACGTCTCCGAACTCTTAATATTTAAACAAAAATCCACCATTACTATATTACACATCATTAACACTCGAAATAATTCTAGTTTAGGAAAATTATACAATGAGGCGACATGTTTTTTGTCACGCTGGCGCCAAAAACCCACCACAGCGACTATCGTGGATGAAATCCATTATTAGATGTAATATAGTAGTTCCTCACCTCCAGCCGTATCTTCTGCACCTGGCTGAGGTTCCCGCTGGCCCGGTACAGGCCGTCCGTGCACATGTTGTCGTCGCTGCTCTCGATCTCGCTCACGCAGGCGACGACGAACTCCGGCACGCGCGGGCTGCTGGCGGCGCACACCTCCTCCAGGTTGCGCCCGAACACCGGCTCATCTGGAACCCGCCCCACCGATTATATACGAACCCATACACACTGAGGAAATGCTGAGCAAATCCCGTAAAAAAAATATTTGTTTCTTAATTATTACAATTACAAGAACTAGCAAAAATTTGTTCAATGATAATTTATTTGAAGACTAACATTAGCAAAGTAATTGTGCATAAAACTTACGTTTCAGATATAATTTACAAACCAATCAAGTAACATTGAATAGTGCTTTGTAAAAAAAAATGTAGAGGAAATACTTAACTATGTTTAATATTCGGGACAATGATTATACAGTGATTGTTAAAAATATGCGTTTTAAGCTGTGCGATTGCAGTGCTTCCCCATACCTACATACTTGTAGATATCTACACACTAAATATACTTACCAGATATCTACATAGTAAGTACATTACCAAATAAACAATAAAAATAAGTGTACTTGTACCCATGTAGGATACTTCGTTAGTTTTATAATAATGTTAAATAAGCAATAAACATAATTACTAATAATGATTAGTATATAGTACGCTCTTGTACTGAAACTCCAACACTAGGGATCTATTCTATCTACATTTGTACAACCATCCACCTCTATGTCTAGGGAAATAAGGTTCAAAATAAATAAAACACTTTATAATTAATAACTAATATTAATAAATATTTACAAATTCAAATAAACCACACCAAATAAACTCACCTTGTTAGTTTTTAAAACGTTGCCTAATAAATTAGTATAAAAATATTGTTTTTGTAACGGAAATATTGCTCATATAATTTCTAATTCCGAGTTACCAATCTTAGTATTTTTATACTTTTAACAATTGTTAACTACACTTGTATTAAAATATTCAAAAACCAAATCAATATATTAATATCAATTATTTTACACTTTTCAATAACACACCAAACTCGAAAACCAATTTACTTAAAACACTCACAAAATGTATATCTATAAACCAGTACAAGATTAATCTCTACTACTACGAAGCTGATCTAGAAAGCGTTTCTATCACCAACGTATTTCAAATTCCAACCTTTGTAGTACCCTTTTTTCATGACAACCTCCAAAGCAGGTCTCCTGGCGAAGAAGTCTCGGAGGCGTCTCTTGACATGTGACTTCTGGGTAGAGTTCTCGGTAGAATCGCTCAGGTCTTCGTTGCTGCTGCCTCCGGCTGAAATCAGGAATTTGAGAATAAGAATGAAGGACAGAAAGAAGTAGCGAAGCGACAGATTGAGGCGACAGGACTGACCACCAACGAACCGCGCGACATAATATGAGATATGATATAATATTACTATTCAAACACACACAAGTACATGAAGTACTAAATAACAATTGTGCAAAATTTACCTGAGTACATAATTCATTTATTACGAAGTTAGTTGAGACATACGTTTTAGTTAATTTTCATTGGTGGTCAGAATTGGTTGCATGAAAATGGACAGTTAAAGATCCCCAACCAGAACAAGTTAATATATTAAAAGGGATGAAATTTCAAGAGAATGCGAAGCCGAAAATGTATATTATGTAAGTAATTGACAATTAAGGTAACACAATTAGTTGGTATAATGAATGTTTGTAGGAAACCCACGTCGTAATAATCACCACAACCATGTTAGTATTCTCCGCATCATGAGGAAGCCTTCTAACAGGTATATTGTTTGCAGTCTTCATAGTTTGTTGTTTTAAAAACACCCACTTCGAAGTGGACACAACACAATGAAGATTAATTAATTGATTATAAAGGTAAAAGTACAAGTAAAGAAAATCTAAAACAGGATATAAATATACAGATACAAATAAAACAAACAGGCAACAATTCAGACGATCACAATAAAATTATCACATTGATATTGTTTTAATAACCTTTGTATTCACGTTAGTTACCTTGGAGGGTCCTTAATTTTGTCCCGACAGTGCTGTAGTTTGGACCTTACAACCATTCAGTGCAACTGCAGCATTAACTCGACCAAACCATAAACACTAACGACTCATGCTTTCACAAGTAACAGCAGTCAACATTGTCTCACAGCCAAAAACAGTTTTATACTTGTAGGTATTCTAAAAAGTTCTCGAGATAAAATGATAAGCTATCGAGCTCGGATAGCTATGATAAGCTAGTTATTTATCTAACATTAATTCCTTGGCTATATTTTCCCAATGAAATTATAAACACGGCTATACACACCCGAGCCTTATGAGACACTTGTCTAGTGACACACGCATTGTTTTAAGAATTGCTTTCTTAAAATGGTAAGCGGTTGTTTGTGATGCCATTCGATTCGATTGAAACGAGATTTATTCGTCTTATTGTCTACGATATAAATATTAATAATCAGTGATAAATTATAAAAATAAGTGTATATTTGTTATATTAGTTGGGCTATAGTTGTAGTTGGGCTATAGTTGGATGGTTACCATGTTATAATCTTTAACAGATAACGATAAAGTAAGTGCCTATAGATACCTATAGTATAAATAACTACAGTTCCTGTACAATATTCTACTTAACAATTTATTGCATTTAAACACTTTTAACGGATTTAATGGCGTGTATTTTTATTTAGACATCCATTTAGTCCTTCTGCGACTTCGAATACTGCAAAGTATTCGAAACGTCAGGAATTAAAATATTGTAGGTACAATACACGCGACGAATAACTTCCACGTGTAATGTGCGAACATCTCATCATTATCTGACAGACAGCGCACAGCCTAAAGCGCTGGCTCTAAAACACAACCTTTATCGACTAAGTGAACTCTTTCCGTGTAACCCTATATCATGTAGATATAGGGTTACGAAGCCCTACGCTGAGTAGTTATTCTAAGCCCTACGCTGAGTAGTTATTCTAAGCCCTACGCTGAATAGTTATTCTAAGCGCTGAGTAGTTATTCTAAGCCCTACGCTGAGTAGTTATTCTAAGCCCTACGCTGAATAGTTATTCTAAGCGCTGAGTAGTTATTCTAAGCCCTACGCTGAGTAGTTATTCTAAGCCCTACGCGTACAAAAACTCAAGCATTTAGCTAATCAGATATAATTGTGAGCGGTGTCGCTATACTAAGCAGAATAACTTCAGCAGTTAGTATAATACTCAAGGTCAGTACGTTTGTGGTGATGACTGCTAAAAATGTCCATAAGTTTGGAGTGATTATGTCCTTTTTCCGAAGGTATTTTATTCGTGTGCTGCTTTTCCGTGGGACTTTCGTTTGGATTCACTTTCTCTGTAAGACTTTTATTAGCCTCCTTCACTTTAACTACTGGACTTTTGTTTCGATTCTCTTTTCTTGTGGGACTTTTCTTTTCCATCACTTTTTTGACAACTTTAGTAGTTTTGTCTATCACCGAATTGGTGACTAATGGCTCCCCTATGGTCACATAATATGACGCAGCTTCGATCATCTGGACTGATTCCATCCCAAGAAGAATACTGCGCTGTTCACATTTAACACCAAACAAACACCGTCAAGGAAATAGTGCATAATCATGGAGTGAGACTAGTTCTCTCCGAAACTATGTGACTTTGCGATAAAACACAGCACAATACTAAAAGGTTCATGCGATTACTAATTGTGTGTTATCAGTATTATTATCTTGTGATAAATGTACCGTTAACAAAACACGATAGAGAAACTTAGTAAAGAATATTGTAGAATGATACAGAAGGTTTTTTTATCCTATTTAACTCACAAGTACGTAACTTCCATAAAATTTACATTCATTAAATGTGCCAAGGCCACGCCTTCCATATTTAAACCAATGTCCAGAATGTATAGGTAATAGACTATATGCATAGTAAATAGACTATATGCGAGACGCGTTACATTTAATCCTTTATGCTGACTGTACCATCACGGATCCACGATAAGAGCAAGGGCTATCTCGATATCGATATTCTGTAATTATCTTGGTACCTGATCAAACTAAGTTTATAAAACGTGACCGACGTCACTCAGCGTATTAGCAAAGCAAGCTTCAGGCCGTATCTGTCTCAGAACGACGCGTTCTAGAGTGGAGACCACGAGTCGGCAAACGTAGAATATTCTGAGACTAGATGGAGTGACGATAAACGTAAGGCAACTGGCCGAGGCTGCTCTTCCAGCCCCAAAGCCGAATATCGGGGTGAGTGGCCTTGGGAGAGAAATGCCTAAATGTCCAGAAGTGGACTAGATAGGCTGATTATGATGATGAACAAATATTCACCACCACATCAGTTTATTTATCTCTAGTGAGCGACTTGCAGAATCAACCCTTTGGAACTTTTTGTCGCGCAATTTCATTCAAGCATTTTCAGAAGAATATAATATTGAGTAGCAAAATGCTCGCACACGTGACGGATGTTCTATCCGTTGTTGAACCCAACAGCTAGTGTTTTTATTGCAATATAAAGGGAAAAAGAGTAAATGTTATTTATTTATTGTAAGGCGATGTTTTCCTCTCTTTATGAATGAAAAATATGTAATTATTTAGTTTAGTTTAGAATAATTATTAAGACTCTACCTGTGCTCATATTTTCAGCGCCATTGGACACACACGAACAAATCATTTCATTTAAAATCTTTTTCTTAAAACATTTCAGCTATCTAATCCGTGCACTGACAATATTTAAATAACTATAACTTACGCCCCTTTTAAAATGTGAACCCTAATAACACTACAACTACAAACGTTTAGTTTAAATACACCATGTTCACACACTCAACATAACTTTAACTCAATTTAATACACAACTGTCAATAACGAACTAGAGACTAAAAGTTAAATTGTCTCACTAATTATAGGATGAACCACTCAGATATGTCCACTCAATGCTCGCAACGAAGCAATTTAAAACTGAACAAGGAAAACCTGAGGCCGCAGTTAGCGGGAACCTGATTCGTCATCGTTCGGAAAACTAACGCCATTATTATTATGATCCGATGGGATAAATATTTGTTTACCACTAATTCACTTCATACTCTATCTATATAAGGAAGTGGTTACGGTTATTATTGTACTTTTAGATGTTAACTTGCTGGTAATGGGAGTGCTCATGTTGGATGTTTTACGATTTCCTTCCGAGTTAACGGATCAAACAGTTTATCTTGTTTCTTATGTTTTCAGATTAGAAGAGGGATTATTGTGATGGCACAAATAAAAACTTTGTCATTGCTTTTGTTACGACGTTTTTTGAATAACTTCAAGAAGGAGGGTTTCAATAAGGTCCTTTTATTATTATAATTTTTTATGTGTACCTATATGTAAAAAAAAAACTCCATTTACCGATTTTTTTTTAAATTATATAGTGAATGCTCTCAATGTGGTCTTACAATAGTTTCATTGACTTCAGAATTGGTTTTTAACCAGCTCCAATATTATACGAATATTTTGCTCGAGCGCCTGTTGATAATTTTGTTCGAGTGCCTGTTGATTTGGCAATATCAATAATTTTGTTCCAGCGTCTTTTGATTACAATTTAAATAATTTTGTTCGAGTGCTTACTAATTTCAAATTCGGTTTTTTATATTGACAGAAAGAGAGAAAGAAAGAAAAATATTTATTTATGACAGAAACAAAAGATACAAAGACATTACGAGTTAAACACAATAACATAAATGATTGATGTTTGTCGTCCTAACCCTACCAGGTCACATTACGTGTCAATAATCCTGAGTTTCCTCATACATTTATCTTGAAAACTGAGTTTGCAATAGTTTTGACATATTTTGTATGTTTTAAATTACGCGCAATAATGGGGATATTCTGACTACATTCGTAGTTAACCACATCCGGTGGTCTTACAGATTCCAACCTAGTTTCTCCGACCATTGTTCGACAGCCCGTCAGCGTCTCCTCGCTACTACACAATGAAGTGCAATCCACGCAAACACCTTTACATTTATTATATTGATATGATGATCTAAAAGAATTACGTAAACACTCAGAAAGAAGGCTGTTGTGGAGGCTGATGGTGATGATATAGTGCTCTGCGGAAGGCAGAACCTTTACTTTTGTTCATGTTGTTTTTAAATCTAGAGGTGGACGATACTCGTTACACGCAAACATTCCTGGGTGATGTTTTTAAACTGTCCGCAGTTCCGCAGTCACCGGTCGCGATATCTCTTTATTATTACCCTCGCTGTATACTGTGTTGTTCGCCTCTATCCTCATATTTACAGATGATGAAGCAGGGTCAGAAGTTTCTGCGACACCTCGGCTGTGGTTCGTAGGAGCCGCTGAGATTTCATGTCTGGGTAGCCCCTTCAGCCAGGCTTCGTCGTGGATCTAAAGACCGTCTTCTCTGTTGGAAAGATCGATATGAAGGTAGCAAATACTAACCTTTTTGTTTGTTCCGGTTGTTGGCGTGCCTGGAGGCAGGCGGCGTGCGGCCGAGGGACTCCTGGTCGGTGTTGCTACTCGGCGGGTGCAGGGAGGGGTGCTCCATGTTCATCATTAGAGGGTACTGTGAGGAAGCAAGGTACTGAGTGAGAACTAGTCATAGTTCACGGGGCGCGTCCAGCTCGAGGCTCGAGCACGCGGGGCGATCACAATATGGCCACTCTTTTTATCGTGTGTTTGACCAACAGTAACTACCGCAATATAAAACACGCGTGTACTAATTAATGCCAAAGGTACCAAGACTTGCAGAACTTGTGAAATTGTTTGAAAATATTTAAGTTTTGCAAGTTTTGTTGCTTGAACTTTGCTTTATATAATTATGTTAGGCTCGAAGACCGAAAACGCTCATTGAGTGGAAATGAAACAGTCCACAGCGGGCTGTGGTATCGTTATAACGTTTACATCGCGATATATGAATAGGAACACATTTCAGATGATTACGGACGAGGTAGAACATAGGCTCTAGCGTACCTACCTAGTACTGCTCCGTGGCTGTAGGGAGGGTGTTCTGGAACATTCGACTCACCAATTTGTAAATAACTTGCTGTATCTCGTGCAGCCATCTCTCGCTGCCTCTGTCCGTCTCGTCCTGTATCAGGTACTCGTCGTAGTCCACCGTCAGCCAGAGGGACTTGTTGTGGCTGCAACAGTACAGAGTCACGTTCACTCCTGTCGCGGCGGGAACGTGTGGTTCGGGGTGAAGCCGAGCTACACTGAACGCAAGTATGTACCTACACCAATGCGACATTTGTCGGCCTGAATGGGTGTTCCCCGATTGTTACAATCTATAGCTTCAAATCACGAGTGAATCGGTTTCTTCTAGGCAAGCGTGCTCCACCATAGACCGCATCATCGCTTAACATCAGGCGAGTTGGCAGTCAAACGCAAGCCTATTATGTACTATATTGAAAATAAAAAATATATTTGTGACATTTCCTAAACATAGCAAGGATATTCCCAAATACACTTTGACAATAGTTAACCAATAAACGTGCTAGTTTGAGGAAATGAATTTAAAGTTTTATTTCACCAAACATTTGCACAATCGATGGTTTCCGACACTTTCCATTATTAAATAATAGGCTTGCCTTTGACCGCCTGCTCGTCTGATTTTAAGTGATGATGGGGTCTACGATGACGATTTGAAGACACCCAGATTGCAACTTACGGGGAACACCCATTCAGGCGGCGCATTCCACAGACTAGCAGTTCGCTCAATAAAAGTGGAATCAAAGCGCTTCGTACGGGTTCTCGGAATATAAGCCATGAAGCGGTGTAGATTTTTCGTGCCCCGCTCTGGCAGTCCGATAATAAAATGGACAGGATGGAATTTACTTGTCTAATAAATTATGTACACTTATACAGTACCACCTAACTTAACTTAACTGTTCAGGTAAGCAAAATTAGAACTCCGGTTTTTTTTGGTGAGTTTCATAGATGGCAATACCAAATTCTCCACTAGCGACGCTGTCAACTGGACAGCTAAGATAGTGGGACTGTAAATGCAGTGTTTTAGCAACCGCTGTCACAGCTGAGTGCCACCAGTGGGCGGCAGGCGGCAGGCGGCGCCACGTGCGCGTGCAGTACTGACCGGCGGGTGTGCATGGGCTTGCACTGCAGCACGCGCGCGTTCAGCAGCGGCAGCACCAGCTCCAGCCGCGGCCCGCTGGGGCTCGGCGGCGTGCCCGGCTTCCACTGCCTCTGCAACACGACCACCACCTCCTTATCTGCTTCTCAACTGTTTACCCGCTCGTCTTGTTTCCACTAGCCAAGTGGGCAATTACAACTAATTCAATTAACCAGGCTGCATCATCCCCCATTGTGCATCAGGTTGGGCCACAACTTGAATCTGGGGCGAAATGGCGGCTTTATAAGTGAATTATGTATTATGGCCAGCATAGTTTTGTACACCTCAGCTAGTGTATACTCCAGAGGCTTTCTTCTTTTTCATGTCGATGCACAAACATTGCTAAAAGTTTATTCCCAAAATTACCGCAAAACTTCTGAAATCTGACCATGAAATAGCGCTTCACTGCTGCTAGTGCGATGCAGTTGTAACCTTGTCTCTGCGAACGGTAAGTTTCCTTTCCAAAACTTTAGGAGTTACTTAGGCTTTTTGTAATGCAAAGCTAGAACTTACAAAAGCTTGATAGGTCTTGTAGTCCTTGTAGAACATGAGAGCGGTGGGCGTGAGGATCATGTAGCACTCCGTCCAGTTCTTTTTGCTCTTCTTCCCGTTCTCTATGTACTTGGTTCGCTTCACCGTCCCCTCGTGGATTACTTGGAAACTTGTCTGGAAAATCAAATGTTGGTTTCAAATTAACATTTTGATGGCAAGAAGAGCAAAGCTGATATGGTGTACCTACCCGTTTAATGAAATAAGAGCGAGGCAAAATGGCAGCCACCTCACTTCAAGTAGCTGTTCTCTGACACGTGCTTCATCTTCGACCAGATCATCGCTTACCAACTGGAGAGTTGATGGTCAAACGCGGAATTATACGCGATTAAAAAAAACCCGTTACACGTGTTTGTTTTCCGTAAATAAATAAATAAATAATGGCTGTGGCCACGTGGCTCGATCCGTCGGTACACGTGAACTTCTCTGAAAGTATGGCGCCGCGTCCGGTGCAGACGATGCGCACTACTCGCGCGAGTTTACTGGGCGTCGTCTGCACCGGACTAAATAGTCATGATTCAAGATATATATATTTTTTACTTGCCATGTACTTTGTTTAATTGAATAATGTGCGAAATCCTGAAAAACGTCATGTACGTTAGTTGTTAGTAAGTGATTTTTCTAATGCAGTTAATGATTTATTGCTAATAAATTAGGTTTTTTCTTCCCTTACATGCAATGAATCAATAACGCAGTTAGCTTTTTCTAACATGGTAAAACAAAAACTATGACAATTATTACCACAGCGATATGACTGATATTCTGAATAAATACGGCAACCTATAGCTCAATTTGAGCATGTTTCGACTCGGTGACTTTTCGTTGACGTGGAAGATATATCTATCTATCTGCACGTTAAAATAGAGTTCTACATAAGTATGAGTCAAAGTTGAAACAGAGAAACGTCACCTCAGGCAGGGGTCTGGGAGGCGGCGCCAGCACGCGCGGTGCTGGAACCGGCGATCGCTGCATCCTGTGCTTGTGTCCCACGTGGACGGACTGCGACTTCCTGCCATGGCGGGCCTTGGTCAGGTCTCCCCGGATCTCGATGTCCAGGCTGTCTCCGGAGGACGACGCCGGGAGCTGCAGGTGCTGAGGCCTGCGAGCCCCTCCGAGGATGTTCTCTGTGGATCCACCTGAAAATAGAAACGGCTTAGATTCAATAGTGTTTGTACCATCATTTTGAAATCTTGTTGCGCTTTAAGCAATGCAATTTTGTTAACATCGCATTGTTATTGAAAGATAGAAGACAGACAATGACAGTGAGTGATCTTTCCGCTTTCTTTTCTTTTATCAGTCGAGACGGTCGACCGGTTTCGGAACCATTACAGCTACTTCATCAGGGAATACGCGCGCCTGCGCACTCGCTCGTCTCGTCCGACCGGTCGACCGATAAACATGAGTGTATGCCGTTTTGTAATAGTTCTCATGGGAGGAACAGCCCTCTCTTTCAAACTTCTAATTTTTATTGATATTACACATTACTTGATATCACGTTTCAAGCTATAACGGTAATTATCAAACGGACTTAATTCTCGTTGAAGTTTGAGAGCAATGAGTCCTACACGGACGTGTCAGTTGTGGTGTATACAGTGTACTGACTGTGCATTCCTCTGATCAACGCGATCTATCTTAACTCTTTGAAGTACCGGAGTGAGGCTCTGGGCCGTTGGCTGCCACAGTTGTGAATGTAGTCGTTCCAAATTACTAAATATTATATACTTAGTTTAGGGCTTCTTCGGGTTTCCTGGAATCGGGCTGAGTGGCGAGCCATGGGGAACTCTATGTCCAGCAGTGGACTGATTATACCAAATGAGAACCGCATATTTGCATTGCGGTACAAAAACAATCTTAGTTTTCTTGAATCAAAATATTTTGAAACACTGTTTTAAACTATCACGGTTGTTCACTAAAGTTATATGATTATTTACGGGATATTTACCGTGGTAAGGTTGTGGAATGAGCTCCCGATATTTCGGCGCAGTTACATGCACCATGTTCACGGGAAGACTGAAGAATGCGGGTGGTTGGAGAACAGTTAAAAAGTTAGGTGCAGACATAACGATCTACCAAAATATTTTGGTTTTATACATCATTTGGTTTTTTACCGTTTCTCTTTTGATTACATTAAATTTTATTTGATGTTCATTTATCTCACACACGCTTTTATGCACACCATAACCCTCTCACACACACCAAGATAATACACGACTGTAGACGATATAGATCAGTAATTGTTCGTAAATTCGTATTTCATTGTTTTTATGTAAATATTTTTTCATATACATACTAGCAATAAACATTAGCTAGTAAGTACGGAAGCTAAACTTACTAAGTTTCTTGTTGAGTCTGCCGAAAGGCGGGCTGTCGGAGCTGGCCTTGCTGAAGGTCCTCTCCAGGTCCACTCGCGCCGAGAGGGGGCTGTAGTCAAGGCGGCCGTACTCCCGCATCGAGGACTTGATGGGGGCCTCCTGGAATATCAACAAAGGAAACATTAGCAAGTGAGCTCGCATATAGACGTGAGTTAGACGAGACAGTGCCAGCAGTGAGGGCCCACGGCGGCCTGCGGTGCTGATATCGCATGAAGTGTTATAACGAACAACCGGGGCAGCCATCCTGGCTCCGGCGCGGTGGTTGGAAACGAGAAGAAACAGGTTCTCTCTAGGCGCGCGTACTCCATCCGAGTCCGCATCTGCTTCACATCAGGTGTGATGTGGACAAGAAGCCTATCGTGAAAAAAAAACATCCAACGACTCATCGAATCAGATTCAAATGACATTGATTAACTCTTGTAGTCGTGTAAGTGTGTATTCACATACAAACACGTGTCCTATCGAACAGCCACATCTCCCAGGCCCAGGGTCCCCGCCGCCGGGGTCCAGCCCCGCCCACTCGTTCGGTCGGAAGCTCCGGATGAGATGCGTTATCGCGTCGCTTCCGACCGGCGCGTGCGCAGCGCGGCGCTCCGCCACCACAACAACAGCTGTTTACGATATCTGTTCAGTAATGAACCAGCAATGGCGAATCTGCCTGGTGAAGCCTGCTAAGTTTAGTTTTCAGGAGAGGTTTGCCAATCACTGTGTACGTTAGTTTAGTAGTGTACTAACTTCAAGTATCTACTTAAATTACAATGAGTTAAACCATAAATTATACCAGTTTACCCACATGCCATGCATGTAAGTAATTAATTGGTTAAACTTGGGAATATTTTTTTGGATTGATTGAGTTTTTGTAGTCAAGGTATATGAGCCGATGAAGGTGTTTAAATCAAATGTGTGGTACAGTCGCCAGGAGAACTCAACCCAGGGTCTAGGTGATAGACGACTGAAATGAGGTATATATAGGTACCAAATGAAAAACGAGCCATTTGATGCTTGTGTTACGCGAAGAAATGTGAAACACTGAGAGTGGCGACTACTTCCTTTATTTAGCAATTGAAATGAACATGGAGTGAGATGGCGTGAAAGGGTGATGGCGGCCGGCTGGGATTGGTGGATTAGCAGGCAGACGTCACTTCCGTTCCGTTACACTTGTCATTTTATATCCGCTCCAAGTCCAGAGCTTACCTTGCTTTACAAGTTTCGAGAAGAATCCTTTTTACCTATAAATCTATACGTAGCCGAGAATAACCTCGCGTAGAGTACAGCAGCCAGAGATCGTTCAACATGACTGTATTGTTGCAAACGAGGAAAATATGGCACAATGTATCAGGTACGTGGCGACACGACACCCAGCGACACCCGGCGCGGGCCAGCCGGAAAATAAGCTCAATAACTTTTAAATATATTTCTGAAATGTAACATTACATTTAGATAAGAATTGAACATTTGTTGGTTCAGTAGGTTCTTATTGAAATTGAGGGTTTCCAGTTCATTGCGCGCGAAGTTTTGCGAAGGAGTTTGGACAAGGTCTTATAGAGACAGCGGTGTCATCGTTACAGGCTGGTGCAAGGCGCACTATGGGCAGTCAAGAGAAGACAGCTACCAGGTAGTGGTACGATGGTGTTGTCACAGAGATCCTCTGTAGATCTTCGAAGCTAATCCTGTGCCCCTTCCACACCACCGCACCGCTCCGCAGTGTTAGCACTTACTCCGTTACATTTCTACCTCGTTACGATGTCACATACAGAAGCTGGGTTGGGCTGGTACTTATTTACCTCTCGCAGGGAGATCATCGTTTTCCCCCTCTTCCCCAGCTTAAACATATTCATAACTATCACTTCCTGTCACTTAAACTCCCAACTATCACGTCCATCACTAAAACTTCACCAAAAACTGTCTAGTCACATGTTTATTGACGATTTTAATAATGATTATTAATTTAAATGTGTATTCGAGGGGGAAAATATAAAGGATATTATTATGACTCCGCGATACATAGCTGGAGTGACGCACGCGCAGTACTGGCGTATTGTAGTGGTAGTACTAGTGCTGAGCCGAGTCGATGACACAATGTCGATATAATACTTACCTACCTAACCTACTGCACACGCATAGAGTAATGTCCTGTGGTTACAAACAACGCTCCCTACAGAAAATGTTGTATTTGTGTACATAAACTGGATATAATACACAGGGCTAAAAAGGATGAGAAATCAGGAAAATAGATTTAAATAGTTTAAATCTCTATGGCAGGGGTTCGTAATATTTTTATCATGAATTAGAAATAAACTACTGTAAAACTGTGTACGAATTGGTTTCCAGTTTGTCCAGCGTCCAATAATTTTAAGTATTTACTTTAATCACAGCTTAGGAATGCGATTGGAACATAATAATGATGGCTGACTACTCGCCACTTTGTCCCTTCTGCAGACCCCTTTTTTAGCCGCCACGGACACCCCCCCTTCTGGCCCCGGTGGTCTTGCTCTTCAAGTAACTCAATTTATCTACGAATTAAATGTACGCACGATGTCATTATTCTACGAGTATATATCATCCACCATCCTACCACCACCAAACGAGGCGTCACTTACCGCCAGGAACATAGCATTAAACAAAGGCATGATGATGTTCTTATTCACGTCGATCTCACTGACCCCCGCCCGCCAGCCTCCGACACCATAATACTCTCAAAATAAATACAAATACAGACGGCGGATACCAGGGCAAATAATTATTGAAACACTTTCCCGTAATTCTTGATTATAATAAAATTATAATTAGAACAACAGACAGCACTACAGTTAAGTTTGTGGGCTCAGAGGAAACTGGCATTGTTCTCGATAAATACGGGATATAAATAAATTGCATGCTACAAAATAACATCTCAATTGCATACATGAAAAATAACATATTAATAAAGGTCTCCGAGAGATCCTTTCAAAGCAATGCACCAACGAAGGCTGGTAGAGTCTTACTTCAACTCAAATCTTAAAAGAAAATTCCTTGTGAAACTAGTTCTGGACTTGAGATTATAAAGAACGCCTCCAACAGCACCTCACTAAACATGTGACAGTACGTTTCACCGTATATACTGAACTGGAGGCCAGCACTAGCCCTTATCAGCCGGCTCGTTAGGAAGTGGCTGTTATCAACAATATTACTCGCAACCTGATTAATGTTGCGGTGACGTGCGCCAGCGGCAGTGGCGCCGCTCACGAAGGCTGCTCTGTTTTGGATGGAACACAAACAGTATTGGAACTGTAATGAATCCAACGTGGATCTGGGCAGGACACGTGGCTGCAAGTGATGGCAGGTGGAGTAAGGTTGTAGCAGTGCTGTCAATGTTTTGTGTCTGATCTAGCGCTTACTAATTTAGACGGTTTTTTATGCTCGGGGTTTCTCTACGAGATCGAATCAGAACTGAGGAGATCCGTAGACGAACGAAAGTTACCGACATAGCCCACCGGATTAGCAAGAAGAAGTGGCAGTGGGCGGGGCACATATCACGCAGAACAGATGGTCGATGGGGTCGAAAGGTTCTGGAATGGATTACGGACCCGTAAACGCAGCGTAAGACGTCCACCCACAAGATGGACAGACGACCTAAAAGAGACCGCAGGGAAACGCTGGATGCTGGCCGCTTCCAACCGGCCCTTTTGGAGATCGATGGGGGAGGCCTATGTCCAGCAGTGGACGTCCTATGGCTGAAATGATGATGATGATGTATCATGAGTAAAATCATGCCGTGAAAACCAAACTTACTACTGGCTAAATCACAGGCTAAACTTTATTTACAGCGCACCCACCAGAATGTGTCCCACTCCGACCATCGGCAATAATAAACGATTTTTTTGGGACTTGGAATCTATTTGAAATGGAAGGTTTCCAGTAAGGATGGTAGCTCTGTAATTTCTTTGATCAGATCTGTTCGATCTGTGTTATCGATGGCTTCGACACTCAGTTTCAGATCTGAAAGGCAAACTCATATCCGATGTTGTCAATGTTGGATATAGTCAAGAAAATATATCGAAGTTTATATCGCACATTAAAAATCTCTCCTTCTCAGACCTATATAGTATTGACGACCCCAATGATGCGTATAATTACTTTATTGACACGTTTAAATTATTTTATGATTTGTGTTTTCCTTTCACACAAAAAATTGTTAAATCAGTTAAAAAGCCAAAATGGATATCACGTGGCATCAAACTATGTAGTAAAAATAAACGAAAACTCTTATGGCAATATAGACGACACCGAAATTGTAGCAATAAGAATAAACTAGTAAATTATTCAAAGCTGTTTAAAAAAATCACTAAGCTCACCCAAAGAGCTCAAAACGACTACGCTATAAAAATGGCAACGAATAAGTCTAAATGCACGTGGAATATAATAAATAGTTCAAAACAAAAGATACAAAATGAGTCTGTATTGAGAATAAAAGTTAATAACAATATAATCACTGACCCAAATAAAATCTGCAATGCATTCAACAACCATTTCATTGATAAAATTGAACCCATTAAAAATAATAGTCAGAAAACAAACTCATTAATTACAAGTAGGTCCAATTCAATGTTTTTTCTTCCGAGCACTGCATTAGACATATTTAAGATAATCATTGCGTTAAAAAATACAAATAGTGTAGGGTACGATGGAATCTCTACAAATATTATTAAACAAGTTGCTGTATACATATGTGGACACTTAAGCTACATTATGAATCTATGTATTAGTGCAGGTACATATCCTGACGCACTTAAGGTCTCCATTATTAAACCTATATTCAAAAAGAAAAATAGGGAATGCATAGATAACTATAGACCAATCTCACTTATCCCTATATTTTCAAAGATTCTTGAAAAATACATTTACACGCAGCTCTACAATTACATGGAAAAGAAAAGTATACTTTGTAACGAACAAAAAGGATTTAGGGAAAATAAAACAATAAATATGGCAATATATGATTTTTTAGATAATGTTATGACCAACATAGATGCAACTATTCCAGTTTGCGCAATATTTTGCGATATGACCCAAGCTTTTGATTATGTTCACCACGATATACTTTTACAAAAACTAGAAACATATGGCATTAGAGGAAATACTCTAGACCTTATAAAATCATACTTAAGTAATAGAAAACATTATACTGAGATTACAGAAATAAACCATCATAAAAAACAAGAAATAATTCATCGGTCTAAAGCACGTACTCCTAACTTCGGAGTCCCGCAAGGCAGTGTAGTGGGCCCTCTTCTATTTATAGGATATATCAATGACTTGCCTAAAGCACTAGACCATCCTACGACTCTCTTCGCAGACGACAGCACAGTTACTATTAATTGTAAAAATAAAATCACTTACGAATCGGAAATAAATAATAGTTTAAAATCAATCATTCAATGGCTAGATGACAATAACTTAAAAATAAATTTAGACAAAACGAATATCATCCACTTTCGGCAGCGTACAGTACGTGATAAAATAGTTTTGCAATATAATGGTAGAGTCATACAGGAAGTGGACTCAACTAAATTTCTTGGATTGACCATCGATAGTAAACTTAATTGGAAAGCACACATAGATACATTAACGAAAAGAATGGGCTCGACGGCATACGCACTATTTAAATTGTCATTAGTTATTAATCAAGAAGCTCTAATTACTGCATATTATGGCATGGCAGTATCTATTCTACGATACGGGATTATTTTCTGGGGGAACTCTACTGACAAAAGGATTGCTTTTAAAGCCCAAAAGAGGTGCGTCAGGGCAATGTTTCATCTTCATAAGACTGATAGCTGTAAACCGTTCTTTTTAAAACACAATATTCTGACATTACCATCTCTATACATATTAGAAATAGCTACTTTTGTAAAATTAAATCCACATCTCTTTGGTAGTTGGACTGATGCTGGTATTCGAACTCGCACACAGGCCGAGATGAAGCTCTGCCCACGTACGGCCAAAACTGCACTCATGCAAAAAAGTGTATTCTGTATGGCTCCTTTAATATATACTAAAATTCCTAAAATCATCAGAGAATTAAATGTTGGAATGTTTAAAAATAAACTAAAAACTTTATTAGCACAAAAAAGCTACTATGAAATTTCAGAATTCCTTAATGATAAAAATGTTTTGATATGTAATGTAGACATAAACAAATAAAATAATAATAATAATAATAGCTTAGATAGGTAGTAATAAACATCTAATTAAGGTATAAAATACAACTAAACCAAAATATGATTCTAACAATATTCTAACATAGACATAATTTTGTTTATTTTTTTCCTTTTTAACTTTAACAAAAACTAATAAAAATATTAATAAAAAACTAACATTTGTACGCTGTAACAGGCAAGGACATGAGATACGTCTCCATTCTTACGACCATGTATGCTACTTTATATGTATGTGTACCTACCATGTTCTGACAAATAAATAATTTGAATTTGAATTTGAATTTGAATTTGTCAGTTGGGATTTTTGTATAAAAAGAGCGTCAAAAAGCCGTATTTAAGTGATTATCAGCAGTTACCTTATCAAAGAGCAAGAGATGCGATCCGTTTGAGTCACAGGCAGCTTATAGAATGAACGCGGGTTATCCGCCGTTGACCTCTTCATTGATCTTAATTACACCCTGGGAAAGTAGGCAGTGACGGGTGACGTCACATTGTCATTCATGGCGCTCTACAATTTTTAGCCGACTTCAGGTTCTCAATTAGATTCGTAGTTTATATTGTTATTTTGTACGCTGATTATTCCGTCATAGTGAACTGATTGACGTTTCTTTTTTATTATCTAGAAAATATAATGAATTGGTCTAACAAGGATTTCATTATCTTTAGCTTATTCGTTTTTTAAACAGCCCGAATTATATGAATAATTTGGTCCGAGCCGAGCGCCTGTTGATTTGGCTATATCAATGGTTTTGTTCGAGCGCCTGTTGATTTGGCAATATCAATAAATTTCTTCTAGCGACTTATCAAAGTTGAACGCTGCTAGTCTAGTACTGGATTTTAATTTGTATCAGTGGTAAAAAAAAATGCGGTCGCGGTCGTAATAAAGTCATATCTAGACTATGTAGGACGATGAATGAAGGAGTTTAAGTGGAAATGGGAAGGAAATATTGCAAAACTAATAGACTAGAGCGAAGATCATTAGATAGACCACTGGTCAGCTGATGGATGGATGATGTCAACATCTATCAAGATCTGAAAGGATTTGGTAGAAGGAACAGAAACAGTTGTAGGTACGTTACGACGTAAGTTACATACACGGATTAGTTTGACACCAGGTAAGTCCTTGATTGTGCGCAGACTACGCAGGGTGACACAGAACTGATAGTGTGCGACTAATCGTATTCAAATCGTGATCAATGGTATTGAAAGTCACGGACTAAAGTACGTGTAAAGAAGAGACCTATGTGACTTAGGCTGTGTCCAGTGGATTGAGAGTGATGATGATGTTATTAAATTTGGAATAGTTCGCATCGGACGCCGTCTCAGTGTTGCCAGAACAGAGCTGAATGGCTCCTTTATCAAAGCATTATATTAATCAGACGAGTCCATTCAATCGAAACAGTTTCGCCGGATGCCGAGCCGACGCAGTATTGGGGAATACAGTACGCTAGGTACAGTATGATAACGTTTAGGACTCAACCTCAAAACCGTGACGCGACATCGCTGTTGTCGTCGCATAGTTAACAATTGTGAGATCGCCCGACGCATTACCAAAACTCCGTGATCCAAAAATATATTCTTCTGTTGTTTTTTCATATATCTACCTTCTTATTAATGCTAGAAGTGCAACACGCTTTTTACGATCCATGTCACTACTGGACAAATCCTCAATAGCACAAATTCGCCCAGTACGGTTCACGATTCTCGAATGAATCGTTAGTAAGACATATTATTGTAGTTTTACGCGTTGTGAATTCGCACCGCGGTTTTGAGTTTGATTTGTGCCCTTAAAAGTTAAGGCATCACAGATGAAGGATTTTTAGTGGACGAACGCATAATGACTGTGACAACAGAATAATTCTGTGTGAGTTAGAGAAAGAGTGATTAGATACACACAGATTACTAGCCTTTCGTACTACTTATTATTACCAATACTACGCATGCTTTGATGAAGAGGTAGAAGGTGCAGATAGTTATGTACCTGTGCGCGTCGTAGTTGACTGGTTCCGAGTTCTCGTACACGAAAACCCAAGGAATAAGTCAATAATTTTAAACTTATTATTTAAAAATAATAACCCTTTATGTCTCTACTCTCCAAAAATGTATCATAGCGTAAGGGAATCATTCAGGATATTGCAAAGAGATGTATTGTACTCGTATATCAAGGAACAACAAAGTTTCACGGAGATAAATAAACCTTTCCTATATTGATGACGATTTTTATTTCGACTTCGTAGTTCTGTATCAAAAATGTCCAGACATTAGCTACTGTCTCGTCGTCCAGTTCGCATTTGGCGCGGCGGCCATGTTGGCCTCTTGAACAGCACATTGTATGCAGTAATTAAACGCAACATATTACCACACAAGTGTGCTGTGCGTTTCGTTGATTCATCACGTGCCATGTATCGAGGACCTCTGTTTGCAAATTAGGCTCTGTTATAGATTAGAAAAACAGAGATGGTCAACTTCGGAGCAACGAAACGCACGTAGGCAGTGAGCACATGATTACGTTCTAACATATTAGGGAAAGTTTTAGCTAATTAATTATTAAGCCGGATGAACAATGTTGCCGAGACCCAAGACAAGCAGAGAGCAAGAGTCTAGTAGACGCTCTCATAGTGTTGGTTTCTTCCCTTGCCGACATCATAAGTTGAACATCTGTCCTTCCCGTATTCTGTGTCTGTCATTCTGTGGACTCGTAGTGGAGTCAATGATGACGTAGCTGGGTGGTGTCACTTCCGGTACGGAGGCTCTTCGCGGATCCGGATCGAAGGTCATTGTATCATTTCGTATAATAGAAGATGACAGTTAAAGACTTAAGTAGGTTTGAACAAGTACGACTTCGTAGACAAACTTGATTGTAGAAACATACAATTGTTGTGGTCGGCAGTTTTACTTTTATCTTTGGAAAGTACGTAATATGTTTAAGGGTTTCAATCAGTTATTAGTAATAAGTTAGAGTTCAACAACATTACGATTCATATTCTAAAATATGCTTTCCGTTGTTGCAATCACCAACTAGGATCAGAATTTGCAATTTTTTGAGTTTCCAATAAAAAAAATTGTGCAGTTGGAATTGGCTTGAGTTAGAATGTAGCTGGAGATCGAAAGGCTGCAAGCGTACAGGGAAGATAATATGAATATGATTACCTCAGGGTAGGGGTGGTGGTTGCGCCGCTGGGTGCGATAGGGCGTGATGCGCGGGATGACGAGTGGCGGCCGCTGGTCGCGGCTGTACACCGCGCACTCCTCCGGCGTGATCCACTGCGGACAACGAGAGCACGGGTCACACATCTCCGCTCAAACACTCTACACGGGGTTCTCTGTCCCGGGATACAACGGAACACGCATACAGACACAAATAACACAAACAAATTCGACATTCAGGTGTCTGCCCGGGAATCTAACTCCTGCGCAGAAAGCAGACGAGCCAGACCAATGTAGATTTAAAACCTTTGGTTATACTTGCTGAATTTATGCAAATATAACATTCTACAAAAATTAAACGCAATTTCTGCAGAAAGTGATCGCAATGTATGGCGAGATGAATTGCAGCGGAATGGTGAGATTTCCTTTCCGCGCCGCATCGCAGCGGGTCCGGTTACGGCGACTCCATCTGCAGACAGGGCGCTCTGTGTTGCACATCCTGCCCGCCTGCCAGCTGGCGTGCTGGTGGATCTTGCTTCGTTTTGCTCTTAACAGCTGCGTAGCAGATCTAAGATTATAGAAAGTTGCTTTCTATAATAGCCGTATAAGAAAGTCCAGAGTAGTCTAAAAATATGTATGGTGCAAGTCTGGTGACTTTATAGTAATGTTATGTTAGTTAAACTACCAGTGTAATGGTTGTATCCTTCAGACAATACCGCGAGATAATCTGTTCAGTAAGGATCTACCGGCTACGTTTCAGGGAAGATATTCAAACCCTCCCTGGGTTTGTCCCCGGGGAAAAAAAAATCATAATTATGACAAGATTTTCATGAATAAAGCTTTCCGAAATTCTAAAAATAACGAATGGAACTGCAGGTTGCAGGCTGACAGCATACAGCCGGAAAACAACTATTTCATTTTCGTGAAAACGATTAAAATGTAATTTCTTTCATGTGACGAATTTATAACTTGTATAATAATTATAATGAGAAAGTTTGTTCGTCAAAGAAGTAATAATCTCTTCCGTCAAGTTGGTGTGACATTTAACGATAAAACCAAAAGTACATTTCTCTCACCACTGACCATTAGTTAGTGTTGTGCAACATTTGATATTTCCTGATGTGTTTCGATCGTGAATGCCAGTCATCGTCTGCCATTACGTTTTGTATTGTGCTAATTATATAGATTTTGATGAAGATTGTATCACTAAATTGAGCAATATTGTTGTTATATCATAATATTGGTACATACCGAACACATACCGAACACAATACTTTATGCCACATAAAGTTATGAGAACCAAAAGTCGTGTATATTTTTTGAAAGTATAGGTAGGTACCTCTAAACCCCGGTATATTACTATGTTCATTGATCTAAATCTTAGCACCTTATAAAAAATATTAATGACTGTTAAACCATTTTTAAACGATAATATTTTTTAAGCCTATCCGTTATCCGTGTCCGTCATAATAATAATTAAATTATCAAAATGAAAAAGTGTTAAAGTAAGTTTAAGTTCAATAATTAAGGCTTTTTTGTTTGCTTCGTTTTATACCTTTCTACATATAAATAAATAAATAAAATGTATTCAATGTCATAAAAAAAAGTAAAGGCTCGAACAAAATTATTCGTATTATTGGAGCTGGTTCAAAAACTACTGAGCCAAATGTAATACAATTTTGGCCAAAAAAATCACGTATATTAGTTTACAAATATCGGATCGGAGTCATCATGAAGAGATTGCAGAATACATACACGAAAAAAGAATAATAATAGAATATGGAAAATATGAACCGAATTGAGAACCCCAAAGTCGGTAAAAACAATAATAGCTTTTTTTGGGTAAGTAAGTTGTAAGATTGGTTTCGGCATCAATGAGCGTCGTAGAATGATATGTTTGCATTGACCTCCAACAAGGTTGAAGTCCGACCCAATAAACAACACGACCGATACTTCGGGGGAAACACCCACTTTCACCGAATAACCTGCCGGTGACGAGTGATGATCTCACGAGGCTGCGGTCCGTAGCTCACACTATGACGCGGCCTTGCATGGCCATTCATTGCTCTTGGACGTGGTGATGATGACAGGTATTTTCAAATGGAATGCGGAGCTCCCGTCTGCGTCGCAAGTGATGAATCATCAAAGACGATTGCGGAGTGGAGAAAAAGATAAACAATTATGGATGTTGACCATGGAACTTTCCTTATCAGAAATATATTTTTCGTTAAGCATCTTATAAGCTTAATATGACAGCTATTTCTATACATATACTCCATATTTTCACGGGATAACACGGTAAGGGTCCGTTCTACCATAGATAAATATATATTATACTAATCATTACGAATAACTTGTACTACGAGACGAACCTTGAAATCGTAAAAAAATACTGTTGTTCCATATTTGTTCCTCGATATCTGGGTTGATACCACAGTACAAGTTGTTCATAATGATGGGTATTATGGACCTCTTTCAGCCTGGTAAATATGTTTCTGGCAGCTCATAGCACGAGCAAAAATACGTTTTTTTAAGATACCAAGACCTAGCCCTAGCTTAAAAATATCGTGTCATCGTAACGAAATTTAATAAGAATTTACGACAATATTAACTTTCCGGCAGAGTGGACTACGATGAGCTGATGATGATGACTATCTGCACTAAGCCCCTTCTAATGTGTACCCACATTTTTATGACTGACTATACTGTAGGTACAGTAAAGGTCAACGTAGTCCCACCCACGCCCGCGGTGGAGGTGAAGGCGGCATGAGAAGTGAGTCAGCTGCTGGTTCGGCACAATTTATGCTATATTGTCTGCGTCTTCCACTACTAATCTACTAATAATACTACTACTAGTTGTCTAATCTGATCAAGATCGGTTAAGTTTGGTGTGAAGTTGTAACAAATGGAGAGAAGGACAAACACATAGATATTTACGTTTTTATAATATTAGCGTAGTCTGGTGGAAGGCAAACTTTAAGCAGCACTATAACCTAACAGTATATAGTAATCGTTGATATATAATTATGTACTACGTGGTAGGTAGATATATGAGATCTGCCACTCGCTTTATCTCCTCAGCTTACACCTTGTTCAGTTTATTTAGAAGTTCTGTTCTAAGTTCATACAACTATCTGAAAGAAATTAAAATCATAATCAAAGTTAAGGCCGCGCTCAACGGCCAGAGCTACATCTTTCGCACTTCCCACCAATCAAAATTTTTGTAGATAAAAATGACTGGGAATTAAAAAAATCCGTTTGGACTTTATCTTTAGAATATTAGAATAGCATTGCGGTAGAGCAGTATATATAGAGCAGTTTTCGTGTTGATATTTTATGAGATAGCAGAGTTATGAAATAAAACCTCGCATTTTTTTATTTTATTTCAAATCTATATTGGGCTAATAAAACAATGAATTTAAATGAAATAAAACTACCGACAGCTTGTTTGTACCTATAACTCGAACCCTGCAGTGTGGCGCCTAAATTTCCAACAGTATGTTCCACTTCCTTTGTTTACTAAAATATCTCAGATCTAAGCAATTAACTATGTCAAATATATCAAACTACTCATAAATTACTTTAACTTGCGTATCTCGAGTTGAATCACCTCTTCGACCTTTCAAGTCAATGTGTAGAGCACCCATTCATAAAGGGCAATATTTGTCTCGTTTTATCACCAGGGAAACTGGTGTGATAGAGAGGGATAACATATAGCGAGGAAATTGAGACAATGAGACACAATTAGCTGGCAAATGGATATGACCGAGACCGTCCATGGAGGAGGTAATTTATCAGCTGCCTTGGAGTCCACGATTTTCTTGCAGCTTTTTCAAATTACCCGTGATAAAAAGTATTCTATGTCCCTCATCATGCACACTATAGTCTTGCCAAATTTTATCAAAATTCGCCAAGCCATTCTGTTGTGAAAATGTTTGTGTTTCTTTCGCATTCAAACTCGTGGTTTGACAATGTTCACCGCCCCGCCCCGTCCCCGGTAATGCTAATGACCCGAGGGCACGGATAGCAGGAAGTGGACCACAGGTACTGCAATACTTACCGATAACAGATATATTGCCTGTCAATATATTACATTTATAGCTTGCACGTTATGCACTTTACGGAGAAGTTCCACAAATAAACAACAAATAATCAAAACCCGCAAAGTGTAAGTTTGCATACCAAATATTATGTTTACGTAAGTTTTATTTACGCATTTTCATTTATGAAGACCTACAATGAAACTACAATGCTAAGGTTTACTCTTTTTATATTTGTCTTGACAATTACGGCTTTATTTTTAGCCAACTTCAAAAAGGAGGAGGTTATCAATTCGAGTGTATGTTTTTTTGTATGTTTTCGTTTTATGCTCGAAAATCCGAATACCTGAAATTTGATGATGCATTTTGCAATTCGGCTCTTAATAAAAAAAAAGTTCGTAAAGCAGGATAACGTATTTTTTTAAGAATACAGAGTTAGTTGAAATGGGTACGTATGCTACGCTGAAAGGGACCATTGGTACGTATGCTACGCTGAAAGGGACCATTGGTACGTATGCTACGCTGAAAGGGACTATTGGTACGTATGCTACGCTGAAAGGGACCATTGGTACGTATGCTACGCTGAAAGGGACCATTGGTACGTATGCTACGCTGAAAGGGACTATTGGTACGTATGCTACGCTGAAAGGGACCATTGGTACGTATGCTACGCTGAAAGGGACCATTGCACTAATCATACTTAGCAAAACGAAATCTGATATCACGAAAATAATCAGCTGTTCCATTGAAAAAAGTCTTTAACACAACAACATGTAAATGTTGTTGTGTTAATGTTGTGCAAATGTACGATAATTATAATTACAATAATAGTGAACATAATTAATAATTATTATAATTCATATATGATTTTGTTTATTGAACGAGACAAACAACGGGAAAGTACAGGCTATAATTAGCCTGTACTTTAATTCCCGTCGTAGGACAAAGGCGGCTGCATCTACTTACCTACTGGTATTCCCGTTGCAGGACAAAGGCGGCTGCATCTACTTACCTACTGGTATTTTGTGATTTGCTTAGTTCAAATAAAATCTATATTTATATACCAGCGAAATGCCACTCATTTACTCACTCATTACGAAATCTCTAAAATTACTTGACCTTCCTAACTCATACCTATGATACAGTAACATTAAATATATATTTAAAAAAACGAATTCAGAATTAATTAGTAAGCGCAAGCTGTAACAACATTATAGATAATGCCAAATCGACAGGCGCTCGAACAAATATATTCGTACTATTGGAGCTGGTTAAAAACGACAGAGTTGAAGAAATAATATAAAAACAATCACCTAAATCGGTTTAAAAATGTCAGAGTAATCAGTGTACAGTAAATAGTACATTTAAAAAAACACGGAACGAATTTTGAGAACCTCCCCACTTTTTCGGAATTTTGACAGATTTGATAAAGCCAAGGTAAAGCTGCCTAATTCCGTTACGAGGAAATTAGTAAATATTATAGTCCAAGAAGTGTCAAATGAATCTGCAAAAGTATTTCAGTACGTCAATGAATGTAGTCCGGTCACCGGTGGCGGCGCGTGGTGAAGGATGCCTCATTATCTCTGCATGAGAGGTCGGAGATGATAGTCTGCGGCGGATTATACAGCACACCTCCAGTAGGTACTATACCTACATTACTGATACAAATACTTCGTACATGTCACTATGATACAAGGATATTTTTGTCGCATTTTATTTTAGAATATTTTCAACCGAATTCGTGACATTCCATCGACGAAAGCCATAAAAACTCGTATAAAAAGTTACGATTTCCGATTTGACAACTTCCACATTGTCACACTAAACAATATCCGTAAACTATAAAAAATAGCGCCACTGTCTTCGCGATATCGACATTTCCTTACAAAGTTTTAGTTCTGAATTTTCCCGCAAGTTAAACATAACTTTGTAATGCATTTTCTGTTACGAGTAGCGCCACCGATCTGTTTCAATTAAAAATTTCGTACAGCTATTATAGTTCTTATTTTCCTGCTTAAATATATTAAGTTTGCTGAATTAAAATTAATATTAAAGAATTGCAAACCGTGTGTGCAAACATGTCCCGAATTTATTTATTTTTTATTTCTATTAAATAATTAAATTTTTTTTTTTTTTTTTTTTTTTTTTTATAATATTAAGTTGCTGAATATTATTCGATTGCTTGTTTGAATTGGTTCCTTTGTATGGAGCCACAGATGATCTAAGAATGGTGACATCACTGTCCCTACAGAAAGGATAAGACGCTGCAGATCGTCGTCTGATGACTACTGAGTGATTTAATATGACGGAGTATCTGTAATTGCCTACATAATTTTTATAGATAGATTATGATGTCAGTCGTGAAACATTGTTGTGAGAACATTAAGTTAGTTGTCCCTGTACTGCAGGGTAGCAAGGAAGTAAAACCCAGGAACCTGCAGCTACATCAAAAATAGCAATACGGAGGTTTTGTAACATTGCGCTTTCGGTTGTAACTGCGAATGATTTTACAATTATTATCGTGCAATTTTGATAATGTTCTTAGACGTTCGCACGCCCGGACCAAATACAAATATATTGTTTATGTATTATATATATATATTTATTTACAACTAGTTGACCCGACAGACGTTCTGTACAAATTTTAATTAATTTGTTTGTGTTATGGTCTTGAAGTCATATAAAAACCACAAAGAAAAATAACATCCAGTTTTTCCCGATTTAGAAAAATTCCCAGGAAACTTGAAACATATTCTTTCCATAAATTCCTAATTTACAATATTACAAATATTTCAAAACATAAAAACGCCAAATCCGTTCTCAAGAGATGCGCTTACCGATCACCAGCATCCGAGTGAATCGGCTTCTTCTAGTGCTCCATCAGGCGCGCAAGCCTATTACTAATTAAAAAAAGCATTTAATTTTTGTTTATACAGAGTGATAGATATATATGTATAGTTCGTCGGAACAACAGCTAGTACGTAACTACGCGCCCAGTATCTCGTCAAGTTCCGTAAAAACGTTTAATATTCGTACGTGCGCGTGCGCAGCGCGCTCCGAGCTTCATTCTGCATAATGTATGTACGTCGCACTACTGTACGGAGTACGTCATCCTTCCGACCACTACTTGAATAAAAATACCGTAACTTCCTGTAGTGTAAACAAACAGGTCCGCCTACTACCGGAACTCGACTCAAATGCCTCACTTTCGCGGGAGAATGAAATGAGATGATTCTATTGACAGTTACTGAATTAAAATTAATATTATGTTCCTTAATTTGTACGTACGTTTACATTAAGTTATACAATAATTGAATCAAAATTACAGTTTTCCAGGTTAATGATTATTAATTATTTGTCGTGTCAAAATAGAGAAAGGAAAATTAGCGTCAAGCTCAGTAAGTTAAACCGAAAACAAACAAAAAAATAGAAAATAAAAATAACCAAAGTAGAAGGTAGAAGAAGTACCTAACTTGGATACGAACATAAGAGAAGTTGTATTCTTCGTATCGGCTGGGATACGGAATGCTTTATCTTCGTTGTTCTTGCAACATACAATTAACACGAGATCTTAATTTACATAATTATAATTATTATACTCGTTTGTTCTACGTGCTCCATCTTTATATATGAGCACGTAGCACGAATAAAAACGATGACGTAACACATACACACAATTTGTGTTTGTCAGTTCTTGTCAACAAGCTCGAACCGCTTTTTGTCCCGATTCCGTTCGAGTTCCATTGGTACTCCCAAAGGTCAGCCCAACTAGGTTATTGCTCTCCACTAATGTAAACAACAGTAGGGCCCGTGAATCATATCCATACACAGTTACTGGATGGGTACGGTGCGGGCTGACGTTTGTTGTGATGATGCTTTTTATGGAGATACTGCTACCTTCTACGATACTACAAGTTGTCCAGGGGATAAACAAGTACAAAAACTTGTGAACAATTCTAAAAATTGCTCATAGCTTCTAAACTTTTGGACAGATTTGGGTCAATCTAACTAAAGACCACCGCAATGGCTTACAAATAAATAAAAAACGCATTCAAATTGGACCGTGGAAAATGCCCGGAGGCGGACTTGGATATCGCATCGATACCGGGGAGTTAGATACGAGGAGCGACTCCTTCTCCTGTCTCACTGTTTGTTTCATTTCAGGGACTAAACGATTGAACCGATCGTTATGAAATTTTGCTAAAAAATAATACGGCGGAACAGATGGTCGATGGGGCCGAAAGGTTCTGGAATAGAGACCACGGACCGGTAAGAGCAGCGTAGGACGTGCACCCACAAGATGGACAGACGACCTAAAAGAGACCGCAGGGAAACGCTGGATGCAGGTCGCTTCCGACCGGCCCTTTTGGAGATCGATGGGGGAGGGAGGCAGTGCACTTCCCATGGATGAAATGATGAAGGCAGACCAAGAATTCATATCAGAAAATACGGAAAATAGCCAGATGTAGCTAGTAATACGACGTATACAGATGATTATAACGTATAATACGTTATAATCATCTGTATAATACGTTATAATCATCTGTATAATACGTTATAATCATCTGTATAATACGTTATAATCATCTGCTAAAAATGATAATGTAGTTAAACCACTTTCGCCGCAAGCATTACAGTACGGCGCCATTGTCTCTACAACAATGGAGAATCATACATAGCGGAAAAAATATGTTTTCTACCTCGGTGTTGCATAATTTTTGTAACATTTTGTTTGTATTTCATCTTATGTTACTGTTTTGAGAGTTTTATTAAAGCCCGGCTGCGAATCTGTACGTTTACGTGAGTAAATGTGGAATGAAAAGTTTCATGATAATGTCGTCATTACAGAAACGATTATTTTTTCACGAAGCCATTTCACGGAAATTTTAGTAGAGGATCCTAGTGAGGAACGACCTTCACTTCTGTTTAATGGATCAAAAGTATTTTATATCAAAATGTTAAACAACGATATCGAATAGATTGACTTTTTTTTTAGTCCAGACTATGATATGATATTTTTTTAAATATTGCACATGTTTGTTTAATAGACAAATTACATACGTCCAATAATATCCGGGATAATCAACTTAACTAAACTAAAATCTAATAAAACCGCTGCCCGCAGGCATCGTTCCCAAAATGCTGGCCGCAATATATACATAATATATATTTTTAATAGAATAAGTAGCAAACCACCTGATGGTAAGTGGTCACCGCTACCTATTAACAACTACAACACCCGGGACATTGTCAGTACGTTGCCTATCTTTGAGGATTCTATTCACCTTTCGTTTGAAGCAGACCAAATTATACTTTATTAATATATTCTTTAGCTCAAATAAAACTAGGTAAATAAATGATCGAATTCCAGTAAAAGATTGCAGCGTCCGATACGGCGAGCGACCGGCTTCTGTGAACTGATCCCCCCCTCCCTCCCCCCCACGGCCGCCTTGTGCAACACCGAGTACCGTGGAAACTGCACCTTGCTTATTGTACCCATATTTACTTATCAGTTGTTTTGTCATCAACATGTCACAATATCCAGGCCGCCTCGAGCCGTCTCACACCCTACAGTGTAACGTGTCACTCGAGCCACGGTAGCGTTCAGTTGTATCAACAGAAAGGTAGGTCGGTCTGTAGAGATTACGTACCCGAGTGTCCAGGAGGAGAGTAATATTAGTCAGGTGAAGTAAGTACAAATGGAATATTGCGAGGAAGTAACGTATGTACTTGTAAAAATAAAGGTTCCACCACACACGCAGGGCGTAGCTACTATATTATACCACAATATAGAATACACATAAATATTGGAGTAAGAAAAATATTGACGAATTGGAATAAAAATTATAAGGAAGTAAGTACCTATGATGCAACAAAGCCTCTTGTATATAAGTAATTGTATAACATAACAACAAACCCCAGCCTGAGAGAGAATCAAAGAAAACGTCAAGGTGTGTCCGTCGGGCGGAGCCTCTGTTCATTGTGACGAAACAGCAAACATACAACTCTAGACGAGTATACTCTACGAACAGAACTTGTTCCCCTGTCTGTCCCCCCGAGACAGAGCAGTCCTCCTGCTCTGACCAGAATAATCCGTCTAAACTGTCTAAACTAACGCAGACAGACAGACAGTCTATGTCTATAAAGCGAACAGCACTGATTTTTCTTGGGTGGGTGGCGTCCAGTTGTACCTGATGCGTCTTGCACACGGCGCATCTAAGTTGCGCACCCTGAGAATAGCACGTATACGAGCAGTCTGCTCCCGCTCGCACTGCAGGCTACTTGCACCGTGTGGGACACACATTAATGTCGTCGCCGGTGGTAGAGCATGCCAGCAGCAGTTCTGTTTACATGTTGCGAGATTCAATAACTTGTTCTTAGCCCTCCGTCCACTTGGATCCACAGCTAGGTATGAAAGAAAAACTCTTATTATATATTTTCTAAGATAGGTCTTACCAGCTAAGAACTATTAGTAATACTATA
The DNA here is from genome assembly GCA_914767915.1 of Agriopis aurantiaria. Classification (NCBI taxonomy): domain Eukaryota; kingdom Metazoa; phylum Arthropoda; class Insecta; order Lepidoptera; family Geometridae; genus Agriopis; species Agriopis aurantiaria. Next base: position 86,509 of record OU612002.1, on the reverse strand, counting down.
ATTAGTGAGGTTGTAAGTACGCTGTAAGTTCTTACCTAATTACGGTACATACAAGGTCCTTGTTCATAGCTCAGTGCAGGCAGGGACATGGAGGTGGGACGCGCCGGCGCAGCCCCACCATGCAGCTCGCATACCAAGTCGCAAGGAGTGGATACATGCTGTATATGACGTGTTGTGTTCACACAATGCATTGCTTTATTATTTATTTTAGTTTCCTTATCGTTGGGAACCTCTCCGAGTTATGATAGTTATTTATATTTGAAATTATCCGTAAATTTATTTGAAAAATGTTTTGCCATTAATTATTTTCGCTTTCAGAATACCCAAGAGTTGAACTGTTCTGATTTGGCGCGGTGTTGTAATTTAGCTCTGAGTGTAACAAATATATACATACAAACAGACAAACGGCATTCCTGGAGCTCGTCAATCAGATCGCATGTGTTGTGCAAATGTCGCCAGATGTCGCTCCGATCACATATATTTATTACTTTTAACAATGGATTCGTACTCTACACTCAAATTAGAACTTTATACCTATATGGACCACCAATCCTTAAATTCATTTTTTTCTACGCATTTGGCTGCTTTATTTAATAGCACCGTTTACGTAGCAGTGGAACCAAGTTTATATTTACAAAAGATCAAGTTTTGGACATTAATGTCGTTACTGTTGCATCATTTTAGATATATATTTTAAAAGACCAGAGTGAATAGGTATTTTTCATAGATTAAAGTATTGTAGGTATTTTTTAAGTCTGCGTGCTTCATTTTCGACCACGTCGTCGCTTACCGACAGACGAGTCGGTGGATTAACGTGGACTTATCCACGATAAAAAATCTCTTCTCTAGTCACTTTCCGCGTCTGTCTGTCTGTCTGTATGGCCGCTAGCTCCTCCTAAACCACGCAACGGATTCTGATGCGGTTTTCATCATCAGTTAGATACATTTTCACGGAAGGTTTATGTATACCTAGCGACCCGCCCCGGCTTCGCAGGTAAATTACACCCGTGCGAAGCCGGGCGGGCGGGCGGTTCGCTAGTATATAATATTATTATCATAGATTCAATATGAAAGATATATATATATATATATTTTATTGGTTCACTAAACTGGCCGTAACATCTTTAAATTCGTTTTTTTTTATACATATAGAAATGGCAAAATAAGTAAAACATAATAGTTTAGATATAGTATAGATTTAGACATAGTACAGATAGCATTATTTATTATTTGTTTATGAATTTTTTAATAGTACATATTGTAAAGTAGAATCGGCTCCATGGAGGAAAACCGTAACATTAAAACGTAGTTATTGTATATAACATAACAGTGAATATTCTGCGCTGGGTAACTAATGACGCCGTAATAGGGTTACGCATATAGAATGTACTTAACCTAAAGGAGGTTATTGTACTTATCAGTATGAACAACTTTTACTATGGGAATAACCCTGAAATCGCGAATAAAAAAATCTGCCGTTCCATAAAAAACGGACATTGTCACTCGATAAAATGTATGGAACAGCAGATCATTTTTATCTTTTTTTAAATCTTTTGATCAGATCTTCTGCTGCTACAGCCGTGTGAGTGAGTAGTATAGGCAGTAGCGGTGTGTGGTTGTCGTACTGCTGCTACAGCCGACAGAGCCAGCGCCAGCCGGAGTACTGACGACACGTGCAGTATGTGACTATGTTTACTCGACTGCTCACTGACTGTGATAGTTCTAGAGTGCGTCGGGCAGCCCTCAGATTAGATAAACTAAAGAGATATGGTAAGGAGTTTGATACTTGATAACTTTAGACGAACTCGCCCTGCAGACGACTGTGCAACTGCACTGCACTTATCCCCTTAAAATAAACATTTGATTTGGAAAACAAATAGGAAAAATCTTTCAATACCGACACCAAACATTCAAGAGAACTAAAACTTTAACTAATGTTAAGGTTTTTAAATTAATAATAGTCTTGCATGTTATTATATAAAATAAAATAAAAACGCCAACCAACGTTGTTTTCCCTTATTACATTTAAAAACTTGTACAGCGATGTAGCATAATCTGTTGTCGTTATAAGAATTACTCGAGGGAAGTTAATTATACCAATAATTTAATAAAATTGTTAGCGCTATCAATATTAAATTTGACCTTCAGTTAATGCTTACTGATAACTTTGTAGCTAAAATATAACCACGTGACTGTCCTTCCGGCTCGAGATACAATTAATATTATCGTCCGTTTCTCGGTTTATTGTAATTTATTTATTTATTTTTCTATTTACGCCTTTCGCAAAACAATCTGTCGCGACGCGACCACAAAATAAAAAAATAAAATAGCCATGCACATGCGGCGCGGCGCATGTCATGCGGAATCATAACAAAGTGGCCGTAGGTACGTTGCCTACTGCTAGATGCGTGCTGCTCCGCGGTTTTAGTTTTTTCTTTGACAAGAAGTGCAGTGGACCGTTGCAGAATATGCAGAATATTTTCTATCTAATCTGGAATGTAAATGTGTTTATTGATGGACGGTCAGCAGCCTCGTAATGAGTTGTGTGATGATTTGTAATGACACTTGTATAATGACTGCATACTTTTTTATTTAATTACAGGCGCTGATATGAATTATTATGGATATTTTTATTGTTATTTAATCGTGAATAAGCAATAAACTGTGCAGTTGTCGGTCGGGAGCGGGAGATACAGCTACTAGTATGTAAGGTAAGTGTTTAGTTGAGCTCACAGCTTGTGCGTCATCGGTCTTGTATATAGCTTATGGTGCTTGCATCGATCTATAAGTATACAATTGAATTGTTTGAATGCTTGGTAGTAAATGCAGGTTGGTAGAATACCTACGTAGTTATACCTACCAGATTACAGTAACATCAGATTACATTTTATACATTTAACAAATATTAAAATAGACGACCTTAATAATATAATATTCATTATTAATATAGATATATGAAACTTACTAATATTTCAATTAACATTATTTTTAATATGATATTAACGATTTTATTCGTTTAGAGAAAAGTTAACTTTTGTAATATTTCAGACTGGAATTTAAGGCAAGTGACACAGCGACAGACTCAGCTGGCTGGAGAGAGAGTCACATAATAGTTGTTGCTCTACCAACAAGAGCTTGAGCTCTAGAACATACCTAACAAAGTTGTCGCGGCTTGAAACTGCCGCTTCAACAACAAAACATATTCACGACTACCTACAGTATCTACCCTCCACTAATCAGTTAATATTGTATAAAATTCAATACGTCATTCGAACTTAATAAGAAATCGTGTTCGACACCACACACCTCTGCAGCAAATAAATGTGAATGTTGTTTCTACAGCAGTATAAACAAAAGTTACGGGTTTTATTTCAATAACGAAGACTCGCAGTGTCTCGGCGAAGACATAAGTTTTTTTTTTTGGCGACCGTGACAGGACGTTTTTCACGGACTTCGTCGACGTGCCATGTTGCATCAAGACAACGGCGTTGCAACCGAAGAATCCACGTGAAATTAACCAATCTTGTAACCTGAAGCAAAGAAGGATACAACAAAAAGCACCGGCAGCATCTGGCAGCGCAGCAACATCGATAAGACTTCGCACGGATCACGGAAAATCACACACAAAAGATAAGTGTCCATCCTTTGTCCTTCAGCCAAACCCAACCTAACATCAAAATCACTTGTTATTGCCTCCACAGTGTATTTAAATCATCAAATCATTTCACAAAGGCGATATAAATTCATTTCACAAGATATTTTGTACATCAAAGTGCAAAATTAACAATTTCACATTCAAACCGCGCAGAGGGTATGCAAATCCAATTCATTAAATTGTAACAAACAATTCAAAAATAGCTCAATTATCAAAAATACATAACTATTCAAGTTAGTATCTAGTTATTATGTGATTAGAAAGTCATTTCATCCCATAATCAATCAATTTTCAATAAACATTTTGCTTGACCTACTTACAGTGACAGTGAGTGACCTACTTATTATCATAATCACCGCATATTTTCTTTAACGATCAAAACAATAGCAAGTAAATCCTTGCCATAGTCCTAATAATCAACATAAACAGTGTTTTTTCTCGCTATTCACCCGATTTGCCGACTATTTCAGACATAATCGGGGCGCCCCGGTCACAATACAAGTTGGAGCGATCAGCTGGTCGCGCTCACCTGGCGGGCGTCTCCGGAACCCAGATTCCTGCAGGATCTTCTTATCACGGCGTGGGGAGAGTGAGACCTTACCCTACTGCAGCTAAGTCAAAAAGATTTTCACATTTAAAATCAATATTCAAAGAGAATTATAGCAAAATAAGTTTCACATACGAAATTTACATTTACCCATTGTTTGTTTACACTCGTATCACAAGTTCATTGAACCTAAAACAAAAGGAACAGTTCATAACATAATTAAGTGCCAATTTTATCATTTATAATCATGGCTACTGAATCATCAAAATCTAGTACGAAACTAAAAGATTTAAATACAAAGCGTAGTTCAATTAAAGGCCAAATTACAAAGTTTAAAAATTATCTTGCATTATTAGAATCAGTTGAGATAAATAGCTTAGAATTAGCCGAACTTAACCTAAAATTAAACAAATTTGAGTCATTAGCCAGTAACTTTGATATTCTACAAACAGAAATTGAGGTTTTAAATTGTGCTTCTTTGGATTCTGAGATAGATGAGAGGGAAAGCATTGAACAAGACATTATTACATGCACTGCAAGAGCCAAGGTTATGGTCGAAGATGCAAACATTCAAATAGCAACCCGCCGCAAGTCTGAGGTGGGAGAAACTCCTTGCCATCATTCTCACTATCATGATCAGAATTCAAGTTTCAAACTACCGAAAATTGAAATAGCGAAATTTGACGGATCTTATTTCCGCTGGGCTCAGTTCCGAGATGCATTTCTAGCTCTCGTCAATGACAACGCTAATATAACCAATATTCACAAGTTTCACTATCTTATCAGCTATCTCGAAGGGGACGCTGCTCGTGTTATATGCAATCTCGAAGTGTCATCATTAAATTACGCGCACGCCTGGTCACTGCTCTGCTCAAGGTACGATAACAAAAGAGTTCTTATCAGTCAGCATCTAAATGCAATTTTTAACATGCAATCGATCACACGCGAGTCGGAACGTTCCTTACGATTTCTCGTTGACCACGTAATGAAGAACTTACGCGCATTGTCTAGTTTAGGTCAGCCCACAGACAAGTGGGACACGCTACTCATTTACATATTATCGTCTAAACTAGACAGCAACACTCTAATAAAATGGGAAGAACTTCGTAACACTTTCGACGATGTTCCAACCCTAGATCAGTTCAACCACTTCTTGACTGATCGCGCTGATGTTCTCGAAGCAATAAGCCGTAGTAAGCATGACAAATCAAACACAATCACATCCACCACTTCGCGACCTAATCAGAGTTTTTATAAACAAAACACAAACACACACAATAATCAGAATTTTTATAATAAACAAGACAGAAATCAGTATGTAAAAACATTTACAAGTACAAGTCTATCACGAAACAAACTGTCGTGCATAATTTGCAAGGACGCACACCGCATTTATCACTGTTCCACATTCAAGAATAAAAACATTAATGAGAAGTTAGCTGACATTAAAAAATACAATTTATGCAGCAACTGTTTAAGACAAGGTCATCAAACTTCAGATTGTCGTTCAGGAACTTGCAGAATTTGCAACTTGAGACACGCTACAATCATTCATCCAGGTGTAATGCCCTCCACTACTACGGAGTCATTTGTAAACTTTTCCAAGCAGGGTCCTAGCGAAGTCATTTTGTCAACAGCAGTCATAGAAGTATCCAATCCAATGACTCATGCGACGGAAACAGTGCGCGCTCTCTTGGATTGTGGGAGCCAATCCTCGTTCATATCTGAAAACCTGAAACAGAAATTACAGTTAAGTACACAATCAATAGATGCAATAAAGGTTATCGGAATAGGCAACAACTCATGCAACAAAGTAGTTAAAAGTTCTACTATACAAATACATTCAAAACGTCATCCATACAAGGCTACATTACCTTGCCTAGTACTCGAGGAGCTAACAGGTGAACTACCAAAGGTTCCCATAAACATACAAAACTTAAAGTTACCAAGAAACATAAAGTTAGCTGATCCTAATTTTAACATACCAGCAAGAATCGACGTCCTGCTTGGAGCGGACGTATTCTGGGACGTTCTGCGTCCTGAAACACAATCATTAGGGCCTAGAAATCCTAAGCTTATCAACTCTAAGCTAGGCTGGCTAATAGCTGGTCCCATCCATGCAAGCTCTGCAAAATACATACAATGCAACCATTCATTCAACAATTCATACGATCAAGCACACGATGAAGTAAACAATCATACAAATAATCACGTTCATCCAAGCAAACATGCAACCAATCATACAAACAATCACGTTCATGCAAGCAAACGTGTAAGCAAACATGCTACCACACATACAAACAATCATACAGCTAACTATATATGCAATCATGCAGAAAATACTTTTAATTATTCACATAATCAATCAAGCAATCAATCGTACAATCAGTCGAGCGATCCAACACACAATCAATCAAGTGATCAGTCGTACAACCAGTCGAGCGATCCAACACATAATCAATCAAGCGATCAATCGTACAATCAGTCGAGCGATCCAATACACAATCAATCTAGCAATCAATCGTACAATCAGTCTAGCGATCCAACACACAATCAATCAAGTGATCAGTCGTACAACCAGTCGAGCGATCCAACACATAATCAATCAAGCGATCAATCGTACAATCAGTCGAACGATGAATTACACAACCAGTCATACAATCAATATCATAACCATTCAATTGATCAGTCTCACGATAAATCATACAACATACAAGCAAACATCGACAAGATTCTAACGAAATTCTGGGAAATTGAAGAAATCCCACAAAAATCAATTCTAAGCAGTGAAGAAAAACTGTGCGAAGAGCACTTCGTCAACAACACTACTAGGTTGAGCACAGGTAGATTTTGCGTAAAGCTTCCATTGAAGCACAGCCCTGATACTTTAGGCAATTCATACAATATGGCAAAAAAACGCCTACTCAATCTAGAAAAACGATTTCGTAGTAATCCTGATTTAAAATCACAATATACAGAATTCATACGAGAATATGCCGAACTAGGCCATTTATCTGTATCTCCAGATCCTCATCCTGTTCCAGGATATTTTTTGTGTCATCACGCCGTGTTCCGCGAAGACAGTGAATCAACCAAAATCAGAGTTGTCTTCGACGGCTCAGCACCTACTTCCTCCGGGATTTCACTCAACGACATTCTCATGGTAGGCCCGAATGTCCAAGACTCTCTTTTTTCCATCTTGATTAGATCAAGGCAGTACAAATTTTTACTTTGCGCAGATATTGAAAAGGCATACAGACAATCGCAAGTACATCCTGATGACAGGAATTTACAGCTGATCTTGTGGAGAGAAGATGAGTCACTCCCTATACAAACCTTATGTTTAGATGTCCTCACTTATGGTACAGCAAGCGCGGCATATTTGAGCACTAGATGTTTGTGGCAAGTCGGAGAGGAATGTAGGGATAGTCAAATCAAATTAATCATTCAAAACGACTTCTATGTCGATGATCTGATCACAGGCGCGAATAGTGAGGAAGAATTACGTCATATACAAAAGTCAGTATCTGAAGCATTACAATCAGCATGTCTTCCACTGCGTAAATACAAAAGCAACTCACCGAATCTTGTCGAAAACATTGAACACAGATCAACGAAAGATAAGCTAATTATAAGCGAATCCTCGAGCACTCTCGGATTGGGGTGGAGCCCTACCGCAGATTACTTACACTTTCCATTCAAACCTATACACATTCAAACTGAGCATGTTACTAAACGAACGATAATGTCCAACGCATTCAGGATTTATGATCCTCTGGGATTATTAAGCGCGTGCATTATTCAACCAAAGATGATTCTTCAGAAATTATGGCTCCTGAAGATTGACTGGAATACACTCGTTCCCCAAGACATCATAAAAACTTGGGACGAATTTGCTAGAAACACGCATCATCTTTCTAATCTAAAGATACCTAGAAACGTTATCTGCGACAATCCAACGACTATAGAAATCCATTCATTCAGCGATGCAGCACAAGGCGCTTATGGGGCCTGTGTGTATCTGAAATCAACAAATAACAATAATGAAGTTACCATTAACTTATTGTGTGCCAAATCAAAAGTTTCACCACTGAAACCCACGACAATTCCTAGGTTGGAGTTGTGCGCCGCTCTACTCTCAGCCAGGTTGACTAAATGTGTACTCGAATCAATCAAATACAAACCTGCACGTGTAGTCTATTGGTGTGACTCCAGCGTGGTTCTCGCGTGGATACGCAGCCCACCTAGAAATTTAAAGACATTCGTTGCTAATCGCGTTGGTGAAATCGTAGAAATTACAAATTCATTAGCATGGCGGTACACGTCCACAAATCAAAATCCAGCTGATCTGATCTCTAGAGGCATCAATCCTAGTCAGCTGCAAGGTTCAGATCTCTGGTGGCATGGTCCAGCTTTTCTCGCCAAAGATGAAAGTGAATGGCCATGTCTCAAACTAAATAAAAATCAAAATGACTTACCTGAAGTGAAGATCATCCAATCCAATCCAGCCGTCATCGCAGAACCTGTAATAAAATATGAAAATTATTCAACTTTTATTAAACTACAAAGATCATTTGCATATGTAAAGAGATTCCTATTCAATCTAAAGCATCCATCTAACAAGCAATTTGGTATTTTGACTGCCAATGAGCTACAAGACTCATTCAATCAGCTTTGTGTCATGGCTCAACTAGAATCGTTTCCTAACGAATACAAAATGTTAAAACAAAACTCACCTTTAAATGCAAAATCCAAGCTATTGTCATTGTCACCTTTTCTAGACAACAATGTAATACGAGTAGGTGGCAGGATAGACGCTTCCAACTGCTCATACACGAGAAAGCATCCCATAGTACTTGAGTCATCACATCACTTCACAAAAATATATTTTGCTCGCGAACACATCCGACAAATGCACGCTGGCCCTCAACTGTTATTAGCTACTGTTAGGGAAACCGTTTGGCCCATAAACGGGCGACGCTTAGCTCGAAACACAGTACACAACTGCGTAAAGTGCAGACGCTTTCAAGGCAAAACACTTTGTCCGAAGATGGGAAACCTACCAGCTCACCGTATCACACCAGATTTTCCTAATCTCTCGGTTGGTATAGACTTTGCAGGTCCCTTTTACATACTAAATCGTAAAGGACGTGGTGCTAGATTAATTAAATGCTACTTATGTATATTTGTAGATACTCGTTATAAGTGTCTACATTTGGAGGCAGTGAGCAGTCTGTCTATGCAAGACTTCGTAATGACACTTCGAAGATTCATTTCGCGTCGCGGTAAACCAGCGGAGATAATCTCTGACAACGGTCGAAACTTCACCGCGGCGGCCAAGGAATTAAGGTCCTTTTTTAGGGCAAATCATGATTCTCTTTCTGACTTTGCTGCACAGGAAGGGATCAGATTCTCAAATATCCCAGTTTTTTCACCACATTTTGGAGGCCTGTGGGAATCTGGGGTTAAATCCGCTAAACATCACATAACTAGAGCCATTGGCGACAGCCATTTAACCTTTGAGGAAATTCAAACTTTATTCACACAAGTAGAAGCAATACTTAACAGCCGTCCCTTGTGTCCCATGTCTTCCAATCCTTCCGACCTTCTTCCCCTCACTCCAGGACACTTTCTTATCGGAAGGCCGTTGACGACGTTTCCATCTCCTGCACTACAAGATGTCGATCCGAACAAGCTACAACGGTATCAAAGACTTGAACAAATACGCCAACACTTTTGGCTCCGCTGGCAGAAGGAATACATATCAGAACTACAGCAAAGACAAAAATGGACCAAGGAGACTGCAAACCTAGACGTGGGTGATCTAGTCCTAATTAAAGAAGACAATCTGGCACCTCTATGTTGGAGACTTGGGAGAGTTACGAAGCTATACACGGGACCTGACAACATAAGCAGAGTCGCAGATCTCCTTACATCGAGAGGCAGCGTTCGGCGCTCACTTGTTAGATTGTGCCCTCTCCCGAAGCCAGAAGCAATTCAAGGTTGAAGACCGATGGTCTGTCAACGGGGCGGAATATGTCGCGGCTTGAAACTGCCGCTTCAACAACAAAACATATTCACGACTACCTACAGTATCTACCCTCCACTAATCAGTTAATTAATATTGTATAAAATTCAATACGTCATTCGAACTTAATAAGAAATCGTGTTCGACACCACACACCTCTGCAGCAAATAAATGTGAATGTTGTTTCTACAGCAGTATAAACAAAAGTTACGGGTTTTATTTCAATAACGAAGACTCGCAGTGTCTCGGCGAAGACAAAGTACTGGTGGCAGGAAACAACATGTGGATTGCAATAAATGACATCTATTTCCGCTATACTTTGCAATAATAACGAATAAATAATTATTTCATGTGCAGATATTGCTCAAAGATAGCCCGCAAGCAGGGCAGATTGCCCAACAATGGATTTATTGGCAATTATCATAGTAAGTAAGTAAGTAAGTAAGCCAGTTGACCAACCGGCCGAGTGGTGCGTTTCGATTTGCATTGTTGCATGTTACCAGTGAACCAGAAACTGCGGCAAAACTAACCAAAACATTACGAGCTAACATTATCATCATGTTATAATATATATTATTTGGTATTTTTCAATCTGTTTCAAATAGAGGAGGTTGCTAATCTGCGAATGTGCAGTATCAACTGTAAACCGATTTCAATGATTATTTATACTTGATAGAGTTCACACAGTTTGATCCGATGGCTGCTGAGATGGCCTCGTAATACATCAGAATCGGACTTTGGACACTATTAGGACTCTGCTATTGTACAAGCCACGTCGGCTGTTAAAGGAATTGGTTTTGCAATTTTCTTCAATTAATTAGTTATAGTACCTTAAGCGGCGAAATACCGTAAGAAATAAAAATAAGATTAATAATTTGTTACGTTTTCCTAAACATCCAAAGTTTAATAGAGAGCATGGTTGGCAAGAACCACCTGGCTCTTGGGATCCAGTCTTCAAATTAATACAATCTCAAGCTCGGCGCAGAACTGCAACCTCTGGACACCCCACCACACGGTGTCTGGACGCCGTGAGCGACTGCTGTGTAGACAGGGAACGTTCTCATGCGGTACTTGCAACACACACGTCTACACAGGTACACACCTGCGACCACGGACACTGCAAACTGTTCGAAAAGTCGCCAATTTAAATAATGACAAATACACGCTATAAAATCCTTCGAGGAATCATTACCTTTTTAATTAATAAAAATATTTAAAGTGCAGTAGACGTGAGCATCTTCATCACCTTGGGATTATGATGATTTAGATACTTATTATTGCAATAAAATATATACATTAATTTACAAATATCACTCGTAATGTAATATGAAATATATATTAGTGGTAATATTATGAATAAATGTAACTATGTGGACTTGGCAATTTTACTCGTTTTTTTGCAGAAAATAACTTTTTTTTTAATTAAGCTTCTCCGAACTGTTGGGTGAGTGGAGCCTCCGCGGAGTCCGGTGAGAATAGCCGTACGTCTGCATATAACACTCGTGTGATGCCCGGCTTCACGTGTGACGACTAACAACGCACAGAGTTGCATGATCTCTTATATTGAGTAACTGAATTACGTGAACATATTATTTATTGATTGGTAAAGTTATTGGACAGTCATGCTGCTCGCGCGGCGCTGTCGTGTCTGCATGCGAGCTACCACGAGCTTGCAGCGTCGGTTACATAACTATGAGATTAGCTTTTGTAATTCTACAAGTTTAGAGTTTGTACTAGTATGCATTTTGTGACTGATACATACACTGAGGCCGTCATCAGAGCTCGGTTAATTATTTAGTTCGGCGGATATTTTAGGGAACCTACGAATTTTTCATCCAGTGAGCAGCCTGCAATGAACTGTGACTACGAATTATTTGGCGATCAATACTAAAACTATTTACAAAAAGAACATTTCAATTTTTGTAAAAGATAATATACATACATCTAGGTAAATTAATACTAAAACTTGAAATAATCCGGACTTCCGGCAATCAAACGGGACGCAGAGGATTTGGACTAAAATACAAATTGTCTTAAGAAGGGAATTTTCAATGTGAAACAAAACTTTGTACAAAGTAATGAACAACACAAGTTGTACGAATCGACAATTTGTACGGATGGCGATGCTTTCTAATAAGTATTGTACGACTTGACACTGGCTAAATAGACAACATGTCTCAAGCCAAAACTAAAAAAAAACAACGTTCTACCCAGTCGCTGTACTAAACTACAAAGTATATAAATATACATTATTCTAAAAACTATATACTTACACCTAACATCGTAGTATAGTATGAAATGTTTGACTTACTCTTCATTACTCACTGAGGATCAATAAAGTAACAGCAAATTCAATAGAACTAGTACCCACTTTCTTCATGACATAACAATGATCTATCTTTTTGAATTATCCAAATCGGACCATTACTTACGAAGATATTAACTAATAAACATTATGCCGTTCCTGCCGCTAAAAGAAATGTACGAGGGTGCGTATGACGTCACTGGGCCGTTCGTCGCCAGTTACCCTATAAGGTTTGCTATAAGGCTATAAGGTGCGCAGGCACAAGCCGAGCGATGTAACTTTCTTCGAAGATAACTTACTATTATATTTTTACTATGGTGGAGTTTTATCATCTCTTTTTACAACGGAATACCATTTTTTACGAAGTTTTGGGTCTCTCGGCACGTAAAAAAAATCTTTTTTCTGGCGTTTTGAAAGAGGTGTTTGTACATTTCGGCACTATATAATATTTGTACATAGTTAAAAGATCAATTAGACACAAATCGGGCACTTAATTTGTATCGAAAGTCACAATTATCCACCCAAAACACTGCGCGCCTTATAGCTGCCAACGGGTACCTGGCGACGAACGACCCAGTGACGTCACAAGCTATCGCGCCGGCCGACAAGTGAATTTCGCTAGTAATTTGGTCATAACTTCGTTATTTTTTGTCGTAGAACAATTATTTTTGCACTGTATGTTAAGGATTTCTTAGCTCAATAAATCTGCATTCTCAACTAATAACGTTACTGATCCTCTACCAAGATTATTTTATCGATAGAAGTCATCGACGATGAAAATACTCCATTCTAAATCATCCCAAGTAGACATTTACTAGAAAAAAAAAACTAAATTAAAGTATATAAATATTTTTTACGAAAAGTTAAGAAACCATCCAGATAACTTGAGCGCTGTCAGATTATTTTGGTTTTAGGAAATATTTTGTACTGGTCGAATAATTAGGCTAAACTCCACTAATCGTACTGCTTTATTTCCTTATTATATTCCAACAAGACAGCTTATTCCCCTAATTCCGAATTAATTACAATACTAAGAAAATAAAGTAACCACAAGCTCTTTTACTTGTGTTCCTGGAACTTTTTCTATAAAAGTTTGTTTTTATATGGTTTTTCTTCGAAAACTGGCCGGTGTATAGTTCTGTCTAATTATGTGGAATTTAATTGGAACGATACTTAGATATTTACCTATTTACGAACAGGAAAATATTATCATACTTAATAATAGAACTGAGAATTTCCTTGATTATGACAAGAATTTATAAGAACGCATTTAAATCCTTCAGAGCGGCGGCGTCCTACGTTGACAAAGTATAGACATGTGATGTATAGGTACATTGCGAAAGTGAATTTATTAACTAAACTAAATACAAGCTAATACTAACACTACAAATACAGTTAGACTGCCCATACACCGGGGAAGGTCTAAACACAATACAAACGCTCGCCCACTATCAGGAAATTGACGAGTTTTTTTGTAATATATTGTACATAAAATTACGTTAGTTAAAAGGTTGGAAAAAGACAGGATATTTTTTTTTCTGTAAATAAACGATTTCTGCGGCATTGTCCACGCGGGTACCGGGTACAACCCCGGCCACAGCTTGCACAGAACGAATAAGAAATACAATAAATAATACACGTCACGTCAGACGTCATGGAGTTGTGATTAGATTCCTCATCTATGCTCCAAACTTACGAAACAAATTAGGCATAGACAAAATATGTCTTCCGGCCAATGACAGGCGCACCCAAATCTTCATTCAAATAATAGTTAGGTCACAGCACAATAGCATATTGTAACGAACCATCGACAATCACAACCGGCTTCTGCTTCATCGTTACATACTAACATAAGTACGCGGGGAGTTTCATTTCAAATGATACAACTGCACAGCTAGTTGGCTTCTTTCTGTTTAATTAAAATGAAAACAGACACCGATACTCCTACAGTACTGACGATTCTACTATAGAACCAACAGTTTATTATTTTGTTCATCAGCCTGTTGGTCAGTCAGTCAGTCAGTGTATGAAGGTTTGTAACGACAGCGGTCGACATAATGTTATCATTCCAATGTTCTGAGCTGTGAGACCGATCTCCTAACAATATCTAGTCAAAAATATCTAATTCAAAAAACAGTACAACTAATACTGGGCAAACATCTGAATCTTGGGAATTACTTCTTCCCGTTTATAAATCAATTTATTGTTTTGTACACTTCGTCATGGTTACTTTTAGAAAGACAAAATTTAATTTTAAATTGAGTAGCCATCTTATAATAACTACTCAGAGAAGGTAGGTTTCCAAACAACGCCTTCTCAAAACGTAAGCTACAAATTCGCTTTGTAGCTTATGTTTCGATTGGTATTTTAAACAAAATTAATGGATTACCTGTGGAATTTCTGTTGTCTGATTTGTTGTGGTAAGATTTCACCGCGCAAATTGTCATAGTAAAATTTTTATATTTTTTTGGTGTCATCATTTGAATGGCTTAAATTTTGCGAATGTTACTTGGTTTCTTTGTGTAGTTATTCTAAGGTAACCATATTAATTTATTTAATGTCAAAGATCAACGGGATATTTAAAAAAATCACTATTTTGTGGGACATACTGCTTCCCTGTCCGTCCGTCCTCACTGAATCATCTTTCATAAATGTTTTAATCTTTCTTACTTAATTTTTGTAAGAAAGAAAGAAAGAAAGAAAAGAGAGAAAATAAATTTTATTCGACAACTTACAAAAACTTATATCTAAAGGATACAATCAGACTTGTACTTTGTACTTTATGATTCGTCAAACCTATACATGCTATAGGTACATACATACATATTATATACTACTTGTATGATATTACTAAATCCAGGCAAACTTATTGGTTGAGTCGAGAGGGGGAACATTAAATACTTGAGTTGAGACACCATGGCATGGCATTATCTGAATAAAACTCAGTGACGCCGCGTGGTGTTCGGGGTCATTTTACTAATGAGTTTAACTGCATGAGCCTCTTTCTTTGCTATCACATTAAAAATGATTTTCAGTGTTAGATCTAGGAGTCAAGTAGGTACAAATAATCACGTGCGTAAATAAATACACACTGAGTTTCATAGAAATGTTGTTGTCCGATATGACATTTGTATGTCATTCGATACTACTTGAGTTACTGACAGACCTGGAGAGCAGCAGTGTCGCCGACGACTCGACTTCGTTAGTTTAGTAAATGACGCGTACGTAATGTCGAAAGTATCCAATTAGAGACAATTACAAATTACTTAATAATGCAGTAAGTACTTAGTTACCTAACATCATTTGCGTCTTCATATCTCAGTTTCATATTGTGCTTTGTTTCATTCGCTCACTTTGTTTTGGAATGACGTTAGAAAGTGACAATGAAATAGTAAATAGTGTAGTATTTTCGATGGAAATAAACGTTTTCTACTTTTCTTTCTTTCTGAGTGTGGCCTAGGACCGCTAGCGGTCCACAGTATTTTTTATTTTTTTTATTTTTTTTAAATTAGAATGGCTGTCAAGGCATTTTTGTAAGAAATTAGTTGTAGCCAGTTGCACTTGAGTTGCATCCATATAAAAGTAAAACTTCAATCAAGGTTCTGTCATAATGCCTGGTAACAGATTTTCCTTCTCATTTCCGTTCTATTTACTTCTGTTCTCTGTGCTGCGGTCGGACTATAGTTTATCTAGTCGTAACAACGATCTACATACTACAACTGTATTGACTCGTAGGAAGTAAGTTACGTGAAAAATTATATCAATATTTGCACAAAAAACACAATGCTACCTCTTTGGATACACTGGTGTACCATCAGATCAGAGAAAAAAAAAAACAAATTAAAAAAACCGTCTATTAATATTTAGGTAGTTAATTTTCAATTTAAAAAACCAACGTTAGTTCAGTGGTGTCGCTGCAAGTTCCTTAGCGTCCGTGTAAACATGAGTACTGAGCCGTACTAACAGTAACGTTTGTGATTGTGAAACCGGTAGAAGAAACATTTGAACACGAACGATACTTGTACTGAGGCATATCTCCCTTGTTTGTCTGATCTAAGGTAGTACCATTATCAAAACTAAACAAATTAAGAGTAAATAAATGTACTAGCGTTTAGAATGTTTACAGAATTATACAAACAAATCCTGAAATCATTTAACACTGGCACCAATGTTGATGCACTAATCAACATTATATGCTGTAAGTAATATAGAAATAAATAAACACCGGCCAAGTGCAAGTTGAACTCGCGCACTGAGGTTATATGCTGTAAGTAATATAGAAATAAATAAACACCGGCCAAGTGCAAGTTGAACTCGCGCACTGAGAAACGTATTTACTTTCATTCAGCTCGGGATCTGTAGCGCGCCCGACTCGCACTTCATCATTTCACTTTTTTTATTGTTTTTTTTTTACTTTAAAGTGTGAGCTTTAATCATGTTAAGTTTGACGTTTGTACTTGTTACCGTTTTCACACTAGAGCTATGACAAAATACTTTTGTTGTATGGGGACCCCCCATATTGGATTTTATTATTATTTCTTAGTTTACCGTAACCGTTAGCTTTCTTTTTTACTGTATCTACTGGCACTAAAACAAACAAACGTAAACAACTACAACGTAACTAGTAAACAGTCAGTGGGGACGGTCGTGTCCTGTTGGCCGGCCCTTGTCTGGTAGATAGGGGTAACTTGTACAGTGCAATCTGTTGCAGTAGGGAAGATAGACACATACGTAGAGACGTAGCTGTGGCTAATATTGCAGTAGTGAAACTACCAGCAACCATGATTCAGTAGACCGACACAAATGTTTAATAATTAATATAAAATCGATGTATTTGTTAAATAAATCTCGGCACGTTACTCATCCTCGTTAGATATAAACGAATCATTTTAGCAGAAATATATGAAATGACGCACATTGTTTACATTATTATATCCTTCATTTACTGAGCTGTGTTGCGACAGGACGCTCACTGGCCCTTGTCAGAAGCCGGCACACTAGAGCATACGTGTACCTACTGGTACTGGCAATCAATGTGACTGTTTGTTTGTCACATAGGTTTGTCATGACAACGAATCGACGTTACTTCTTGGAGACACACAGAGTCACACGAAAGTCTTCCTTTCGCACGCAGGAAACAATTCGGTATGTAAAGTTTTTTTTTTGTATTTTTTTTATATTTTTATTTCGTAGATAAAGCTATTTTAAGAAACTAATTTCAATATTTTTGTTTTCTATTGAGTAGTTATTTTACAAGATTTTTTTGAATATTGAAATTATGTGACGTCACCATATAGCACAAAATTTCGTTGCGTTGAGAAGCCTAAAAAAGCACCCCATATTGGCAGCCCTGAAAAAACCAGACAATCAAACCACAGAAATGAAAAAATATTCTATTCTGTGTGACGAACAGTGTGTCAAATGTATAATATTTTTATTCTTAAAAGGCACAGAAAATAAAATGCTATAATGTGACGTCATTTAGAGGACAATGAAAGTCGAATGATTTCTTAGTTTTATGTTAAAATAAATGGCACCTTATCGTTTTAAAAAGTCGGAGTAGAAAAATAAGGGTTAGTAAGATAAAATCTCGAAATGGTTTTGGAATTGGCATAGGTTAATTTTTTTTAGCGTACCGAATTACAATTGTTCGCTAAAACAACTTTTTATCCTCGGCTATAATGTAGTGTAATAATGCTTTATAGCTTTCCTTGTATCGTATCTGCCCAATATAGTGCGGACTGACAGGAAAATAATGTCAGATGATGACATTATTGACGATACAATAATGTCAGATGATGACATTATCCAAGAAAAGTATAATAAGTATTTTTTGTCTAAAATTGAAATTAATAAAGTAGTAGATGTAGTTTACTTTCAAATGTATTAAATAACTCTACAAGGTAACTAGAAAGGTGAACTAAACCGAAAGGGGTCTGTTATACTCATGATTAGAAGCAACGTTTACTATGGAACGAACCCTGAACTAGAAAAAATAAATGAGCTATTCCATACATGTTGTCAGGTGCGAATGGCCGTGTTCTATGGAATGGCCTAGTAGTTTCTTCGTAACTCTGTATATAAGAGTTAGTGGTCTATGCTTCATCACCGCGAAGAACATGACGTCTATCCTGCATCTGACATCACCTCACCTGTCAATGGTACGTCAAGGATCTATCGCCCTTCGACCCGTAGAGACTTCGGCTTCGGCCAGACTAAACACTTTGACAGTTGGAAAAATCGGACCAGCCTTATACGAATAACTGACGTACCTATATGGATACGATTGATAAACCGTACACCTATATACAAACACATTCATGCAGATACAACACAAATAGTTGCAAGTGCAATACGTTGGCGGAAGTAATGGACAGTCTGAGCAATCTCAAGTTAAATTATTTTAAATCTAGTTGACCTCCAACACCAACGAATCTAACTTGTCAATAGAATTGCAAATGAACGTTAGTCACCGGATTCAGTTGCCCTTCAGTTCTGCGACGAGCTGCATTTTAATTGTATCGAGTAAACAGTTAAGGCGTCGACGGTTCTGAGTACGCATTAGGAGTGTCTGGTTGCGCTTGCGCACAGCTGCCATAACGAGCGTGTCCTTACAGTGCAACCTAACGAGCCGATCTCACAATTACTTACTGATGAATGCGAATAGCTAATCGATATTAAAATATTTCTAATAATCAATAATAATAAATGAATTTCCGATTGTTTCGTGCAGTATTCAGTTCTGCTTTATACAATTATTGTTAGCAACTGACCTCGTCCTCCTCGTCGTCGCAGTAGAACGGGTCCAGCAGCGAGTTCTTCCAGTGGATGACGTCGGCAGTGACCGCGTACGCGTCGTGGTCCCTCAGGTTCATGTACAAGGGACTCTCGCGCCCGACGCCCTCGGAGCTGGCGCTGACGGAGCAGCTCTCCACCTCCACGCTGGTGCCGCAGGAGCAGCCCTCGTCCGTGTAGCTGTACCCGAACTCTATCTCCTCGTAGATGTTCTCGTCCGTGAGCGCGTCGCGCACGGGCTCGTAGCCGGGCTCGGCGCTCGCTCGGTCCGGCGTCATGTCGGCGACTGGCGCGCGGCCGGCGCCGGCGCACCTGTCTCCCACCTCGTGCAGCGCGTACACTGAGTACCGCGGCGGCTCCAGCGGCTGCACGGAGTCGTAGGAGAGGTGCGAGATGCGCGACACGGTGGCTTCGTGGCGGTGCCGCGACACCACGCGCCGCAGGATCGCGTCCGAGTTGTGGAAGCCGCTCGAGTGGATCCACACAGCGGCGTACGCGCCGCTCGCGTCGTTCTCTGCCTCGGAGCATTCCTTGTAGCTCCAGCACGTGCTCTCCGAGTCGCTCTCTGACTCTATCAGCTTGCTCCACTCCTGCGAGTCGTGCAGCGGATCGACGTTGTCGTACATAGAGGAGCACGATGAGGACGTTCTTGCTCTAGTCCGTTTCACATCACCGTTCATTTCACAACCTTCGATCAAAATAACTTCATTATCCGATTGATTGTTCCCTTGTTCCGCCACATCACTAGTGTCGTCCTTCATCTCACTCACTTTAACACACTCGGTAGTACATTTCAAAAACGATTCGTTTCCTCCGTCGCTGCAGTCGCCGTCCACCGGTTCTGTCATATCTGGTTTCCCACCCATCTGGTGGAGGCATTCATCAAATATATTCAGAATGCTGAGACTGACTTCCTTCTCGTCGGGCACCAGGTGCTGCTGATACTGGTCGAGTTTGAAGATCTCCTTTCCCAGTTGGGAGAGGATCTCATCGAAAGCGCTGTCCGGGGAGTCTGACGCTTCAGAGCGTTCGGGGTCCGGGGAGGGCGGTCTGACGACGATCAGAGGGTCGTATTCCTCGATGGAGGCGCGCAGCGTCGTGAGCCACGCGATCAGCGGCCGAGCGGAGGAGTCGGCGCGCAGTGTCGCCGCGACCGCGTCCGGAATCCAACTTGCGACCTCGCACGAGTCACAAGCCATCGTGCCGCCGCTCGCCGATAACCGGTGCGTGAATCAGCGCGCGCTATTCCGCGAAGGGCCGACCTCTGACGTCTCCATGCTGCTGCCGCCGCACTCCTGCGCCGAGTAAACAGCGCCTAGTGGAGGAGAGCCAGACCACGCGATACCGACGACATTTGCACTCGACCGCGATTGCTTATCGCTTCCTAATTATATACGGACCCATCGCTGACCTGTGCGATAGTGGTGAAGTTTTTGCTCGATTTATTTTTCATAACACGAAACCTCTTTTGTAAAAAAATAAAGTAAAAATAATAACACTGGCCACTGAGAAAGTGAATTTAAAATAATTTAAATGTTTAGTGATAATCCCGCGCGATCCCGAGTTGGCGCGTTTTCCTGGACGGAGCGGAAACGTGCGCGCGCGCAGCGTCCACGGCGGTAGTGCTAGTGGTGCGCTCTCGGACAATTCATTCCATTCGTCTGTAGTCTCGCGGGACGCAGTCTGCGAGTCTGTGACCGATATTCCGTGCGTTATTTCAGTGAGCCGGGCGCTGGCCCGCTGCGGCCGCGGCCACTGTGGCGCAATACAGCACTCGAGGCGAATGTGCATTGCATTCAGTCAGACAAACGAGGTTGGTTGGGCCTCCGGTCCAGTCCTGCGCTGCCGCAGCTAAAGGAAACCGCCATGGAAAGCTAAAATTAAACTATAAATATCTAGCAGTTTCTGGACTATCAACTTCAGGAACCGCAAATGTTAGGGGCAGGAGCGGCGCTTACTGTCAGGCAAAATACTTGCTTGTGCCGTTATTTTATTACAAACAATAAAAGTCTTAACAAGTAATTTCTGAAAAATATTCAGGTAGTAAAAGCGTGCGTAGATGAGATGAGCAATATGATAACCGTTACTGAACAGCCTTCTCGGAGAGTAACTTCCACGGAGTCGATCTCTCTGTGGAAGATTTTCTGTTCGACTGTCTTATATCCTTCCATACGTGACAAACAAACAAGCTGCCGGTCTGGCGATGGCAACCAACAACTTCAAATGTATGTTATATCAAACACCCAACTTTAGGGTATATACTATATACAAGATCTTTGGTTATTCTACCTACCGATTTGTCACTAGACTGTTGTCTATAGGTGGTTTTCAACTGTCCCAAACACTTGATGGTAACTACAACACGTACTGAATGCATGCAGTACCTGGCTTGCCGTAGGTACTATAGTGACAGATACAAGTAGAGTATAGAGGTTGCAGCGTGCGGTCGGTTCCCAGAAGCCAGTTCAGATGTTGTCGACGTTATCTGGCCGCTGGAGCGACGCCGGGCCTCGCTCCGCGCAGTAAGTGTTGTTTGTTTTCCTGTCCCTACCAGTACCTGCTTCTAATATAGCTTCCATATTATTGTTGAAGGGAGACAAGTACTTACTTGTTATGATTACATGTAACTGGAGCGGACACCCGGGCAGGGCATGGAGGACGGAGGCCGGGGGCTCTCCCGTCCGAATACATCGTGATATCACGAACTGAGGTTCTTGTAAAATTATAAATAACAACTGTTTCATCGAACGAGGAGAGTCTCAGATTCTAATGAGAGAAGTCGCCATTTGTATGTATGTTTGTATATTTGTTCAACGATAACTTACTTATATGATCCGATCTTCATGAAACGCAAGACAAGAAGTTCATTTCAATAAAAAATAACTTCCAATATGACCAAAATAAGTCGAGTGGTTGCGAAGATACAGGAGTCGCGAGGTTTCAGTCCGGGCGAACTACTAGTTTACATAAGGCGGAAGGCACACAGCTCGCAGGTTGTTTGCTAAGTATCCAGTACGAACATGTCCGAAATGAAAAGTAAATCCAGGTTGCCCAGTAGCGAAAATAAGTACATTAGTTTTTTGTCATTTTGTCTTTTGCAAGTCGTTTCTGAAGATTTATCCGGAATAAAACTATCTCTCACGAAAATATGCTCAGCCGCCGGTCTGTTAAATGTATGCCCATTTTGTAGCTCTCCCTTTGACTTGCCTAGAAGCATAATATTTTCATGGTTCTACAATGTAGAAGGTAGAATTGGGGAATAGTTTCGCATGCGCGTGCTAAGTCGCACGCACACAGCGCATGCGCAGGGCTATGGCTGTGTTGGTGTTTGCGTTTCGTTACTGCGTACTTCCGTAATTAGCGAGCTTTATTATCTTGCGTTTCGTTACGAAAGGTGAGGATAGGGCTTTGTTTGGCCACAGAGTCAATAATAGTTCTAAAATTGAAAGTAGGGTAAAGATTCGTCGTAACTGCGCATGGTGGACTGGCCGGGGACTTACAATACAGTTTGCATTGCTGAGCTCCAAATATACTTACAACAAAATATAACACTTAACCACAACCTTCTCACGGTAAATATCCTCTAATTAGAGCGATATAGCTGATGTGTGTTCAATCATAACTTTATGATACTTTATTTTGGCATAAGGAAGATTACAAAGGAATAATGGCCTGTCGTTAGAGCTGAGAGCAGGGCTTCAGGGCCCGCGAGTGGTCACACTCGGGGCGCAGATCAGCTGCACCCGGGGAGGGCCAGCGGCCGTGTCGTGTTCGGTGTAATCGAAGCACGTGTCTAGCAGATAAGCCTCGCTAGACGGTTCTATGTAGAATATTCGGACGTGTTGTTATATTAGAACAATGGAGTACGGACGCGAGCGAACCACACTATATATACATATATAGGTATGATTCCTGAGTAGGTATGAGATAGTGTCCTACTGTAACAATACTGCCTCATGGGACTCCCATGGACCACAAACATCAGTAACTGTGTCATGTAGGTACCTACTCACTCTCAGATATAATTAGGTATGATTGAATGAACTGGATTATCCTGTACCTCCCGTCCTTCAACAACGTCCAGTGGATGGGTGTGCGGGTCTTATAACTAGCGTCTAGGTCAGTGCTCGTGGACACACTTGTCCTCATATCTATTATAGGTACTTGCGCTTTTTTCGGAATACTTTTTAGCATGATAGGTATTTTTTAATCTAGGGAAATGTAAGAAAGAAGAAAGAAAGAAAGAAAGAAAGAAAAGAAAGAAAATAAATTTTATTCGACACCTTCACAAAAACTTATATCTAAAGGATACAATCAGTGTGGAATGGGTCCGTCTCAGCATTAATGCTGATAGTCAAGGACTATCAGCGCTGGTTTTCAGACGAACCCTTGGAAGAAAGCTGGAATATTGGTGCACACTCAGGGGTTTTCTTTCCTTTTCGTTTATATGTATTTGTTATGAACACCTCTACGGTCACATTATGGTTTTTATTCTCGTCCTAAATGTATTTACAAAAAACTAACTACATTGTATTAGAATATAATTATATGTATAAAGCACATCAAAAAGATAAATCTGGTGAAGCAGAAGTAGGTAGGAATATGTTACGAAACCTAATTAACCTTCTTGCTGTATACTCTGTTTTATCTGGAATCACTTAGATAAGTATAAAAGAATGGAAGAAAGGAAATAGTAAGTAGGTATGTGTTAGAGAAGTGTTGTGCGGACAAAACAAATATTATTTAAAACTGTAGAGAAGAGAGCACCACGAGTAGTTCTCGACGCGAGTGTAAAAAGCGTTCATTTAATTGTTCCAATTAACGTTAGAGCCGGGCAATTGGCTGAATTGGGTTCCTCCGAGCGGAGGCTGACTGCTGACCGCGGGCGCCGAGCTGACATCTGCTCGGCGCTCGGGCTGGCCGGTCGGCAGCGACACTAGCGGCGCGCCCCGGCTGCGCTCGTCCCGCATGTGACAATACCACTTTATTACATACGATTTGAATCTATATATCGCACCACCCATGGAAGACTGGCGTAAACACATTTACGTCAAATATTTTTTATTTCACCATTGGATAGAGAAAAGTCTAATACACTTACTCAATTTTTTTCAAATTTTTATTCCAATAAATGACATGATATAATTTGATTAAAAAAATCAGTACGAAAATATATTTTTCATAAATTCCCTGGTCAACTTATGTAAGTTTTGTTACGCTAATTACTTTTGTAGAGTTGCCTTTTAATATAAGCTTAAACGAAGTTACGCAATTATTCACAAAAACTTATTCACATAAATGAAGTTACATACTTTTTCCACGTGATAAATACAGAAATATACGCTCATATACAAGTTACTATACATTTTCTAATTATTTTTCCGTGGAAGAAAAGAGTATCATTTTTTACGTACAAAAGTTATATGAAAGTGAGCTGGAATAAAGACTTAACTCGAAATACAACCACGTAGTTCGTCTAATTTCCGTAGCAACAAAGCGTTAACTTTAGTTGTTTCTAATATTCATATTGTTGTTCCGGGAATTAATGGAGTAACCACCTAATATCAGGTTACCGTGCAAATTTTTCCTAAAAATGAAGTAGATAGGTATCTGTAAGGTAATTTTTGCCAGCATGTTGCCAAAGGAACTAAGGGTCTAGGTCTTCAAATTTCTCCGCAAATCAGTTTTTTGACGCTCCTGAAAAGTTGGTGTTTTCAACTTACGCCAGTCTTCCATGGGTAGTGCGATATATTTAAAAATGAATCCCTATTAACCTTGGTCACGCCATTACTTGACAACGACTTTACCGATTTCATTAAAAAAAATAAGTTTTCTAATACTTTGTAGAAGGTACTTGTTTACGGAAAGAAAAATTAAGAAAATTGCGCAGAAAACTGGGAAATTTCAGAAAACTTAATGACGATTTTAACTTTGCGCGTTTGTCAGTTCTAAGACTGGACAACGTCTGTCAGGTCAGCTAGTTTGTTATAAAAAACTGGGTATCAGCATTTTGTACCACCTTCAAGTCGATAGCTGTACCTAGTCTGTGGCCTCGGTACTATCACTTTGAGTCCTAGCTGTTAGAATCTGTTTCACTCTATACCATGTAGAGTGAGTGGGTCATTTACACTACTAAACTAAACAGTGCCCTTATTGTTTGTATCTTGATTTGGTTTAGATAGCTTAGATGTGATTTTCTTTCTGATCGATTTCGCGTCTCGTCAGAGAGCACACACACACACACACCTCTCCTGCTAAGAAATGAACAAAACAAATGTGTTTGATTGGAGCTCGCTCCGTGTGCGACACTCAGCTCGTCGTTCCGTTCCGTGCAGTGTTTGTGTTCCTCAACCGTTTGATAAAGGTCTACTAAGATATAGGTATACATATCTTCACTATTATTGTAAAGAAAATAAAATCAGGATGTACATGACGTCTCATGTTTGTTAGAGGTTGGAGGTGAACTCTTGAACTACTAAACCGATTTTGAAAATTCCTTCACTGATAGAAAAGGCTACTCCGTGGGAGATGTGAGCGTGTTGTTCAAAACGCGGGTGGAGTCGCGGATAAAAGTGACTTGTTAGTAAAAAGGCAAATGGTTCGCACGTCGCACGTCGCACCGCGCACGTGGCGGCTGGCGGCTGGCGTGCCCGCATGTTACATGCGCCGATAACGGAGCAGACGCCCCTTGCAGCCGCGCTCCACGTCGCGGAGACGATGTCTGCTGTGGATGAGGTGCCTCTCGTTCTAGGCGTCGTGACGAGCTCACTACTGGACATGAAGACTCTCCTGCACTCTGTATTGTACTACCAACTGTAACCACTCGCAACGAGAAGGTGTTATATATGTAACGTGTGTATCTGAGACATCGGAGCTCACACACGGCTGTAGCTGAACTATAAGTAAGTATATAAATATCGAGAGTGTTCTTAGCTATGATTCAACAAGATCTGTTCAGCCCTTAGAATAACTAAATCTAAGGTTCAGCCGTTTAAAGATTACCAGCCCTTTTATCGAGGGTTTAAGAAACCAATGAATACTTGTCTGAGGGGTAGGAAGGTACCATGTGTAGGTAGTCTTTCTCTGTGAGTAGCTAAGTAAGTATATAGTCAACATGATCATTGCACGAAATAATTGGATACTAATATGAAAGTCCAGTAACATTCTATGACATTTTATCGAATTTGACGATCGATAAAGAACGGTACTTGCACTGCAGGCTTGATATCTTTAATCGAACTCACCTAGCGGACGACTTGGTTGACTTTGTCGCATTTTTTTTCACATACGGACTATAAGTTATTTATAGTGTCGCTGCAAGTTTCTTAGTGTACGTGAAACATTAGTAAGTGCCGTACGGAGACATTTGAACACGAACGATGACTGTACTGAGGCATATCTGCCTTGTTTGTCTGGTCTGAGGGTATCAGTAAGTCAGTGTGTCTGTGTAGGTCACAGAAAAGAGAAGTAAATAGAACGGAAATGCGAAGGAAGATCTGTTACCAGGCATATGAGTGAACCTTGATTGAACATTCTTATTTATGTCAACGCTTCGAACTCCACACAGTTGCTAACTGATTTCGACGACCGAGGTTTCGTTTATATGGGTGCAACTGGCTACAACAAATTTCTTACAAAAATGTCTTGAAAAATATAATTATCTGTGGTGTAGGTACGTACAATAGTCCGGAGTCGGTCCACGATACTCTGTCACAGTTGATGGTTATAATAGCTATAATGGCCGCACGTTCATTTATCGACTCTCCGCTCCATGTAGGTACGTACAATAGTCCGGAGTCGGTCCACGATACTCTGTCACAGTTGATGGTTATAATAGCTATAATGGCCGCACGTTCATTTATCGACTCTCCGCTCCATGTAGGTACGTACAATAGTCCGGAGTCGGTCCACGATACTCTGTCACAGTTGATGGTTATAATAGCTATAATGGCCGCACGTTCATTTATCGACTCTCCGCTCCATGTAGGTACGTACAATAGTCCGGAGTCGGTCCACGATACTCTGTCACAGTTGATGGTTATAATAGCTATAATGGCCGCACGTTCATTTATCGACTCTCCGCTCCATGTAGGTACGTACCTACATTTTATTGATACAATTTTAAGATGCGGTCTAAAGCTGAATCTATTTCGATAAATATAGACTCGTGTCTGCCGGATTTTGAATGAAAGCTATTTTTAAATTAACAGCGGATGCTGACAAGTTATCGTAAAAATTGAATTGAGAAATTTGAACTGGATTTAGTCGGCGACTATTAATACGCTGGCGTTCTCTAATGTCGGAGCCAAGACCCACTTTGGGTCGCTGCACCAGAAAAGTGAAAAGGTAATGCACTTTTCGACTTAGTTCTTCGTTCTAGGCTCGGCTAATTCTTGTATTGGATTATATTTTTGGTCATATCTCCATTACTCCACTGCATCAGTGAGTCATCATCATCGAGTACCTATCATGTTCCACTGCTGGGATACAGACCTTCTCTCAGAGAGAGAGGGTGGGCTCCAATCCGCCATGCTGGCCCAGAGCATGTTGGTGAATGACATAAAAATGCCGTTGAAATTTAAACTTTTTTTTTCTTGGTTCCTCACGTCGGTTTCCTTTACAGTTTCTGAAGTGACATCGCAATGACATCGAAATTGCACGTAATTAATTGAAGTACTAGATAAGTAAGTAATTGGTGCAAGGCCGAGGTTCGAACCAGGTGCCGTCAGATTGTAAAGCGCACATGCTACCTAATGAGTAGGTACATAGTTAGGTATGTACATCAACCAGTCAGGCATGCTGACTGTCTGAAGCAGGGGCCTTATTATGATTCTTTGATCGGGATCGAAATTGCATGCCGTCCCGTTCGCATCTATTTACTCGCACCACGTGCGCAAGTGAGATGGCACGCGCTCGCGATCACGATCCGAATCATCCATAATAAAGTAGCAGGTCATTGCGATCAATGGTGCGTGGAATGCTTCGCACTGTACTACAATATTCCCGTGGAATGTTCTGTACGGTACTATAATATTCCCGTGGAATGTTCTGTACGGTACTATAATATTCCCGTGGAATGTTTCGTACGGTACTATACTTATATTCCCGTGGAATGTTCTGTACGGTACTATAATATTCCCGTGGAATGTTTCGTACGGTACTATACTTATATTCCCGTGGAATGTTTTGTACGGTACTATACCTATATTCCCGTGGAATGTTCTGTACGGTACTATAATATTCCCGTGGAATGTTCTGTACGGTACTATAATATTCCCGTGGAATGTTTTGTACGGTACTATACCTATATTCCCGTGGAATGTTTCGTACGGTACTATACCTATATTCCCGTGGAATGTTTCGTACGGTACTATACCTATATTCCCGTGGAATGTTCTGTACGGTACTATAATATTCCCGTGGAGTGTTTCGTACGGTACTATACCTATATTCCCGTGGAATGTTTCGTACGGTACTATACCTATATTCCCGTGGAATGTTCTGTACGGTACTATAATATTCCCGTGGAGTGTTTCGTACGGTACTACATATTCCCGTGGAATCATTCCATCAGACCGCACATGGAGGAACGTTTGGCCTCCGCTCTGTCCAGACCATGTCCCACTTCTTGAATTACATTTATCGAAATGGTAACACGCACGTGGGACTTATTCATTTTAACTAAAACGATCTGTTTTGAAAGTCACAACTTTTTGAAATGTCCAGATTTTGTCGGGACTAACTAGGTATAAACGTGTAATAATGGATGTGTTGGTCAAGTATTGTATACACAGTGCATGTTGAGTTGTTGACCGACGTGAAGTTAGGAAGGTATTTATAGTTATCTTTGGATAGATAGGTATCTACCTGTCTACTTGGATAGGTATAGATAGGTAGGTAGGTATATACCTAGTCAGGTAAGCGGCTTTCCTGTTTTCCCGCATTTTCCGGCGTAACAAGCCCTTTATCCTTCCCCAATACGCATTCTAAAGATAAAGATCGTTTATTTGGTTTCAACATGAGAAGTTTTATACATTTGTATGCACAACAGATGTTCAAATATCAAAAGGTCCTAAATCAAGTTGTGCCGGTGAAGCGCACAACATACCTACCTATGTAAGAGCGATGGTACTATGCTTATATAAAAATTTAACAGTTAGGTAGGTATATTTTGAATCAAATAGATTTAAAAAAAATGGTATTTCGCGCAAGTATCGTGAAAATGACTTACTGTAATTACCTTGTTATTTTAATATAAGAATAGTCAATACTGCTAGCTATTCCCAAAAAAAATCGCGTGAATGAATTACCTATTAGGTATCTACCTATATAAATACAATGGCTTACCGATCTCGGCAGACAAGTACCTAGGTAGGTATTTAGGTAGTCCGTACTATACACAGTGCCATGAAACTCTGCTCTGTCAACTTACCTGAAAACAAGAAACGAGCCCGATCAGTAAAATAACACAACAAGTAACCAGTAAGATAGGTATACTAATATAGTTCGTGAGTATATTATGTAGGTACGTACAGTCACATGGTATAGTTTTTTATAGACAACACCGCCTTTTATGCTTCTACTTATAATATCCTTTCTGTGGTGTCAATAAAGTGCTGTTTTATTGTATTGTGGGTGATGCCGACCGACACGCTCTTCACAAAGGCAGCAAGATGCGAATCAAATGTATCCAATTGGCAAGGGACCGAAAATTTACAATTAAAAGGGTAAGCCTAGCACTCGCCACAGCAGCGGGAAGTCAAACTCCTCGGCGATGAACTTATCCCGCAGACCAGTGAGGAGTGAGGTGTAATGTCATGTTCCACCGACAGAACGCTCAAATAGCATATTTTGTACAAGTTGCTATTTCGAAAACTAATGCCGATGCGATGTAGGTATGAAAACTTCCTTACTTCCTATACACTTCGCAAAACTAGACGCTACCTAGGTAAGTACCAAATAGATTTTCATTCATTATAAATATGTAACCTTGTCGAGAGTGAGTAGTATAGGTACACTGGGTAAGAACGGCGTCGCGGTTTTACCATCGCACTAGCCGCCACCGCCTGAAGGCTCATCCACACATCATAGATCAGTGGAAATCGCACACTGTGCGATTCACACGATCCTTCTTGCCTCATACCTGCAAAATGTGGAATGAGCTACCTTCTACGGTGTTTCCGAGAAGTTACAACATGGGGTTCTTCAAAAGGCGAGTTAATAGAGTTCTAAAGGGTCGGCAACGTATTTGTGATGCCTCTGGTGTTACAAGTATCCATAGGCGACGGTGACTGCTTACCATCAGGCAGCCCGTCTGCTTGTTTGCCACCTATGGCATTAAAAAAAAAAAAAAAAAACTAATTTATTTAATTTTAATCTAAAAGAAGAAAAAAAATGTTTTCGTACCCATGCTACGCAAAAACATGTCGCCTCTACATTTTACTGATTTGAATTGTAGAGCCACCTAGTGATTAACGACTGAACCATTTCATAACTTGAAAGTAGTCCGGCAGAAAACCCACACGCTGTGCGTTGTCCACTGGTCACATCACAACTCACAGCTCTACCCGTTTACAGGCAGAATCGCTAGATGGCAGTGTTAAAACAATCCATAATTAAATGTACGTACCTATATTTTAATCATCGTGCTTTAAACAGAAAAATGCATCACAAATCATAAAAAAATATAGAAAATAAAAGTATAAAAAGACTTGACACTCAAAACAAAACTCCCGATCCGACTGCTCCTAGCAATAGGAAATATTCAGTTTTTGGTACAGGCGTCGGTTACCAGAGGCACACACACACACAGCGATCCCGCCGGCAGGATCGTAGACCCACAGGATCTCTTAGAAGATCGGTTAGATTCTCTCCAAATAATCATTCAGTTCAACAAACCGTTAGGGCTCCAGGGCACACCCCCTCTGGGGTGCCTGGGCAAGTCTGATTCCCACTCCCGGCGACGGCCCAAGCCGAGGTTCGTACCTTCGAGGTGCCCTTGTGCTAGTCGCCTATAAACTTAACCACCAAGTTATGCCGAACGCACTCTGCGTTCGCTAACTAGTCCGGTCAAGCTGTAGAGGCCAAAAGGCCAACAGTAAAAGTCAATCATAAAAAAAAAAAAAAAAAAAAACTCAAAATCATGTTCTACTCTTCGACCAAAATAAAATCAATTATTTTAGTCGAAGGTTCTACTATCATATAGGTATATTATTTTACATTCAAATGTGTATTACATTTATAATCCTTTTTTCTTTCTTTAAAGTGAAAATTCTATGATGTCATGATCCTTTAGTCTTGCAAGATAGCTATTGCTAACTATCAAGTTTGTCTAGTCTAGACACTAGTAACTGTCCTACTAATTAGTCACTAGCACTCTATTCAATTAATTCAGGGTCGTCTCCACGGCCAAGAAGATTGTTTCATACCTATAACTTGCTACAACGCAGCGTTTTGTCGACTTCACCCACCGCTCGTATGTTTTTTGTTTAAGAGTCATACAAACATTATTAGGCCTTTCAACCTTGCGCGGTCAAAGCCTGGCGGAACGGAACAATAGTGTTTAGTTTGTAAACGTCCCTCTCGGTGGCGCTACTATCGTATTTGAACAAACACGCACTACAGAACAGTACAAGTAGGTAGGTACGCAAATATAGAATAAACATTACAAGGTTCCGAGGAAGTGCCAGAGTGCTACTTTATGGAACGTAAGTAGATAGGTAAGTACATTATAACTTCATTAAAATAATTAATATACCTACCTACCTAATCTATAATTAATTTACCTTTTATCCTGTTAAGCAGATATATTATGCACTGTAGCTAAGTGTTAAGCAGATATATTATGCACTGTAGCTAAGTGTATTTTTGACATCACTGCCAAGGTTAACCGCAGAACTTGTTGTTCAGTGCGATATAAAACCAGTTACCGTAATGAATGTAAATTATACATTCTTCTGAGCATTTCTTTCGATTGAAAAGCATTAAGCACTTTGTCTGCAACCAAAATAGAATACTGAATAAACTGTTAGTAATGTTGCAGTCAGTTTTTTTATCGACTTCAGAAAGGAGGAGGTTCTCAATTCGGTAGTTTGTTTCTTCTCATGATAGGTATTTTCATTCAAAATCATACGAGCGATTCAAAAATCGGGCCTCTGAACGAACAACGAACGAAAACGAATGTTGGCAAAAGTCATTCTATGGTTGTGGAAGTAGGTATGAGGAACGTAGATGGATATTATGATAGACACCTAACAATATTTTTTTGGCAAGGGCCTTTATTTACTAAACAAAAGAGAGAGTTTTGGCGCCAACGTGAAATTTGTGGCTGATAAAGTGAATTTTTGGGAAAAAAACGAGTTTAATAAGTATTACTATACCTACATGTACAAACTATAAAACTAGTAGGTAGTTATAAATGGAAATAACTCTGAAGTATGACCTACCTAACAAAAAAAATACATTAAAATAAATTATAATTGGCGAAGTAAGTAATTGCGTGACAAACATATTTGTATATTTGTGACGCGGATTATTTATAGATACCTATAGGTAGGTACCTATTCGGTTCCTAGTTACTAGTAATTAAAAAAGGAGGAGGAAGGAGTATTTATTTCTGACATCCAGATTATGTTTGCTTTATCGCAGATCTCTATTGAGAACGTTATGTGCGCTTACCGATAAGCGACCTATCTAGTTGCCATTTAGTTTAGGTAGCTAGTTGCAGTTCGTCTGCAAACCACCACCGGTGTGGACTGGGTGTGCACGTAGTTGTCCTCATAGCACAGCCATATACCTATATGACTCTACTACGGCGCCGAATTATTAAATTAGGTACAACAATACGAATCAAAGGTAGGTTTTTATGGCATTATCTGTGTATTTCCGACGCCGTTTTCCCGGGATCGGTAACATAAAAACTTCCGGAAATATCCGGTATCGGGAATTTGGGACCAAAAAGTGGCTGCCCGTGTGATAATTGTGGTAAAGTACCAAGAAAACTGGCTGCATTCCCGCGTTGAATAGCCAAAGAAATTATCTGTGCGAGGAATGAGCCAGCTCTCTTATCACCAGTGGCTTCCACTAATCGTGCTGATATTTGTTTAATCATGAACCCTATGGACAAAAACTTACGACTTCAAGCGGCATAAATAGATATTAGATACACATTCACTCGATAGTGCTGCATACTATCGCAGCTTGGCATTTTCTGCGGCCTAGTTCTAGTTGGTGTTCTCTAACTACCTATTACATAAAAACTTGGCGTGATCGTGCATTTCAAGCACAATTTAAAATAATGAATATTGCTTCGAATAACAAAACTGTCTACAATTGATTCCGCAATTTATACTTACTCATACTCACACCTAACCTACTCAGCGGAAGGATATAGAGTATAGACATAAAAAGTAAGTATTATTCTTTAAAAAAAAAAAACTTACTGCGAAATAATATAACCCTTGCTTTGACGCACTCCGGACTAAACTAGCGTAACGAAAGACACCTTGCACTCCGTGACGACTGACGTGTCAACGTGTCAAGCCATGACAAGTGGCGACATTTAAACATAACTATGCGTAATGCGTAGGTAAAATATACAAAATAATAATAATAGGCTTGCGTCTGACCGCCAACTTGCCTGATGTTAAGCGATGATGCGGTCTACGGTGGAGCAAGCTTGCCTTGAAGAAACCGATTTACTCGTGATTTGAAGACACCCAGATTGTAACTACAAACAGAAACCCGAAAAACCTTACCCTCTTTATGGGTGAGTCGGGTAGAAGTATTACAATCATGCCCGAGTGCCACGCGTTAGCTGATGTCTGCCGCGAGT
The DNA here is from genome assembly GCA_914767915.1 of Agriopis aurantiaria. Taxonomy (NCBI): domain Eukaryota; kingdom Metazoa; phylum Arthropoda; class Insecta; order Lepidoptera; family Geometridae; genus Agriopis; species Agriopis aurantiaria. Next base: position 52,346 of record OU612002.1, on the reverse strand, counting down.
TTGTACTACATTGCCGTCGGGTTCCGTGATACCGTGATGGCAGTTCGCGTGGATATTACTTTCGATCGCGCTCGCTTCCTAATAATACATCAAAAGTGCTGAAATTTGTTGAAATGCGAAACATAACGAGCTATCAAATACATGAGAAGATTGATGAGCTAGCTAATTACGTGGACAGCTGTAGTAGACTAGCAGCTGTGTTCGGCTCTGCCCGGTGTCCTGCAGGAATACGTTGTTCCGGGATTACATATGTCGTATGAGTTCATGAGATGGTAGAGTATACGTACAATACAAACAAGCTATATCCGCACCGACCTATCTATTGAACCGTTACGGATGCGAGGGGAACTGTTATTATTACACAGAGACCGGAACATTTTTACATTAGGTAAGTAATGTGCTAAGTAGGTCTCAGATCAGACAAACAAGGGAGATATGGTAAAGCGACGTGAAGGGCGGGACTGACGGGTGAGAACGCAGATCTATATTTTTTTTCACCCTTGAAAGTATAAGTTGAGTAGTAAAAGACAGAATGCATCTAGCCTAAAAAATCTTCATCAGATATATAATACGGTTACGATATTAAAATTTGAAAAGTCCTAACATAAAGGCAGACATTTCAATAAAATACGATAATTTCTATTTCCATAAGCGATTTTTTTTTAATACTTATTAGAAGACAGTTAGTTACTCGTATTATAGCCTGACAAATTAAAAATCAAATCAAAATCGTTTATTTGGATGAATATAGGTAGGTACAGAGTACAGGTGTTAAATTTTAATAATTGTAGAACTATATTCAGCCCTTGTTGAACGTGCAATATACGAAATTATTACTAATTAGTTTAAACAGTCGATTATTATAATATTTTGACAGCAATATAAGTATCAGACTTCCTCTGTAACCGCATTTAACATAAAATATTCAAGTAACAGGCAAATTCAGAAAATTAAAAAACATATCCAGAAATAATTATAAAATACCAAAGTTACAATAAATGTCAAGAATTTATATTATTGCTATTCAAATCATTATATCAATAAAATTTATAAACCAATCCTGAATAGTATAATACTAATAGTAGTATCCTTTTTCTAGCAGAAACCCTTTAAAAAAATATTTAAATACAAAAAATAAGCTTGTGTCCTTAATGATTGATGGTAGTTTATTATAGACTTGTATTGTACTGTACCCCCATACCAAATATACTATTACTATGGAGTTGGGTTCTGCTATACACGTTGCGTAATTTATTCCTGTCTAGTGGTTGTAAACATCTAACTAAAAGAGATTCATTTAAACTGTACAATGAAGGAACCGTCAGTTTTTTTTTTAAAGTATGGCTTACATGACTCCGTTTGTCGAAGTCCACACATAGATCTGATACACTTCTTTTACGCCTTGAATGCAGTTTCTTTCTCTGTAGAGTTAGCCCAATATAAGACGCCATACCTCAGAGTGGAGCCTAGTAGTCCTAGTACCCAGTATCTACATAACCATGGTAAGCAGTAATTAATGTGTCTTGGTTAGCTACTTTCGTAAGCATGTACAGTACATAGGCATATTGACGCAGTTTAATTACTATTTGTTTCACATGCCACATGTTACAAAGCCGGACAAAGGTCAAAAAGACCGGACATTTACGGATGGTACGGATACGGACCCTATCCACCAATGTTTCAAGGCTTATCTTCTTTGTTTGCCTGATCTGTCGCCTGAGGCTCTGAGATTAATTACTTAAAAAGTGTCTCTGGGAGCTGACAACTGCTTCCCATTACCACATTTTTGTTCTTAAAAAAAAAACTACACTGAGGATACTTTTTTTTTCTTAAAGTTATATGATTATTTACGGGATATTTAGGCCCAATTGCAGAGGATACTGGGTTAAATTCTTAAACTCAGAGTTTACTAAATCAGGGTTAAAATGTTATTAACATAACACAGAGATTGTGTTGCACCTTTGAAAACTAACCCAGAGTTAGCCAACCCTTGGCTAACCTGACAACCCTATATTTTACGCTGGCAATTTCTCACGTTCGGACTTTGTTCGGACGTTTACTTTATACCCAACCAAATATGGATGAGCGAACGAGGAATGACAATGTATACCCATCTCTTTTACTCTACGGCACGTTACGTTATAACTATCTCACATATTTCAGCTTTTATATTTAGTTGAATGACATTCCGTTTGGGACGTTTTATATTTGGATCATTAGTCAAATTCGACGCCGTGGTATTTTGTTTTAGTTTGGTGCATTGGTGCTCGCTCAGATTAATATTATGATCAGATTCTCATTTCCTGGAGTGTGATATGAACACAAGAGGCATTCAAGTGCACCTAATCAGGATACCTGGAATCATTGCTACTTCTGTTCTGCATAACATTGCACGCCTGCACAATGATCCAGAGCCAGTCATTAAACCAGAGTACCTTCCCATTTTGGATAATTCTGATGAAGGACATGAACCACTGACCTTTGATAATTCAGCCAGACTTTCACCAGGAAACCATGCTCGCCAAGTATTGATTGAACAGCATTTTTGACTATTAAATTAAATTTATTATTAGGGTTAACTGAATTAGATATTTTCGTTACTTACTTTATAACTTGAGTCGTTTTTATTAAAATGAAAATGTAAAAAAACTTCAGTACCTACTAAACTATACATATCAATTTGTCTTTTAATCAAAAAAATTATAGAGTTTAATAATAATGTTTGTTTGCATTTTGTTTGATTTGTTTAGTATGTAATTTACGAGGTAATTAATAAAAGTGTAATAAACATTTTTTTTTTTTATACTCATAATTTAACTTCTAATTCCAGTTTTATAATATTTTCGTTGTGTTCACTCATACAAACCAATAAAGTCTAAACATGTAAGGAGTTGACTTTCAGTTGCAAAACAACACGTACATACATATAAACTAACTTACCTGTGTGTACAATGTAATCAAATTTTGACACTACCGATGGAGTGTTAGCAACTTAACCCTCCAATTTTAGTGGGTTAAATATTTACAAGATTAACTCAAGGTTTGCCCCTAACTCTTGGTGGTGCAAGACGATTTATCCGTTTAACCTCAAATGAGCAGTTAACTCTGTGTTAAAAAGATAACCCGGACTTCTACAAGTGGGCCTTACAGTGATAACCGTAGCAAAAGACTAAGAAAGAGGGTAGATCGTTATGTCTGCACCTAAATTTTTAACTGTTCTCCAACCACCCGCATTCTTCAGTCTTCCCGTGAACATGGTGCTTGTAACTGCGCCGAAATATTGGGAGCTCATTCCACAACCTTACCACGGTAAATATCCCGTAAATAATCATATAACTTTAGTGACCAACCGTGATAGTTTAAAACAGTGTTTTTTTTCTTGTTCTTATAAAAAAACTACACTGAGGATACTTTTTTTTTCTTGTTCTTATAAATGGCAGTTTTGTTTTTGTGAAACTGGTTCACTTACCTATATAAATTATTGATTATGAAAAACTAGAAACACAATACATAAAAATAAGGCACGTCTTTAAATAGTTTACTGATAAATTAGTTTATAAATACATAAAATGGAATCACGTAAAAATAACTACCTACATATTATGTTGCAATAATAATACAGGATGTGGTTAAATTCAAATCAATGACGATAACTTTGATTGAAACAAACAGCTGTCGGATATACCTATTTGTTAATAAGTACAACTATTGTAGGCCGTGCAAAAACATAATATTTCACAGTGTTCTTACTGGATACAAATTAGATGACACATGGACAACTACATTTATGAAATGTCTCACGTTATGCGAGTTTGCGTATTGGGGTCCGACAGTCCGGTTACTCACAAGGATGCGACAAGGTCACTTTCATCGCATGCGACTGGACGTGTCGTGTTGTGTTCCACTCGCAGGTTATACAGGGCTATACGGCAAGGGTATGCTTAGCCGAAAGGGGTTCGTTATATTCATCAATAAGTATGAACTACTTTCACTATGAAAACAAAAATGAAATACCTACTATCTAAATAAAAAAAAAACTGTTCCCAAAGAATGCTGTTTCATACATTTTGTCGAGTGTCCGTTTTCTATGGAACAGCTGATATTTTTTTGCTATTTCAGGGTTGGTCCCATAGTGAAAGTTGGCTTAGCATACCCTTTCATTCTAACCCTGTATAGGTATATTTAGTTATTTACATATTATAAATACATTTAAAAGCAAAATACTCTACTTGAAATCTCAAACACTAGGTACTTCACCTATAGATCTAACATTGAGTAGGTACCTATAGAGTCATTGTACCTATTTATCGACAAAATTCATCTGATTCTAGCACGGTAACTCTTCTCGGCCGCATTATTGTACCAAATGTCGAGCAGTGTTCACACAGACATACCTACCTACCTACCCTTTGTCTGACAATACAGGGTTAGTTAGAAAGGGCAATAGATAAATGTGTATTGTTCCCCCACTATTACTGTTGAGTATAATGAAACTAGTTGCAACGAATAATCCAGTAGAACAATCCTAAACTAATCGGTAGTAGGTAATTAACGTCAGTACAATTCGTGGTATTTTCAACTACAACATTACTACTCATCAGGTAAATAGACCAAATATCTCCTACTTCCTTTAAAATAAAGCTACTTCCTGCTATCTACTAGAAAAAGTAAGAGCATTTAATGTTATTGTTGGCTCACATACAAAAATACCTAGGTATAGGTACCTAGTTCACACAACGACAGAAATACCTGTCCATTGTAACTGAACTATTTCTGGTAACAAGTGTCCGGTTACCGGCGGGCCGGGCCGGCGCGGGGCTGCGGGGGGCGCGGGCCGGGCCGGGCCGGCGCCAGACTGTCTGCTCTACATAATCTATTTTCTATACATACCCATTAATAATTTACCACACGAATACCGACTCTACAAACAGAGTGACAAGGTTTGAAATTAATAGTTGGACCGGTAAAACAATTTATAATTTTGTTAAATTGAGTTAATTTTCTCGGGTATTGGTAAACATTTTTAAATGTCAGTTTTATTTTTGGAATTTTAAGTAGTTTATAATAGTTAGTAGGTCAAGCATTTGGGCTAACTATCTGTGAGTTTCTCAACGGTACAGTTGGTTCACCGCTTCCATTCTGTAGGTACCTATTCTGTCACAATAATCATAGAGTTGGCTAACTGCCTAACTCTACACAGGCAGGTAGGTAGGTAATTACAATAATTAATGGACAGCGAGTACGTAAATGATTCCTTTGCACTTCCCTTACTTTTAGTAAATACAGAAGAGGATATAAATGTTTACCTATAATAAGTACCTAACTAGTGTAGTACATAGAGAATAGAAGGTACTCTGCCCAGTGCCAGTATAGTATAGATAAGTGCGATGATGCAGATAACGCACGCGTTGATGTGACGAGAACTGCGCCGAGCCGACTGGAGAATTAGATTTAGCACTTCGGAATGGTTTTTTTGAGTATTTTTTTTGGGAGATTTACTATATAAATAATATACATAAACTTATACCAGCCCTCTGTTGGCTTCGAGGAGGGGTGAACATTATTAAAAATACTCGTCTTTAAAGGATTACTTTTTCTAAGTTTTGGGTAAGGTTTTGAGGATTTGTATTATTTGACGTTTTGGATTTAAGTTTTTTATGTACTTACTAGCTGTCCCTCGTGACTTCGTACGCATAGATTTTCATAATAAATTTCTTTTTGCCCCCCTTAATGCGGCCCTTTTGCGAAATCTTTACACTCTAATAAAGAATGTACCTGAAAAATGTCAGTTTCGTAGGTCAAAGTACTTTTTGTTTGTAATTATGCAAAAATATATAAATATTGTAGGTAGGACGTCCACCCACAAGATGGACAGACGACCTAAAAGAGACCGCAGGGAAACGCTGGATGCAGGCCGCTTCCAACCGGCCCTTTTGGAGATCGATGGAGAAGGCCTATGTCCAGCAGTGGACGTCCTATGGCTGAAGTGATGATGATGAGGTAGGTATCTGAACCTGCGGAAGCCCCAACAAGCGAGGTTGACTCGCGCCTTCACGAATGTAGTTTGTGTTCATCAAACCACGCCACAGTGCCGACGCTACGGCGAGGTACCAACGTAACAAAATATATTGTTTAGTAGACCTCCGACATTCCGTGATCGGATCCAAGTTGACAACGAAACAGCGAAGATGCGCGCATTAGAAAGTGTCGCGCGCGCGCCGCTGCCAGCCGAGTGAGCTGTGCGTGCGCGTGCGCGCCGCACTGTACCCCGCAGTGGCTAGCCCTCTACCTACTACTGCCCGCCTCGGTGCCATGCCCGCTACCTGGTGATCTCTACATCCGACACAGCCTTACTGTTGAGTATGTTCGAATTAACTGACTTGTTGTAAAGACGGATCTCATATAGGTAATCCACAGTTAATGAACCAGGGAGCAGGGCAGCCTGGAGCCGGCTGCAGGCGGCAGGTGCAGCCAGCAGGTGCAGCACGGGTCTGCCTGCCCGGCACAGCGCACAGTACCGGGAGCCGGCGCGCTACCTGCTCTATGTTTCTGTGGAAGCCACTCCTTATTTCCTATTATTTCTACCTAGGTATATCAGGTTGTCTACAGTATAGCCTGTTACAAAATTTATACAAACAGTAATGGCCAAGAGTGTGACGAGACACGCAAATGGTAGGGTTCCGTAGCCAAAGCCACAAGTTTCCATACAACATACCTAATACAAATTAGGTTATAGGACTACATATATATAATTAGACTTCGCAACAGCGCGGCGTCTCCAATGAAGCTCTGCGTACTGCGTACTTACTTAGCCAAACAGAAATACCTACATCATCCCGACATAACATTAAATTAAATTAAATTTGTTTATTGAGATAAAAACGATCTGATCAATTACATTTACCTCACAAAGTAACACAGAAAAATAATAATTAGAAACAATAATAATAAATTCAAAAACTAAAATTCCATAAAAGTAAAAGTAAACAATGTCAGGCTTATAATCTAAACATCAAATAAAATAATATCCATACAATTTTCAAAATGTCAAATAAAATATTAGTACTAATAATTTCCTAAATGTCAAATATAGATAAGATTAAGCAGGTAGGTACAATTATTTTCTAAAAGTCCAAATCTTTATCGGGTTTTTTGCCCCTATCCCATTGGTCGATTTGGTTCTCCGAATATGTCAAAATAGATGTCATTACAATTCTCCAGTTGTCACAAAAAATGTCAAAATCAGAGTTGGCGGCAAGGACATAACATACCTACTCGTGTTTTGTACAAATCTTTATTTTTACCAAAAACAGAATAAATAACAATCTGTGCCCAATTACAATCGAATCCTTTCCAAATAGTAGCAACAAACATCATCAAACCCGGTCAAGGCGCTCTTAGTTCTGATTAGTTCCACTCCACGGTAACCTTTGCTCTCGGCAATTAGAACTCCAAATGGACACAGAATGCGCAGTAGTAGTGTGCAGTCACGGAGAGAGGCCACTGTTACCGACTCTACAGAAATCATTATCAATACTTCGTAGTAACATCGACATCGTGAGAGTCGCTGGCATCCAGTGGATGAAAAAGGCAGGCTGTCGTTCAGCCTCCTGAACAGGCCTATGTTCAGCAGTGGACGTCTTCTGGCTGATGATGATGACTTCTTAATTAGCGGCAATGTAAACGACAGTGTGACTCGTTGGGCAATATTGCAACAAGTAACAGTTGTTGTAGTTACAACAAGAAAATAACAGTGTGACTCGATGGGAAACAATAGATTCAACAAGAAAGTAACAATGTACTTCGATGGGAAACAATAGTTGCGATAATAAAGTAACAATGTACTTCGATGGGAAACAATAGTTGCGATAAGAAAGTAAAAATGTACTTCGATGGGAAACAATAGATTCAACAAGAAAGTAACAATGTACTTCGATGGGAAACAATAGTTGCGATAAGAAAGTAAAAATGTACTTCGATGGGAAACAATAGATTCAACAAGAAAGTAACAATGTACTTCGATGGGAAACAATAGTTGCGATAAGAAAGTAAAAATGTACTTCGATGGGAAACAATAGATTCAACAAGAAAGTAACAATGTACTTCGATGGGCAACAATAGATTCAACAAGTAAGTAACAATGTACTTCGATGGGAAACAATAGATTCAACAAGAAAGTAACAATGTACTTCGATGGGAAACAATAGTTGCGATAATAAAGTAAAAATGTACTTCGATGGGAAACAATAGATTCAACAAGAAAGTAAATGGGAAACAATAGTTGCGATAAGAAAGTAAGTGTGTCTTGATGGAAGGATAAATTGAACCGTGTCCAACTAGCTTGTTACGCGCGCTCGGCAGCTACAAATAGCATTATTTGAGCTGAATGACTCTACCATCATTTCGTGTTCAAAAATAGAACCGTGCGAGCGAGGGAAGGTCATTTATCACACCCTCGCCCCCGAGGCACAGATTACTGACCAGCTACTGCGGCATGCGGCACAGATTAAATATTAGCTACTAGAGAGGGCGATGGGCCTGTGGTATCAATATACATAGGTACGATAGCAGAGCAGTCAGGAGCCGTCGGTCGGGAGCAGTCGGGGCTGACGCGGTAGGAAATTAAACTGCATTCGGTCAGACTCTATCATAAGTCTATTATGTCTTCTGTACCTCTATATCAATAGGAAATTGGAGTTTTGTGCTTACATTTGACAATAAGTATGCCTTCACAATTTCTGTTTGCCAATAGATAACATATCAGATTGTAGCGAGTTTCGAATAGCGCGGACAACGACATGCCAACTAGTGTTATTCAGATATCTATATACACACGTACGTGTACTTACTGTCATGTAACGGAACAACTACTCATCTTCCAGCCATCAACAACCCCGGAGTCCGGAGCCTCTCTGAGAAACTCCATAAAAAATGGCCGTTGGAAATAAATAAAAAGCAAATAGTGTAGTTCCCCTCCCCGCCCGTGTCCGCTCTGCGGGCGGAGAGGGGGGCACCCCCCGGTGCTGCAGTGTTCCAAGGTCGCGCCCTTGGCCTTTGGGGGAGGGCGAGTGGGGTACAACCTGGAGAACTAACACTGCAGGTAAAGTGACACTGCAGTAGAGTAGGCAATGGTGGCGCGTTATGTGTGCCTTAGCTTCATTACGTCCAATGTTTTTTACGATCATCCTGTAGCCTAGTAGCCGCTGCTGTAGCGTTTTACCTATCTACTGCACGGTCGTTTCTCCCACCTGACAATGTAACGTCGCTGGGTAACGATCTGACGAGTGACCGAGCACAGCAGTCGGTCGGTCGGTCAAGTCACTCTCGCACAACACTGTCTGCTCGCAGCTCATACCTCCCTCGCTGATCGCATACAATATGATTGCACCTTTACAGAAATCTTGTAGACTGGAGAGAACATCGCGACGAAAAACTATAATCAAATACAAATGCGAGTATGAGACATTATTTACTTGTAACAGCTGATTATACCCTGAACTATAATAACAATGATTTTTGTAAACTTTTACAGGTTAATTTAATAAAACCTTCGCAGTCCCTAAAATCTTACAAACTCGAAACATTAAACAATGATAATCATCTAAACATTAAATCTGAGAACTTTTTAATAAGAATCCAGTGATCACTGATGGACTCAAATAACTTTGAATGAAGCGGGAAATGTAGAAATGAAACCTTGTCAGGTAAAACAGGAACCCGGGAGTGTTTCATGGAGCTCGACTCCTGCGATGTACTCCGGCATGGAAGCGGAAACACACTGGTATAGAGATTCGTATACATACAGTATCAGTGGTATTAGTAATTGTTACAGACAGTCCGACAGTATACATGAGGAGTGCAGATAATGTGCAAGATCGCGATATTATGTACCTATTAATAGAAGGATTTAGTTTTAAGAAGGAGCCAGTGAGGGTGGCATGGTCATGTCTGACCAAATCCTCTTTAAAAATTAATATTAAAATAATAAATAAAATGAAACATGGAAGCAGACAACGAGAGGCCGTCTACCTGGAAACCGACACCTGGCACCTGCCCGCTGACAATCAAGTAACAAAGGTTCATTTCATTATTTTCAATTACACATCATATTTACTGAACTGAAGGTACAAAATGCAATAATGTTGAAATTAACTGCGCAATAAAAAACTTATGCATTCATGTTAAACATATAAAAATTAATTGTACGCTGTTATATTGTGAAATTATGTTAACGTCATCAAATGGCTGGGTTTACGAAACTGTGTCGAGTTCAGAATGCATTTAATTACTGACATGTTACAAGAGTTGTGTAGCTTTCTTAGAAAGTCATTTATTACTTGAGGCGTGGTCGTTTTGTGATATTATGTTTGACGACTAGCTCTGCCTCGCTGGATTCCTTTCGAATTCGTGAAGTGTTCACACAAGTAACACTATCAAGCACTTGAATTCATTGAATAGCCGCCATACGTGGGGTGCAAAATGTAGAGTTTATCTATCAACACGTCGTGGCATGGTATTTCTTAATTTCAACTCTAATACAAAACCATAAACCCCACAATTAGCAAAATGATGTAAGTACGGCAATCTGGACATAGGACGCGACAAGTAACTTGCACTCAAAATCTCTCAAGCCATTGAACACACAGAAGGTCAAACAGAAACAAACAAACATTACGAATAACATCATGTTCTTCTTGGGGCAAACGAGTACAAACAGGAATAGAAAGGCCTGTGACATCCAGCCAGTAGCCACCGAGGCATCCTGGACCTGGTCACCGGAGCTATTCTGTGACCGGACTCGACGCCTGTCCTATAGCACAGAAGACACAAAAGACACCTATTGTGCCTGCGTTTTTAAATGTGTGTATTTTAGTCGTGTTTCGTGCAAATAAATTATTTTTAACTTACAAGCAGAGTCAGAATACTGGCTAGATGAAAGGGCGACTGTACGCCGAGGAAGAATTATCGAAGTGTCGAGTAATGTCGGCGCATGCACCGGCTGCTTTTGTTTACTTTCTCACAACGTTTTTCGAGTCCGGTGTTTATTTGCTGCGCCGGGTGATATACGTAATTATAATTGTGTATTTAAGTTAATGGATGACAGCAATAGCCTGTTTTAATGAGATTTAATGGATGACAGCAATAGCCTGTTTTAATGAGATTTGATGGAAAGGTCACGCTGTGGCTCAAAATGGACAGCGATATTGAGACAGGCCCTTCTTCAGGTTCCACAAACACTGACTGGACACAAATATCGTAAGAACGGAAGATGATAGTACAGACTTATCTCCAGCAGAAAAAACAATATAAATCGGCTAAGAAATGCCTGCATTGTGCGTCTAAGTTCGTAGTCTCCAATATTTAGTAAACAGTGAGAGGTGAGAGGCGTGGCGTGTATGAAACATTGTTGTCAGTATGTTGTCCAGGAGAGAACGTGTTGACCTCGGATCCGAGAACGCACTGGACTGGGCCGATACTATCACTCGCTGTTTGTAAATCCTGTTATCGAACAGTTTCTCCAATAAATGCAAAGATCTGATCTGATCTAGTTGAAACTGGTCCAAACAACATCAATATCGCGACATGAGTTGGAGACTGATTACCGATGCTTGACTTTATATATTTGTATGTGCCCACTGCCCACTGCCCAGGGCCCAGGGCCCAGGGCCTGCCTACAGATATACTATAACCTGTGCAAGCACAACACTTGCATATGTCACTTACGCATTCAACCAAAATCACGAACAATATAATGTGTCATTTTTAACCGACTTCGAGAGGAGGTTATCAATTCGACTGTATGTTTTTTTTTTTTTTTTTTTTTGTATGTTTGTTACGCGATTACTCCGCCAATTTAGAATTGTTTTTGATGATTCTTTTTTTGGTTGGTAGGTCATATCTCATAGGTGGTCCCATAATTTTTTTATCGACATTGATTCAGTGCTTTTTGAAAAATCTACAAAAATATCTACTAATTCAATGTACATTGTAAACATTGGACAGTGCCACCAACTTAGCTGTTAAGGTGGGCAACATTGGAACTACAGTTATTTCTTGGTGAATTTCATACTTTGTTCTCCACTACCGACGCTGTCAATTAAACAGCAAACATCACAGATCTACTACTGACAAACATAGAGGAACAGACTTCAAAAAACTAAGAAGTGTCTCCATGGCAACCATGCACTGTTGTTTTTCGTTGAATTTTTCATGACCATGGATACAGAGTATTTGAGTCGTAATATTAAATAGTATCGTGTATTTAGTATTAAATATTTTATATAGTGTTCAATAGCGTCAAACAAGCCAGTCAAGCAGAGCTAATCATGCACGGTCAAGTCAAACTCATGCACCAGTAAAGTGGTGGAGGCTTTACAAGAGGCTTCTATGGAGTTTTGGACCCTTATTAGGGTTTATTATTCCTTTTTAGGGTTCCGTATCCAAAGGGTAAAAACGGGACCTACGGGTTAACTGAGCCTACGCTATCTGCATGTGATGTCTGTCCTACCTTTTAACGGCTGTCTTTTGAACCGTAATAGATAGCCAGTTTTTTTACAGAACTTGTAAATTACAGCGTATTAACTTAACAAATAATAATAAAGTCAAAAAGTAAAAACTAAAAGTGGCCCTACAACAAACGTATTTTTTACGTATTTTTACGACTATCAGACGGCAGACGATCTGCCTGATGGTCGATGTTCACGATACCAAAGTAGGTGGGAAACAATAACATAGTGATTTGGCGCTTTGGCTGTGGGCGCAAGTGGGATGAAGTAACGGTACCGCGCGAAGGTAGAGGCCAAACGAGGACAATGTTTCTCGCTTGTATCTGCCTTGCTCAAACTCTTCTCTAGAATAGTAGTTAGTCCTAGGGCCTTTGAACTTCTCTGTAGCAAGAGAAACAAGAGGGAAAGAATAAAAGTTCAAGACGTCGTGGCCTAGCCACTGTTCCCTCCAGCCATTTCATCCCGCACTCCCGAAAAGGATATACTTAGTGATAAATAGTCAAATGTTAAACCATTCATCTGTATAAATAGTCCTTCATCAATAAACAGTATGCAGCAAAATCCACATCAAATATATTATAGCAAAAAAGTTAAAATTTTCTAATAATTTTATTCTAATATTGCTTCAATAGAATTAGAAAGCAGGAATTGCAGTGCAATTATGCAATGCAAGTCTGTCGGTAAATGTGACAGTGAATTCCTTCGCGTCGCATCGCGATTCTCGATCGACTACCAGAGTGATTGCTGATTCTCGATCGACTACCAGAGTGATTGCTGATTCAGATCTTGGAACGATTTCAGGCTCGGCTGAAGACAATATTCTGGATAAAGTCACAATCGCTGAATGATTCTGTCGTGAATCCGAACCTGGAAAATTCACAAATCATTCTCTGGCAGCCATATTACAAGCTTTGCTTAGTTTGGGGTCAGATGACCGTGTGTGCAAAAATGTCCCGAATATTTATTTATCTCAACATAAATATCATATATGTTGATTTTTGCGTGGGATGGGGTGGACATGCCCGCCGCGTGTGAGGAACAGGTGGCAATGACCTCGGATGACTAAACTGGTTTCAATTAAAATGACCGGAGTATTGTACAAATCATTAGTGAAGCAGGTACGGAGAGCCTCGCAAGCGTTCAATGCCATCAATGTCCACTCGTTTCATACAAAATATGCAAAAATACGAGCACTAACAGGTTCATAAAAGAGCTGTATGTCGCAAGTGAGGCGCCGCCGCCGGCGACTCCGCACAATGGCTTTGTTGGTTATCTGAGAACGACACTCGAGCTACGTACCGGTTGCGGTTTTATTCTCATGTTTGATGATCGAGGTAAAATGAACTTGAAGTGCAATGTGTGCTCGTTTTGTCTCATAGAATTGACAGGGTTTCTAAAGCCTTCCTACAAGTTCCTCTTATATTTTCTAAATGTTCCATTTCCTACTAATGGTTATACTTGTATAATTTCAGTGTTTTCCAGTTTCTCTACGAAAAATTGTGGCTTTTTACTTACAACATGAAAAATTAAAATAATTTATACATTCATTAACTTTCCGACTGCCAACAGTAAATTGCACTAAGAATAGATCAAAACTTATGACTGCCCTAAAGGAGTTCAATTTACGGCATTATTCAATGTTAAAATGGTTCTAATGTCATCATTTAAAAACCAATCTTATAAACAGGAAATTCTACATTTCTTAAGTTCCGTAGTACTCAAGGAATCTTCATAAGTTCGTTCTGTCTGTCCATCCTGCTTCTTTGTAACCAACTTCTATAGTTATGAAGGTAAGTGCATGTAACTGCACAATTGGTGTTGGTATTTAGATCTTAATTTTAAAGTATAAAAAATATAATTTTGTGTTAACTGTTTCTTTGATGAATCTCTGGTGTATTTCCATTTCCGTCGTATTTTAACGTCGTATCAAGTACAATAAGGAATCAGGAATCAATTATTTATGTTTTACTCTACAAACATTTGTCAATGATGCTAATTAAACCTAACCTGAAACAAAAATTAAGTAATTAAATTTAACCAGGATTAACCTGTAACTTATCTTTGTTCGATTTTAATCTAAACAACAGTTTATAGTTTTGAAGATGAACTTTCGCAAATGAACGCCATATGGCTGTGGTTACGGAACCCTACCATATGCGTGTCTCGACCTGCTCTTGGCCAGTTATCTGTGTTACGAAGTACAGATTGGTTTAGCTGCGGCTCCACGTCCGCTGTGAATGAATGTGAATGTTCGACCTGATGTACCACGAAGTGAAGCGCGTATTTTTTCCGTCTGCATAGAGATGGGTCGTTGTATAACTGTAGTTGTAGCGGCTCGCAACAACCCATTATGGAAACTAGGCGGCTTACCATCTTTATTATTTCCTTATTTGTTTCTTAATTTTAAGATTTGGTAAGTTAGTTGCGATAATACGATGACATAAGCTCCACGTTGCGAGACGGCGCTACTATCCACCGGTGCAGCTATAGACTGGTGGTGACTTGCCTACTCGTATAACTTAACATTTTCAAGATGTTGTCTAGATTGTTTGTCTTCGCGGAATATTTGTCGATTGTTTGTCGATAGTGCAGTGCATCGCAATACGTTACCGATCGGCAACATTAGTCGTCAATAACGTTTTATCGTTCGACAACTAGCATACTCGTGAAGTGGAGATGTTAGTACATATATTATTATCTTAGGTATATAAGATTCAAATTCAAATGTTTATTCACTCTGTAGACATATTCCATGTTCTTAGAGCCGTCAGCATTTACAATAAATACGTATCATTATTTTCTAGGCGAATGTTATCATCACAATCGTTCATAATACAAAATTAAAATCTTAAGTAACCCTACCCACATTAAAATAATAGAACACGTTTTAGAGAATAAAGTATTAAAATTAAGATCTGCAATAGCATCGTCAAGATTAAAAATCTAATAATATTATCTAGCATTGTCATACACAAAAATTATTAATAAGTAAGATTAAACATTCTTAAATATATTTTTATCGGCTATAGCATCTGCTAATTTATAGTAGCTCTTGTCCATTAAATGTTTTTTTTTTTTATATAATTCAATATGTCATTTTTAGTATTATTTTTAATAACGTCAGGGATTTTGTTATAAAATTCTATTCCTAAACAGTGAAAACTATTTGATGTTTTCGTCAGTCTTCTTCGTGGTGGCAATACCCGATTTTTATATCTATAACTAGATCCATAGCAATCAATGGCCCTTTTCATCACATTCATATTCTCAAGGACATATAATACGCCTTGATAAACAAATTCACCCGTCATTGTCATAATGCCTAATTCTTTAAATACGTTTCTACATGAGTCTATGTTTTTAAGTCCCTTTATATACCGTACAGCTCGCTTCTGTAGAATGAATACTCTTTTGGTGTGACATTCAGCAGCTGATCCCCAAAAAAGTATTCCATATGTTAGAAGTTAGAAGTATGCAAAATATACAGTTTTTGCCGCTACGGAACCCGCTAGTTCTTTAATCTTTTTTATTGCGTAAGTAGCCGAGCTAAGTTTCTTTGTTAATTCGCCAATATGAGCAGTCCACATTAGTTTTTTGTCAAGCCATACACCTAAAAATTTAACCACATTTGAGAGGGAGACATTGAAATTATTCAGCATTTCTTTAACTTTAACATTAGAGTTCGAGTTGATATTTGTGGCGAGATTAAAGTTAACTATATGCGTTTTATCAACATTTAACAGCATATTATTAGCTGAGAACCATGGTTTGATATTTTCAATAGCATGTTTAATTTTAGCACTGACACCATTTTCAGTCTCGTCCTTGACTATTAGACTGGTGTCATCCGCAAACAAGACCACTTGTACATCTTTTGTTACTACGGACAGATCATTTACGTATATAATAAATAGCAGCGGTCCCAAAATAGATCCCTGGGGAACACCTAGGTTGGGAGTACTCATAGTCGACCTACACCCATTCACCTCTGTAACTTGCTGTCTGTTGTCTAAATAAGACTTAAATAAGTTTGCTTCTTTGCAGCGAACACCATAATGATGCAATTTAGCAATTAGAATTTCATGTGAAACACAATCAAAGGCCTTTGAAAGATCGCAGAAAACTCCATAGGTTTTCTGCCGTCCCTCAAGACCAGACAGAATGTCTGAGATCAGCTGCGTTATTGCATGTTTGCAGGATTTAGACTTTTGAAATCCAAACTGACGAGTATTCAGAAGGTTTTCATCTACCATATATGTCATGAGTTCTTCAGTGATATACTTCTCAAATATTTTACTTACACTAGGAAGTACTGATACCGGGCGATAATTATTGCAGTTAGTAACTTCTCCTTTTTTGAATATTGGGACTACTTTGGCTACCTTCATTTCATCTGGGAAAACCCCTTCTTTAATGCAGTCATTAATAATAGTTGTGATTGGGACTACAATTACATTCTCCAGTTTTTTTATTAGATACGGTGAAATGTGCCAAAAGTCATTCGAATTTTTCGATTTCAGTTGTCTAATTATTTTAATCACTCGATTCACAGTAATAGGTCTTAAAACAAAATTAGAATTATGACTAGGTGTAAAATTATTTAAAAATGTCATTGAGTCCTCAGCAGAACTGTTCAGATTTTTTGTGAGATCATTAGCTATATTAATAAAATAATTGTTGAATATATTACAAATTTCATTTTTATCAAACATTAAATTACCATTGTTATTTAAAATTTTATCACAGCCCATATCACAGTTACCAGTTTTTCCAGTCTCTTCTTTAATAATTTGCCAAGCGCATTTAATTTTATTGTTAGCATTTTCAACTTTTCGTTTTAGATGTAGCCTTTTAGCGGTTTGGCAAACACTTTTAAACATCTTGCTATACTTATTTAGGATTATTTTAGAAATAGTGCCACCCTCGTTATATAAAGAATACAAATCGAACAATTTCTGTCTAGATATAAGAATTCCTTTCGTTGCCCAGTCACAGAACTTAGCCATTTTATTTGACGATTTCGTGACAGGCATGATTTTATCTAAATTCTCTAGAAAGACCTTAAAGAATGTGGAGTAGTCCTTATAGGAGTCAGAATTCTGCCACGCTTGGTTTAGACTAAGTTTAAGATCGTTAATCTTTGCACTGGTCGTATTTCTGTAAAAATAATTACCAATTGATACACAGTCAACTAGAAGTTCAAAATTAGCTATTTGTGCAGTATGGTCTGATTTGACTCCCGGTAAAACTATAGAGATTAATGTTCAATATTGTATATTTCTTTTATAATTTGTTACTCTATTTTATCAATATCTAGAGGAATTGTCAGGGAGTAAAAATTTCGTAGAGCAAAAGTATCAAAAATCCTTCTAATAACAGTTTTTTTATGGTTGGCAGGCTAGGCGTGTTTAGAACATTTCACCTGAATCACGCAAACGATGTTTTTTTCGAGTAGGACCTATATTAGGGGTTCGTTCTCTTTGTGTAGAACCCATGTACGACAGTATTTGATCTACACATTTATTATACGTAGGCATTATGTATGTCGTAGAGGAAGCTTTATGTATCATCTGAAGTATTATTATATAAGTAATGTTAAACAAAGAGTGGTCGTGAGAACGGTACAGCGACCACAGTCGCCGGTCGCCGCGCCGGTCTGCGGTCACGTCACTAGGCAAGTTTCATATTTACTTACTACGGGGGACTTTGTTCACAACATGCCGGCTGCCATATTACGTTACGAGCCAGTTATAAACGTGTCTGTTGGTAAACCTAAGCGTTTTATCATGGCAACACACATTATAAACTTGAGCAACTTTTTGACGAGTTTTTATTTTCGATTTGACTCTGGCATGGCACCTATCTATCTAGATTCTAGCATTATCTACTGACTACTGATAAAGAAGTTCAGTGAATTAGTTCCTCGACAGCGACCAGCGAACTACTGACAGCGACCCGTCCATCGGGCAGGTAACTGGCGCTCCAATCTCACGTCACAGATCATTCTAGATACTTTTTTAACCCTCCGCGTAAAAATAAGGGTGTTATTAGTTTACCGTGTGTATCTGATGTGTGTCTGTATGTATGTATGTCTGTCTGTGGCATCGTACCTAGCTCTCAAATGACTGAACCAGTTTTGAATTAATTTTTAGTTTGTTTGAAAGGTGGATTGATCGAGAGTGTGATTCGTTAGCTATGATTCAAGATAATCTGTTCAGCAGTTTGAACAGTATCAGCTCTTGTTTTTAATTTTATTTAATTTACTTATGTTTGCGATTACAAATGTTTGGCGGCCCTTGAAAATAATTTCATTACATTTCTATATTTTCTATAGACATTCGCTATTGTAACGTTAAGAATAATGTAAAATACGCATAAAATCCGCTAAAACTCGTTTATGTTCAATGTGTAACAGTCGCGAAATACTAATTATAATTTCTAGGGATATTATTTATCTCTATATTATATGTTTTCTATTGGTGAGATTAACAAAATTATCAAATTAACAACCGACGTACTCGATCATGCAATAACGGCTACTTCTATCCAAACAGAACCTTACAGCTCTACAAACAAGGTTCGAAACCTCCGAGCATCCTCCGCGAGCAATAAACAGGATGATCAGAGCAAGGGCGATACAATTGTCGTCATCCTGTCGGTCCCCTCCTTCCTTCCATGGTCAGAGGATCTTATCCCGAGTGCAGTAAGGTCGTCATTGCAACGGTCAAGGGTACCGCGTACATCATGAGGATGCGGTATTGATGGTTGGATGTAGAAGATGTAACCGACGGAATCAAAACATCGTGGAGGTACGAAGCAACGAACACACAGAGGTGGAAAAATACTTCAAAAATAATAAAAAGGTTTAATACAAAAAATGCATCAAAGGAATTAAAAAAAAGTTTGTTAAAGTTAGTAGTTAAAGCCATAATATGATTGTGGTCACTTTCATAATTTAGAAATTGGTGGTTATAGAAAAAATCGAACGAACGAAGTTCTGTGGACTTGACAAATTTCAGACACGTACGACTGTACGTATCATTCCAACATAAAATATATATATGTATACGTATATCAGTCTCTGGCAGCCATATTACAAGCGTTTCTTAGTTTGGGCTCAGATACACGTGACAGATGAGATGCATTTTTTTTTATTTCATAGGTGGCAAACAAGCATTCGGGCTGCCTGATGGTAAGCAGTCATCGTCGTCTATGGATACTTGTAACACCAGAGGCATCACAAATACGTTGCCGACCTTTTAGATGTCTCGAATATTTATTTATTTGTTTATAACGTTTCGTAGTCTGTTTTCTCCTCAGCTTCACCTGTACTGGGTTGATATTCATACAATTATCTCAACTCACATCACCATGTAGGTATGTTTACTTTTAGATGTCTCGAATATTTATTTATTTGTTTATAACGTTTCGTAGTCTGTTTTCTCCTCAGCTTCACCTGTACTGGATTGATATTCATACAATTATCTCAACTCACATCACCATGTAGGTATGTTTACTTTTAGATGTCTCGAATATTTATTTATTTGTTTATAACGTTTCGTTGTCTGTTTTCTCCTCAGCTTCACCTGTACTGGATTGATATTCATACAATTATCTCAACTCACATCACCATGTAGGTATGTTTACTTTTAGATGTCTCGAATATTTATTTATTTGTTTATAACGTTTCGTTGTCTGTTTTCTCCTCAGCTTCACCTGTACTGGATTGATATTCATACAATTATCTCAACTCACATCACCATGTAGGTATGTTTACTTTTAGATGTCTCGAATATTTATTTATTTGTTTATAACGTTTCGTTGTCTGTTTTCTCCTCAGCTTCACCTGTACTGGATTGATATTCATACAATTATCTCAACTCACATCACCATGTAGGTATGTTTACTTTTAGATGTCTCGAATATTTATTTATTTGTTTATAACGTTTCGTTGTCTGTTTTCTCCTCAGCTTCACCTGTACTGGATTGATATTCATACAATTATCTCAACTCACATCACCATGTAGGTATGTTTACTTTTAGATGTCTCGAATATTTATTTATTTGTTTATAACGTTTCGTTGTCTGTTTTCTCCTCAGCTTCACCTGTACTGGATTGATATTCATACAATTATCTCAACTCACATCACCATGTAGGTATGTTTACTTTTAGATGTCTCGAATATTTATTTATTTGTTTATAACGTTTCGTAGTCTGTTTTCTCCTCAGCTTCACCTGTACTGGATTGATATTCATACAATTATCTCAACTCACATCACCATGTAGGTATGTTTACTTTTAGATGTCTCGAATATTTATTTATTTGTTTATAACGTTTCGTAGTCTGTTTTCTCCTCAGCTTCACCTGTACTGGATTGATATTCATACAATTATCTCAACTCACATCACCATGTAGGTATGTTTACTTTTAGATGTCTCGAATATTTATTTATTTGTTTATAACGTTTCGTAGTCTGTTGTCTCCTCAGCTTCACCTGTACTGGATTGATATTCATACAATTATCTCAACTCACATCACCATGTAGGTATGTTTACTTTTAGATGTCTCGAATATTTATTTATTTGTTTATAACGTTTCGTAGTCTGTTGTCTCCTCAGCTTCACCTGTACTGGATTGATATTCATACAATTATCTCAACTCACATCACCATGTAGGTATGTTTACTTTTAGATGTCTCGAATATTTATTTATTTGTTTATAACGTTTCGTAGTCTGTTGTCTCCTCAGCTTCACCTGTACTGGATTGATATTCATACAATTATCTCAACTCACATCACCATGTAGGTATGTTTACTTTTAGATGTCTCGAATATTTATTTATTTATTTATAACGTTTCGTAGTCTGTTGTCTCCTCAGCTTCACCTGTACTGGATTGATATTCATACAATTATCTCAACTCACATCACCATGTAGGTATGTTTACTTTTAGATGTCTCGAATATTTATTTATTTGTTTATAACGTTTCGTAGTCTGTTGTCTCCTCAGCTTCTCACCTGTACTGGATTGATATTCATACAATTATCTCAACTCACATCACCATGTAGGTATGTTTACTTTTAGATGTCTCGAATATTTATTTATTTGTTTATAACGTTTCGTAGTCTGTTGTCTCCTCAGCTTCTCACCTGTACTGGATTGATATTCATACAATTATCTCAACTCACATCACCATGTAGGTATGTTTACTTTTAGATGTCTCGAATATTTATTTATTTGTTTATAACGTTTCGTAGTCTGTTGTCTCCTCAGCTTCACCTGTACTGGATTGATATTCATACAATTATCTCAACTCACATCACCATGTAGGTATGTTTACTTTTAGATGTCTCGAATATTTATTTATTTGTTTATAACGTTTCGTTGTCTGTTTTCTCCTCAGCTTCACCTGTACTGGATTGATATTCATACAATTATCTCAACTCACATCACCATGTAGGTATGTTTACTTTTAGATGTCTCGAATATTTATTTATTTGTTTATAACGTTTCGTAGTCTGTTTTCTCCTCAGCTTCACCTGTACTGGATTGATATTCATACAATTATCTCAACTCACATCACCATGTAGGTATGTTTACTTTTAGATGTCTCGAATATTTATTTATTTGTTTATAACGTTTCGTTGTCTGTTTTCTCCTCAGCTTCACCTGTACTGGATTGATATTCATACAATTATCTCAACTCACATCACCATGTAGGTATGTTTACTTTTAGATGTCTCGAATATTTATTTATTTGTTTATAACGTTTCGTAGTCTGTTTTCTCCTCAGCTTCACCTGTACTGGATTGATATTCATACAATTATCTCAACTCACATCACCATGTAGGTATGTTTACTTTTCGTATCGTCCATTAATCCCCCACTGGGACGGCCATGTCGTTGACGTCACAGCACCGTGACGTCATGCGGCGAGATACACGCAAGGTCACTCCATCTAAATCTGCATAGTGCATGAATGCTTCGTTTCCTGAACTGAAAGTGACGGATTGATCAACAGACCCGAGCCTAGAGGCGTTCATAATCATTCAACTTTTAACAAATGATAAGCGTTTATTTAGGTCTACTTTTGTATTGTGGAGTGTGGAGTGTGGACTCTAACTACTTGTATTCCTACTAAGAGCAGAAAGGATAGCTTACCACCTACTTTATCATAAAACAGGCGGCAAGATTGTCAGTCTTTTAATTTAATATGCATAAGTATACTGTGTGTCTACTAGGAGTTGTAGTAGCGCCTGCCTCTGTGTCTACGAGGAGTTGTAATAGCGCCTGCCTCTGTGTCTACTAGGAGTTGTAGTAGCGCCTGCCTCTGTGTCTACTAGGAGTTGTAGTAGCGCCTGCCTCTGTGTCTACTAGGAGTTGTAGTAGCGCCTGCCTGTGTCTACGAGGAGTTGTAGTAGCGCCTGCCTCTGTGTCTACTAGGAGTTGTAGTAGCGCCTGCCTGTGTCTACGAGGAGTTGTAGTAGCGCCTGCCTCTGTGTCTACTAGGAGTTGTAGTAGCGCCTGCCTCTGTGTCTACGAGGAGTTGTAGTAATGAACTGAGTAAACCTAGCATATTAGCGGCAGCTATGAGAGAACACCATATCCGGCGGTCGAGTTACTAAAACGGAATCTCATTATAAATAATGCAAGGACCAACTCTAATTGCCAGTTCCTCATGCAAATTGTTTTTCATTGCGATTTATACGTACGAGTTTTTTTTAAATTATTTATTTTGATTCTCCACGGCTTCCTGGGTCCGTGCCCTTTGTCAACTTTTACATTTTTTTTATTATAAAGCGACTGACTATACAAGAGAAAACGAGTATAAAAATAAATATTGAGTTTTAAATATTGTATGATGTATGATGTTCTACAATATTGAGTAGATAAATCATAAACAAATATACCTACATAAAACTGTAAAGGAAAATGAAGCATATTTACTAATGATTTTTAACTACAAAAAAATTATCTCCTGACTATTTTCGGACGCCAATCTTCATTAAAAAAAATATATTAGTTAGTTACACATATATTTCGAAAAGACAGTCCCTATACAGTTCGAGAGCGGCCCCCAACGGTCCTACAGTCTCAACCCCAAGTGGCACAAACATATACATCCTGTCTAGATATATATACTACATATTTGCGACAGCGCCAGCCTGATCCGTTGTAGCAGGAAGATGAGACGGCGCCAGTGCGTCGACACATCCCAAACCAGAAGCCACCCCATCTTCCAAGGGATAATGGTGATTCCTTCGGGTCTTTTGCCATCGTCCCGCATCAGTCCCTTCAGTTCTAACATTGTCAGGATGGACAAAGCCCCGACGGATGATATCATTCAAGCTTGCGTGCCGCGGTATGTGCCCTGCACTCCTAGCGCATGACAGTGCGTGGTGACCGAGCCGATCCGCCATGTCGCCACAGGAACAGCGGAGAGGGACCTGGCAAGGGGCACCCAAAGCCCCGACTCCATCGAGATACAGCAAGTAAGCGCGCTCTGTGGAACAACTTGACGATTCAGTCAGGGTTTGTAGTTCTGATTCACAGAGCGGCCTGCCCACTGTCTCTGAGAAGCTGAGCTTTGGGCAAGAATTGATTCGGACAAACTGATTTTCCAGGTTTCTATAGCCTCAGTCTGATACAATAATTTTTTTAATTGAAGGCGATAAAATATCATCGACATATTTTTGAGTACTGAAAACTGATGATAGGAAAACAGTGAGGCATGGCGCCAGGTACGATCGTCGAAGTGTGTTATCTTCTGACTTGTTTTCCCTACTTGGGGTGATATCCTTCCGCCACTCTTGTTGGTTTTGCGACATTTCGACTGCGAGACCCATCGATGTACCTACTGGCATTTTTACCTTACAATATAAACCAAACGTATAGCACGAGCAAATTACCAGAGACGAAAAATATAATATATCTTCTATGTTTCAGAAAAACGCAGATAAGAATGTTGTACCTAACAGTGCAACTGTGCAGGTAAACATATCTTAGGTAGGTAGGTATACCTAACCTGTGAAGTAAGGCACGCAACAGTCCCGACCCAGGAGATCACAGTAGTTGTCAGCGTGACTCATCCACAGGGACTCTTCCATCGGACGGATCGGCATCTTTACTGGATGTGACTACTTGCTTCTACTCCCTTGATTTTTTAATTGAAATGTTTTTGCGAATATTGTATTTTTGCTATTGCCGACTCAATGAGATGAAACCCCATCAAGTGAAACTTGTTTTTCTAGGCAATAGAACATACTTCAGACCAGACAAACAAGGGAGAGATACCTATGCCCATTCGTGTTCACCGTTTTTCACCCAATTTGCAGCAACACCAATGAATTACCTGATAGTTGATATTGCAAAAAGACAGCAAGATCGTCTGCAGGGTGAGTTCAACTAGAGATATCGAGCCTGATTTAGGCCTGATGCGTTCGCCCCCGCCACGTCACCTTTCCATGTCTCCCATGTTTGTCTGAGGTTGCAGAGTGGTGGCTGGTGATGCAGTCAGTGCAGTGGGGTGTCGCGGTGCTCCGGCGCCGTGGGATATCTACACGACACGCGGCGTGCCTCTCTTGTTGTCTCAACACAACACGAGATCCAATTCAGCGACATCGCGTCACTGCGAGCGAGCACACTCCAAATAAACAAGAGTAAAACGAGACCAGCGCAGGCGCAGCGCTCCGTTCAATACGAACCGGAACGATTCCTTCTAACAATAGAATTGAACTGCGAAATCTCTGCCGCAGAGTAGGTAGTAGTACTCATTGCTGTTGCGCTGTGGTTTAGATAAATAATATAACGAACTCTGATCTGTATTCACAGCATGTTTATTACAAACTAACAGCCTGTCCTACTTGCAGCTATACTGTAATACGTATGCCTACTCAACAAGCTATGATCTATAAATAATATGGCTATAGGTACGCTTTCTAGCGTTTTTTTCCTTGTAAGATCGGTTCAGTCCACAGAAAAGAAAATAAGGTTACTTCTCTTTTCTGTGGTTCAGTCGTTCAGGCGGGTACAAACAGACAGAGAGTCCGACAGTAGAGTCACTGTCGCATCTGTAATATTAGAAGGAATAGGTATAAGCTTGGAGTGTAAGTGATTAGCAGATGCGGGATGCATCCAGAGACGAAGAAGATCGAGAGGTAGACAAAGTGGAATAATGTACTGCCTCAGGAGGGATTCAGAATCTTTTCAGAAGAAAATGTCAGTAATAGAGCAAAAGTAGAATAATAGTTTGGAAGGCTGACCCCACCACCAGCACGTAGAGACAGCGGTGAGCGCGTCTTCCTGGACTGACAGATCTATAACCTGTTTAGGTACTTGTATGAATATCATCGGCACAGTTATTACCTGCATCGTTCGACCACTACTCTGCACAGTTGGCTGGTGCCACCACAGTCAGTGGATATTCCCCTAGCTAGATGCTATCAGGTTTGTCCAGATAATACGATGGTGGCTCCCCCACTCAAGCAGGTATGGGATGTTGCAGCGGCATAGAATATTTAACAGTATAGTTACTAGCAGCAAACCGTCAGCAAACGTACTAATCCTTTTGTCTATGGTATTATGAAATGTGTGCCGCCAGCGACATCCGATACCACGGGAGGGTCGCGGTCGGTGAGAAGCCGAAGCCGGGGTTCTTCTGATCGCACACTGGCCACCTGCGGGTGCTCATACTCGCTGCCTGCTCTTGTATAAGTAGCTACTTATTTATTGATCTTTGACAAATAAACGTTTCCCTGCGAGTAGACACCTAACACACGAGTAACTGATTGACGGAAGATTCAGTTTGCTCTACTATCTTTGATGTTGCTCTACCTCTGTCAGTTATTATTTGCGTAACTTGTCTCCGAGAGACCCGCCCCGTCGCACGGAACACTATTACTCCTAGCCCCGTCGACTCTCGTTGTCGAGAACCCGGCTGGCCCGGCCCGTAGATGAGAATAGGAACGATCCAATTTTTATCCCCGAAAACTTCGATACCGTTTTATCAAAGTTTTTGAGAGAGCAGGTACCTATAGAGTAAAGTGGTGTGGTAGAGTAGAGGGCACATATTGTGCATACTTTGTATCATTACGATGTCTTTAAATTTAAAAGAATAGTCTAGATAATGTTGTCCTGTAGGTATGACTTGACTACCTTCACATTTGAGAAGCATAAAGCCCATGTGTACGTAAGTAGGTATAAGCCGACGGGTATATTTACAGATTTAATAATGAACAGTTAAAACTGTCGAAACAAATCGAACAAAAAAACCAACAAAACCTCCATTGTCGCTAATGAGGCTTAGAATGCAACGGAAAGGTCACAACCCCAATCCCACTGTTTCTGGTTTCGCCGCTTGCTTTTACGGCATGTTTATTAGTCTCGAGCTAAAATCTGCGTTTTCATTGCACTGATTCACAGCAATCAGGTTCATGACGAAAAGCGTTTGGAGAAACGTCGATGGGCATCAATTCTGGAGAAAAGCACTCATCACATTCGATATAATTATGTAGGTATGTGGAGAGCTAAATAAATAAATAATGATAAGCCAATGTTTTCATCGTTTTCTGAACGTCAAGAAACAAAAATAATGTCACAGTTCTTTTAAATCTTTCATGGCTTAAAACGACAGACGTCAAAATTCTAGCAACAATTTCGCATCAAAATTGCAGTGTTGAAAAAGTAAATGTTCGTACGCGCGACCTACCGGCGGATACCTCTCGTCTTCAGGGTTGAGAAGGTCACCGACTGAAGATGCCTTCGCCTGGTTCGCCAAGTGCCTCCTGCTGTTCAGGACCGAGGACAACTCATCCAGGTACCGTAGCGTCAGGTTCGCCATGGCCACTCACTAGACTTCACTTCCTTTCACACTGCACTGCACCTCACTGTAAACATTCTACGTGTCACGTACCGCGCTCGGAGGGGGACGCACGCGCGCGTGTTGCCACGGCCATCGCTGCTGCTCGACTGACTGAAGGAGGCCGACCGAGCCGTCCGTCTGCGCGGCGCCCGCAGAGCGCCACTCTCTGCAGATCCAAGAAGGCCTATTCTTTGCGAGTTGCCTATTTGCATTTTGATAATGTTTTGTAAAAGTTATTGAACGCTTTGTTTCGCTATTGGAGGTATATTACGTGTAGGCTATAGGCAGGCAGGTACATCATTATTCCTAACTTGTTATTTCACTAAGTACCTAGGTAGGTAGGTACAGGCTACACCGTGGCATCGTTCGTGTTTTCAAAGACGTTAGCACTTTCTTCGATTACAAAAACTATGTCTTAAAAGCCAAGTCAGATTTTTTGGTCACAGTGAAAAAACAAACAAACATTTAAGCTTTACTTTTCATTTAAAATCGACTCTACTAAAAGAAAAGTTAAATTTATACATAGATAGGTAGGTATCTATAGGCTCTAGTATAATAATCTTTGCTATAGGTAATAAAAAATTGTGATTATTTACCTATATTTATTTATTTAATACTTTATTGCACACTTACAAATTAAGTTGATAGGTAGGTATGTACAATTGGAGGACCTATAGTAGGTACCAAATCATGACTAATTTTTATGTAGATAGGTAGGTACCTATCGTTTTATTAAATCTGGATTTTGCTAGGTACTACCTACTTACTTAATTAGATAGGTAGGTACCTATTTGTGGTTATGATGCCGATAAAAAAAAAAACGTTTATTGTTTATTTGTTAATTTTATTGTGGTCCAAAAAGGGAATTTCCATTATATCTACCTACCTACCTAGGTACCAACCTACTTAGCAGCTTCTACGAGCATATTTTCTTATCGGTTATTCTAGTTTAGCCTGAGAGTTTAGCTTACTGAATACCTACTGTCAAAGAGCAGCTGAGATCGATAACATACCTGAGAGTGCTTAGTTTGTTTGGTACACAGCACCTACTCTAGGAGTACATGTACGTACCTACCTAGGTACCTTTGTCCGAAGATATCTTGTATGTATGTATACCTATGTACCTATGTACCTATGTAGGTAGGTAAGGTAATGTAGGTATAAGACTTGACAAGAACCTCGTCCAAATTGT
The DNA here is from genome assembly GCA_914767915.1 of Agriopis aurantiaria. NCBI lineage: Eukaryota > Metazoa > Arthropoda > Insecta > Lepidoptera > Geometridae > Agriopis > Agriopis aurantiaria. The sequence continues at coordinate 23,787 of OU612002.1, read as the reverse complement.
TTTCCTCGTGTCATGTGTGAGGAAAACAATTGACTTATGAGTTCTGTTGTACCAATCACCCCGGTGTTGTAGGTATTACTTCTTGTCGGAGACGACAACTTCTCGCTTAGTCTACGTGAAACCCCTTCGAACTGCCTGCCGCAGTTCATTCGCAGTTCAATATAGGTACCTATCTACCTGTCTACCTAGCTGCCTGTACGGAACCACAGCTGACGGACTCACGGCTCACGAACATGCTAACTGCATAGAGTATACCTAATTATTATAATAATAATGTAAATCGGAAATAGTCCACGTCACCACACCACCACCACTCCTCTATGAAAAAAAGCAAAACATGAATTTATAAATAGACACACACACACACACACACACACTTGAAAACAACCCTCTTTCGGGGACAGTCAGTAAATGCTATATGATGCTATGTACCTATGTAGGTACGAAGTTTTTGTCAGCAGTGTTTTTGCTAACTCTACTTTGGTAACCACTTGGACTCAACCGGCGCCAACTGTGATGTTTCCTACGTCTTACGTAAACACTATTATACTCTTATCCACGGCTTTGTAATCTAGTTCATATCTAAAAATATTGTAATAGTCATTTTGTACAGATAGGTACACACAATAGTGCAATCGTGTCGCGTTATCAATGTGTTGTGAGACTGTCTCCAGACTGGCCACGTCACGTGGCTGCTGTCCACAGAGGTTGGTACACGACATGACATGTCCTGGTCCTAGTTTACCGAACGCTGCCCAGCCGAGTTGGACATGCCTAGTTCGACTTTTTGTCCTAAGTAGACGTATGCGTCAACAGCTTCAAGAACTGAGTTCCCAACTGATACTGGGGTGGGCACAACATGGATATTTGACATGACCTTTGTCTTGTCCAGCCCACCTGTTAGGGAGACTCGATTGAGGCCTTCGAGCACATCATGCTGAGATCTTCCATCGATTCTGCCATGACCACAATATCGTCGGCAAACCGAAGGTGAGTGATGTACTCGCCGTTGATGTTGATGCCGAGTCCTTGCCATTCCAGGAGGTTGAAGGCATCTTCCATTTTGGCAGTGAACAGTTTCGGAGAGATAAGTTTCGGAGTCTCCCTGTCTCACGCCTCTTCGCAATGGAATTGTCTTCGATCTCGGCTCCTGTACTCGGACCGACATGCGGTGGCGTTGTGGTGAACTGGTGCTTCGTCTTATTCTCTAATTAGGGTTTCTCAAAGTAGGGTTCGAGCTTCCGAGCGAACATTTCATTCGAATTCGAATCGTTGTGGCGGCCGGTTAGCAAGTTGCTACCTGGCACGCGCGTGCGACACGCGCATAACACGCGCAAACGCACATAAACCATACACATGACTCGTAAACATCAATAGAACGATTCCGCGTACAATAGCTAGTTAGGTACCAATACGAACACTGAGCGGCCGGGAGCATTGTTTCCGGCGCTTTCACCCGCGGCTAATGACTGACGTATCGTTGGTTACGTCACGCGCGTATCGTTACGTCACGCGCGTACTGTTACGCCACAATGTTGTGAGACGAGGTAAGTAGCGCGTACTGTCGCGCGTACTCTACTTCATTATTCAAATAAGTACTCGATTAATTAATTTTGGTATGTTTGTCGCGATGCACGCGCTGCCTGAATTTATTTATTAGTTGGCCATTTCAACATACTTTTGAAATGACGTTTAGTGAGTGTGGCCAGGCAATGCTCCCACCGTCTCCCGGAAGTGTTGCCTCAGCCACCGTGCCCGGGGATGCCGGTGTCCTCCGTCAGGCACAGAACCCCCTACAGACGGGTTACACTTACAGTGTGTGCAATCAATCCTACATTTGGCTGTATTGAAACCCAATACGGCCACATAAATCGTAAAAGAATATTTTGTTCTAAATACTCGCTGGTCGAAGATGGCAACAACGGGATGGATAAAAAAGTACTGTATAATACGCCTCTGCCATTGAAAGTTTCAAGTGAGGATGGTAGAACGCAGGTCACGCAGGACGAGGAGCTTGCCGACAGGAGGTCGAGTGCAGTCAGCTCGGGCCCGAGCAGTGCACTCTACCTCCGAGCTATGTTGCACTTATCGAAGCTCAAGTTGATTGTGATTCGATGCGTGGCATCCCCTGTCAGCCAGCCTATTTCCGTACTTACTACCTTAGTACCTACCTACCTGTGACCACCGACCCTGCACAGTGTTTGAAACGTCACGAATTGATATCTAAAGTGAATATATCTGTTTTTCTTTTTTTAATGCAACTGAGTGCGTTTTATTGAGATGTACCAGTAGCCAGAGCCTTCCACCCGGAACTGCTCAAGTACTCACCGGAGCGTGGTACCTACGTGCCTATATCTACCCGACATACTCTGGTGTGGACACTGAACACTCCGTCCACACAAACGTGGTGCCTACGTGCCTATATCTACCCGACATACTCTGGTGTGGACACTGAACACTCCGTCCACACAAACGTGGTGCCTACGTGCCTATATCTACCCGACATACTCTGGTGTGGACACTGAACACTCCGTCCACACAAACGTGGTGCCTACGTGCCTATATCTACCCGACATACTTTCGTGTGGACACTGAACACTCCGTCCACACAAACGTGGTGCCTACGTGCCTATATCTACCCGACATACTCTGGTGTGGACACTGAACACTCCGTCCACACAAACGTGGTGCCTACGTGCCTATATCTACCCGACATACTCTGGTGTGGACACTGAACACTCCGTCCACACAAACGTGGTGCCTACGTGCCTATATCTACCCGACATACTCTCGTGTGGACACTGAACACTCCGTCCACACAAACGTGGTGCCTACGTGCCTATATCTACCCGACATACTCTCGTGTGGACACTGAACACTCCGTCCACACAAACGTGGTGCCTACGTGCCTATATCTACCCGACATACTCTGATGTGGACACTGAACACTCCGTCCACACAAACGTGGTGCCTACGTGCCTATATCTACCCGACATACTCTCGTGTGGACACTGAACACTCCGTCCACACAAACGTGGTGCCTACGTGCCAATATCTACCCGACATACTCTCGTGTGGACACTGAACACTCCGTCCACACAAACGTGGTGCCTACGTGCCTATATCTACCCGACATACTCTCGTGTGGACACTGAACACTCCGTCCACACAAACGTGGTGCCTACGTGCCTATATCTACCCGACATACTCTCGTGTGGACACTGAACACTCCGTCCATACAAACGTGGTGCCTACGTGCCTATATCTACCCGACATACTCTCGTGTGGACACTGAACACTCCGTCCACACAAACGTGGTGCCTACGTGCCTATATCTACCCGACATACTCTCGTGTGGACACTGAACACTCCGTCCATACAAACGCTCATACGTCAATTTCGATTTCCGGTCACAAAATTAGAAGAAAAATAAAACGCATTTTTAACTTTACTCCGCTGTAATAAGGACCATGATAAAATACAATAATGTAGTTCAACAATCGGATATTTCCTTTAAAATCGACCTCGAAAATCAAACCCACAAACAAATAATCTACTTCAATTTCAACTTAATTCCGGAGGCATAGAGTTCAATAAGTTCCCGGTAGTTTATTGCGGAACTTGTATTGGAAATGGCCACAATACGCCGGATGCAGGCGATGGAGAGAATCATGTTACCTGCCATGGCATGGAGGCACGGCACGGTCGGTACTCTCGGGAAATAATAATTATGAGATTCATTCCTTCAATGTTGAAGAATATGTTTCCTCATTCAATAAAAAAAATATCAATAATTTAATTTTCTATTAATTTGGCACGGTTATACTTATACACTTTTGAACGTCAAAAGCTATGCAAATAATTTGTACCTATTTGTAATAAAATAAAAAAGTTACATTAATATTGGAGAAAACATCGCGTAACGAATCAATCCCCAGATTTGTTTATTTGTGGTGAGACCTACTCCTCCGGCAACGCACGGCGCGGCTGGCCGTCACACCTCCAGCCTCCGACCCTGGAAGAAGAGAGTGGCGCGAGACAGAGAGCAACTGAACCGTTCTCACTCTACATGAACTCGTACAACACTCACGAACGCACAGCGGATAGAGAGGAGTTTCTTTGTGCGATAGAATAGAATCCGAAACGTGGATATTCGCCGATGAACCAGAGTCACCGAATGTGCAAGTTGAAGTGGCAATGGGCAGGCCACTTCGCTCCAAGAACCGATAACCGATGGGGAAGAATGGTACTTGAGTGGAGACCACGAACCGGAAGACGCAGCGTAGGTAGGCCTCCCACTGGATGGACTGACGACATTGTGAGAGTCGCGGGCATCCAGTGGATGCGGACTTGTAATTGACTTAGTGTAGGTATATATTATAAGAATTTTGTAATGAAGCTGTTGGTCGTCCTGGGAAGCACTAGGTATATCAAATAATATAGTTATTTCTGCATGGTGCGCACAATGAAGAGTTTCTAACAGCTTGAGGTGGACCTACATAGAGATGATCAAGGCTAGATACCAGTTCCTATTGGTTTTATTCCGAGAGCTCTCACACACAATGCGAGATGCGAGAGAGCTCCGAGCGCGCCATGAGTCGAGTTGATTGATCGGCCGCTCTCCGTGGCCACTCACTGTCACGTGTCGAGCCCGCTCGGGGCACTTCCTGTTCCAGTATCTTGCACGTGGTCACTGGTCAGGGTAAGGAGTACTGATCCCATCTTCATAAGCTTTTTGCGACTAAATGTCTCAACTTATTTTGATAAGATTCTGGCGAGGAAGTTGGGTACGTATCATAAAGATAGGCATACCTACCTAGTGCCTACCTATATAGGTATATATGAAAAGTCTTTTACCCTGGATGTTTTAGGATAGATTAAAAAAAAATAAGTAAAATGTTCAGACATGGCTAGTCCAGGACAGTGTGATACCACGTAGGTATCTAGTAGGTAGTAGTGCATGTATAGTAGGTATAGCCGCGAGTCCGCAGCGAGCCGTCCGTCGACCTCCGCGCGCTGACAGGCAACACTACCTCTCTATGTTGTAGATATTACTTCACTCAATGTCTAGTTTTTAACTTTTTAGGAATCTGAAATACCGGTTCTTTGCTCGATAGCGCGATAACTCGATAGCTCGTTGGTCCAGTTGGCACTGAACCTACCTTCTAAGCCTGAGGGCGTGGGTTCGATTCCCACGTAGGACAAACATGTGATGATGATTTGTGTTTGTTTTATATCTGGTTGTTAATATAGGTATATTTAAGTATGTATTTAAAAACTACATATTATGTATGTACCTATATCAGTCTCTGGAACCCAATAACAAGCCTGGCAGCCATATCACAAGCTTTGCTTAGTTTGGGCTATTATGTCTTCTGTGGTTTGGGGTCAGATGACCGTGTGTGCAAAAATGTCCCGAATATTTATTATTATTATTATTTATTATTTGCGGCAGCGGCGACGGCAGGGAACTTTGTGATTGAAAAACAACTACAACTAGGTAGGTATAACAGCAAAAAGTGGCATTCTTAGAATAAGTACTCGTATAGGTATGTAATTAATCTAAGGTGGCATTATTTTTAATGTAGCAACGCTCCACTGTCATCATCATCATCATCATCATCAGCCAGAAGACGTCCACTGCTGAACATAGGCCTCCCCCTTTAACCTCCACACTGAACGACAGCCTGCCTTTTGCATCCACTGGATGCCAGCGACTCTTACTATGTCGTCGGTCCATCTAGTTGGAGGCCTACCTACGCTGCGTCTTCCGGTTCGTGGTCTCCACTCAAGAACCTTTCTTCCCCATCGGTTATCGGTTCTCCGAGCGATGTGGCCTGCCCATTGCCACTTCAACTTGCAAATTTTAACAGCTATGTCGGTGACTTTGGTTCTTTGGCGAATATCCACGTTTCGGATTCTATCGCGCAAAGAAACTCCGAGCATAGCTCTCTCCATTGCCCGCTGTGTGACTCTGAGTTTTTCCAAAAGGCCAACAGTTAAGGACCACGTCTCAGTACCATATGTCATCACTGGCAACACACACTGGTCAAAGACCCTTGTCTTTAGGCACTGTGGTATCTTGGACGAGAAGATGTCACGCAATTTCCCGAACGCTGCCCATCCGAGTTGGATTCTTCGGGCGACCTCTTTGCCTAAGTTGGACTTACCTAACTGAACAATCTGTCCAAGATAGGTGTAATGGTCAACAACTTCGAGAGTATCGTTCCCAACGACTACCGGCACGGGTTCAACATGGACATTGGACATGATTTTTGTCTTGTCCATGTTCATTTTAAGACCCACCTGTTGGGAAAGGCTACTGAGGTACGCTCCACTGTACCAGAATCTATTTTTTTTCGGAATAAGTGTTAAGGCTACGTCACAGGGCTACGTATTGATCCAGGCAAGGTAGGTATTAGTCTTAGAATATGTAATTAATCTAAGATATTAGTAATAAAATAATAGCGTAAATCAGTTGTCAGTCTGTCGAATTAATCGGCGTACATCTTCTCCTTAGTCGTTCCGCTGTTGGCAGAGCGGTCGTGGTCGGCATGTAGTATTGTTATAGATGGGGCAGATAGGATGCGCTTCACGATGTCTCGCCATCTCTCTGCTGGATCTCTCATCCTGCTGCACCACAGCAGACTTGATCTGGTCGGTCCATCGCCTGGGTGACCTCCCGCGCGGTCTAGTGCCTTCCACCTTTCCCTGGACAACGTTCAATGGACTGATAGTCTCGTCTTGAAACGTGTCCGGAGAAGGCTAGTATCCGAGACTGTACTGTCGAAAATAAGCGCTGCTTGATGCCAAGTTGTTGGAGAATCGAGACGTTCGTGCGAAACTCAGTCCACGATACCCCGAGCATTCTTCTCCAGCACCACGTCTCTAAAGCGTTTATCTTCTATCTTCTCTCAACGTCCACGTTTGGCGTACATAGGTACATAACAATTATAAACCACAAGAATAAAATAAAAACAGACAGATTTGAGAACCTCCCTCCCCCTTGAAGCCAGTTAAAAATACATACAGATAGACAAACTTACAAACACTACTTACGTACTGTTATATAAGCGTGAAATGACTTGAGCTCGAGCTGGTACGGTTTTATCAATAAGTTGGAGAGCATTATAATAGGTATCATCGTGAACAGCAGTCGCCGAACCCGCGCTCGGCGACCGCGAAGCCACACCTCGCTCCTGCGACCTTCAGCCGGTCACCCGCGGCCGACACAACACTCGGCTGCTGGCGCCTGGCTCCTGGTGGCCGACACAACACTCGGCTGCTGGCGCCTGGCTCCTGGCGGCCGACACAACACTCGGCTGCTGGCGCCTGGCTCCTGGCGGCCGACAGCTCGGAGTGCTCGGACACTAACATTACTACTTTCATAATTATTATAACACATGTTGACTCCAAACAATACATCCTTTAGATTAGAGGAACAAAATCGAACGGTGATTCCCTTTGCATATTAAGTTTTATAAGCAAGTTTAGTTTATGGTCAGAACGCAGCACGCCGCGGTCAGCAAATCCAACGCAGCGTCAAGCTCTGCTCCCGTGCTGCCACGGAGCTGCCACGGAACTGCCACGAAATAAACAAACCACTCTACACGTTGTTCGTACAAGTGAGCGTCCGACCCGACACCGCACCGCGTCCATGGCGGCGTCGTGCGTGTCGATCGAGAGACCAAAGCTCTGTCTATACTATACTCGTACTATACCCTCCGACTCCTCCGAGGCTAACGAGAGTGAGGTTAGACAGCTTCATTACAACATTGTGTTTACGCGGTCCACGACGCGAGGCGCCATTACTTGTGCCGGTAGCTGGCCTGCCAGGGCTGGCAGGGCTGGCAGGGCTGGCAGGGTTGGCAGGTCACAAGGTAAACGCCACTAAATTGGTTTTCTAAATGTAGCCTTCTCTACCGTAGAAGCGTGGTGGACCCTTCGTCCTCTGAGAAACTATACAACTTATTAGTGAGTTTACTCTGGATGCTAACCTGGGTACTTTTATTTGGAAAACTACTAAATTTTATGAAAACCGCCTCCGGCCGAGCCACGCGGGCCGCTCGTATCTCCGACACGCGTGTCGAGACCATCCACAGCAGCGGTAGATAACACGAACATGATGATCTCCGCGCCATGCACATCTCACTCATCTAGGAACGTAGGAGTAAGTACTATCTGATACGTACGATGCCTCCTACACTACTCCTACAAACACATTACTCAGTATAGATAGAGAGAAGCCACTCGAGATAATGATACTTTATCGTAGCGTAGAGGCACATCTCGGGCTGCTGGCTGGATACTCACGTTCATGAAGACGGTGCTCTTTGTACATTATAGGCCCTTCAACTGTTTACCCGACTGCAGATGCGAGAGGGATCTTGCATTCCGGCCCGGGCGAGGATTCCGCTCATCGCAGGAGTCGAATGAAAATAGCTCGATCAGTGATAGGTAAACATAATCAAATTGTTATTGATCTTCCCTTTGTATAACTAGGAGAGAGCAGAATGAGGCTTGCACTTTTGCCGGCAGCTCATTCATCCTCTCCTGAGCTACAGACCAACAGTGACAGCGACTAACCAGTTGGTCCGAGTGCAGTTTATACAGAGCATGCTCTCTCGTGTGATATCTGCAGGTGAGGCCGACCGCGGGCCACGACGCGGACGGTGAGATAGTTTACTATTCTGTTCCAACATTTCCAAAGGTTAACTTTTTACTGTTATGTTCCACAATCGGCATCGCTCCCCCCCAACTCCTTCCGCTTGCTCGCTGAGCTGTGGTCAGCGTAACACCCCAATCAACCTCACCTTGCAATCTCTTTATAAGAGCAGAGCTCGTCGCGCCACCGGCACCGGTAGCCGCCACCGGGGCGGCTTCGGAGATCAACATACCTACTAGGTAGAAATAACTATAAAATAAATAAATAAACATTCGGGACATGACGTTTACTGACTGCTCAGGTGTGGAATGACCGACCATGAAACTTCAGAAGCGGGATTGTTCATCATCGCGCAAATTACAACTATTACAAAACTTAGCACAATTTGCATGAAAAAGTTATGAAATCTCACCGATCAAAAACTATTATTTAGGAACGAAATAAACTTTTTGGAACTGTATAGGTATAACGCTGATCTTGTATAGGTATAACGCTGATCTTGTATAGGTATAACGCTGATCTTGTATAGGTATAACGCTGATCTTGTATAGGTATAACGCTGATCTTGTATAGGTATAACGCTGATCTTGTATAGGTATAACGCTGATCTTGTATAGGTATAACGCTGATCTTGCTGGATAGTAGTTTCACCTTCACGTTCAGAATAGAGTTGCTTGCGGAATAAAACGATTCAGCAATTATTGGTCGCACCAAAGATTATATACTAGAGGTCGCACGCAGCTATTTATTGGCACGTTTGGTTGTTTTTGTAGCCATCAGTCCGCTGCCGCCAACTCACTGTTTCATTTTCGAACGCACCGTTGGACTTGACAAAGTGACAGCTACAAGGAAGTTTAGGGTATACAAAGTCCTTGGTGAAGAGTGTTGGCGCTAACATGAAAAGACATGTCGCCTCATTTTCATAGATTGTTTATTGTTGACAGTTTATGTGTAATAATCTTCGACCAAATAATAATGGTGGAATATTATCAGAATACTTATGATTTATTATGATTGTGTTCGTGAAATGTGTAGAGAGTGGGGATGAGGTGAAAATAGTATTTTCATGTTCTTTTCCAAACATCATAGAAACCCCTAATATATAGGTATAGTCTCCACTACTTTACTCATCACTAGGTATCAGCCTATGATACTCCCACTGCTGGGACACAGGCCTTCTCTCAGAGAGAGGATGGGTTCTATGTTCTAATACATCACGCTGGCCCAGTGCACGTTGGTGAACGTCACATCATGTCTTTGAAGTTTTGTTGAACAGCGGGAGTACCTAATTGTAATTACATAGTTTACTGGCTGCTTGTTGATACATTCTACCATAAATAGTCAATATATTAGTGGAGTTTGTACGAGAAGCCTTCAGGTGATGGAGGGGACTCCCCTCCCCTCCCCTCCCCTCAGGGGAGGGTGGTACGGGGAGGTACATTGTTAGAAACGCAGTAAACAGTAAAGTAGGTGTAACTGCAGTGTCACAGTTGACCTGGTCGCGGCGCTCGGCGTCGCTCGTTGTCGCGTCTCTACTAATTACCGCCACGTGCTAACTGTGCCGAGCGATCTGACGGACCGTCACATTGCAACACCACAGTCGTTTACCTGCCGAGTTCTACTTATAGGTACCTGCCTACAGGAGAAACCATTCCACTCGAGGCATCCTCATCTAACGGCTTGGCGGGACAAATGACAAACTGAATTATACCAAAGATTATACCTACCTACAATTCTAATTAGGTACCATTTGCAACTCTGCAGAAACCGTACAGACAAATAAATTTTTATGACAGAAACGTTTAGACAGGAGTTTGACGGGTTGATGTTTCTTGTATTAGGTACTAGCTGAATCCCGCTACTTCGTACGCGTAGAGCTCGGCCTTCGGCCTCGCTACTATAAACCTATATGCTATAAACCTCACGGAGCCCGAGACCTTTCCAACGAATGCAAAACCGTGGAAATCGGTTCGTGCGTTCTGGAGTTATAGCGTCAGGAAGGAAAACCCGACTTATTTTTATATAGTAGAAGATATAGGTAGCGGCAAAGATTGTAGCGGCAACTGGCCATACTCGGTATAGGTAGTGGGTCCAGCCAGCATGTTCCGTACAGCTTCCGCAATACAATCTTCATCTTTTTCTCTAATTGTAGTACGTACGGGTAGGTACGAGTACTGCTTGTGAACGACTCGGGTCCCGTCCTGTCGTGACACCGACGTGTGTTGTGCAGTGTAAAAGTGAACCTGCACGAGATGCGCACGCGCACGCGCCGCCACGCTGCTCGGCTGCGCCGCCATTCAGCGCGGAACGACTGTCGCCTTTCACTGGGTAGTGTGTGTATCGTGCTGGGTTCACTTCATCTGCAATTTCATCATCACATACTAGTTGTGACCCGCGGTGCGGCGTGCGTTCGCGTATACTTTCATTTGTTCACTTTCAAACCGCTTTTGCCCTTATTTTGATCTTTTTGAAAAATTCTTCGGCTTGAAGGTCAAGTAGTTTTGGAGGTTTCGGAACGAGTCACGTCAGTGAGGGGTGTTTCTATTATATAGAAGGTAGATACAGTAGACGGACGAGGTTCTTCTCACGGTGGCATGTTGTTAGCTGGAGCCGTCAGCCTACCGGCTACCGAGCGCGACACGTTGAAGTTGAGTACCCTGCCGACGCTGGCCCTCGCTCGTGATGACACTCCTACTCCTGCCTACACCATGCTGATGATGGATGAACATCACCACCGTCGGCCGGACACCACTTATTTGAAAATGTCTCACTATACAGGTGGAGTGGAGTAGGTATATGGTAACTATATACTTCCTGATGTTTTACTGCGAGACTTCACGTCACGGTGAGCATACTGCGCATCAGCCGACACCGATCTGGGCCCTCCAGTATCACAGCGTGCAATACAGTTAGTTGTAATTACCACAAGGATGTTGCTGAGAACGTTGCAACATGGCGGACACTCACACTCAGTAGTTTATCGAGATTGAGATTGCGTAAACTCCTCTCGGATCCTAGATACAAACAGAACAATGGCAAAGGGAATTGGATAATTTAACTGCAGTGCGACCAATTTATCTGTAGAGTTGAGTGCGGGAGCTACCATCGTATTTTCTGAGCAAAATTGTCAGCCATCCGTATAACAATTGTTAGTTCTAATATTTGTCAATTTCTGGAGATTTAAGCAGGTCGGTCTGTGGGTGTGGTTGCGCGCGGCCGCTGATACCAGCTCGCCGAAATGTCAAACGGTTTGATCTTTGAACTCAGCAGGTCGTACCACGGGTCTACACTATAGCGTGCTTATATACAGGGTCAATACTGGTAAGCAGGACGGACGGACTTAAGGACGGTTTCAATACTTCTAAACAAACTACTTTTGTTCTACGACATCAAAAATCACAAAAAAAAAAAACTACCGTTTCATATATTATGTCGCGGGAGGGTATAATTTTTAGGGTTACGTACCTCAAAAGGAAAAAAACGGAACCCTTATAGGATCACTTTGTTGTCCCTGTGTCCGTCTGTCAAGACCCTTTTTCTCAGGAATGCGTAAAGATATTTAATTTAATTTATTTATTTATTTAATTCTTTACAACTATTTTTACTATTTTACTAATTTTTTTAAATATTTTTTTTCCTATATATGACCGTTTATGTCGCATATTTTAGCATATTTTGCGATTTCACAGGAGAATCAAAACCTATAGAGTACTTCCCGTTTACCTAGAATCATGAAATTTTGCATAAAGCAAGGTCTTATGGCACATATGATGGGAAAAACCCAAACATTTATCAAATTAAATCAATTACATTAAAAAAAATAGGTTTTTGATATTACAAACTTATATTTTGTAATGGTATGTATCGGAGCACCTGTTTGACAACTACAAAGTTGAGTCAATCTTTTATTATTTACTAAGTTTATACGGAACCCTTAGGGTGCGAGTCCTACTCACATTCGTCCGTTCAATTTCGAAAAATCGTGTAACAAAAGTAGTTTGTTTTGAAGTAGTGAGGCCGCCCTTAAGAGGATGCTAACTGATTACCAGTAACCCTGTATAATGGGATAATTAGTCTCGTTTTGTCATTTGGCGCCCCTTGGTATCTGGTAATCTGGCGCCTGGAGCGCCCGCTCCCCTCGCTCTGTCCCAGGGCGGCGCTGCACTTGTGAGAGTTCCTTTGAACCGACATTGGATCGAGGGACCGGCCCCGCGGCACACGTCGCTCGCATCGCTGGAGTCGCGCTCGCGTTATCTGCTCGAGCTGATAACGTATCGGTAAACTTCCAAACATTCGAGGAAACTATTCATTCCGTTCGGAGCGAGCAGAAGCAGATCTGAATCAGATACTCGAGGCTTCAACACTGTTCACGGCATTTATCAATTAAACATTTAATTCAATTAAACTGTACAATAATAACCATGGATTTGTGATTTTTTTTGACGTGATTACGTCTTATAGTTCGACGAACGCCGGCTGCACGCAGGAACATTTGTTGGCTGACGAATACCTTATCTATACTAATATTATAAAGAGGAAAGATTTGATTGTTTGTTTGTTTGCATTGAATAGGCTCCGAAACTACTGAACCGATTTGAAAAATTCTTTGCCTGTTAGGAAACCACACTATCCCCGGGTGACATAGGCTATAATCTATACCCGTGCGAAGCTGGGGCGAACCGCTAGTTTAAAATATAATTTTATATACTTGGCTGATAACAGTAGAACAACAAACGACGCCCCTTGCCCATACAATTTTTTTTTTTTTAAATCTACAGACGCGAGTGAGATGAGATGAGACAGCCGCGCGCCTTTATTGTGTAAAGTAGTTCCGAGTTCACAAACTGCCTGCGTGCCGTCTGATACTCGCAGATAAAACTAATCCCTCCTTCCTGTTACGTCGACGTTACATACTTACCTCTCTTGTTACATATACATTACAACTATACATTCTCACCAGTAGGTATAGTGAGGCAGTTAGCTCACGAACACGCCCCTCTAGTGTTTTCAAAATGCTGATAAAATGAAACAATGTAAATACCTATAGCCACTTGTACTATATATACCTACTACTGGCCGAGAGTTACTCGAGAGAGTAGACAATGGCCGGCTCTACCGTCGTCGTGATTATACCTACTTCAAATAAACTAACTGGCCGAGCCGAGAGCGTGCCGGGACACGCGTAGGCATGGTAGGGCTAAACGTAAACAAAGCCATCAGCGGTCAGAAGCACTGTCTAATACAGTGTAGTGAGAGTGTAAGAGTGTAGTTTACAAATTCAAGGGAGAGTCCCTCGACTTTCTAAACTATTACTTTGGCAGGCCATATTTATCTGAGTATACACTTGACAAAGTTTTCGTGCACTGGAATTTTGATTGGAATTTTTCTCTCGAATTTTTTTCCACTCTCAGTTGCATTAAACAATGAATTCACTATTTCTAGACTAATGTAAGGTATCAGCAGCACGCTTGCGACGTCTCACAACGTCACAGCTCACGTTATAGGTAAGGTATCAGCAGCACGCTTGCGACGTCTCACAAGGTCACAGCTCACGTTATGAAACAGACCGCCACATAATATATCTACTCACGTATTTGGTGGAGCTCATCCTCCGCACTCTGTTGATCGGCTTCTTCTGTCCCCTCCGGTACTTGTTGTGGTCGGCGAGGCCGGGCCGGACCGGCGGGGAGCCCGCCACCGGGTCCGCCTCCAGCACGAACCAGTCAGTGACGGAGCCGCGCCGGGGCCGCGCCGGCGCGCCGGCCCTCACGGCCTCGGACAGCTCCCGTTTGAACTCCTCGCTGATCTCACTCACTTTATTCACTTGCAACACCCTCGGAGACGGCAGGGTACTGTAAGAGTTACTCTTCCGTTTCTCCTCCACCGGCATCTGCGCCTCAGATCTCGTGTAGGGTTCACAATCACTCAGATAACTCTCACTGAACATGTCCACCGCCCTATTGAACTCCTCCAGCAGATCCTGCACTGAACTCCGCCGGAAGATGTGGTCCGTGTTGGCGCTGGACGCGGACGTCGCCGTGGACACGCTCGAGTCGGCTCCGGACGACTCCGAAGGAAACTCCCTGATGCTCTTGAGGAACACGCCGTCTTCATTGTCGTAGTACACGTTGGATATGTATTCTAAGCTCTCGTTGGACGTCCACGCGTCTCCCATCGAGTTGCTTTCGAACACGGACGATTGTCTATTGAGCATTTTGTTGTTCTTTTTAGGGTTCTCATCTTCCTCTTCTATAGCTTTAGGGAGGAACTCGAAACTTTTACTCCTCTGGTAAACTGGAGAATGACCCTTCATCTTCTCCAACTCTTTGTTTCGAAAGAACCAAAATCGCTTTTGGCTTTTATAATCGTACTCGGCTTTGCTCTCCCTTTTCAGATCTGTCGATGGCTTCGAGCTTCTTTCGTTTTCGTCCATTGTCTTCCTTTTGAGCCTGTCCTTGTCTTTGCCGAAGAGGGATATTCGAGAGAATTTGTCCCGGAAACTGAAGGATTTCTTGAGCGGTGAAACGCCTTCGTCGTCCGAGGAAGGTGTCAGATTTCCCGGAGACTCGGGGATCGGCAGACACGAAGACAGGAACCCTGTGGGCTTTGCCACTTCTAAGGTCTTGTCTGCGGGATGACCCCGGGATATGAACGGCTGCGGCTTGAGCTTTTCTGGCAGGTCTCCGAGAAGACCTCGCTCTATCATGAGCAGGTTCTCCGTGTTGAGTTTTCTCAGGACGTTTGGTCTTCTGACAGGGGATCTTTTGTCTCCGTCCATCGCGGCGTGCGTCATCACCGCACCGAGGTGTGAATTCAACTGGCCGATATCTCATATCTTCATGTTGATAAGCGTTGATAACGATACTCTCTAACGTATTATTTTGAAGTTACGGTTTAGCTAACGATATATACTTACATAAGTGTAATACTATTTGAAGAAATATAGATTGTGCGGAACCTATGTACTTGTTAATTTACACTTTTAATGACTAAAGAAACTTGATCAAACTCTGGTCAAGCAATCTGAGCCGAGTCTGGAGCCGCAGCTGGCGCGGTGCCAGCCACCAGCCACCAGCCACGTCCTTCAAATGTAATGTCTCTATTAAATAATTAGCCAGGAACGTATCACGATACGCGTGCGGTAGGGTTCCGTAGCAAAGCCATATACTCGTACTTGTGGTCAGATTCATGGTTCAGAAATTGGTGGTTATTGAAAAACGAAGCTCGGTGGATTTAGTCAAATTTCAGAGATTTATCCCGACCCGACATAACACTATAATATACTATTTTATGGTTTAGCTACGAGAGAAAACTACTTTGCAAACATCTTTGAGATCTTTGATTTGATCTTTATTGAGATCGTTTTACGAAATGGTTAAACCTCTTTGGACCTTTGGATTTAGATCTTAATTTATTACAGTTTTTTGCTATAAGTCAAAAAATTGTTGTACGGCCCCACCATTAATTTACATAAGCTTTAATCATTACCAATAGTAATACATATTGTACGCATTAGTACCAATACGTAGTAATAAAGCAGTTGACGCGAGTATATCATTGTTTCCGGCAGCGGGACTCGAACCAGTCACCTATCAAGGTAAGGTTAAGGTTCAATATAAGGTAAGGTTGACCCATCACATGCAGGCAGTCCTTACTTAATGGTCCTTCGAGCCTGCTAAGGTGGGACCAGGTGATTTGTGCGAGTGGTTTCATTTTGCATTAACTAGCAACATTATAATTATTTAAGTCCTTGGCATAAGTACTAAGCTTTCGCCGCCAGGACAGGAGTAGAGTGGAATACGGAACTGCGCCGGGCTTAGATCGGAAAGGGCGGGACAGGAGTAGAGTGGAATACGGAACTGCACCGGGTTTAGATCGGAAAGGGCGGGACAGGAGTAGAGTGGAATACGGAACTGCGCCGGGTTTAGATCGGAAAGGGCGGGACAGGAGTAGAGTACATTTCTACAATACATTACACACACAATGATTTACATACATTTTACCGCGTACTTGGGTACATTTTAGGTATTTTTTTGGGTTCCTTAGTGCATGTGTAATGGAGTTGTTTTTTTTTCTGTGTTCCCTTTATTTTAAACATTATGTGATGTTTTCTCTAATTTAGTATTCAGAGTAGTTTTCTCTTTGACCCAAAACAATAACCAAAAACACCGACAGGCAGGGGGAGGGCTGAGGGGGCGCATGGTAACTTTACTTCGGTACCCTTCGTACAAGAACGAGCAGTTGTCAACTTTCAGTTGAAAGTTTAATCGATATTGTAGTGAGGAGTCCCCGGTCCGCGCCGCGCGCCGTCCGCCGTCCGCCCACTGTCTGCACCCGGGTCTACACGTGTCTCAAAACGTGTCTTTTGATATATCGTTGATCCTGTGAGGTTCTGAACAAACACTTGTGATGGAAGATCGAGACACAAACCAACTCTCTTTATTATTTCCATGGTTCGGTACTCGTACCCACTCACCACTATGAGGTCCTGGTACCTGTGCTGCTGAAGTTATTTGTTTCTCAGAAGCGAGGACTTGTCGGTTCGATTCTCACTTTCTTCCTGCGACAATACTTGCCGCATAATAATATCAATTTCGGTACCGACCTGTGCCTGTGCCTGTGCCTGTGCCTGT
Source organism: Agriopis aurantiaria (assembly GCA_914767915.1). NCBI lineage: Eukaryota > Metazoa > Arthropoda > Insecta > Lepidoptera > Geometridae > Agriopis > Agriopis aurantiaria. Next base: position 6,489 of record OU612002.1, on the reverse strand, counting down.
GCCTGTGCCTGTGTGGAAGCTATAATGGTATTTTGTTACAAAATAATAACAGAGACGCCGAGGAGATCAGGAAATGTGTCGCCGAGGAGGCAGTCCCCGAGCAGAAAGCTACCGGACAAAGGTAAGAGTTTAAATGGGATTTTGAAGCAATGTGCGCCCTGCCTGATGGTAAGTGGTCGTATGATACAACTGTCTGTGGTCGACTTCGAGTTTACATTAATTAGTCCCGTAGAGGCAGCGCTGAGATCGCATGTTTTGTATGTCGTTTGAAAAAAGATGTATGTAGTTAGTTGTTCCCAAACGATCCACGGAACAGGTTCAGGTGAACAGACCAGACGGAACTGAAGCGCAGGGTACCGACTCTGCGGCCGGCCGGCACCACCGTCCTGCTAGCTGCTGGGATGTATACGCATGCGGCCGGCCGGCACCACCGTCCTGCCGGCTGCTGGGATGTATACGCATGCGGCCGGCCGGCACCACCGTCCTGCTAGCTGCTGGGATGTATACGCATGCGGCCGGCCGGCACCACCGTCCTGCTGGCTGCTGGGATGTATATGCATGCGGCCGGCCGGCACCACCGTCCTGCTGGCTAATGGGATGTATACGCATGCGGCCGGCCGGCACCACCGTCCTGCTGGCTGCTGGGATGTATACGCATGCGGCCGGCCGGCACCACCGTCCTGCTGGCTGCTGGGATGTATACGCATGCGGCCGGCCGGCACCACCGTCCTGCTGGCTGCTGGGATGTATACGCATGAGGCCGGCCGGCACCACCGTCCTGCTGGCTGCTGGGATGTATACGCATGCGGCCCGCCGGCATTGGAGCTGCGTTCAATACCCGGGACGCGAAATGAGGGAGACTGAGCGACGCTCTACTTAATTTCGCTTGCTCAGCATATTGTAGCACATACACAAAAAAACCATCTCGATCATCATGAGATTTTGAAAACTATTTGACCAACTAGTCTGAATTTTGGCAGGTATATTATTTGTAGAGGTCCGTTAAGAAAGAATTTTGCAGAAAAGCTGAACCAAAGCGGGGCCAAATGGGTTTGAACGTTTTTATAAAAATATACGCATATGAAGTCGCGGGCAACGGCTAGAGTAGCTCACATATTTGTAGCACAAATGGAAGTACCTACATCGCACCGGTGCGGTAGCGTACGTACTCTGCGAGGGTGAGCGCAACGTCCCGACAGTCGCAGCCTAGCAGACCACTTCGCTGTCCCTGCGCAGGTTCCGCTGCCCGCTACTCACGACTGAACGATGGTACCCAGCTCCATGCTGCTGTGCCGTGCTGCTCCGTGCCAGTTAGGTGCACTTGCATCTATGTAATTAAACCTTGGAAGTCGATTTGAATCTACTTCTAACTGTCATATCAATTTGGAATTTTGCATGTACTCGTATATTTATGTTATTCGAATGACAATACAATAGTTTGGTGCCATCGAACTGATGATGATGGAGCCGCGATGTGGACGATGGATCTGTTCAATGGCTATTGATACTGTGATATTGATTCATCGCTCATATGCAAGTGATATCTCGGCTGCCGGTCAGCGAGAGCGACTCTCACCGGCCGGCGTGGTTGCAGCGCCGAGCGGGACGCAGCCGGCCGGCTCGTCGGACTGCGAGGATGGCTCGGCGCTGCTGGACTGCATCCCGGAGCGCGAGTGGCGCCTGCTGGCCGCCCTGGCGCGCAGGAGGCAGGACGAGCTGGAGCGGGAGCGGCTGGCGGACCAGTTCCGCAAACTGTGGCAGCGGGAGAAGGCCGACAGGGACCTGGTGAGTCAGCTGTGTTGCACGCCACATCCCGGAGCGCGAGTGGCGCCTGCTGGCCGCCCTGGCGCGCAGGAGACAGGATGAGCTGGAGCGGGAGCGGCTGGCGGACCAGTGCCGCGGGCTGCGGCAGTGGGAGAAGGCTGGCAGGGACCTGGTGAGTCAGCTGTGTTGCACGCCACAGTCACGACTCGTTTATGCTAAATTCTCAATTAACTCAGTTGTTCCTCGTGGACTGACAATATTTTGGTATTTAGAATTAATACAACTCGTGTAATTTGGTATGGTTGCTGCATCATCATCATCATCATCATCATCAGCCAGAAGACGTCCACTGCTGAACATAGGCCTCCCCCTTTAACCTCCACACTGAACGACAGCCTGCCTTTTGCATCCACTGGATGCCAGCGACTCTTACTATGTCGTCGGTCCATCTAGTGGGAGGCCTACCTACGCTGCGTCTTCCGGTTCGTGGTCTCCACTCAAGAACCTTTCTTCCCCATCGGTTATCGGTTCTCCGAGCGATGTGGCCTGCCCATTGCCACTTCAACTTGCAAATTTTAACAGCTATGTCGGTGACTTTGGTTCTTTGGCGAATATCCACGTTTCGGATTCTATCGCGCAAAGAAACTCCGAGCATAGCTCTCTCCATTGCCCGCTGTGTGACTCTGAGTTTTTCCAAAAGGCCAACAGTTAAGGACCACGTCTCAGTACCATATGTCATCACTGGCAACACACACTGGTCAAAGACCCTTGTCTTTAGGCACTGTGGTATCTTGGACGAGAAGATGTCACGCAATTTCCCGAACGCTCGCCCGAAGAATCCGAGTTGGATTCTTCGGGCGACCTCTTTGCCTAAGTTGGACTTACCTAACTGAACAATCTGCCCAAGATAGGTGTAATGGTCAACAACTTCGAGAGTATCGTTCCCAACGACTACCGGCACGGGTTCAACATGGACATTGGACATGATTTTTGTCTTGTCCATGTTCATTTTAAGACCCACCTGTTGGGAAAGGCTACTGAGGTCGCTGAGCATCGTATTTAGGTCCTCCAGCGACTCTGCCATGATGACTATATCATCGGCAAAACGAAGGTGAGTGATGTATTCGCCATTGATGTTGATGCCTAATCCGTTCCAGTCCAAGAGCTTGAAAACGTCCTCCAATGCGTTCGTGAACAGTTTCGGAGAGATAACATCTCCCTGTCTCACGCCTTTCTGCAATTGGATTGGTTCCGTGCTCTCGTCCTGTAATCGGATCGACATGGTGGCGTTTCTATACAAACACTTCAACACTTCGATATACCTATAGTCGATATGACAACGCTGGAGGGACTGTAATACTGCCCAGGTCTCGATGGAATCAAAGGCTTTCTCATAGTCCACAAACGCCAGGCATAATGGCCGATTATACTCCTCAGTCTTCTGTATAATCTGGCGGAGGGTGTGTATGTGGTCTATGGTGCTCCAGCCTTTACGGAAACCGGCTTGTTCGGGAGGCTGAAAGTCATCAAACCTGCTTTCGAGACGGTTCGTAATGACTCTAGAGAACAACTTGTACACATGGCTCAGGAGTGAGATGGGTCTATAATTCTTCAATAAGGTGTTATCACCTTTTTTGAAGAAGAGCACCACCACACTCCTGTGCCATGCTTCAGGCGTAGTACCATCGAGTATGACGGAATTAAATAACTTCTGGAGGACTAACAGTACCGGTTTTCCACCCGCTCGCAGTAGTTCTGTCGTGATTCCGTCATCACCCGGTGCCTTGTTGTTCTTAAGCTGTTTCAGAGCCATTCTAATCTCGTACAAGCTGATGTCTGGGATGTCCTCAGTGTAGTGGTTGCTGCATAGATCAGACAAACAAGGGAGATATCCTCAGTTTAATTGACGTTGGTGCATAAATGAATTACACTATACCGAATTTTTCACGCACAATATGAAAGAAAGAAAAATATTTATTTACGACAGAAACAAAATATACAAAGACATTACGAGTACTTGTCGACTTTTTTTTGCATGTGAAGGGGTGTCCCTTCACATGCAAAAAAAAGTCGACAAGGTTGTCTGCTGGGTGAGATAGACTAAAGAAGAGTTTGATGGAAGGTTCAAAAGTTCATGGCGACCGATCTTAATATGAAAGTCTATCCAGGTAGAAGCGGAGAGCAACCAGCAGTACCAGCAGTACCTGAGTGAGAAGCGGTCGCAGGAGCGATCGTGGCTCGAGTGCAGGCGGCTGCAGGAGTCGGCCGAGCAGCTGGCGCATCGCGGCCGCCTCGTCGACTGCATCCGGCACAAGGACAGGCGCAGCCGGGAGCTGCTGGCCTGCACGGAGGACAAGAAGGTATGCCCCGGCGGGTCACGTGACTCGAGGCAGGCGGCTGCAGGAGTCGACTGCATCCGGCACAAGGACAGGCGCAGCCGGAAGCTGCTGGCCTGCACGGAGGACAAGAAGGTATGCCCTGGCGGGTCACGTGACTCGAGGCAGGCGGCTGCAGGAGTCAACTGCATCCGGCACAAGGACAGGCGCACCCGGGAGCTGCTGGCCTGCACGGAGGACAAGAAGGTATGCCCCGGTGGGTCACGTGACACGACTGTAAGGAAACTAAGCAGGACACGACCTGAGAACAAATTCCATTAGCAAAGGCGCCTCTTACCACCGGTTTACCTATATGACTAGTGTGCTCATCTCAGCATCTAGATATCTTCGAATCCTACGGAAATGAGCCAGGGACGGGACGTACACTCATTTTCCCACATTATCCACACCTACATTATGTGCAATAGAATAAATAGTAAAGTGTGGAATATAGTGTGTGAATGCAAAAGTTTATTTTGATGCCATAAGTGGCAAACAAGCTAACGGGCTGCCTGATGGTAAGCTATCACCGTTCCCTTGCTTCAAGTTTCGTTGTGTGTTTTCGAGTGATCGAACCCGGGACCTCCCTGTGAGGCAGGCGTGCCCCCGCAGACAGAGCCACACCTCCTCTACCAACATGCATCCCTGGTACCTTTCCAGGCATCGGAGATAATAGAGCGGGCGATACAAGAGGAGGCGCGCATGGTGCTGGCGGCGGAGCGCCGGACCCGGCACGCGGAGGCGGAGCGCTGCCGCAAGCAGCTGGAGCTGGCGAACACGCAGCAGCGCGCGCTCCACGCGCACAGGAAGCGCACGGACATGCTGCAGAACTCCGCGCAGGTACGTTCCACAGACTGCCTGTACCCCGATCTACGTTCCCAGAGCGACGGGTGACACTGGGTGGGAGTGAGGTCTGCGAGACGCGGCTCGTCCGGTAGCTGTGTGGGGGTGTGCCGCTGATGAATGCGCAGGCTATATAGTTCCAATTTGTGACAACCAATATTAGTAAGGACTAAACAAATGTAATCACGAGTTTAAAGGAACGATACATCTGAAAATGAAATTTAATTGAATGATGTGTTAGCAATTAAAATTCAAAACGAATATGCACTGTAATCAGCTCAGCTGAAAGCTGATTTGAATGTACTTAAGAAAATTTGCCAAAGATCTGAAAGTTGTTTATTAACTAAGTTAATTCTAAGCTTTAACTATCTGAAAGTTGTTTATTAACTAAGTTAATTCTAAGCTTTAACATTCAGTTAAAGTCAGTTCAGTTTAACTTAGTTAATAAACAACTTTCAGATCTTTGGCAAATTTTCTTAAATATTTTCGAGGATCGAATTCATTATCATAACTGGCGCACATATACGAAATAATGGAGAATGCAACAACATTATTTACTAATATGTGACAAGTAAAGCGCTGGCTCATGTTTTTCAATTGTAATTTAAGTGTAAAATGTAATGATGTTCTTTAGCGTGTCGCGATCTCAAACGCGCTGAGCTCGTGGGAGTCATCCCTGGTGCAGCACGAGGTGTCCGCGCTGGAGGCAGCGCGCCGGGCGCACCACGCCTGCCACGCGGTGCTCACTGAGCGGCGCAGTACGGCGCTGGCGCAGCAGCGCGAGCGGCGGCTCCGGCGCGCGCGCCGCATCGCTGTCCTCACCGCGCACATGAGGGAGGAGCTGCGTGCGGGCCGCGGCATCATGTCTCCGACCGCACAACTGTAACTGTAACAAGAAAAGTCTATAATCCCATGGCTGTGAACATCAGCTCTCTTATGCCTCATCTATAAGGTACATCATAATTGGACTTCTTTAGATTAGAAAAAAAACATTATTTATATTATTATAGTTTTCATGCATATTAAGTTTAGTTGTAAGATTTATTACCTCAATTGTAAAATAAAAATAAATAAACCAATGTAGCTAAAACTGGCCGGCTTTTTGCAAGTATAATTTTTTTGAACTCCCATAAATGAGTTCATATCACAGATCTACTACCTATAGATTTTCAATGAGCGTGGCTAGCTCAGTGCCTCTCGCTTCAACAAGGTGTGTTGCCACATTAAAATGATTTGCTATAAGTTAGGGTAATTTACCTACTATGATGGGTGTGAATCTTCAATGAGTACTTTGGAAACAATACTACCTTTTAAATATTTATATTTTATACACTATCTGCTGCAACCCGCGGAGCTACCTGCAATTTTCTGGGAAGAAAAGTACGTTGTCTGTCCTCATGACACACCCTGTCGTCCTGACAAAATTTGACTTAGCCCATGATCTAAGAAAACAAGGTCTAGCAATCTGGGAGTGGTCCCGCAATGACGTCACTGTCCAGTTGCCACT